>CM038679.1:274163612-274763612 GCA_021605205.1 Aegilops longissima
GAGATTACTCAAGAACCAGTGCCTACAGACACCGGAAACCACCTCGCCATACGACATATACATGGTGGACACCCCAAAAGATGGGGACGGCGAAGAAGCAGGAGGCCGATTCCTTAAAGAAACAGCCCAAGCCGACGCCGCCAAGCGCCGCCTAAATCCCGCCACAAGAAGAATGGAGATTCAGCACAGAGATAATAACACCCGAAAGTGCCGAAGACAACTCCCTCCAAAGACGATCCAGCGAGGAGGAGGCAGAAGCAAGCCCTCGTGAGAGGGCGGCGGATTAAGAGGTCGAGGATGACAACTACTTACCTCCTCCGGAGACGAGGCAAGCCTCGCGATTTATTTAATTTGTCGTGCTCGAGGTTCCCGCCGAGCAAGAGCGCTTTAGACGCAGGCTAATGGCCACGGCAAACATCCTAAAGAAAAGCAACAACAGCTTCTGTTGATCAAGACCCATCGCCGACAGATGGACCGAGGCAGCATCACCAGCATAAGACAATACGGCAGATCGACCATCCTGCGGGCCGCGATAGAGAGGCGTAAGCCTCCACCAAAACCGCACTCGCATCGCTTCTAAAGCAAGAAGCCATGGGGAACGCGCCGACTTCAGTAGATATATTGAGGACAAGGCAAGACAATCCAGATCTATCTATGGATCACGTGGACGCCCCACGCCCCACGCATTTAATACCGCCGCACCGGATACAACTACTCCGCCGGGCCGAACACAGCAAACAACGCCTCTCGAGCTACGCCGCGATATTGCTCAATACAGAGCGCCGCGACACCCACTATGCTTCACCGACGAAGTAATGGATCATCAAATCCTCAAGGGTTCAAACCTGCTAATATCGAATCCTCACGATGGCACAAAGACCCCGGGTCCGGATTGAGGATTATCTTCTCCATATACACATGGCCCGCGCGATGCATCTTCACGCCATCAAATATCTCCCGCCAAGCTTAAAGGACCAGCTCGGCATTGGCTTAACAGCCTGCCCGCAGAGTCAATTGATGTTGAAGACCTCGAAGCCGCATTCCTCGACAACTTCCAGGGCACGATACGACTCACCGCCTTGAGATGACCTAAGCCACATAATCCAGCAGATGTATTTAATCGCCGAGCAATTTTGGACACGGTTCCTAACAAAGAAAAATCAAATCGCCGACCGTCCGGATGCAGAGGCACTCGCTGCCTTCAAACATAACATCCGTGACGAGTGGCTGGCCCGGCACCTAGGAGAGGAGAAGCCAAATCTATGGCAGCCCTCACATCCTCATGACCCGCTTCGCAAGGGAGAGGATAGCTGGCTCGCTCGCAGTACTAACCTCAAGAAAAACGCCGCAGTCCGGATACTAAGGACCGCAATGCCAGGTTGCGTTGAAACAAAACAAACGCCGCATTAACGGCGATAACAATGAGGATACGACATAACAACGCCGATTCCGAGGCTCCAAACCCGTCAACGGAAGAAGCCATTCAAAAGAACCACTCCGGCCCGGCCCAATTTGAACCAATACTCACCGCTTTTTCAAATACATGGTACCTTCGAAAAGCTGAGCTAACCACACCAACAGATTGTTGGGTATTCAAGCAGACAGCAAATTAATCGCCAAAACAGTGACAAGGCTACACAACGATGACGAGGAGGAGAGATACGGCCAACAACAGAGGACAAAAGGATTCCCCTCAAGTTCGGACGGTAAACATGATATACGCAACGATATTCCCAAGAGGGAGCGGAAGCGCACTAAGGGACGATATGCGATGGAGCCGGCCGCCTAAAATTTAACCCATGGTCCTCTTGCCCGATCACTTTCGATCAAGAGACCATCCGACCAAGATCCGCCATGGCGGATTCGGGCCGCATTGGTTTTAGACCCAATCGCTGATGGATTTCACCTCACAAGAGTCCTTATGGACGGCGGCAGAGCTTCTGAACCTGCTTTATCGTGATACAAAGGCGCAAGATGGGCATAGAGCCTTCAAGGATTAAACCTACAACGATGACCTTCAAAGGCGCCATACCAGTGTAGAGGCCAATTGTATGTGCTCAGCTTACACCGAAGTGGTCTTCGGATCCCCGGATAATTTCGAAGCGAGGAGTTAATCTTCGACATAGTCCTGCTCATGCCGCTATCACGCTCGCTTCGGACGAACCGCGCTTGTAAAGTTCAACGCGGTGCCGCGATTATGCATACCTTAAGCTCAAGATGCCAGCCCTCGTGGAGTCATCATGGTCAACGGAAACATGGAACGCTTCCCTCCGAACGGAGGAACATACAGCGGCTCTCGGCGGTACAGATCAGCCTTTTAAGGCAATTCTTCGAGTCCGCCGTTAAATGACCGGACACGCACCAAACGCTACCGGAGCAACATCAACCAAGACCACCTCGGCACGCTCCGCATGCGAGTAATGCAGCCCCAACCCCAAAATTTCTCGCAAAATTGCAAGACAAACTTCCACAGACATAATTACGCCTCGAGATACCATGGGCATAGGGGAAGGGCACAACCACAACAGACCCAGAGTGCGGTTCGACCACACCAGGGCCCTATGTGTGTCGCTCTTTTGTTTTATTTTCTTTTTTTATACAGAACTCAGTCCGCGGCGAAAGTCGTCAACTCATGATGCAACGGCCAGTGGAAGGACAAAGGCCACGATTTAACACTCAGTTGGTCTCCATCACGAGCATTTAATTTGTTAAAATACAACATTCCGCTGCCTACCCTCGAGGGAGACGCCTTTAATTCGCCCAATCCTTTGCTTTCCGCGACTATTTGTATCATTCCGCACCGATAGCATATCTTCTTGAATAAAATGCAGCACTTTTTTGCCTTTAATTGCATTACTTTATATATATGTTCATTTACTTACATGTTGCACCTGGTGCATCTTGGTACGGCCAAACACACCAGGGCTTATGTCCTCCGCTTTATGGTGTGATAAAGTCCGACACTTTCACAAGTGCGGCACCTAACTTATAGCATTATATGAATCGGCTCAATCATGTCTTGGGTCAATAGTTGGGTTTGCCTGCCCCATGTTTGGCACCTTACGCTTCCGCTTCTATCGGCTAAGGTAGCACGGGAGAACCATCGCGATTGCGCTCGGTTGAGCCGGGTTAACGCCTCAAAGGAGAAAGCTAAACTGACCGGCATGATAAGGCGTGAGACTGGTCGCTGTTCAAGAGGTCCTTTCGGTCCTTAAAGACTCCACGCCGCTTCGAGCTAAGTTCGGATTATGTCCGATGAAGGCGTGATAGCGCCCCAATTCGGTCTTCCGAATACTAGGGGCTTCACGAAATTTAAAATTGTAGAATTCTATGGCTAGGTGAGAGTGTTCAAGCACTATAAGTCCGGCTGCTTCTGTTCGCTTGTGTTGAGCGCCTCCCTAGATGGACCCAAAATGGGAACAAGAGTGCTCAAGTTTATCCCAACACCCCAAAGACTCGTGGCATGGGGGCTGAAGCCACGACTTGCCATCTCTCAGATTTAATAAACGGCCGCATTGTAAGGTAATATTTTAAATTAAACAAGCGTTGCTTAGCGATATGAACAAAGTTTTCAGCGCACAGTGATAACACATTGCGAATTCACTCAATAATTACATACCGGGGCACTCATCCGCAATCTTGCGCACCCTTCAGACAGCCTTATAGTAAAGTTCGGGCGACGATGCTCCTTGCCCGCTGGTGGCGCTGCCGCTGATTAGCTTCTCCGCATCCAGCTTGCCCCAATGCACCTTTGCGCTGGCAAGGGACCGACGAGCACCTTCAATACAGGCGGAGCGCTTGATAACCTCCACCTGGGGCACGATCCACCAGCCGCCGCACAAGGCCGGTAGCTCCTGTGCATGGCCTCCGGCCACACCGACTATGAGCCCCTTCATGGCCTGCCGCCACCTTAGAAGCTGACCAGCTGCTTCACTGGTCGCTAGGGGCACTGGATGGCCGGCCTCAAGATATCGAGACCGTAAGACCTTCTCCGCTGAGCCCTCCTCGGCTCGGTAGAATGCGGCGGCATCGTACACGCCATGCAGGCAGATCTGCAAACGCCTCAAGAGCTCCGAATTTGGGTAAGTATCACGTAATTTACATTCACATGCTTGCTTTGCATGAAAATGCCTTACCCCGCTATCTTCTTCATCAATTCAACCTCCGAAGGGCCTTATGGGCCTCGGCCTTGGCGGTTTTGGCACTTCGAGAGCCGAGGCAAGCTCGACTCGAGTCTTTGAGTCACGCCCAAACTCTCATGTTTTGCCATGAGAGCCCGGAGCTCTTGTTGAACCACCGCCACCCTCGCCTCTTGCTTTTCTCGCCTCGCCTGCCTTGGGCCGAGATTATGCTCACACGGACACGGCCTCCTTCAGGCCGCCACCTGCTCGTGGGCCCCCCGCAGCACCCATGTTATCCTTGTTATTTTTGTCGCAACCTAAATCCTTTTCTCAGTAAGGTACAAATTCAAAGTGGTGTTACTCACCTTCTTTGTCTTGAGCTGCTTCGGCGTGGAGCTCTTGCCCGACCGCCAAGCTCCTGCTTCAACGCACCGACCTCCGCAGCCAAGGCGGCAGAGGTCAAAGAAGCCAAGAATTCAACCCATATTGACATAATTTTTTAGCAACCTCACAGATATATTTTTTTAAGATCCTCATCCGCTTTTCTTTCCGAACACCGAACCGAGCATCGGGGCTACTGTCTATGCGGTATTATATTGCATATTTTAACTTCTACCTCAAAGCCCGATAGAAGGCTATTGCAGAAGCTGTCACCAGCCCGCTTTGGCGAAGGTGCACTTTTCAATCACCGCACTCATAATAGTGCGGTGTTCTTCTCGATGGAAGCGCTCAGCAGCGCCCAACAAATTGCCCGGAGCCTCCGTTGGACGGAAGCTGCCGGCGCCACGGTCTTGCTCTTCGATTGAAGCATGCCGCGGACTCCGGAACCATGCTGGTTCTGCTAGGAGTCCGGCAAAGTCCGGAGGGCGCTTTGTGGCGCCCGAGCCTCCTCGATGGGTCCTTCTCGGGATCCCACCCCGCGCCTTCGGCGTCAGCGAGGGGTGGAGGCGGTCGGGATGGAGTCTACATCCGACGAGCCAACGACCCGCCAAGAAGCGGGAGATCATCACCGGCCGGACTCGCAGCAAGATGCGGCATTAGAATGACACTATGTGACGCAAAAACAATTATAAATCATTCAGAACTGGATACTTACGATCTCGCCGAGGCCTGGCCCTCGGCAAGGTTATTCTTCCGCCAACGTTGATGCTAAGGAGCTGTCCGGGAATAGTCCTTCCCTCTGACTCCTCCGCCTCCCTGGGCTTGGGGAAGCCTTCCTCTCCTCTCTCCTGCTCCGGGAGAGAGTCCTCTCCCTCTTCATTTTCGGGAGGAGTCCGCCCGAGTCGCCGGACATTTGAAAACGGGCACTCTTCGAGCACCCGTGGCCTCCTTCTTGGCCTTCTTCTCTCCGCACCACGCAGCGGTGCCGAACCAGCAGCCTCGCTAGACGAGCCGCCTACAGTAATCTGCTCCGCTTTCTTCATCCAAATTCCGCCAAAGGAAAAGGGAAATTAAAACCTGCATAGAGTCAAACTATGAAAACAAGTGTCCTGCACAGGGTAGAACCACTTACCTCGTTAGCTCAAGCGCCATGAGCGAAATCCATGGGTCTTCGGGTCATGATGCGGGGCTTCGCGCTTGAATAGCACCTTCCAGCGCCTTTGTACGTTGTGTCAAGAGCTTGTTCAGCTTCGTGATGTTCCGGATCGAACTCCCATAGATTGAATGCCCGCTTTGGCATGGGAGAATCCGCGACGAGCATGACTTGGACCACGCTAACCAGCCCGAGCTTCTTCACCAGCTTCTCGACACAGGTCTCAAGTTCCGCTGCCTCCTTCAAACTGCCCCACAAAGAAGCCCTTCTCTTCCAGGAGGTGAGCTGCGTGGGATACCAGATCTAAACTCGGGGCTGCCGCCCACTTAGGGTCACACGGCTCGGTGATGTAGAACCACCCCGATTGCCACCCCTTGACGGATTCCACGAAGGCCCTTCAACTAAAGGACGCGGGCATCTTGCCCAACATGGCGCCCAAGACTCGCTTGAATGCCCTTCACTACCTTCGCTTGACATTGAAGGTCTTGAGCCACAAGCCAAGTGGGGCTGGATGCAGAGGAAGGCCTCGCATACACCACGATGAACGCCGAGATGTTGAGGATGAAGTTCGAGCTAGATCACGGAAATCCAGCCGTAGTAGAACATGAGCCCCTGGACAAAGGGGTGAAGTGGAAAGCCCAATCCATGGAGGAAGTGGGAAAGAACGACAACCCTCTCATGGGGCCTGGGATGAGCTGCCCCTCGTTGGGCAGCCGGTGCGCGATGTCGCCGGAGAGGTATCCGGCCACAGAAGTTTGGCGATTTGCTCCTCCTTAACGGTGGAGGCCAACCATTTACCTCCGCCCCGACATGGTCGGAGAAGGTTGAGGCGAGATGCGCGAACTTGGGCGCTGGAGCTCGAAAAGCTGGAGATGGATAAGCAAAGGAGGAAGAAGGCGAGGTGAGAAGGTGAATCTTATCCCTTATATGGGCGGCTAAATCATGCGCCCCCACCGCCTGGTAAAACTCGCTTATCTCCCAAGCCGCCACCATCAATGATGCGTTGGGTTACCCACGCCTGCATTGATGAGAATCCCGGATTAAGGGGAAACACGATCCGCTCGACAAGACGTGCTAAGGAAACCGCTTCGCTAAATGCGCCGAGGTGGTAAAGTAAAAAACAATTCGAGTAATGGCTTGGTAGTGGTGTGACGCCATGCCACGGAAAACGCCGCAGATTGAACTTGTGTATATATTATTATTCTCTCTACTGGAATGTGGAATTTATTTTGCAGAGCCGACACTATCCCGGTGTGCACAATCTTCTATCATTTGAGGAGGAACCCGCTTGCAATGCCAAGCAATATACACGCCGGACTTATCGTCATTGAAGCCTGGTTCAGGGGCTACTGAGGGAGTCCCGGATTAGGGGGTGTCCGGATAGCCGGACTACCATCATCAGCCGAACTATCATTTGCCGGACTATCATCATCGACCGGACTCCAAGACTATGAAGATACAAGATTGAAGACTTCCCCGTGTCCGGATGGGACTTTCCTTGGCGTGAAGGCAAGCTTGGCGATACGGATATGTAGATCTCCTACCATTGTAACCGACTCTATGTAACCCTAGCCCTCTCCGTGTCTATATAAACCGGATGGCTTTAGTCCGTAGGGACAACAATCACAACAACCCTTACAATCATACCATAGGCTAGCTTCTAGGTTTAGCCTCCTTGATCTCGTGGTAGATCCACTCTTGTAAACATCCACAATATCAATATCAATCAAGCAGATCGAGGGTTTTACCTCCATCAAGAGGGCCCAACTCGGGTAAACATCGTGTCCCTTGTCTCCTGTTACCATCCGCCTAGACGCACAGTTCGGGACCCCTTTACCGAGATCCGCCCGGTTTTGACACCGACACCTCCCTTTTCCGGAAGTTCTTCTTCTCCGCCTCCGCCATTACAAGCTACAAGCTCAAGACCTCCAACCCAACTCCGCTCTCCTCCTGGTGATCGTCGCTTACTATTGTGAGGCTCACGTTAGTGCAGCCTCAATGGCCCTATCAAGCCACTATTTCTCCCTCCGGACCTCTCGTGGTTCCTTCTTCTCAAGCGTAGCGAAGCTTCACGCTGCACACGGTAGCTCCATCGCCATTTCAACCCCGGGAAGAGGATTGCGGGCTTCAGGAGCAAGTGGGTCTTGTAGACGCTATGATCCACCCTGGGCTATTCTTGCCCATGGAGCACCCCATACACTCGGGATGAAGGAAATATGCCCTAGAGGCAATAATAATGTTATTATTTATTTCCTTATATCATGATAAATGTTTATTATTCATGCTAGAATTGTATTAACCGGAAACATAATACATGTGTGAATACATAAACCTACAGAGTGTCACTAGTATGCCTCTATTTGACTAGCTCGTTAATCAAAGATGGTTATGTTTCCTAACCATGAACAAGGAGTTGTTATTTGATTAACGGATCACATCATTGGTTGAATGATCTGATTGACATGACCCATTCCATTAGCATAGCACCTGATCGTATAGTTTGTTGCTAGTGCTTTTCTTCATGACTTATACATGTTCCTATGACTATGAGATTATGCAACTCCTGCTTGCCCGAGGAACACTTTTGGTGCTACCAAACGTCACAACGAATCGGGTGATTATAAAGGTACATTACAGGTGTCTCCGAAGGTACATGTTGGGTTGGCATATTTCGAGATTAGGATTTGTCACTCCGATTGTCGGAGAGGTATCTCTGGCCCTCTCGGTAATGCACATCACATAAGCCTTGTAAGCATTGCAACTAAATGTGTTAGTTGTGAGATGATGTATTACGGAACGAGAAAAGAGACTTGCCAAGAACTAGATTGAACTAGGTATTGATACCGACGATCGAATCTCGGCAAGTAACATACCGATGACAAAGGGAACAACGATGTTGTTATGCGGTCTGACCGATAAAGATCTTCAGAGAATATGTAGGAGCCAATATGGGCATCCAGGTCCCGCTTATTGGTTATTGACCGAGAGGTGTCTCGGTCATGTCTACATAGTTCTCGAACCCGTAGGGTCCGCACGCTTAACGCTTCGGCGATGCTTATTATGAGTTTATATGATATTGATGTACCAAGGTTGTTCGAGTCCCGGATGAGATCACGGACATGACGAGGAGTCTCAAATGGTCGAGACATAAAGATTGATATATTGGAAGCCTATGTTTGACTCCGAATCACTCCGGTGAAATTGGGAATTTACCGAGTACCGGGGTTACCGAACCTCCCGGGGGTCAATGGGCCTTGATGGGCCTTAGTGGGAAAGAGAAAAGGGGCCATAGTGCTGGTCAGACCTTCCCCTTCCCTAGTCCTATTAGGACTAGGAGAAGGCGCCCTCTCTCTCTTCCCACTTGGGGAAACCTAGTTGGACTAGGATTTGGGGGAATCTTACCCTAGTAGGAGTAGGACACCGGCGCACCTCTCCTTGGCCGGCCAGCCCTCCCCTTCCCTCCTTTATATACAGGGCAGGGGCACCCCATGACACACAAGTTGATCATTGAGATCGCTCTTAGCCGTGTGCGGTGCCCCTTCCACCAAACTACACCTCGAATATACCGATGCGGAGCTTAGGCGAAGCCCTGCGCCGGTGGAACATCATCATCGCCACCACGCCGTCAGTCGATTTAAACTCTCCTCAACACTCGGCTGGATCGGAGTTCGAGGGACGCCATCGAGCTGAACGGTGCAGAACTCGGAGGTGCCGACGCTCGGTACTTGGATCGTTGGATCGGGAAGAAGTACGACTACTTCCTCTACGCTATGCCAACGCTCGCTGCTGGTCTACGAGGGTACGAGACAACACTCTCATCTCGTTGCTATGCATCACCATGATCTTGCGTGATCGTAGGAAAATTTTTGAAATTACTACGCTCCCCAACAAAGGCATCGAGCCTGGTTTTATGCGCTGATGTCATGTGCACGAGTAGAACACAAGTGAGTTGTGGACGATACAAGTCATACTGCCTACCAAAGATGTCATACTTTGGTTCAGCGGTATTGTGAGATGAAGCGCCCGGACCGACATTACGCCAGACGCTTACGCCGAGACTGGTTTCACCGCCCGAGCACTCGTTGCTTAAAGGTGACCGGCGGTGTCTGCTCTCTCACTTTAGTTGAATCGAGTGTGGCTACGCCCGTCCTTGAGAAGGTTAAACGGAGTCTATTTGACGAAGTATCGCTGTGGTTTTGATGCGAGGTAAGAACGGTTCTTGCTCAGCCCGTAGCAGCCACGTAAAACTTGCAACAACAAAGTAGAGGACGCCTAACTTGTTTTTGCAGGCATGTTGTGATGTGATATGGTCAAGACGTGATGCTATATTTTATTGTATGAGATGATCATGTTTTGTAACCGAAGTTATCGGCAATCGGCAGGAGCCATATGGTTGTCGCTTATTGTATGAAATGCAACGCCATGTAATTGCTTTACTTTATCACTAAGGAGTAGCGATAGTCGAGAAGCAATAGTTGGCGAGACGACAACGATGCTACGATGGAGATCAAGGTGTCGCTACCGGTGATTTATGGTGATCATGACGGTAAGCTTCGAGATGGAGATCACAAGCACAAGATGATGATGACCATATCATATCACTTATATTGATTGCATGTGATGTTTATCCTTTATGCATCTTATCTTGCTTTGATTGACGGTAGCATTATAAGATGATCTCTCACTAAAATTATCAAGAAGTGTTCTCCCGAGTATGCACCGCTATAAAGTTCTTCGTACCGAGACACCACGTGATGATCGGGTGTGATAGGCTCTACGCTCAAATACAACGGTGCAAAACAGTTGCACACGCGAATACTCAGGTTAAACTTGACGAGCCTAGCATATAAGATATGGCCTCGAACACGGAGACCGAAGGTCGAGCGTGAATCATATAGTAGATATGATCAACATAGTGATGTTCACCATTGAAACTACTCCATCTCACGTGATGATCGGACATGGTTTAGTTGATTTGATCACGAATCACTTAGATGACTAGAGAGATGTCTATCTAAGTGGGAGTTCTTAAGTAATATGATTAATTGAACTTTAATTTATCATGAACTTAGTCCCGTAGTATTTTGCAAATTATGTTGTAGATCAATAGCTCGCGTTGTTGCTTCCCCTGTTTTTATATGTGTTCCTAGAGAAAATTGTATTGAAAATGTTAGTAGCAATGATGCGGATTGGATCCGTGATCTGAGGTTTATCCTCATTGCTGCGCAGAAGAATTATGTCCTTGATGCACCGCTAGGTGACAGACCTATTGCAGAGCAGATGCGACGTTATGAACGCTATTAGTTCAATATGAGCGATACATGACGCTATGAACGCTTGGCTAGCTCAATATGATGACTACTTGATAGTTTAGTGCACCATGCTTAACGGCTTAGAATCGGGACTTCAAAGACGTTTTGAACGCCATGGACCATATGAGATGTTCCAGAATTGAAGTTAATATTTCAAGCAAATACCCGAGTTGAGAGATATGAAGTCTCCAACAAGTTCTATAGCTAAAAGATGGAGGAGAATCGCTCAACTAGTGAGCATGTGCTCAGATTGTCCGAGTACTTCAATCGCTTGAATCAAGTGGGAGTTAATCTTCCGATAAGATAGTGATTGACAGAATTTTCTAGTCACCATCACTAAGTTAGTAGAACTTCGTGATGAACTATAGTATGCAAGGGATGACGAAAAAGATTTTCCAGCTCTTCGCGATGCTAAAATCGGCGAAGGTAGAAATCAAGAAAACATCAAGTGTTGATGGTTGACAAGACCACTAGTCTCAAGGAAAATGGCAAAGGGAAGAAGGGAACTTCAAAAGGAACGGCAAGCAAGTTGTTGCTCGAGTGAAGAAGCCCAAGTCTAGACCTAAGCCCGAGACTGAGTACTTACACTGCATAGGAAATGGTCATCGAAGCGGAATACCCCAAATATTTGGTGGATAAGAAGGATGGCAAAGTGAACAAGGTATATTTGATATACAGGTTATTGATGTGTGCTTTACTAGTGTTTATAGTAGCCCCTGAGTATTTGATACTTGATCGGTTGCTAAGATTAGTAACTCAAACGGAGTTGCGTAATGAACAGAGACTAGTTAAGGGGAAGTGACGATGAGTGTTGGAAGTAGTTCCAAGATTGATATGATCATCATCGCACACTCCCTATACTTTCGGATTAGTGTGGAACCTAAATAAGTGTTATTTGGTGTTGAGCATAAATATGATTTGATCATGTTTATTGCAATACGGTTATTCATTTAAGTAAGAGAATAAATTGTTGTTCGCTTACATGAATAAAACCTTATATGGTTACACACCCAATGAAAATGGTTCATTGATCTCGATCATAGTGATACACATATTCATAATATTGAAACCAAAAGATGCAAAGTTAATAATGATAGTGCAACTTATTTGTGGCACCGCCGCTTAGGTCATATTGGTGTAAAGCGATGAAGAAACTCCATGCCGATGGACTTTGGAATCACTTGATTATGAATCATTTGATGCTTGCGTAACCGTGCCTTTTGGGCAAGATGACTAAAACTCCGCTTCTCCGAACAATGGAACAAGCTACCGACTTATTGGGAATAATACATACCGATGTATGCGATCCAATGAGTGTTGATGCTCGTGGCAAGTATCGTTATTTTCTAACCTTCACAAGATGATTTGAGCAGATATGGGTATATCTACTTGATGAAACACAAGTCTGAAACATTTGAAAAGTTCAAAGAATTTCAGAGTGAAGTGGAAAATCATCGCAACAAGAAAATAAAGTTTCGCGATCTGATCGTGGAGATGAATATTTGAGTTACGAGTTTGGTCTTCAATGAAAACAATGTGGAATAGTTTCACAGCTCACGCCACCGGAACACCACAACGTTATGGTGTGTCCGAACGTCGTAACTGCATTTTATTTTGATATGGTGCGATCTATGATGTATCTTACCGATTTACCACTATCGCTTTGGGGTTATGCATTAGAGACAGCTGCATTCACGCTTAATAGGGCACCATCTAAACCGCTGAGATGACACCGTATGAACTATGGTTTAGCAAGAAACCTAAGTCGTCGCTTTCTTAAAAGTTTGGAGTTGTGATGCTTATGTGAAAAGTTTTCAACCGATAAGCTCGAACCCAAATCGGAGAAGTGCGTCTTCATAGAATACCCAAAGGTAACTATTGGGTACACCTTCTATCACAGATCCGAAGGCAAGTTATTCGTTGTTAAGATGGATCCTTTCTAGAGAAGAAGTTTTCTCGAAAGAAGTGAGTGGAGGAAAGTAGAACTTGATGAGGTAATTGTACCTTCTCCCTTATTGGAAAGTAGTTCATCACGAAATCAGTTCAAAGGATTCCTACACCAATTAGTGAGGAAGTTAATGATGATGATCATGAAACTTCAGATCAAGTTGTTACCAAACCTCGTAGGTCTTCCAGAGTAAGATCCGCACTGAGTGGTACGGTAATCCTATTCTAGAAGTCATGTTACTAGACCATGATGAACCTACGAACTATGAGGAAGCGATGATGAGCCCAGATTCGCGAAATGGCTTGAGGCCATGAAATCTGAGATAGGATCCATGTATGAACAAAGTATGGATTTGATTGACTTGCTCGATGATCGCAAGCCATGTTAAATAAATGGATCTTCAAGAGGAAGACGGACACCGATAGTAGTGTTACTATCTACAAAGCTTGACTTGTTGCAAAAGGTTTTCGACAAGTTCAAGGTGTTGAATACAATGAGATTTTCTCACTCGTAGAACGATGCTTAAGTCTGTCTCAATCATGTTAGCAATTGCCACATTTTATGAAATCTGGCAAATGGATGTCAAAACTACATTCTTTAATGGATTTATTAAAGAAGAGTTGTATATGATGCAACCGAAGGTTTTGTCAATCCTAAAGGAGCTAATAAAATGTGCAAGCTCCAAATGATCCATCTATGGACTGTGCAAGCATCTCGAGTTGAATAAACGCTTTGATAGTGTGATCAAAGATATGGTTTTATACAGACTTTTGGAGAAGCCTCGTATTTACAAGAAAGTGAGTGGAGCACTACAGATTTCGATAAGTATATGTGAATGACATATTGTTGATCGGAAATAATGTAGAATTATTCTCAAAGCATAAAGGAGTATTTGAAAGGAGTTTTTCAAAGAAGGACCTCGTGAAGTAACGTACATATTGAGCATCAAGATCTATAGAGATAGATCAAAACGCTTGATAAGTTTTTTCAATAAGTACATACCTTGACAAGATTTTGAAGTAGTTCAAAATGGAACAGTCAAAGAAAAGTTCTTGCCTGTGTTGCAAAGGTGTGAAATTGAGTAAGACTCAAACCCACCACGGCAGTAAAATAGAAAGAGAATGAAAGTCATTCCCTATGCCTCAATCATAGGTTCTATAAAGTATGTCATGTCAGTGCAGATCTATTGCATACCCTACCACTAAGATTGGCAAGGAGTGCAATAGAGATCTAGGAGTAGATCAATGGACAGCGGTCAAAATTATCCTTAGTAGAATAAGGATATGTTTCTCGATTATGGAAGTGAAAAAGGTTCGCCGTAAAAGGTTACGCCGATGCAAGTTTTAACACTAATCTAGATGACTCGAGTCTCAATCTGATACATATTGAAAGTGGGAGCAATTAGCTAGAGTAGCTCCGCAAGAGCATTGTAGACATAGAAATTTGCAAATACTTACGGCTCAATGTGATGCACCTGCTGACTAAAATTATCTCACAAGCAAAACATGATCACACCTTAGTACTCTTTGGGTGTTAATCACATAGCGATGTGAACTAGATTACTGACTCTAGTAAACCCTTTGGGTGTTGGTCACATGTCGATGTGAACTATGGGTGTTAACCACATATAGATGTGAACTATTGATGTTAAATCACATGGCGATGTGAACTAGATTATTGACTCTAGTGCAAGTGGGAGATCAAGGAAATATGCCCTAGAGGCAATAATAATGTTATTATTTATTTCCTTATATCATGATAAATGTTTATTATTCATGCTAGAATTGTATTAACCGAAACATAATACATGTGTGAATACATAAACCTACAGAGTGTCACTAGTATGCCTCTACTTGACTAGCTCGTTAATCAAAGATGGTTATGTTTCCTAACCATGAACAAGGAGTTGTTATTTGATTAACGGATCACATCATTGGTTGAATGATCTGATTGACATGACCCATTCCATTAGCATAGCACCTGATCGTATAGTTTGTTGCTAGTGCTTTTCTTCATGACTTATACATGTTCCTATGACTATGAGATTATGCAACTCCTGCTTTGCCCGAGGAACACTTTTGGTGCTACCAAACGTCACAACGAATCGGGTGATTATAAAGGTACATTACAGGTGTCTCCGAAGGTACATGTTGGGTTGGCATATTTCGAGATTAGGATTTGTCACTCCGATTGTCGGAGAGGTATCTCCGGCCCTCTCGGTAATGCACATCACATAAGCCTTGCAAGCATTGCAACTAAATGTGTTAGTTGTGAGATGATGTATTACGGAACGAGAAAAGAGACTTGCCAAGAATCTAGATTGAACTAGGTATTGATACCGACGATCGAATCTCGGCAAGTAACATACCGATGACAAAGGGAACAACGATGTTGTTATGCGGTCCGACCGATAAAGATCTTCGAGAATATGTAGGAGCCAATATGGGCATCCAGGTCCCGCTTATTGGTTATTGACCGAGAGGTGTCTCGGTCATGTCTACATAGTTCTCGAACCCGTAGGGTCCGCACGCTTAACGCTTCGGCGATGCTTATTATGAGTTTATATGATATTGATGTACCAAGGTTGTTCGAGTCCCTGATGAGATCACGGACATGACGAGGAGTCTCAAATGGTCGAGACATAAAGATTGATATATTGGAAGCCTATGTTTGATTCGGAATCACTCCGGTGAAATTGGGAATTTTACGAGTACCGGGGTTACTGAACCTCCCGGGGGTCAATGGGCCTTGATGGGCCTTAGTGGGAAAGAGAAAGGGGGCCATAGTGCTGGTCAGACCTTCCCCTTCCCTAGTCCTATTAGGACTAGGAGAAGGGGCGCCTCTCTCTCCCCTTCCCACTTGGGGAAACCTAGTTGGACTAGGATTTGGGGGAATCCTACCCTAGTAGGAGTAGGACACCCCGCGCACCTCTCCTGGCCGGCCAGCCCCTCCCCTTCCCTCCTTTATATACAGGGCAGGGGCACCCCATGACACACAAGTTGATCATTGAGATCGCTCTCAGCTGCAGTGCGTGCCCCTTCCACCAAACTACACCTCGAATATACCGATGTGGAGCTTAGGCGAAGCCCCGCGCCGGTGGAACATCATCATCGCCACCACGCCGTCGGTCGATTTAAACTCTCCTCAACACTCGGCTGGATCGGAGTTCGAGGGACGCCATCGAGCTGAACGTGTGCAGAACTCGGAGGTGCCGTGACGCTTGGTACTTGATCGTTGGATCGGGAAGAAGTACGACTACTTCCTCTACGCTGCGCTAACGCTTCGCTGCTGGGTCTACGAGGGTACGAGACAACACTCTCATCTCGCTATGCATCACCATGATCTTGCGTGATCGTGAGGGAAAATTTTTGAAATTATTACGCCCCCAACACCGGCGACTCGGGTCTCGAGTGGAGCTCAGGATCCTCGCGAGGCCGGTGTTGGAGAGGATGGACATGGATTTGAGGTCACCAGCATGGCGGCGGCAAGCTAACCGCGCGCCGCTGGCTGAGGGAATTCCCCTCGAGCACCAGCTGGCTCCGCTTCATCAAGCACTCGCCCGGCGTGGAGGCCCCACCCGAGCCCCACGGTCTTGTCCGACGAAGACCTGGCTGCGGTTCTCCAATCTTTGGTTGGGGGCGACGTGGTGAGGTTGGAGGGCGCTCCTACGCCCCTGTTCCTCCGCGACGACTGGGAGCAGGTAGTGCAGTCCATGCCCGTTTCAACGGGACGGGCCCGTGCGCCGGAGGCTCCCAAGGAACCGTGGATGTGTCCTCCGCCACTCAGCGAGGAGAAGGGAGAAGGGGAGCGGAAGGAGGGCTCGACCGAGGCGACCGACGGAGAGTCGAGGGCTCCCTCCTCGGGCGCAAGTCCCGCGTTCTCTGCCTCTCACCGAGCGACGACGACGACGAGGATGATGATGAGCAGGGCTGCGGGAGCTTGCCCCCGATCCCGAAGAAGGACAGACCGGCTGGTCCCCGCTGGTCTGCCCCTGCAAGCATCGAGGCGATTCTGCAGGCGCCCTCCCGCCTCCCGAGCTCCTTGAGGTTGATACTAGTAGCCGCCTCGGGCTTCAAGTATGGCCGAGGTTGCTCGAGCTCATGAGCGACGCACCAAGAAGTGCTCGATTCCTCTCTTATTTCTTGTTTTGTCGCCGAGACTTGACGCCTCAGATATCTTGGCTGCTTAGCGCCTGCGCAAAGAAGCCGAGGGATCTCCGAGGTTCCGCCTGGGCAGCGCCTCGCCTCGAAAGAAGGTGACCGTGATGCACGAGCCTCTCCTGCCCGTCATCATCTCGCGAGGCCTGGTGGAGCTGGCTGGGCGAAGCCAGCCCCCATGGCCTAAGCGACTCCGAGGTGTCCTCGCCGATGCCACCGCCACAGCCTGTTGGGGCGCAGCAGTCCCGCCAGACACCGTGGTTACACCGCCGCTTTTCTCCTCCTACCCCACCGGCTGTCTGCCGACCGACCTCCTACTGCTTCGATCGTGCCGCCGCCGAATCGACCGCTGCGGCAGATCTTTTGGGCGCCACCTCATCTCGTGGCCGGGCGCTTGGAGTTGGCTTCGTTGATGCGCCCGATGCTTCAACCGAGCGGCGCTGGTCCAGCCTCGACGGCTTAAGGCGACGAGGAGAAGTAAGCCGCCCTTGGGCGAAGCTGCCACGCGACGCGCCTTGGGGGAGGTAGCCGAGGTCCGAGGTCGCTGCAAGGCACCGGAGAGCGAGCTGCGGTGGCTCGGGACCAGCTCGCCAAGGACGCCCGCGCCAAGAGCAGGAGGAAGGCATGAAGGCTCGCGAGGTGGCCGCTGGGATCAGGACGCCAAGCTCAAGAAGCGCCGTGAACGCCTAGGCGGCCGGAGCAAGAGTTGGAGTCGAGGAAGGTCGAGCTGGACGGCAAGGCACGGGTCCTTGCCGAGATCGTGGGCCTTCACAGATATGGAGGTGAAGGCTCGCACCTTGCCGAGGGAGCTTTATGATAACGGCTCGAGAGCCCACTGGCCGGCGCAGAGGACGGCCCCGCCAAGCTGCTTCCCTTCCTGGTTCACGCCTTGAAGATGTCGCCTTGGCCTTGGCCCTACGCACGAGGCCGAGGCGCGTGGTCTTATCTTCTGCGCAGCCGACACGGGTCCTCGCCCACGCCTTCCTTCATGTCCCAACGCCGACTCGACAGCCTGGCTGGAGCCAATGAGCGTGAGCTTGCCACTACCGCTGCCGAGGCCGTGAAGGGTCAGGCGGAGGCTCACTGGGAAGTTCGGCCTTCAGCACCAACCTGGCTGGCGCGGCCAACCTCAAGGCTCCACAAGGCGAACTCGCTCACAAGAGCTCCACCGCCGACAAGTGACTCCATTGCGCCCCTGCTCGCTTTTTAATTCCTGTACATGTATCATGCCTCGGGAGGCGCTTAAACTTGCATTTGGCGCCAGGATAACAGTTATGGACTGTAATATTTTCTTTTGAATTCTTGAATTTATGCCTTCTACTTGCTTATGTTCTACGCCGCGAGCCTGCCTCATGATACCTCACCCACCGTTAGCCCCGACCGAAACCAGACGGACCAAGGAGTGAGGGCTACGTGACAAGTTAGGGCTCCTGAGTCGCGATGCTCGTGGAGTCCCCTTGGCGCACTCTAACAACAAGTAGGGAGGTGAGATGTGGGTGGATCTACCGCTCTACGCCCGCAGAGCCCGGCCCCACAGATACCTCAGCCGCCGCTAGCCTTCGTAACTAAGGAGTGAGGGGCTACGCGACCAGCTAGGCTCCCCGAGTCGCGATGCTCAGGAGTCCCCTTGACGCCAAACGGCCTTTCGCATACCTTGGCTCCACTCGGGAGGGACGCCACGACAAACCAGGCCCGAGGGGTTCTGGCTGGGTGGCGTCTACCTGGCGTGACCTGTGCACAGCCCCGCCCCAGCCCCTTGGCGCACTCCCAAGAGGAGGCATTGCGATGAGGCTATACACCGAGCCTGGGCCTGTGGAGGTTGATGCGCCCGGGCCACCTCGCTTGTTTATCACCAGCGAGCATAGCGCTCAGATGTGTAATCGCATAGCCGCCCTTGGCGTTGTCGCCACCAACGCGAGCATGGTGCTTCCATCAGTGCGTGAGAGGGCTCCCCCGGGAGGAGCCCCTGGCGCGGTACAGCCCACCGACACGTGGCTGGCACGGTAGGGCCTCGACGGGTGTATCTTGGCACCCGTGAGCTGCAGCTGGACTCACGGGCCCTACCTCAAGGCGGGTTGCGCCCGCATCGGCCTTATCTTGTGATGTGTTCCACAGATTTGGTTAGATGCCGCGCTCCACGCCCTCGGGTCCCGCCCTCGAGCTGGTCTCAGCCGCCGCTGGTATGCTGTGTCGCGATGCCGTGGACAAGGCCGAGGGTGAGGGCTGGAGAGCGTGAGGAGCCCTGAGTCGTGATGCTCGTGTACCCCCTTTAACGCAAGCGGTCGACATGAACGAAGAGAAGGTGCCATGGATTGGCATCAAATAACAAGCATGATGGGTCGAACGCATGACCCGAAATAAATGCAAGAGGGATACATGCCGCCGGGTCTGGCCCGAGCGACTTGGGGATGATGCAGCCCGAAGGGCGCCCCCAACAAGGTAAGCTAGGAACAAGAAGTAAAAGGGATACACGCCGCAGGGACGGACCCACGCGGCCTGGGAATATTGCAGCCCTGGGGGGCGCTCCCAGCTAGAAATGAAACTTGAAAGATGTCACCTGGTAGCGTTGAAGACGAAAGGGTGTTGGTGCAGCAGACTCGGTGGGCTGCGGGAGCCGATCCTCACGAGCCCCTGTGCTCGGGGCCTCGGGAGGCTCCGGAGGCGCGGTGGCCTCGTGGACCATCTCCATCTCCGCTAGGGCTGTGGAGCCTTGGCCTCTTGAGCCTCCAGGATGTCCCTCATGAGGCGCTTAGTACGTGCAGGCTGCTGCCGGCAGGCCAAGGCATGCGAACGTAGCTGTGGGTGGACCTTCGCAGCGCCCCCACGCGAGAGGGCCAGAGGCGCCCCGAGTGCCGCCCCTGTTGAGCCTCGTATGTCGATGCAGACGCTGCAGCCCACCATCCTCGCCTGGATGGGGAGCCACGGCAAGTGCGCGGCTGCCACTCATGACTCTTGACTCTTGCAGCCCCGAACAATCTTGATGATTTAACTCCCCGAGGGTTTGGCCCTCCTTGCCTTGCTCCTTCTTGAGGGAAACGTGCTTCTAAACACGCCTCAAGTGGTGCCTAAGCGCCTGTCAGGGTTTTAGCAAGGTCGGTGGCCTCCATGGGGAGCCCCGAGCCCTGCTCGAGGAGGGCGCTGGGCGCTTCCTATGTGATAGAAGGAGGTTCCCTCGAGCAAAGCGCGGACCTCGAGGGGCCGGGCCGGACGGGTGTCTTCTTCTTCTTGGGAGCGGTCTCGGGAGCCTCTGCTTCTCGCGATCCGGGTCTCCAAAGGATGCGGCTCGAAGGCTCGCCTGTGGAGCACATCGCGTTTTCTTCTTCGCAGGGCACCGTGATGACTCCGCCACTTCCTCGCATCTTGAGGACGCGTAGCCGCAGGGTTACGGCCATGAACTTGGCCAGCCGGGGTACCCGAGGATGGCGCTAGGCGGCAGGCGTAATGTGGGCGGCGTCAAAGTCGATGAGCTCGTGCGGTAGTTGTTGCGTGGCGCCAAGGTGACAGGAGGCTTAACCTGCCCGATCGGGACTGTGGAGCCGCTTGCGACCCCGAGAAAGGCTTACGGCTGGAGCTGATTGTAAGGCACTTGGAAATTGTTGAACGCTTCCACGGACAGACGCTGAGCCCTGCCCGCAATCTATGAGGGTCTTAGTGACTAGCACGCTGTCGGCGATTGGGGAACAGAGCATCGGAGGACTCGCCGTGGCCGCACACTTGAGCTGATCCGCCGAGCTGAACGTGATGGTGCACGCCACCGAGGGGCGGTGGCTTGAGCTTGGGGCGGACTGCTTTCACCTCACGGGCGAACTGCTTGAAGATGCGTTGAGAGGTCGGGCTTGAGCTCCGCCCAGATGCAGCGATCGCTGCTGCTCCGGAAGCCCCCACCCCCTCGCCCTAATGATGGTCTTCATTTCTCCTTGGCTGCGGTGGCAGAGGAGGGAGGCTCATGTTGCTCATGGGCGATCCTTGCGAGGCTGATCCTCCAGCCTCCCTCGCGAGGCGGGTCTTGCCAGCGATCCTCGCGAGGTTGGTCACGCCACCCTTGGCGTGGGCCGGTCTTCCCAGCGTCTTATGCTCCTTCCTCCTCCTCGGTCAGAGTTCCGGCCGCTGCGGTCGGGACGCCGGCCGATCCTCCCTTCTCGCACGGCTCAGAGTTCTTGACATTCACTGGTGTTGTGGGTGTGGAGGTCGTGGTACACGCAGACCGGCTGCCCTTGGAAGACTCGGGCTGATCTCGCCCGCTTGGTCCGGGTTCTGCCGAGCACGGCAGCCTCCTTGCGCCAAGGCCCTTAGCCTTGGATTTCTTCTTCTTACGGGTCTACGGCAGGCAGCTCGAGGAGGAGAGACGCCTTCCTCGGCCCCGCGCACTTGGTCGCCAAGTTGAACAGCTCCAAGGAAGTGCACAAGTCTTCATGCATCGCTAGCTCCTCCTTCATCTTGACGTCGCGCGACACCGTCCGGAGAAGGCGGAGATGATGGCCTCTCGGTCACCTTGGGAATCTTGAGGCGGCGCTGTTGAAGCGCCGGATGTATTTCTGCAGGGTCTCCCCGGCTGCTGCTTGATGCGGCGATGTCGCTTATGACGGTGGCCGTCACGAGTACCTTGGTAGTTGGCGAAGAAGCGTACGCATCTTGTCGCAGGAGATGATCGCATTCGGGGCCGGTTCAGCAGCCAAAAGGGCCCCTGCCTTTGAGGGCCATGGGAAACCAGTTCACATGACCTTCTCGCTCCATTGGCGGCTTGATGCCCAGCTCAGAGCTGGAGGAACTCAAGGGTCGGCCGCATCCGTCAGAGTGAGGAGGCATATCCGCTTGAACTTGTTGGCCACGCGACGCTGCGCAGCTCGGGGTGAAGGCACGGCAGCTCTGGGCTACGGGAGGCCTTGGATGACGAAGAGCTTGGTCTTGCGGGTCCCCATGCGCTGCAGCTGGGAGCAGCGCGAGGTGTTGACGTGCCGGAGCAGGAGCGTGGTCGCGACGAGCTGGAACGGGGAGCACTCGGGCAGCTTCTTGCGGGCGAGGGACCTCCTGACAGCTCTGCTCTTGCCGCGCTGGCGCCGGACGGAGCAGGTCCCTCCCAGGGACCACGCGCCTTGGGGCCAGGGCGCCTTCTTGGGGGGGGAGGCGGCCGAGGCGCCCCCGGAGCTTCTTCACCCGCGCAGGACTGGGTGCGGTGCAGCGGGACAGACGGCGCGGGGGAGCCCCCTGCGGCGCAGACGAGCTCGGCGACGCAGTCGAGCCACTCTTCGTAGACGTTGTCGACGGGACGGTAGCGCAGGAGCTCGTTTGCCGTGATGAGCGCAGCTCGAGCCTCCATGGGCGCGCGGAATGCGCGAGACGAAGAACCAGCCGGGCGAAGGGGGTAGCCGTCGGCGGCCGCTTTGCCTCACGGAGGGATGTTGATGATGCTTGCTGCTTATTCTCGCTTGGGTCGGTTGCGGCGCTGACGGCAGCGACGGAACGACGAGGTCGCCACGACGGAGCCGCTCGGGCGACGCGAAGCGAGAGCGGCTCGGCGCCAACAAGGCCCGACGAGCGCCGACATGGATGCGGTGGTCGACGGAGAACAGGCGGCGGAAGGCGAAGTTCGCAAGACTTTACCGGGCGCGCCAAATGTCGGATTTCGGGTTCCGGCAGACCTTGAGGTTCAACACCGGGTGCGCGAATCTCGCCCTCTACCTACCTGCACCCGCCTCGCTAGGATCTAAACTACGAAAGGAACAGCACAAGAGACACAGGGTTTATACTAGTTCGGGCCACCATTGTGGTGTAATACCCTACTCTAGTTTGTGGTGTGGTGGATTGCCTCTGGGCTGATGGTGATGAGCAATACAAGGAAGAACAGCCTCATGAAAGTGTCTCGTCGCGGGCTGGTGCGATGAACTGCTAGGGGAGTTCAATCGCTTTCTCTATCTCTCTCGCTTGTTCTCTTGCTACCTTTCTCAATGTCCCTACCCTGTGGGTGGATAGTCCTATTTATAGGCAAAGGCCCCGGCCTCTTCCCAAATATTGAGCGGGAAGGGCGCCAACAATTGGCCATTTTGAAGGGGAACATCTCGCACACTTATCCCGACTAAAGTTGGTCCTCGCGTGTCAAAGGTTCCGTGGTGACGCCGCTTGGGCTCCACAATGACTTCCTTCCCGCCGTGGACCGGTCTTGGTCTTGTTGCACCAAAATGGACGCTTTACTTGATGCTCTCGCCGCGCTTGTTCCTTTGCACCAAATAGGAAAGGAGGACACTGCTGGGCTGGCGCTCACCGCGCCCTTGGTCGCCATGGCTTATGCCATGGGCACCTCGTGAGGTACCCCGCCTTGATCTCTCCGCCTCCTCGCGAGCCAGCCTGACGAGGTCGTGCCTGAGGAAGCTCCCTGTCATCCGCCTCGCGAGGCTTGGCCCCTCGCGAGGGTCTTCAGCTCGTGTTGATGAAGATGGGTCGTGATGGGCCCCCCTTTGGGCCACGCCGCAGGCCGCAGGCAGGCAAGTCTGGGGACCCCCGTTCCCAGAACGCCGACAGTGGTATGTTTCTTTGGTGAGATCGATAAAAATGTTATCATTACTTCCTTCAAATTCAATAAGTGCTTCAACCATAATGTTATGTTCCGGGTAATAAGTTTTTTTTGGGATCATGCTCTCTTTAGGAACCCTTTGGCGCAATCAGCATTTGAACTTGTTGATCCACTTTTATCTTTGTAAAACTTTAAAATGATTGAGTTTACTAGTGTCCTATTGCTATGTAACACTCTTAACCATTTATTTTCACTAGCTAAGTCCAAAGCATGCATTGTTTAGAGATCTATTTCACTTGAACATTCTAGATCACCATTCACTATCCTGCTCTTGTCATATTCCTTTGCTTGAGGACAAGCAGAAGTTTAAGTGTGGGGGAACTTGATAAGCACATTTCATATATACAGTTTTGGCATAGAAATGTATTATTTGTTGAGTTCTGACCATCAATACTTGCTATCAAATATTGAGTAATTGAATGGAAATCATATAAAGGGATCGTTTACTAGTCTTTGGTCTATTTTGCAGAAATGTGCGCAAAGGCACTATAAACTTCAAGATCCGGACTAGTGGCTAAGAGAACTAGTCAAGTGAAAAGAAAGAAGAAGGACGAGGGGACTTGTGTGTGAAGAAATGATGCTCCAGGAGACAAGTTAAAGAAGAAAGGGACCTTCTTGTGCATAAAGAAGAAAAGGACAGGGGCCAACGTGCAAATGGAAAGATCTGATCGAGGGGCTCAAATCCCTAGCGCTCTCAATCCCCAAATTGGGCCTGGCAACACCTCTCCTTCCCCCGCTGCCTTCTCCACCTTCGGCCGCCGCCGCGGCCAGGCCAGCGTGGCAGCGCGCCAACCAGCCATCGCGCCTTCATGCTAGTGTGACTTCCTCATGTGATGATTTCTTGCCCATTTACGATGAGTATGATGATTCTCATGTGGAGTCTATTAGTTGTGATGCCATGTTACATAGGATTTCTTATGACAATTCTTTTGGTCAGATAATGTTTGACAACCCGCTTGACTTGTCATATGCTATGCATGAGATCAATCATATGTCATATTTGCAATCTCTTCATAGTAACTATGCACATGCCATCAAAATAAACCCAATTTTCACATATGGCATAGATGACAAGCCCATGGTTATTGGCATTTGTTTTTCTTGTGACGATATTGATATGCTCCCTTTGCATCATTTATCTCATATGCCATGCCATGACCACCTAGCTTCGGATATGCATTATTTTGGATGTTGTCCATTTCCTCCATATGATATTTCCGATATTTCTCATGCGGAGACCCCCATAGTTTCCTCATACATGTTAGGAGATTTTGATTCATCCCATCCATTGCATGATCCCAATAATTATGTGCACAATATGCTCCCCATGAATAAACTTGCTACTGTTGTGCCACATACTTGCTCTAATTTATGTCCCCATCTTGTCATACACAAGAACTATTCTTTCATGATGCATGACATGTTCTTATACCATGAATCAAATTTCTTTGAGAGATGCTTATCTTGTGCTAACTCACACATGCACATACACATCATTATGGATGATGTGTACATTTACCACGCACACAATTTCTTTGGTTTGTGTCTCGTTTGTGTAGGTACCCATGCTGTGACGCCCTCGATTCAATCGTACACTAATCATGCACGCAAATGTGTATGATCAAGATCAAGGACTCACGGGAAGATATCACAACACAACTCTACAAATAAAATAAGTCATACAAGCATCATAATACAAGCCAGGGCCTCGAGGGCTCGAATACAAGTGCTCGATCATAGACGAAGTCAGCCGGAAGCAACAATATCTGAGTACGTACATAAGTTAAACAAGTTGCCATACGATGGCTAGCACAAACCGGGATACAGATCGAAGAGGAGCAGGCCTCCGCTCGATCCTCCTAGCTACTCCTGGTCGCCGCCGGGCTGCACGTAGTAGTAGGCACCTCGGCAGTAGTAGTCGCCATCGATGGTGGCGCCCGGCCCGGCTCCATCGTCCTGTTGCAGCAATCGAGTAGAGGTAGGGGGAAAAGGGGAACAAGGCAACCGTGAGTACTCATCCAAAGTACTGCAAGCAAGGAGCTACACTACATATGCATGGATATATGTGTAAAGGGCCATATCGGTGGACCTAACTGCAGAATGCCGTAATAAGAGGGGGATAGCTAGTCTTATCAAGACTACGCTCGTCACCTGCCTTGCAAATGTAGGAGAGGACGATCTGAAGTCCTCCAAGTAACATCACATAGCAATAATCCTACCCGCAATCCCTCCTCATATCCCCGAGAGAGAGCGACCACCGTTGTATCCGCACTTGGAAGGGTGTGTTTTATCAAGTATCCGGTTCTAGTTGTCATAAGCTCAAGGTACAACTCCAAGTCGCCCCATTATCAAGATCACGGCTATCCGAATAGATTAACTTCCCGCAGGGTGCACCATCTTACCCAGCACGCTTGATCCCATTTGGCCGACACACTTTCTCGGTCATGCCCGCCGCTGAAGATCAACACGCCGCAGCCCCACCTAGGCACAACAGAGAGGCCAACACGCCGTCTAAACCTAAGCGCCGCAGGGTCCGGGCCCATCGCCTCGAGCACACCTCGACGCTATGCGACGCTGCCGAAGCGCACCTAGCCTAACAGCGCTCCAGTCCAACCGGGCGCGCCGCCCGTCACCGACGCCTGAAGTATTTCGGCCGATACCACGACGCCGGATACCCATAACTACTCCCACAGAGATGGTTAGTGCGTATAAGCTCAGAGCCAACTCAGATCAAATACCAAGACCTCGTTAAGCGTGTTAAGTATCCGCGAACGCCGAACAGGCCAGCCCACCTCTCTCCTAGGCGGTCTCAACCTGCCACGCCTCCGCCTCAAAGATCCATCCAGAGGGCCGTCAGACAAAGGTCCTTTCAGCCCCCAACTGTGGAATCACTCAGGGTGCCCCACAAGCCAATTCGACTTTTAGTCACCACATGTATCATGTATAAGTATATAGTATATACCGGATACCCATAACTACTCCCGCGAGATGGTTAGTGCGATAAGCTCAGAGCCAACTCAGATCAAATACCAAGACCTCGTTAAGCGTGTTAAGTAACATGAACGCCGAACAGGCAGTGCCCACCTCTCTCCTAGGCGGTCTCAACCTGCCTGCCGCTCCGCCTCAAGATCCACTCATGGGTGCTCCATCACCGACCCGACTTTTAGTCTCCACATGTATCATGTATAAGATATAGATATACCCGTGATCACCTCCCGAGTGATCACGGCCCGATAGTATAGCACGGCATTTGACAAGAATGTAGGGCCACAGATGAAAATGCTAGCATCCTATACTAAGCATATAGGGTTGCGGTAAAGGTAACAACAAGAGTAACAAGGACAAAGGCTATGCATCAGATAGGTATAATCGAAAGCAAGAATATGCTACACTACTCTAATGCAAGCAAGATAGAGGAGAGTAGGCGATATCTCGGTGATCAAGGGGGGGGGCTTGCCTGGTTGCTCCGGCAAGAGAGAGGGGTCGCCGACACCGTGAGACGATCACAGGGGGGGGCGGCAAGCCTCCTCGGGTCTACCGAAAAGTAACGGAGGGGAAACATAATAAATAACAGAGCAATCAAAGCATAACATGACAAATGCGGTGCTAGAGGTGATCTAACGCAGGATAGGTGATACCGGTGAAGGGGAAAACATCCGGGAAAATATTCCTTGTTTCGCGATTTCAGCAGAGGAGCCGAGGGGGAAAGTTGCAGGTTTGATAGGTTAGGGTGTGCGGCGGACGAACGTGCTGCGATCCGGATTCGCCTCGCTGCTCGAGCAACTTTCATGTTGAAAATATTTTAATCCGAGTTACGGATTAAAAGATATGATTTTCTAAAGATTTTATTAATTTCTTGAATTTAATTAATTAATTAATTAATTCGAAAAATGGAATTATGACGTCAGCATGATGTCATGCTGACGTCAGCAGCCATCAGGGTTGACTTGGTCAACCTGACATGTGGGTCCTGCTCGCTGCTGATCGCTTAGTTAATTAACAAGAGTTAATTAAGTTAATTAGCCATTAGGTTAATTAAGCGTGATTAATTAAATTAATTATTTAATTAATTAATTAATTAATTTTATTCATTTTTTTGAATTTATTTTATTTTGAAATAGAAGCTAAATGCTACAAGTACTCAGCTTGCAGTACACAGATGTGTACCAGAGGTCGAGTGTGGGCTATAGGGGACCCAGGTTGACCGGTCAAAGCTTGACTGGTCAACAGGGTGGGGCTCTCGTCATTCTCTCGATTTACCTAATTAAAGTTTAATTAGTTAACTAGCGTGTTAACTAAAGTTAAGTTAATTAAGCCGCTTAATTAATTAATTAATTTTAATTCATTTTATTATTACTTTTTTTAATCGCTTAGGAGGGTCCCACTTGTCATTCGGACAAGGGCCGAACGGTCGCGGTGGCGGTTCTTGCCCACCGCCGGAGGGCGCCGCGCCAGCGGTGAAGGGGGCGCTGCCCCGCGCCGGTGATGGCTGAGCGGGGCGGCGCAATGAGGCGCGGTGGTGTGAACGGCGGGCACTAGGCCGCTGCCGGGCGAAAGCACGCTGCCATCGGCACGGCCGGACGCTGCCAGGCTCGCGAGCGCCGGGGAATATGGCGGCGCCGCGATGGACGGGCGTGGTCGAAGCGCTATGAGCGCGAGCGCGCCGCCGAGGGGAACAGGCGACGACGGCAGCGAGACGCGCGCGATGATGACGGGCGCGGCGAGGCGAAGCGGCGACGACATTGTGGAGCCGGACGGCGTGCGGGATAGAGGGAGAGGATCGGCGAGCCTCACCGCGGCGGGCGAGGGCACGAGGCAAGGCGCGATGGAGGCTTGGGTGGTCCGCGACGCGGGCGAGGACGCCGGGAAGGCGATGGGGACGAAGCGCCGAGGGGAAGGAGCCCGTGAGGTGGCGGCGAAGCCCGGTGGCGCTGGCGCGTCCGAGCGGGCGACGGACGGCGACACAGCAGGTGATGGAGGTGGTGCTCCGGTGGAGGGGGGGCACCGAGGACGGCGACGCAAGGCCGGGCGATGTCGCTGGGTCGGGGCGTGGTCGAGGCGGGGGCGACTTCAGGGCGAGGTGGCGGGCGCCGTCCAGCAAGGGCGGGCGCTTGTCGACGGCGGCCCCAGAGGTGTCGAGGAGGAGGCTGGGGGATGCTGCGCCCCGGCGGCATGGGGCGGCGGGATCAGTGTGGTTTGGCCGGGAGGAGAGCGGGGACGGGTCGAGGCGGCGAGGTGACGCCGGGGGTGGGCGCCGGAATCGGGCGCGGTGATTTGAGTTCGGCCGGATCCAGCTCTGGATCGGGGGTTGGGAGCGAGAGGGGGAGTGGTGGGGGTTTGCAAGGGAGTGGGTTCGATCTAGGGTTTGCCACGATGGGGGGGGGCAAGCAGGGTGGGGTCCGATTGGGCTGGCTGGCCGGGCGGCCGTGGCCCAAGAGGGTTGGGGGCCTTTTGTTTTTGTTTTTTGTATTTTTTGTATTTTAGTTTTCACTTCTTTTCTGTTTTATTTTGTTCCTCATTTTATTTTAGTATCTAAAGTACAAGAATGATCCCTAACTTAGTACTACCACTAAACCCATCATGATAAAAAAGTTTAACACCTAAATAGAATAGTTTAACATTTTATTAATTATCAAAGGCATTTCAATAATTGTTTTGACTACTGTTTTATTCATTTTAGAGTATTTAAAGATTTTTATAAGTGTGGTTTCTCCATCATAATTATCCATGATTTATTTGTATCCACCCGAACATTTAGTTTTAGTATTTGAAAGCTTTTATTGTTTACTCGATTTTGAATTTGAAATTCGAATCGGTTTTTGAACTAACCCGAGATTAACTACAGTGACAGAGGTGACGTGGCATCATTAATGGGGATTACTGTAGCATAATTATCCGGGCGTCACACATGCTTACTTGTCAACCTCACAATCCCATGAGTTGACAAAACAAGCTCTAGAGAGCAATGATGACTTGGGATCCCATGGATTGTTTTTCCCACCGCTCTCTTCGTTCAAAGACTTCACACATTTCTTCTACATGGCCCTCACATGGTTATGGGTTATTTTGCATTATGTATTCTATGCCCATCTTTCCATGTTCACTTTAAATGATATGCTCATTCCTACGCCTTTGCCATGCATTTGTGACCCATGCTTTGCATTACACATGATGATTAATTCTAGTACTTGTATGTGTATTTGCAAGCTTGGTGGAGATATCGCTTATTATTGCCATGTTCGATTTATGCCCCATTCCTACGATGATATTATGATCTTGCTTTGTTCTAGTGCTTGCGATATGTCATGTGCATTTCCTATATCCGCTATTTTCTCACATGACATGATTGCCATGATTTCCTCTAGTATGTTGCATCTTCGCACTACTAGCTTACACGACTTGATTACTATGATTGCTTGCCTTGTTGCATCACCGATGATTCATACTTGCTCGTTTCATCCGGTTGATGACAACCACCTCCATGCTTTGCACATGATTGTTATTGCTTCTTGTCATATATCTCCATATGTTGCCCCTCTCATGCTAGATAATTTTACATGCATTGAGTGCAACAATGCTTTTAGTCTTTCTAATGAGATTGCCCCCATAGCATTCTCACATATATTTGGAGATTTTGACATATTCCTTATGAAGCATGCTTGTCTTACCACTTTGCACCATATACCTAGTGCCATGAATATTGCCATTGTTGCATCATATTATTCATGCAATTGTGCTTCTAATGGTTATGTGCAAGAGATGAGAACCATCATGATGGATGATGTGTTTATCTACCATGCCCGTATGTTCTTTGCTTTGTTTTGTGCATGTGTAGGGTACTTGGACTTTGTGTCGACTTCCACTTCATTCGAGCTCTTGAGAGCGACCCTCATACACTACCATGACTCGCTTCTACACCACATTTGCTTGTGTTTCGGCATTGTGAAGAATGCACAAGGACACGCCTTCAAGGTGACATCTTTCTCGACCATGGATATTATGGATCATACTACCTGTGTTGCTTTCACCATGTGACTTATTGGTCATCTTGGACCACTTGATTGTGCACATGTTAGAGATCTTGCTTCGACTTGCCATTATCACATTTCCATGCATCATGATATTTATGCCTTGTGTGTTTCATCGAATTCTTGGATTACTTGATCCTATCATATGTTTGGTTGCAACAATGTCATTTCTTCACATATGTCATGTCCCATTGCTTATCACATGATTAACTTGATTGCCTCTCACATGATGAACAATTGCTCTTTCTATTGTGTTGAGTGCCATACTATCTTCACTACACCCTATGCACACTATGCTTGGATTGTCTTGCACTTGATACATGTGTTTAGACACTTTATTTTATTTGGTGTTGTGAATGTTTCCTATGCCTACCATAGACCATTTTTTGAGCGCTTTATGCATGCTTGCTATGACTTTGAGGTAGATGCTTGTTCAATTGTCAAACATATTTGCATCTCTACCTCCCATTTGCATACTTGTTTCCATGATGTCCTTGATTGTGCTCCATTCATATGCTTCCATGACATGCCACAATCCTTTATCACACCATATGATATGCTTGATGACGACACTTGTTGGGTGAATCACCTCTTGAATGATTTGTTTTGCACTAACGCTAACCACATTTGTTTTTACAAGTGTTTGTTGTCCTTGCTCCTTTTGAAGGAGTCCCAAGATGGTGGAACATTGGAGAGTGCCCGTTTCGAGCTTCAAGATGATGATTACTTGGTCATCGTCCACTTCTACACGTCAATGCCATCTCTTTCCCATGGTGATTTGGTTTCCGACCCGAGGTCGGATCTTTCCCAAGGGGGAGGGCATGATACGGAGCATCCTACATACATCACCATGTCAAGAGTTCATTCGGCAAGTGACACGTGCGACATCTACTTCACATACATAAAGGTGAATCCTCTCCTTTACACGTGCTCACTTGACCCCTTTGAGGATGGTATACTACTTGACCCTCCATCGTGCATGCATAGGTATTGTCGGAGCTTCACGAATGTCGAGGAGGAGTGCAAGTGCCAAGGAACAACTACACCATCCGCGAGGGAAGCGTGGAAGAGAAGGAAGAAGAAGCATGGACAAGCTTCTGGAAAGTCCGGAACTTCCGGCCTCTGCCCGGAACGTCCGACCCCTGGACCTTACGGCCTGCCCGGAACCTCCGTTCCCCGGAGTCCAGACCATCCCTGAGCGTGCCAACTCTCTGGATAGCCCGGACCCTGCCCGGACCTTTGCCCGGAACCTCCGGCGCCCGGAACTTCTGGCCTTCCATGGAACTTCCGGCCCTGCCTGCGCGCGGACACTCGGCCTGAAGCCCATGTACCCTTTCGCCCTTCACTTACCCCTTCATGGCTACTACTATATATACTCATCCCCCTCCTCCATTCTAGGGTTACCATAGGTTTAGCTCATTTGAGATAGAGCTTTCCTCATCCATGTGGTTCTTCTCGATCAAGAGACCGCGGCCTCTACGGAGAAGATCCACACCGGAACCAAGACCCCTCACGAGAAGATCCCTCGCGGATTCAAGGCCTCCTCACAGAGATGAACTAGTTACCCTATGTATCGTCCATTGTTGACTTTGGATCGTGTATCTCTTTGTGTTTCGAGGATCTAGCACATGTGTGATCGTGTCTTGTTGATTTGAGTGATTCCTCTCGTTTCCCCTCGTGATTTCCCTCGCGTTTCCCCTCGTGTTCTTTGTGGGAAACCCTCCATTTCGTGAAAGATCGGTGATCTAGGGTTCTACCCTACATCACACGTGCCAAATGACATCCACTTAATCACTTGGGGGCTCCACACCGCACTGATAAGTGACTTGCATCACTGTGCGGTGGAGCGGTGGAGTCTTGGCAAGGTGACTTGCCCTTGCCGGCCCCGGCAAGCCTGCCGGGGAAATCTTGGGACTTGTCTTTGGTGAAGCCTCGACCTGACCAAGCTCGCCTGCCCGGGAAGCGAGGTTTTTCCTTAGTGATATCTTGTTCCTTTGTTTTGTCTTGGTCTTCTTGATCCGCCCCCTGATTTCACAAAGAGCTATCCCTCCAGCTTGGTCTTATCTTCTCACTTTATCCTTGCCCTTGTGCCTGTGTACAGTCCGGGCTACATACGCTATGGTTTGTTGCACCGACAAGAGCCCTCGGGCCTGTCCCGAACGTGCTGCCGAGCGTCGTTGGGGTAGGCCCTACGAGGTACGTAGACAGAGGGCTTGTGCTAGCACATCCCTTGATATTTCCTTGCTTATTCATTAACCTGTGTTTGAGTCAGTTTCTGATTTTTCCGTGCGTCCCGCAAGATGTCGAGCACGGTGGGGCCACCTCTATACCAGCCCGTGAATGACTTTAACTCACGGGAAGATAACTGTCGTCTCACTCTTCCCACCATGCTTGCTTTTTCTGCCACGTATGCTGCATGCATTGCACGGGATAGGTGATGGATGGAGCGGGGAAGGGCGTCGTGGCAAAGACTCGATCATTCCGGATTGGTGGAAGGGGGCGGTGAACAGGCCCGGCTGCTGTTAGCGACACGAGCGGGTCGGGTTCAAAGGAGCCCCCAGCTCCAGGCTTCTGCTTGCCTATAAAAGGGAGCGTGAGGGTGAATGGAGGCATCCATCCTTGCCCCTCCTCCTTCTTCTTGTTTGTCTTCTTCACGCCGAGGAAGAGAGGCCAGGGCTCGGCTTCGCGCTTCCGTTCAGGGCGATGATCTTGCATGTTCATGTAGACACCCGGGGAGTGAGCTTGGTCTGCGGCTGTAGGAGATATGGAAGCTGTCGTTGGTGTCGCCGTAGTTGGTGACAACGCACCTATGGCGGTCGCACCAACCTCGGTGTGAGGGGCGCCGCGCCTTTCCTTGACGACGGAGCACTCATATCCTTCATACGAGCTATTCATCCGGGGTTGGGGCGTCGCCTCTGCAGCAAGCCGCCAGAGTCCAAGGACTCGCTGGCGAAGTCTCCAAGGCTTCTGGTGTCCGCTCGTGGTGTCGTGCTCGGGATCTTTGGTGATCCCGGTGCTGCTCCCTTCGGCGAGGTTAGGGGTGACGCTAAAGGTGGTGACGCCCTTCTGCCCGTCGAAATGGGGGACAGTGCTCTCAACGTGCTTTGGGTGCCGCCACCACCATCAACAGTCTCTCTGGGGGAGGCGTCGGGCCAGGGGCCCAACGCCTCCTTAGAGCGATAGTGACGAGGAGGAAACCGATGAAGACAAGGAAGGTGGGTGGCAGGGCGTCATGTCGGAGTACGATGGCACCGATGCCTTGGTCTCGTATTGTTGGCCTGCTGCTCCATCCTTCGTCTCTTCCCCTGCCCCGACACCATCATCCCCAGCCTCTTCCGGATGATTGCCGGGGAAGGCACTCTTGGTGCCTTCTGGCGGGCGCACCCCGCGGTCCCGGTTGGGGCTAGGGTGTCACCTGGTCGCTCTATCCGTTCGCCGCCTTCGCAACCTCGCCACTCCTGATCTTGTCAGGATGCTCCCTGTGGGTCTTGACGGGGCCAGGTTTGGCTTCTGCCCAGGCACTCCTTTTTCCCTTTTCTCCTCCCACCGTAGTTCCTAGGAGGAGAGGGACAAGAAAGGGATTACGGGACACTTATCTTTTACAGTCTAAAATATGTAGGCACTTGCCAAATTTTAGTTTTAAATATGTAATCTACTTTATCCATGTTTGTGCTCTGTAAGATCTATACTTGCTTATCATCATATTAATGAAAAAGTCAAACCTTGTCGGGTACTTGTGCATGTATCCTATCAATGCACAGGATGAACGACTCTATACTTTTAAGTACACAAGTTTCCTCGGCAAGCTATCTTGTCGGTGCCTTCCATTGTTGCCGCGGAGGCCGGGCCTACCGGGCTTCAAAAAGATGGAAGGGAACCGGCCCTTTGTCACCTTTTTCTATCAAATGCCACTACAACCTTCCCGACCAAAGCAACATGCGGGTCAAGGGATGGGAGCACAAATGTTTCGAAGGCGACAAGGTTTCTCTATGGACAAGTTTTCTTCTTACAAATACATGTATGGATAAAAAGAAAACTTATCTGTTTGGCTCGTAGAGGGTCGATATGTAAGCCTGCTTTCCGTCTCTTTTTCCCAGGATCAGATTCGCGGCAAGAGTCATGTAGTTCGTGTAGGGGGAATACATAGCAGCATATGACCTTATCAAAATGATCATGGTATGCTTATGCTGAGCTAATCATGCATGCAAGTTGTTTTTAGGGCGCCAGCACTTCATTTATTTATTTGTTGCTCGTGGTCTACGCCTGGCTTTGTACAAAGGGTTACATGGAACATCGACAAGGCTTGTACAAAAGGGTGGCTGCCGGCGGCAGGGCCCGACAACCGCGCTTATGGGTAGAACTTGCGAAGATGCTCATTCCACGAGTTGTGCACTTTGATGCCATCTTCGGTCTCCAGACGGACTACGCCAGGTCTGGTGACTCATACTACCCGGTAAGGGCTTTCCCACTTCGGTGTCAACTTGTTGGAACCCTTGGCGGACTTAATACGCCCAAGGACAAGGTCGCCTTCCTCAAGGCTCCAGGCATGGACCCTACGGCTGCGATAGCAACGCAGGGCTTGCTAGTATTGTGTAGCACGTATAGCAACCCGAAGACGGTTCTCCTAAAGGAGCATGACGTCGTCACGCCGATGCTGCTCTTGCGCTACTTCATCTTAGGCAAATACCCAAGGTGACCCGTATATGAGTTCTGTGGCGAGCACAACTTATGCCCCATAGACTAGGGAGAAGGGAGTCTGGTCGGTAGCTCGATTTGATGTCGTACGGAGGGACCAAAGAACCACCAGCAGCTCGTCGATCCATCATCGCCACACTTTTGTAGCCTATAAAATATTCTTATCTTGAGTCCTCGCACCACTTTAGCATTCGCCCTCTCAGCTTGTCCATTTCTTCACGGAAGGGAAACAGAGGCGAATGAGACTTTGTTTCCGAGGTTTGAACATATTGCATGAAGGCGCGGTTTGTGAATTGGTTGCCGTTGTCAGTGATGACTTTGGCGGGTACCCCGAAACGGCACACCAATCCCTTCAAGAACTTGATAGCTGATTGTGCAGTCACCTTCCTCATGGGCTCCACTTCTAGCCACGTTGTAAACTTGTCGATTGTAATGTACAAGAATTCGAAGCCCCCAGTAGCACAGGGGGAAGGGCCCAAGATGTCGAACCCCCAGACCGAAAATGGCCAGGATAAAGGGATCGTCTAGAGAGCATGAGCAGGTTGATGGATGTTCTTAGAGTGGAACTGGCAGGCTTCGCATCTAGTGACTAGCTCGGTTGCATCTTGGAGGGCTGTGGGCTAGTAGAAACCTTGCCGGAAAGCCTTTCCAACCAAGGCTCTTGATCCAATATGAGAGCCGCATGTGCCTTTGTGTATCTCTGCCAACAGTTAATTTCCCTTTTCCCCGCAAACGCACTTCAATTTCACACCATTGGGCTTCCTTCTGGATAACATGTCGTCGACAAACTGATACATACTAGCTCTCCGGGCTACTCTTTTAGCTTCTTCTTGTCTTCGGAAAGTTCTCCAAGTTGAAGGTAGTGGACGATGTGCTCTGCCCAGGTTGGAGCTTGTGGCTCGACAACTAGGGCCAATGGCACCTCCTCACTCATGGGAGAACTTGTCTTGACCATAAAATCCCGTGGTCCTATGGAAGAGTGCGGCTCGCCAAGCGAGGTGGAGTTGATCCCGGCAGCCTTCTTACCGGGGACCTATAAATGTTCTACCGGTGAAGGCTGGCCTTAATCTAGCTTCCTCCTCTTCCTGGCCATTGCTAATGGAAATACTGATGGTTGAGTCAGATAGAGGACAAAGGTCCCTAGTTCCACAGGGAGCTTTTGTGCAGCACACTTTGACAGATAATAAGCAGTGTTGTTTTCCACATGTGGCACGTGCTCCATTTGCAACCCGCCAAATTGTTCCTCCAACTTCCTCACCTCTTCAATGTATGCCTCTATTAACGGGATCTAGTAATCCTTATTGACTTGCCTCACCACAAGTTGTGAATCTCCTCGGATGATCAACTTCTTGATCCCCAACTCTATCGCAATCCTGAGCGCGGCAAGGAGCCCTTCATATTCAGCAGTGTTGTTTGTAGCTTCCTTCCAGGAAAGTGCATTTGGACCACATACTTCAGGTGCTCTCCGGTTGGTGCGATGAAGAGCACGCCATCCCCCAAACCCTGCAGCAAGAAAGCACCATCAATGTACATGATACATTCTTGGGGTGCTTCCTTACCGGGGATAACTGTTTCCAGCGTCTCTTCATCTGGGGTAGGTGTCCACTCTACAATAAAATCCACCAGTGCTCTTCTCTTAATGGTCGAGGTGCTTTCGTACTTTAGTCCAAAGCTTAATAACTCCAGTGCCCATTCCACTATCCTGCCGGTGGCTTCAGGGTTCCTCAATATGCGTTGTAGAGGTAAACAGGTGACAACTGTGATCTCTTGGGCTTGGAAGTAGTGGCGCGGCTTCCTTGAGGCCATGACGAGGCCAAAGATTAGTTTCTGCACCCCAGAGTACCTTGATCTAGCCCGCTGCAACAGGGAGCCTACAAAGAAGACTGGTCGCTGCACCACCTTCTTCTTTGTCATGGCCTTGGGATTGCCTTCACTACCCTTATCTTCCTTCTCTTGATCTGCACTCAATCCTGCTATGACTAGCTCACTTCCTTTTTGGGGAGGACAGTAGCTGCAGCGGTCCTTCTTCCACTTCCCGCTGTGCCACCAATGCTGCACTACCCTGCCATCTTCTTCTCCGGGGAGTCGCCTCCTCTCCTCTGTACGGGCACACTTATCTGCCAATGTGTAAATCTCATTCACATTCTTGGGCAACTGGACATTCATCTTGGAACGTTTCCTGTGGTTGCGTATGTTGGACTGGAACGTGGCAATCAAAGCTACTAGGTGGATATCTGGAATGTTCTTGTGCACCCGGCTGAATCTCTGCATGTACTTCCGCAAACTCTCTCCTTCCTTTTGTGGAAGGAGCTGTAAATTGCTGGGCCGCCCTAGTTCTTGATGGCTGCCCATGAAGGTGCCAACAAACTCATTGCACAGGTTAGCCCAATTCGAGATGGAGTTCTTCAGCAAGTGCATCAGCGACGACGTCATGTTCGGCTTGAGTGCCAAAGGGAAATAGTTGGCGAATAACTTTTCATCTCTTCCTGGTGGCTTGAACGGCGATGGTGTAGATACTCAAGAACTCTGTTGGGTTCAGTCTTCTAGTATCTCTACCTTGAACATACGGGTAGATGGCCAACGGACTTGCCACAGCGCGCGAGTGAAGGCAGGGCACCCAACCTCCAAAGGCAGGTATCTTCCTTCGCTGGGGGTGGGTTCGCTGATGTCGCGGCCACTGTGTTTGTCAGACTAACGGCGGGTTTCACGGCGCCGTTCTATATATGTTGACGCGCGCGTCTTCCCTCTGCATGTCTTCCAAGACCTGTCGTTGATCCCAACGGGCTCAAGGATCAGATGAAGCCATCGACATCTCGTCCGGTTCTTGGTCACGCGGCTCTGGCTGCAGCCTCTGTGCTGGCTGCCATGGAGGGGACCACACCATAGGAGTGGCCCCTTCAGCACGCCCAGCGGCTCGGGCCGTTGTTGCTGTCGTGGATGTCGTGGTGGGCCTGCCCGTCCCCCCGCCTCAACGAAAACAATCAGACTTTGAATGGTGACTCTCCACTCATCCATTTGATTGGCCGCTGGTGGGAATCTCAACAGGAGCTGGGCTCGCGCATGGTTTCCGAAGCAGTGCTTGGCATGGACGACAACGCAGATCGCGACGTTGCTCGACTTCTGACAGGGTAGTAGTGGCGTCGTGTTCTTGTTGCCATGAGCCAGTCACCATGGCAACTTGGCGATGAGAAGGGTGTGCCTGGGGGTTGATGACTCCATTCGGCGCTTCGTCATGGTTATCTTGCCCCGGGGAAGGCGCGTTGATGCGGAGCATCCCACGGTGATCCCCATGGACACTACCTCACCTACCCAAGCTCCAAGTGGACCCATGACAAGAGCTCGAGCGCGTGCTATTCAATTCGAGGTGTCATCTCTCCTACTTGAGCTTCCCTTACGTTCGAGTGAGACATGGGTACTACCTAGGTCAGAAACACTATGGGTGATTAGGTACAAGGCACAAGCCACGGAGCCGACAGCTGAGGACAAAGGAACAGGCGACAACTCTCTGCTTAGCCCGGAACTTCCGGCCCCCGGAACCTCCGGAGGCACCGGAGCTTCCGACCTCCAACGGCCCAGACGAGCCCGGGCGTACCAACTCTCTAGTTAGCACGGAACCAGCCCGGAACCTGGACCGGACCTTCCGGCCCTGGAACATCCAGCCTGCTCGGAACTTCCGACCCTCGGACGCCAGCCCAGCTCCCACCATCCAAACTCTTTGGTTAGGTCGGACCTTCGTCGGAACCTCCGGCACCCGGAACTTCCGGCCCTGCCTGCACACAGTGACATGGGCCGAGGCCCGTGTACCCTTTCACCCCTAGACTATATATACTCTTCTCGTACCTACGTTTTAGGGTTAGCGAAGTAGTAGCTCGTTTGAGAAGCTTTGCTCTCCACTTGATCCCTTCTCCATCGGAGTTCACGACCTCTACGGAGGAGATCCCCCAAGTGGATTCATGACCCCTAATGGGTAGACCCCTCAAGACCTCCTCACGAAGAAGAATTTGCTACTTGTATTGTCCCTTGTTGATTGTGGATCGTGCATCTCTTTGTGTTTCGAGGATCTAGAACATGTGTAATCGAATCTTGTTGGTTTGAGTGATTTCTCCCGTGTTTCTCCTGTATTTCTCCTTGTGTTTTCCCCTCGTGTTCTTCACGGGATCCTTTCCAATCATGAAAGATCGGGCATCTAGGATTCTACCCTACATCATCTTGGTATCATGAGCCACGTTGATCACGATTTCGGAGCCTCCCTCTTTGTTTTCTAGCCAAATTTTGTTTTGATTCATCCCAATTTTGATAATCCCCACAAAAATAGCCCTCCCAAAAATTTTCTGATTTGTTGGTCTGTTGAAGTTTTGTTGGATTTGATCAGTGGACTTCGTGTGTAGCGCATAGATCTAGCTTCCCCACCCTTCCATCCACCCAAAAAATTTCTCCCCCCTGGATTTAGGTTTTTCCTGAAGTTTTCCGCCCAAATCCACGATCCCTAATTTTTCTGTTCTTGTCGAATCGCGAGCCCCGGAACTTCTGGACCCGCCCGGAACTTCCGGACCCCGGACCTTCCGTCTTGCCCGGATCTTCCGGCCTAGACAGAAAGTATGCGCATCTTCGACTACTTCGACAACTCTGACTACGGTGCAGTGGCATCTTCGACAACATACTGAAGACCGTGCACTAAGACATCGACAACAATCACATAATTTTGACACTCTCAACCGTAAGCAAGGACGGTAACTTCGATGACATATTTGTCTACTCCTTGCCATTGCATTGATAACCCCATAACCTTCCTTTTGCGTCGCTTACCCATCGAAACTAGCCTTTGAGTATTGCCGACAACGTCACTTGTGCACATTAGTGATCATCATATCGTTGCATATATCATATCATCTTGGTAACCATATCTTGATATCATCACTTGTGCCACAAGGTTGTTGTCGGTGTCAAAACCAGCGGATCTCGGGTAGGGGGTCCCGGACTGTGCGTCTAAGGCAGATGGTAACAGGAGGCAAGGGACACGATGTTTACCCAGGTTCGGGCCCTCTCTATGAAGGTAATACCCTACTTCCTGCTTGATTGATCTTGATGAATATGAGTATTACAAGAGTTGATCTACCACGAGATTGTAGAGGCTAAGCCCTAGAAGCTAGCCTATGGTATGATTGTTGTCCTACGGACTAAACCCTCCGGTTTATATAGACACCGGAGGGGGCTAGGGTTACACAGAGTCGGTTACGACAGAAGGAGATCTACATATCCGTATCGCCAAAGTTGCCTTCCACACCAAGAGAGTCCCATCCAGACACGAGACGAAGTCTTCAATCTTGTATCTTCATAGTCCAGCAGTCCGGCCAAAGGATATAGTTTGGCTGTCCGGATACCCCCTACTTCAGGACTCCCTCAGTAGCCCCTGAACCAGGCTTCAATGACGATGAGTCCGGCGCGCAGATTGTTTTCGACATTGCAAGGCGGGTTCCTCCTCCGAATACTCCATAGAAGATCCTGAACACAAGGATAGTGTCCGGCTCTGCAAAACAAGTTCCACATTCCACCGTAGAGAGAATAATATTCACAAATCCGACCTGCTGACGTATTTGATACCATGACATCATGCCATTCCGGTTATTATCGAGCCGTGTTTTTCGACCAGCCTTGGCGCATATCGCGAGGCGGTTTCCTTGGCACGTCTTGTCGAAGCAGAGATTGTGTCCCCTTATCACGGGATTCTCATCAATACGGGCGTGAGTAACCCAATCGTGCCCGTTGGTATGACTCGATTATAGGCAAGTCCCAAACGGTCACGAGGAGGACGCCTGGTATTCACCCTCTTTATAAAGAGACCAAGGCCTATCCTTTTTTATTCCTCAAACTAAAACGAATCCCTCCCCTGCCTCGAGTTCCAACACCCAAAGCTCAGTCAGCGCTCGACCTTCAACCATGTCCGGATCCAACCTTCAAGGTCGGTGGATGCCCTCCTCCATCACGGAGGAAGCCGCCACAAAGTTAAGAGAGGCTGTGTTCTGACCGGCGAGATTACAAGACGGGCTGCCTGCCCAAGGGCAGGTCATACCTACTCCCAAACCCGGCGAGAGCATAGTATTCATATCTCACTTCCTTCGAGGGCTAGGCCTGGCTCGATCCCTTCGTGAGGGGGCTCATGTTCCATTACGGGCTGGACTTCCATGATTTAGCCCGGATTCTATTCTCCACATCTCGCCTTTTATCATCGTAGCGGCTTTTCTCCGATCACCCCTCACTTCGCCTCGTGGCTCAAGACCTTCCAAGTGGAGCCAAGACAATCGAGGGGAGGTATGCAGAATGCGGAGGTGTTGTAATAAGCAAAAGCGTCGATGCCCCATGGGCCGAGGGCTCTTTCCAGGAGGTGTCCAGCTTATGGCAACAAGAATGGTTTTATGTCACAGCTCCCAGGGGTACCAAATGGGTGGCCCCACCTGCCTTTCGCTTGGGTCACCCTCCACGACTAACATCCTGGATCAACAAGGGGCTAGACTGGGGGCCAGTGAAGGACATACCCATACTACAGGGCCGCATCCGAGATCTTCTCGAAAGAGATATTGATCTGGTCATAGTAACGCAAGTAATATTACTTCGCCGAACCCTGCCCTGTAAACATCGTCCCCTCCATCTGTGGGAATTCAATCCGGAGGGACCGCGGGCTATTCAGCACTTCCTCGGCATGACGACCAAGGAGATGTACAAATTGTACATCGGACCGCAAATAATTTGTCCGGATTCCACCGAGGACGCGGGTCTGAGCTACAATCGTCCAGATACCCAAGTAAGTCGCCCTATGGCCGAACACGTCGTATTTCTTTTCATCACGACATCATTCTCGAAAAGTCGCCTTTGACCAGGACTCGATAGCAAAGGCGAAGATGATCAGTGTCCGCCTTCCCCGAGGTCTCACCGATCCGCATTAGTCCGGATGTTGGAGCTTGCACCATACCAAGCGCCTCAAGGGAGGATAAAGGTGGGAAGAAAGAGGTCGACGCCCGCTGGCAAGGACAACCGGGAGAAGAAGCCAAAGCTCCCTCTCCCCAAGGAAGGAAAAGGACCGCCTCTGAAGGCCCGGAGACAATAATCTCTAAACGGGGGAAGAAATCTTCGCCAGAGGGTCCTGGCCTAGGGGATACCCCGGCCGTACAGTGCCCGCAAGGGGATCAACCCTCCATCGAGCTGTAAGTAAAAGAAAGGGTCTAATAGTAAAAAAAACATCCTACTTTACTTCTGAGGAAAATAACCAAAACATCCGTCTTGTAGTCCGGATCGTGACCCTTCTCGGCAGAGTTCGTCTTCAGGGGATCTTCCTCCGAGATGATGGAGAGCGAAACGCCTCCCACGCCATCCCGCTTACGAGGCGGGCGACTTTCAGGTGTCGCCTCGAGGGCTTCTCCGATCCGCAAGGACAGAGGGTGATTCTCCGCCACCAAGTCCTCAGATCCGCTTGAAGAGAGCAACCGAAGGGTCCGCCCGCCTGCTGCGCGTTGGATGCATCAAGGATCTGCTAGAGCAGCGGCTATCTCGTATAACACCGCGGCGCTAATGGGCGCGGTGGTTGAGAGGGTTTCATCCGCAGAAAGCGGGTTGCATGAAGCCTTTATGAGTCTGCTGCAAGGTTTTGAGGTACGCAAAGTGACGTGTGTTTTTGACAATACCGCACATGTTTAAAACGTGCCTTGTGCAGATAGTAGCCCCTGAGACTCTGGTTGTCCTCGAAAACGGCGGTAAACAGAGGATCATAGTCGTAGGTAATAATCCAGCCGTCGTCATATGCAGGTCGCAGGAGGTTCGGTGGCTAGCCGGACTTGTGAGGTTGCCGAGCTAACGCGGCGACTTGATGCGGCAGATGCCGACATCGTGCTTGTCAACAAGCGGCTTGACGAGGCGCAGGGTATGTAATATCTCCGGATTTCAACATATGGTAAGAGGAGCATAATGCAGTATCTTGAACATGTTGTGAAATTGTAGGACCTTGAAGTATGTCAAGAGAGGGGGGTGATTAGACTACTTGACAAATTAAAAACTTAACCTTTTCCCAATTTTAGACTTTGGCAGATTTTAGCTATCTTTGCACAAGTCAAGCAATCTTCACACAATTCAAGCAAGCATGCAAAGAGTATATGAGCAGCGGAATTTAAAGCATGCAACTTGCAAGAATGTAAAGGGAAGGGTTTTGGAGGATTCAAACGCAATTGGAGACACGGATGTTTTTGTCGTGGTTCCGATAGGTGGTGCTATCGTACATCCATGTTGATGGAGACTTCAACCCACGAAGGGTAACGGTTGCGCGAGTTCACGGAGGGCTCCACCCACGAAGGGTCCACGAAGAAGCAACCTTGTCTATCCCACCATGGCCGTCGCCCACGAAGGACTTGCCTCACTAGCGGTAGATCTTCACGAAGTAGGCGATCTCCTTGCCCTTACAAACTCCTTGGTTCAACTCCACAATCTTGTCGGAGGCTCCCAAGTGACACCTAGCCAATCTAGGAGACACCACTCTCCAAGAAGTAACAAATGGTGTGTTGATGATGAACTCCTTGCTCTTGTGCTTCAAATGATAGTCTCCCCAACACTCAACTCTCTCTCACAGGGTTTGGATTTTGGTGGAAAGAAGATTTGAGTGGAAAGCAACCTGGGAAGGCTAGAGATCAAGATTCATGTGGTAGGAATGGAATATCTTGGCCTCAACACATGAGTAGGTGGTTCTCTCTCAGAACTGGTAAGTTGGATGTGTAGGTTTGTTCTGATGGCTCTTCCACGAATGAAGAGGAGGTGGAGGGGTATATAGCCTCCACACAAAATCTAACTGTTACACACAATTTATCAACTCGTGGGACCGAATCAACAAACTTGGTCGGACCGATTCAAGAAACCTAGTGATCATAGGGTTTTCGTGGGACCGAAATGCAACTCGGTAGGACCGATATAGTTTGGGTTAGGCATAACGTAATCTCGGTGAGACTGACATACAAACTCGGTGAGACCGATTTTGGTAATTAGCTAACCGAGAGTTGGTCGTAAACTCGGTGGGACCGATTCGCTTTCTCAAAGGAGACCAAATGTTACGAAGGGAAACAGAGAGTTTACATTGCAATCTCGGTGGGACCGACGCTCACTTCGTTAGACCAAACGTTATTAAGGGAAACATAGAGATTACAATCCCATCTTGGTGAGACCGAGATCCCTATCGGTGAAACCGATTTGCCTAGGGTTTGTGGCAGTGGCTATGACATTTGAACTCGGTGGCGCCGGATAGAAAGAATCGGTGGGGCCGAGTTGGACTTTAGGTATAGGTCATATGTGGATGTGAGAAAGTTGTTGAGGGTTTTTGGAGCATATCACTAAGCACATGAAGCAAGAGGCTCATTAAGCAATTACTCATCCCTCATTGATAGTATTGGCTTTTCCTATAGACTCAATGTGATCTTGGATCACTAAAATGTAAAATGTAGAGTCTTGAGCTTTTGAGCTTGAGCCAATCCTTTGTCCTTCATATTTTGAGGGATCCACTTTCATCATCCATGCCATGCCATTCATTGAGCTTTCCTGAAATGTTTGTCTTGGAATAGCATTAGCTCAATGAGCTATATGTTGTTATGAATTACCAAAACCACCTAGGGATAGTTGCACTTTCAGAAATGCAGATGGAGCTGCGGCAGTGGAGACCCTTCGGGCGGAACTTGCCCGAGCCAAAAAGCAAGCCAGAATAGTGATGCGGTCGCCTAAAGGCGGTCGAAGAGCTGAGGGTCAACAAGCTGCCCATTGCCAAAGTAGGAGAAGATGGCCAAGATGGCCATTGAGTTAAGTGATGCCGCCGATCGATACCGACTTCTTGAGAAGGAAAGCTGCGAGGGCTACGGAGCTGGAGAAGGCCATGGTAGCAGCTAGGAATCACGCCTACAATTAGAGCGATGAAGGAGGAGCTGCGCCACACCGGGATATCGCGGCTGGAAGCCCTTTATGCTGCGGATGAAGTTCGAGATCCTAAGTATGCTCCTATGGACCGGCTGTGGAGTTCTGCAGACGCTTATTCGATTTGGCAGCGAAAAGTGCTGATGTGGCCGAGTTTTTCAAAGATCAAAGAGATCGTGAAGTGGAGAAGTTGTTCTGGTCGCAATTTAATGGTCCAGCACGTCCGCTTCCTCTGAATGAGCGGATGGCCGAATGGGCCGAGCTGCATAGGTTGTCCGAACTCTCCATGAGGTCTGCTAGGATCACCTGGTGGCAGGCCAAGGCCGAACAGTTACTTCAGTTTGGTGCAGCAGTTCCTTGGTGCTCTGTCGCGCATCGACGCTATGAAGAGGTCGACGTGCATCGAGGGTGCGTGGATGGCGCTTGCCCGTGTCAAAACACACTGGACGGAGATGGACGCCACCGCAATTGCAGCCCCTAGTTCGGCAATTAGCCGAGTAGCTGTCGATCACTATTTTGATGAGGTCCTTGACGGCGCTCGTTCAATAGAAGCGCAGTGCTCGAAGAATATTATGTTCTAATTACATGTATTCAAATTGAAAAACAATGTTTTACTAAATTATATAAAGGCTATTTTTATATTTTTGCCTAAAAGTGTTATGATGCCTCCTGTGCGGCCGTTTATGTATATGTTTATATAACCTGAAAGTTTGCAGTCATCGGCTTCAGCCCCCACACATATAATGCAGGGCTGTTCGCAGAAGACGCGTGTTCACACTTGATCCAACGTCTTGGTCCATTAAGGAGGTGATAGAAAAGAGAACTAGGCAATCGGACTATATTGCTTTAACACTTTCACTTAGCCATAGGAGTTTGACAGTGGGGCTACTATATAGCCCCTGGTGGCTCCGCGCTCATCCGAATACGGGGCGCGGTCATGCCTGGCCGGGAAACGGCCCTTCGTTAATGCGGAGGAATCCTGAAGATTCCAATAAGTCATCGAGTGGTTGACCAGTCTCTCGCTTTATCATGACAGCCGGGCCGCTTTCATCGAGGTGCTCGTCCGGGCTAGCCAGGACACAATCGCAGTAGTTCTCCTGGTACCACCTTAGCCGATAGAGCGGAACGTAAGGTAGCAAAACACAGGAGCCGGGCAAACCCAAGATTTGACCAAAGATATGATTCGGAGCTGATGCATATAAGGCCTAACTCGCTACGCAGAACACTCCCTAAGGTGTTCGGTCTTTGAAACATATACTGGCCTTAGGTGATGCCCTTGGATAATGGACCCATAGTGTCCAGGTACGAGCAATATTCTGACGTGGCCACATGCCAAGATGTCAGATCCTTCTCGGTTGTATTGAGAATCCGGAGGATGTGAACAACAAAAGACAAGAAAAAGGTTTACGCAGGTCTTAATCTAAAGAAAACCTTTGTACAGTCCCCGCTGCACGCCTCACAAGATGTGTCTCTCATGTGCCAGATCCTCGGACGGGTGTAGCACGATCATCATCTGAAAAAGAGAGGTGCTTAGTGAAAAGTTGTTGTGCAAAAATTTGGTTATTATAAATAAACCATGAAAAAGTCGAGATGGGTAAAGATGAGCCAAATTATTGCGGCGAAGCCCCTGGTACCGTCTATACGGGTGTAACCATCGAACCAATATCTATCCGTTGATTGGCCGGACTCGTCTAACCGTGTCCGCAGTCCTAACAACCGGTCATCATCTCTGGTGGTGAGGCCGTCTAGTGTTCGGTGTTAAAGTAGCCGCATGCGTTTTTCCGCTCGAACGAACACTCAACATTTCCATGTATCGTGATGGTGCCACGCGACCGGCATTTTAAGTTGGAGTAAAGCGTAATGCGGTATTGCATTGAAACGGGCGAAAGCCTCTCGTCCGAGTAGTGCTTGATAGCCACTTCGAATGGAGCAATGTCAAGGTTAACTTTTCGCTCGAGGTTGTCGGGCGAGCCAACACAACCTCTAGTACTAGAGAGCCCGTGCAGCAGCCTCAGGGCTCGGTATTGCTCCTTGAAGGTAGTATTACTGTGGCTGATGTTTGTTGGGTTTATCCCCATTTTGCAGACAGTGTCCTGGTATATCAGATTTAGACTACTGCCCCCGTCCATAAGGACTCGCATAAGGTGGTATCCATTTACTATTGTGTCCAGCACCAAGGCGGGTGATCCTTCCTGTCGGATACCTATTAGGTGATCCCTGCAATCGAAAGTGACCGGGCAGGCCGACCAGTGGCAGGACTCATGGGTGACGGGCTCTATGGCTCGTGTATTTTGGAGTGCGTATTTGCCTCTCCTCTTTGTCACGTGGATAACATTTTTTGACTGCTGGCGGGAATTTTTTCTGTCCCCTAGTGTCTTGTCAAGTAGGCGATCTCGCCCTCGCCGGAGTGTCCTCCCCTTGTGTTCGTGTTTAGCTTGCCAGCCTGCTTGAAGACCCAGCACTCTGTGGGTATGATTTGCGTGCTTGCCGGGTGCCGTGGATCCGATATAGTTTGTCTAGAATTTTGTTTAGGCCGGTCGGTTCATCTCTGTTTCCTTTAGAGGGCTTTTTCCGCTGACCCGGTCGAGAGCCGCTAAATCCGGCATTTACCGCCGTGTTTTCTGGGATGTCTTCTTTATTCCGGCGCTTGTTTTTACTGTGTCGCGGTTTTCCATTGCCGTCCCGGACCTTGGATGTGCTTGGGTCGTTGGTGCTGCTGCGAGCTAACCAGTTGTCCTCGCCTGCGCAAAAGCGGGTCATGAGGCTTGTTAGGGCTGCCATTGTTCTCGGCTTTTCTTGGCCAAGGTGTCTAGCAAGCCATTCGTCTCGAACGTTGTGCTTGAAAGCTGCTAGGGCTTCAGCGTCTGGACAATCGAAAATTTGGTTCTTCTTAGTGAGAAACCTATTCCAAAGCTTTCGGGCTGACTCTCCGGGCTGTTGAATTATATGACTCAAATCATCGGCGTCAAGGGGTCGGACATAAGTCCCTTGAAAGTTAGTCCGGAAAGCATCCTCGAGCTCCTCCCAACTTCCAATTGAATTTTTGGGGAGGCTTTTCAGCCAGTGTCGAGCTAGTCCTTTGAGCTTGAGGGGTAAGTATTTGATGGCATGGAGATCGTCTCCACGAGCCATGTGAATATGGAGGATGAAGTCCTCGATCCAGACCCCAGGGTCTGTGTCACTCATATTTGCTCGAGTCTTGTGATGGATAGGCAAGGCATTTCATCTCCGGTCTTTGACAACAACGATGGCGTGAAACACTACATCACCAAAGTGTCCATCTTTGATCTACAACGACAAATGCAAGGCGCACAATCAAGATTGCGAGAGCGCATCGGGAACCTCTCCATCGACATTCATCATTCCGAAGCAAGGAAAAGGGACTACATAGACAACAAGCTTTCCGCACAAAAGGAGGAGCAAGATGCAAGGATGGAGGAGATTCGGGCCTTGATCAAGTCTACTTCCAATTCGTCATCTTCAAGGCGGCGGCGACCAAATCGATCATCTTCGGAGTGCCCAAGCGATGCAAGCGCAAGTCGTCCACGTCCATATCTCCATGGCGACCACCATCACGTTCGTGATCCACATCGTCATGAAGGGGAAGTCACGTCCAAGCATCATGTGCACGACGACGATGAACGACATCTACTATGAGCTCAAGCACGACAATGACATCATCAACATGAAGATGCTCAACAAGCGCAAATGCACAAGTCCCAACAAGCTCTACTTCACGACAAGGCCAAGCTTCAAGAGCACAAGCGAAAACCGCGAGACGAGCACCACCAAGACGGAGCTACGGCTACCACCACCACTTCGGCATCTTCGCCAAGTGCTATCAAGGCATCTTCATCTCTAGACTTACGGCATCTTCGCCTACTTCTCGTGAGTTCGCCTACATCGAAATTTTCAACAACAAGGCGACCACCTACGAGCAAGGGCGACACTTCCATCTTTGGAAGCCCCTCAAAGAAGATGGCCGAGCATGGGAAATTCCCTTCGGTCACGGAGACGAGCTACGAGGTGCCACATCATATGGGCCTCAAACAACAATACGGTGACAAGAAGGTTGAGCATGGGATTATCCCTTCAACCAAGGTGGCGATAGGAGTTGAGCATGGAGACGTTTGCACATACACATCTCCGACACCCACATATGACGAGATGTCCCAATTCCCATGTGAGGAGAGCCACCACCACATGAGTGACATGAGTGACTCCACCATATATGACATTGAGTGCATTTCCTATGAGAGGACGAGTGTGACCACCACTAGCCCCACACATGAGAGCATCCCACACATCCTATGTGAGGTTGAGAGCCATTTGAGTGACTCCACCAACCATATGAGTGAGAGCATCATACCAGGAGTGAGCGAGCCACAACACTTATTGAGTGAGGTAGTTGGCACGGCATGTGAGGCCACTATGATTTCTAACGACTTAACCTCTACTCCGAGTGTGTTTTCTTTGGTGCTAGGTCTCCTACATGATGACATGCCTATCCTCGACGAGTCCATACCTCCAATGGAGACAACGATGGCCATGGTGGATGATGATGCACCCCCCACATGGTTCCATCAAGATGAAGTTGACCACGACTTGGTCTTTGACACCTCACCTACAACACATGAGCGATGCTCCAAAGGTAACATAGGTGATGGTGCTTCTCTTGTCCCACTAGCGGACTATCTCACCAATGATTGCTTGCATGATGTTGATCCACCTATTCCCATGCTTCATGCTAGTGCGATGTCCTCATGTCATGACTTACCAATTTATGATGAATATGATGATGAGCATGTTGAATTGCCTAGTTGTGATGCTATGCTCCATAGGATATCTTGTGAAAATTCTTTTGGTCACATCATGTTCGACAACCCTTCTAACTTGTCATATGCTATGAGTGAGATCTCCCATATTGCATCATTTCAATCTCAACATAGTAACTATGCATGCACCATTAAGATAAATCCCATTCACACTTATGGCATAGATGACGAGATGATGGTCATTGGCTTTTGTTTTTCATGTGATGGTATTGCCATGCTTCCTTTACATGATTTGCGCAATTCATCTAGTATGCCATGCCATGATCACATTGTTCCAAATATTCTTTGTTTTGGATGTTGTCAATATTCTCCATGTGATGTTTCCATTAATGCTCATGAGGAGACCCCCATAGTTTCGTCATACATATTGGGAGATTTTGTTGCACTCCATACTTTGCATGATTCCCATAATTGTGTGCACCACATGCATTCCATGAATAACAATGCTCTAGATTTCACTAGTGATGCATTACATCCTTTGAGTCTCCATCATGCTATACATAACAACAAACCTATCATGATGGATGACATGTTTCTGTATCACACACCTCATTTATTTGAGCACCGGATTTTTTGTGCTAACAAACACAAGCACGTGCGCATCATGATGGATGATGTGTACATCTACCACGCACACACAATTTTCCCTTTGTCTTTGTTTTGTGTAGGTACTCACGTATACTCGTCAACCTCTCAATCCCAAGAGTTGACAAAACGAGCTCTTGAGAGCAACAACGATTTGGGATCCCGTGGATTATCCTTCCCACCATTCCCTCCGCACAAGGACTACGCGCATCTCTTTTACTTGGCTCTCACACAGCTATGGGCTATTTACCATTTGTCACCTTATGCTCATTTTCCCGTGTTCACTTTGCATGTTATGCCTGCTTCTATGCCTTTGCCATGCAATTGTGACCCTTGCTTCCATCTACCCATGATTCACCATTATGCTACTCCTATGGTATTTGCATGCTTGGTGGAGATCCTGTGTAGCGACCCGACCCGAAAACGGTCAAGTCTCTGTGTAGATGTACCATCCCAAGATCATGCTGGCACACACAGTACATTGATGCAAAGATTCAAAGTTCAATCACACCTGAATTTATTACACGATTCTCATATCGAGTCTTTATTACAAAATAATAAATTCGCCGAGGCCAACTCATGAGAAATAAACTAAATAAAGCTGCGAAGCGAGAGACGAATAGCGAGTCCATCCGACTCCATAGGGCAATCGCCAAGCGTGGATCGTAGCCTCACTCCTGATCGAAAACTCCTCTCGCAACATAAGACGTTGCAGCCGTAGGTCAGCATTTTGAATATGCCGCAAGTCATGAAGAGAGAATAACAATAAAATTACTAACACTATATGCAATTTGGCTGTGGGCTCTAAGTTTCATTGAAAAGCCGTTTTTCCCTACAACAATGGACTTGTTTGCAAATACTACAAAATTTTGGTAGTTATTGAGATGGTTCCGCCAACCAATGTCTCATTCCCAATTATTAAATAACCCTCAATTAATTTATTAATTTTTTGGTGTTGAGATTTCGAATTACTCCAAGTTCCAGAGGCTCAAATTGTTCAGAATCGGGACACGGCTAACCGATTAGATCTTCACTCTGCAGAGGTTTGTGCACTTTACCCGCAAGAATCGCTCCTCCTTTAAGTCTTCGTGACTTCATGGTGTTTGAAGACGGACGAACGAAACAGGGTCTTCCAAGAGTTCCTCCGCCACCGCCGGTACCCATCCAATCCTACCGCTCTTCTACATCTCGTAGCACCGTCCGCCAGAGTCACACCTAGGGTTGACCAAGCCAGAGCCCATAATGGCTTGCGGCTGCATGTAAGCTTCCGTCAATGGGGTATTCATCCGCCTCTTCGTGGCTGGGTGAAGCTTTCCAAGAGATGTCATGGCACTTCTCCATGCATCCCGCCAACCGCTGGTTTTCTCCGGTGCCCACAACCGCCCTCCACCAAGTAGTGAATTTTGAAGTACATCTTGAGCTTGAAGTCATGGGGTTGTCATCATCTTGACTCTCGTGATCTCCCTTATGAATCACTCAACCAACCCCGCTCACGAGCATAGCAAAATAAACTACTTCGTCCCGCAATGGTAACAAGGGAATTGGGTTCATCCTACCTCATGATACTACTCAAGAATATAACTTAAAATTCTCCTACTGCATGCATGGTGGGGAGGTATAAGTCTAATGCAATAAAATCATAGGCATAGTAAAAGAAAATATGATCAATGACTTGCCTTGCTGACGGTCTTCGAAAGCTAGGACTCGTGATAGCAAGCTTCGCACTCCGGAAATTCTACCGAAGCAAACAACAATCATATAAGCATAAGAGCATACAATCAATTAACATAACAGCATGCTAACATAAAACACACAAAACAATTGAACCAAAACCCAAAGAAAACTCGAAGAAATCCAAGCCAATGTTTTCACCGCATCAAACAACAACTAAGAACTAGTTTTTACACAATCAAATTTTTCTTAACAGAACTTAAGCATGGGTTTTGCTAACTAATGAAGGGAAAACATCATGCAAACTAGGAGCAAAAAGAATCACATCAAAAGCTACTATAGAACTCCTATTATGCCTATAACAATCCTAGCAAGGAAAAAATAAAATAAAATTTTTATTTATTGTAAGTAAAAGTTCATGTACTAAAACTACAGAAACTAACCTAAAATAAACTATCACATAGGAAAAATAAAATTATTTGCTAAATAAAACAATAGGAAAACAGTAGCTAGTTAAATAAACAAGAACCACATGATTTTGATTAAAACTATTTTTTTATTAAATCTAAAATGCCCAAATAAATTCCTACGGTTAGGCAAGGTCAAAACAAAGTAGTGACAAAAGAATCACTAAAATAAAATAATCCTAACTCATTTTATAGCAGAATTACTAATCTGTCTAAAACTAAAATAAAACAATTTCTAATAATTTAAACATGGCCAAACATATTTTCTACAGAAACTACAACAAATTTGCAAACCAACAAAAATATTAAGTAACCTAAAAGATATGGATTTTACAAAACTGAAACTATTCTATTAAAAACAGAAACGAAAAAAAAAATTAACTAAAAAGAAAACTGGCGCTAATGGGCCTATCTAACGCTCGGGCGTCAAATAACTAAAACGCGCCCGAGGGACTAAACCGATCGGGCTGGTCTAACTAAACCTAAATAAAACCGAAACTAAACCGGGTTTTTTTAAACTAAAACCTACCCCTTCGCTAGTTCTAATCTAAACCCTAGATTTTAGATCGAACGGCGGTGGGGTTTTCCGGCGGCTTACGGCGGTGGCGACGACGGCGACGGTCGACGGCGGCTCGGGCGACGACGGTGTGTGGTTCGGTGGTCCGGGCGACGCCGAGGCGTCCGGCGGTGTGGCGGAGGAGGGAGGTCGGTGGTGGACTCGGTGGAGCTCGGGGGTCGGAGGCGGCGGAACAGGGGCAATGGCGGGGGCGGCTGGTTTCCAGCGAGGAATCGCGCGAGGGCGAGGGGTTAGGCGAGGGGGAAGTGGGGAACGGGTCGAGGGGGGGGGTTATATAGGTCCGTCGACTTGGAGGAGGGGGCGGATCGGGAGGAGATCCCGGATCTTCGAATTCGGCGAGGCGGCAACGCTGTGGCGTGAGAGAGAAGAAGAAGGGGTGGGGTCCGCGCGCTGGGAGAGAGAGAGGAGGGGTTGGCCGGTTAGCCGAGGGAAGGGGTTCAGGCGCGCGGCTCGGGCGTGGGCGCAGCTCACTGGCCGGGCCGGTTGACTGCCCACTGGTGGGCCGCCTCGGTCTGGCTGGGCAGTTCTGGCCGGCGCTGGGGTTTTCTCTTTTTCTATTTTTTGAATTAGGAGAGGAGAGATAATATATTAAATATATATTTTTATATAGGACATATATATATCAAAATGATCAGGAATATTCCTACAATTTAAACATTTTTCCAGGGGCAAAACTCAAACTTAAAAAAAAACATTTTCTAAAATCCCAAATAAAATCAAATTTGAATTCAAACTTTTTGGCAAGGTTTTTCATCTGACATTTTTGGAGTCTCATGTTTACTCCTCTCATACTTTTTCTCAAGTATTTGTCAGGCATTGCTTTGAAATAATTTTCAAATGCCAGGTTGAATTCAATTTCCAACAAAGTCAAAAACCTCAGAAGTACTTCAAATGTCATTCAATTCAAACAGTAATGCATAGATGCTTAGCTATAATTGTAAAACATTCCAAATGGGAAATTTGGGATGTTACAAACCTACCCACCTTAAGATGAATCTCGCCCTCGAGATTCGGGTTGGCTAGCAAATAGGTGTGGGTGGTCTCGGCGGAGGTCTTCTTCTCGCCCCGTGTGGCTTCCTCCTCGAATGATGACTCCACAAAGACCTTGCAAAACTTGATGATCTTGCTGCGGGTGACTCTGTTCATAGTCTCGAGAATTCGGACGGGTTTCTCCTCATAAGTCGATCACCGTCGAGCTGTATGGCCTCTAGGGGCACCGTGGTCTCTCAACGGAATATCGCCATGTCGGCATGGCATTTCTTCACCGAGAAACATGGAAGACATCATGAACTCCGGACAATCCTTCCGCAATTCCAACTTGTAAGCAACTTCTCCACGACGCTCGAGGATTTTGTAGGGCCAATGAATCGGGTGCTAACTTTCCTTTAACACCGAACCTCTTGATTCCACGAAGTGGGGACACACAAAGATATGCCCGGTCTCCGCTCAGATGTTACTTCCTTGCGCTCTCGTCGGCATAACTCTTCCGCCTCGATCGAGCTACCTTGAGTCTACCTCGAATCAGCTTGACTTTCTTCGAATCTCTCGATAAGATCGGGACCGAAAAGTTTTCGATCTCCAACACCATCCCACAAAGAATGGTGTTCGCACCTCCTTCCATATAGAGCTTCGAAGGGGCCATCTTCGATCGGTCTGTAACTGTTATTGTACGAGAACTCCGCGATGGCAAATTATCATCCCAGCTAGACCCATAGTCTAGCGCACAAGCTCTCAACATGTCCTCCGTGATCTGGTTGACTCTCTCGGTCTCGCCCATCCGCTCATGGATGAAAAGTTGTATCAACTCCAGCCTCGCACTCCAAAGTTTCATGCAACCGATTCCAAAACTTTGAGGTAAATTGTGTTCTCTATCCGACACGATACTCCTCGAACTCCATGCGATATACGATCCTGGTCATGTATATCTTGGCTAACTTAGCGCTGGTATAGGTAGTCTTCACGGAATGAAATGAGCTACCTTGGTCAATCGATCAACCACTACCCAGATGGAATCGTAACTGAACGGGTCTTGGGTAATCCTGTGATAAAATCCATTCCAAGTTTTTCCCATTTCCACTCGAATCGCAAAGGTTGAAGTAACCCTGCTGGCTTCGATGTTCCGCCTTTACTCGTGGCAAACATCGATATCGCTACGCACTCGCAATATCCTTCTTCATACCGTCCACCAGAAACTTTCCTTCAAATCCAGATACATCTTGGTGTTACCGGGGTGAATCGAGTATGGTGAATCATGAGCCTCCTGAAGAATTAGCTTCCTGAGTTCGGGATCATTGGGCACATAAATACGGTCCTCGTACCATATAGCTCCGTATTCATCCTTACGAAACCCTTTAGCTTTTCCTTCATTCATCCTTTTCTTTATCTCATCAATTTCCTTGTCCGACTTCTGGGCTTCACGAATTCTTTCGGCCAAAGTGGACTGAACTTCCAGAGTTGCAACATATCCTCTCGGAACTATCTCTAGTCAAAGATCTCTGAGGTCATCGACTAACTCCTGGGGTAATCCTCCCGCTATAACAGTATTCACATAACTCTTACGACTCAAAGCATCTGCTACAACATTAGCCTTTCCTGGGTGGTAATGCAATCTCATGTCATAGTCCTTGATTAACTCTAGCCATCTCCTCTGCCTGAGGTTCAACTGTTTCTGCATGAAAATATACTTCAAGCTCTTATGATCTGTGTAAACATCACAACGGTTTCCGGCGAGGAAATGTCTCTGTGTCTTGAGTGCATGCACTATCGCTGCTAACTCCAAATCATGTGTGGCATAATTCATCTCGTGGTCATAGCTGTCCGGAGGTATAAGCTACAACTTTTCCTTCCTGCATGAGTACTCCTCCGATTCCCTCGACGAGAAGCGCCACAATATACCGTAATCCTTGTGTATGTCCGCAAAATCAGTATCGGGCTGTAACCAAACGCTTCTTCAATTCCTCGAAACCGGCTTCACAATCCTCGGTCCAAATGTACTTGGCATCCTTCTTCAACAGCTCACCATGGGCTTGGCAATCTTCGAGAAATTCTCAATAAACCTCCGATAATATCCTCGCGAGTCCGACAAAATCATGGATCTCCTTGATCGAGGTGGGTGATCGCCAATCGGTGATCGATACAACCTTGGCGGGTCAATCGCTATTCCTTCTCCTGAAATAACATGTCCGAGGAATCCGACTTCCTTCAGCCAAAATTCACATTTGCTGAACTTGGCATACAATCGATGTTCTCGGAGTTTCTCCGTAACTAGACGCAAATGTTCCTTATGCTCTTCCTCGCTCTTGGAGAAAATCAGATATCATCGATGAACACCACGACAAACTTGTCCAGATATTCCATAAATACCTTGTTCATCAAATTCATGAAGTATGCAGGGCATTAGTCAATCCGAATGACATGACGGTATACTCATATAAACCATACCGTGGTGAATGATGTTTTAGGTATATCCTTTTCACGGATCTTCAATCGATGATACCCGATCAAGATCGATCTTGGAGAATACCTTGGCTCCAACTAGCTGATCAAATAGATCATTAATCATCGGCAGAGGGTACTTGTTCTTGATGGTCACGCTGCTCAACGAACGATAATCCACAACCATTCTCGTGGTTCCATCCTTCTTCTCTACCAAAAGAACTGGGGCTCCCCAAGGTGACGAAGCTTGGCGAATATATCCCTTCTCCAAGAGTTCATTAATTTGATTCTTGATCTCTTTAAATCGCTCGGGGCATCCGATAGGGTCTCTTGGATATTGGGGCTGTGCCGCAATAACTCAATCAGAAATTCAATGTCTCGTCCGGTGGCATTCTGGTAATTCCTCCTAAACACATCGGAAAATCTTGCACCATCGGCACTTCCTCCTGAACAACTCCCGTGAGGGAATGCACCGATTCTTCATTGGGATACGCCCGATACATACTTGATCCTCTTCTGCTCCGGGGTGGTGAGCAGAATCGTCTTGCGGGCACAATCTATGTTTCCTTCAAACTTCGTCAACCAATCCATGCCTAGGATTACATCCAAGGTCTGGGTTTCCAATACTATGAGGTCTGTGGGAAATTTATGGTTCCCGATGTTAAGGGTTGCATGGCAGCCTAAGCCTGCCATCATTTCTCCTCCTGCGGAACTGACGTGAAGAGGGCTTCTAAGGGTTCTAGTGGGCAACCCGTACTTTTCCACAACTACCCTTGATATAAATGAATGCGCTGCACCGTAATCAAAGAGTACCAATATCGGATGTGAATTTAATAAAACTTACCAACCACGTTGTTCCGGCTGATCATAGACGCCCTCCACGCCAATGTGGTTCACCCGAGCACGAGGAAAAGGGTTGGGCTTCTTTGCTGAGCTTCCATTGCCGCTTTCCATTCCTCCGCTTGGCCTCCGGCAATCGGTGGCATAGTGCCCTGTTTTCCGCACTTGAAACAGTGATGTGACTCAGATCCTTCAACCGGGCAGGACGATGCTGGTTGCCATTGCCGTTTCCATTGCATGTCTTGTTGTCGGGGTTGCGGTTGTTCCCATTTCCTCCATGGTTATGTCCTCCATGATTATGTCCTCCATGGGTGTGATGGGTATGCCCTCCCGAGTATGGGGCATAACGGGGCTTCTACTGAGCTCCAGAGTTGTAATTCCCCTGGCCATACTTCCGCTTGCAGCTATCAATCTGCTGCTGCTTGCCTTCAAGTATGGTGGCCTTGTCTACCAGCTCCTGCTAGTTGTTGAAGGCAGCCACCATAAGCTGCATTCCCAGCTCGTCATTGAGTCCCTCGAGAAATTTTTCCTGCTTTGCGGCATCTGTGGCCACATCATCCGGGGCATAGCGAGCTAACTTGTTGAACTCATCCACGCATCGCCCCACAAGACGGTTCCTCGGGCGTAAGTTGCGGAACTCACGCTTCTTCGCACTCATGGCTCCACCGATACATGAGCGGTGCGGAAAGCTCTGCTGAACTGATCCCACGTGATGGTGGCGATGGGATAAGTGGTGGTGTAGTTCTCCCACCAAGAGGCTGCAGGTCCACCGAGCTGATGTGCGGCAGAGCGCACCTTTTCTCGTGATCTGCATCCAGCAGTGGCTAACTCCTTCCGACCTTGCGGAGCTAATCATCGGCCACAATCGCTCAAGCTGCTAGAGAACACCGCGGATTCAGCCTTAGGAAGCGGGTCAAGTTGTCAACAGGGGTGGTGGCGGTGGATTGTTGTTGTTGTTGTTGTTCGTTCGATGAGCATCTGCATGAGGGCATTCTGCTGCTGGATCAGCTGCGTGAGCTCCGCGGAAAGTTGAGACCGGGTCACGCCTCGAGGCATCTGTGTTTTGGAGTGGATGAGAAAATTAGAATAGAACAAGGGTCTAATGAGAAAATATCACTAACCATATGAATGCACAATCATAATCACACAAATCATTTATTCAATCAACTCAAACATGGTTCAATCTCGGATTACAAATTTTCACGACTAATCGAAAATAACGGCCTAACTGATCGACGGAAAAATAAAATAGCATGGCGGTCGACTAAATGTCTTCATCAATTATCCTTGCGTCCTCTGGTGCGGCGTCCTCTGATGCGGCGCCTCCTCTTGCGGCTTTCTTCAGTGGAGTTCTCTTCATAATCCTGGTCATTGCTCACGAGGGGTCCATCATCTCCACTCGGAAAAAGGTCTTCTCCCAAGTCCATCTTCTCCTCTAATGCGGCAACATCCATCTTCAGTTTGTCGACTCTCTCCATGAAATCCTTGATTTCTTCTTCATGGTCAAGGAAGTCTGCGGTGCTTTCTCCTCCGCCCAGCTCACGGAATAACAGCCTCCTGTGTACCTTCGAGTTACGGCAAGTCTGGATCTCCTGTTTCCTGAGGAGACACTCCAAGTCTTGGACATATGAGAGAATGGAGTCATCCTCTGCGGTACGGATGATATCTCCATTCCTAGCTCTGCGAGAAATCATGGCGAGGTCTGATGGGTCGAGCTCGGCCCTGTACTCTTCTCGGAGATGTCCAAGTGCACGATAAATCGCCATGTCTCTTCCGAGGAGCCAATTGAAATCGGTAAACTCAAAGTCAATGGGCTCAATGTCCTCCAAGGTCCTCCTCGAATGTGCACCTCAATCCTCAGAAGGGTATCCGTCGGAAGTGCATTGGTAGGCTTCCGGTGATTGAGGGCAAAGCAATCTTCAGCTTCTTCATGATCTGAACCAGCTTCTTGCCGAGAGGCATCGCCTCATCCGGCCGGCAAAACTCCGTAGCAGAACTGGGTGAACTCGCGGCCATCTAGAATGTTGAAAATCGGAGAGAAGTCGAAATGAACAGGGAGAATTACGGAATGATAAGGACATAAAATAAATAGTCTCTTCCTATGGCTTTCGATCCTAGGGTTACGCCCCACGGTCAGCGTGTGTTCAATACCATCTCTCAGAGCGACCCGACCAAAACGGTCAAGTCTCCGTGTAGCTGTACCATCCCAAGATCATGCCGCACACACAAGACATTGATGCAAAGATTCAAAGTTCAATCACACCTGAATTTATTACACGATTCTCATATTGAGTCTTTATTACAAAATAATAAATTCGCCGAGGGCCAACTCATGAGAAATAAACTAAATAAAGCTGCGGAAGCGAGATTTAATAGCGAGTCCATCCGACCCATAGGGCAATCGCCAAGCGTGGATCGTAGCCTCACTCCTGATCGAAAACTCCTCTGCAACATAAGACGTTGCAGCCGTAGGTCAGCATTTTGAATATGCCGCAAGTCATGAAGAGAGAATAACAATAAAATTACTAACACTATATAAAATTTGGCTATGGGGTTTAAGTTTCATTGTTTTGCTAAAAGCCAGTTTTTCCCTACAACAATGGACTTGTTTGCAAATACTACAAAATGTTGGTAGTTATTGAGATGGTTCCGCCAACCAATGTCTCATTCCCAATTATTAAATAACCCTCAATTAATTTATTAATTTTTTGGTGTTGAGATTTCAATTACTCCAAGTTCCAGAGGCTCAAATTGTCCGTAATCGGGACACGGCTAACCGATTAGATCTTCACTCGCAGAGGTTTGTGCACTTTACCCGCAAGAATCGCTCCTCCTTTAAGTCTTCGCACTTCATGGTGTTTGAAGACGGACGAACGAAACAGGGTCTTCCAAGAGTTCCTCCGCCACCGCCGTACCCATCCAATCCTACCGTTCTTCTACATCTCATAGCACCGTCCGGCCAGAGTCACACCTAGGGTTGACCAAGCCAGAGCCCATAATGGCTTGCGGCTGCATAGGTAAGCTTCCGGTCAATGGGGTATTCATCCATCTCTTCGTGGCTAGGTGAAGCTTTCCGCAAGATGTCATGGCGCTTCTCCATGCATCCCGGCCAACCGCTGGTTTTCCAGGTGCCCGTCAACTGCCCTCCACCCAAGAGTGAATTTTGAAGTCCATCTTGAGCTTGAAGTCATGGGGTTGTCATCATCTTGACTCTCCCATCTCCCTTATGAATCACTCAACCAACCCCGTCTACGAGCATAGCAAAATAAACTACTTCGTCCCGGGCAATGGTAACAAGGGGAATTGGGTTCATCCTACCTCATGATACTACTCAAGAATATAACTTAAAATTCTCCTACTGCATGCATGGTGGGGAGGTATAAGTCTAATGCAATAAAATCATAGGCATAGTAAAAGAAAATATGATCAATGACTTGCCTTGCTGACGGTCTTCGAAAGCTAGGACTCGTGATAGCAAGCTTCGCACTCCGAAAATTCTACCGAGGCAAACAACAATCATATAAGCATAAGAGCATACAATCAATTAACATAACAGCATGCTAACATAAAACACACAAAACAATTGAACCAAAACCCAAAGAAAACTCGAAGAAATCCAAGCCAATGTTTTCACCGCATCAAACAACAACTAAGAACTAGTTTTTACACAATCAAATTTTTCTTAACAGAACTTAAGCATGGGTTTTGCTAACTAACAGAAGGGAAAACATCATGCAAACTAGGAGCAAAAAGAATCACATCAAAAGCTACTATAGAACTCCTATTATGCCTATAACAATCCTAGCAAGGAAAAAATAAAATAAAAATTTTATTTATTGTAAGTAAAAGTTCATGTACTAAAACTACAGAAACTAACCTAAAATAAACTATCACATAGGAAAAATAAAATTATTTGCTAAATAAAACAATAGGAAAACAGTAGCTAGTTAAATAAATAAGAACCACATGATTTTGATTAAAACTATTTTTTTATTAAATCTAAAATGCCCAAATAAATTCCTACGGTTAGGCAAGGTTAAAACAAAGTAGTGACAAAAAGAATCACTAAAATAAAATAATCCTAACTCATTTTATAGCAGAATTACTAATCTGTCTAAAACTAAAATAAAACAATTTCTAATTATTTAAACATGGCCAAACATATTTTCTACAGAAACTACAACAAATTTGCAAACCAACAAAAAAAGAATCAATTAAAAATATTAAGTAACCTAAAAGATATGGATTTTACAAAACTGAAACTATTCTATTAAAAACAGAAACGAAAAAAAAAATAACTAAAAAGAAAACTGGCGCTAACGGGCCTATCTAACGCTCGGGCGTCAAATAACTAAAACGCGCCCGAGGGAATAAACCGATCGGGCCGGTCTACCTAAACCTAAATAAAACCGAAACTAAACCGGGTTTTTTTAAACTAAAACCTACCCCTTCGCTAGTTCTAATCTAAACCCTAGATTTTAGATCGAACGGCGGTGGGGTTTTCCGCGCTTACTTCTGGTGGTGGCGACGGCGACGGTCGACGGCGGCTCGGGCGACGACGGCGCTGGTGGCTCGGTGGTCCGGGCGACGGCGGAGGCGTCCGGCAGTCTTGGCGGAGTGAGGGAGGTCGGTGGTGGACTCGGTGGAGCTCGGGGGGGGGGGGTCGAGGCGGCCGGAACAGGGGCAATGGCGCGGCGGCGGCGTCGGGTTTCCGGCGAGGAATCGCGGCGAGGGCGAGGGGTTAGGCGAGGGGGGAAGTGGGGGAACGGGTCGAGGGGGGCGGGGTTTATATAGGGCCGTCGACTTGGAGGAGGGGGCGGATCGGGGGAGGAGATCCCGGGATCTTCGGGATTCCGGCGAGGCGGCGACGCGGTGGCATGGAGAGGAAGAAGAAGGGGGTGGGGTCCGCGCGTCAGTGCGAGAGAGAGAAGGGGGTTCGGTCGGTTGGCCAAGGGAAGGGGTTCAGGTGCGCGGCTCGGGCGGTGGGCTGGCTCACTGGCTGGGCAGTTGATTTGGCTCACTGGTGGGCCGCCTCATGGGCTGGGCAGTTAGCTGGCTGGCGCCTGGGGTTTTTCTCTTTTTCTATTTTTTTTGAATTAGGGAGAGGAGAGATAATATATTAAATATATATATTTTATATAGGACATATATATATCAAAATGATCAGGGGAATATTCCCTACAATTTGAACATTTTTCCAGGGGCAAAACTCAAACTTAAAAAAAACATTTTCTAAAATCCCAAATAAAATCAAATTTGAATTCAAACTTTTTGGCAAGGTTTTTCATCTGACATTTTTGGAGTGTCATGTTTACTCCTCTCATACTTTTTCTCAAGTATTTGTCAGGCATTGCTTTGAAATAATTTTCAAATGCCAAGTTGAATTCAATTTCCAACAAACTCAAAAACCTCATAAGTACTTCAAATGTCATTCAATTCAAACAGTAATGCATAGATGCTTAGCTATAATTGTAAAACATTCCAAATGGGAAATTTGGGATGTTACATCCTGGTTGCTATTGCCATGTTTATCATGTGCCTCATGCTATTGTTGTTTCTTTTGTTGGGAGAGTCATTATGTCCCATTGCTATTTACATATGGCCTCTAGCCAATACATTTATGATACTTTCATCCTATCTTGCTTTGATGCTTGTGCTATGTCATGTGAATTATTCATGCACACTATTTGCACCCATGACATGTTTGCCATGATTCCTTCTAGTATGTTGCATCTTCGCACTACTAGCTTGCTTGACTTGACCACTATGATTACTTGCTTGGTTGCATCACCCATGTTCCACTCTTACTCGCTTTCTTGGGTTGATGACGTATATGTTTATGCCTCTCACATGATATATCTTGATCATTGTCTCTTGTCTCCATTAGTTGCACATCTCATATGCCATTATAGTGAGTGCACCCATGCTATGTTTATTGATCTTGGATATTTGGACATATTACTTGTGATGCATGATTGCTTGATTAAGCCTATTGTACTTGGTTGTTATCGCATCATATGCCTCCATACTATGAAATGCTCCCTTGTCCTTTCTTATGATGAGCATGATGCATACACTTGTTGGGTATCTTACCACACGAATGATAGGTTTTGCATTTACGCTAACCTCATTTGTTTTTCCGAGTGTTTGCCATGTTCTTTCGTTTTGAAGGATTCACAAGGCGGCACCATCACGAGAAACTTTGGTCATGTGAAGGCGTACACGATGCACAACACCAACATTTTCGACATTCTCATAAAGGTGAATTCCTTCCCTTTGAGCCATCCTCAAATACGCGTTGGATGGGTCATTCTTTCATTGTTTTCTCCTTCTTCTTGTCTACATGATACATCTATTGGAGGGAGGACCGGCATTGAAGATTGACTCTATGGACCTTCACATTGAGGAGCGATCGGACTTATTGGATGTACCTCCGGAACTCCACTCATGCCACGACATCGAGCATTGGTACATCAACACTCCTTTGACACATCGCACCAACACATACATATTCGTTGATTGTGCTTCCTCATGTCATGCTCGATGGACATATCATACTCACCACAAGTTTGCACCCTATGCATGGATTGACTCAAATTATGCTTGTCTTGTTACATCTATTCCCATGTCATCCATGATGTATGAGCTTGTGCATTTCCTTAGCAAATTTGTTGTGATATTCCTTGATGGCATATTCATACATCATGATCACATTGCCTATCATCAATTGCATGATAACATAATCATATTGAGCATCCATTGCCATATTCATGCTATTGATAAACCGTCTCACTATGACATCATTTTGCACCGTGGTTGCATTGATCATATTCACATCATATTTGTGTGCACAATGAACGCTTTTGCTCCCATGAATGCTTTGCATATCCTTCTATATCATCTTATTAAGCTTCATGCGCTTTGTCACGAACAATCTTGCCTCATGGACTCATTCTTCTATGATGGACACTTTGTGTGCACTAACCATCATATTTCCAAGTGTACTTTGTGTTTGCTCATTTTGCATGTACCACATACCGGAGACACCTTGGAGTACTTGGACTGCGCCATGTTTTCAACTCCGTCCAACTACAAGTTCGTCTACGACAAACATTTCCATGGTGATGAGGATCATGATCCGAGGTCGGATCTTTCCCAAAGGGGAGGAGATGATGCGGAGCATCCCATGTTCATCCCCATGTACACTCTGACTACTCTCCAAGCCCCAAGAGGACATATAACGAGACCTCGAACATACACCATTGGACACAAGGTGAACTCACTCCTCTTCGATCCATCACTTTCCACATGTGAGACATGGCTACTACCTCAAATATATGTGCTATGCATGACCAGGAATAAAGAGGAAGACCATGGACAAGACGGCGAGGACACCAAGTACAAGGAACTACCGAAGAAGCTCCAGCGAGCGAACGTCCGAACGACTCCAGACGACCGGCCTCTCACAGCGAGCGGACGTCCGGCCCTTGGCGGACGACTGGCGCCTGAAGACCAGCCTACGCCAGCTACAGACCTCCCAGTGAGCGGACGTCCGACCCCGCACTGGATGTCTGGCAATATTAACGGAAGTCCGAGACTTCCGGACGTCCGGTGTCGTCACCACAGAACACTTTCAGCGGACGTCCGGCGCTAGCGGATGACCGGTCCCCCTGGAACCACCGGACGTCCGGTGCCCAGCGGACGTTCGGTCCCTGGTTGTGTCCAGTTGCGGGCTGAGGCCCATGTACCCCTTCACTTCGCTCCCATTTGTACTATGACTATAAATAGGACACCCCCTCCTCCTAGTTAGGGTTAGCATTGGTTTAGCTCATACTTGAGATAGAGCTTTGTTCATCCATACGGATCTACTCCATGAGAGAGACCGCGGACCCTCTTCGGAGAAGATCCACGTTGGATTCAAGACCTCCTTTACGGAGAAGACCATCATCAAGACCTCCACACGGAGAAGAACCGGTTACCTCTTGTATCGTCCCTTGTTGACTTTGGATCGTGTATCTCCCCTTGTGTTTCGAGGATCTAGCGCATGTGTGATCTATTCTTGTTGGTTGAGTGATTTCTTGTGTGTTTCCCTCATGACTCCCCTTGTGTTTTCCCCTCGTGTTCTTCGTATTCATCGCGGGATTCGCTCCTTTCGTGAAAGATCGGCCGCATAGGGTTCCACCCTACATTAGCTGCACCACCACCTGAGGTACGAGATCGATCTTGACCATCTTCCTAAACTATAATTGAATATTCCACCATTTGAGGGTAGATATGTTCCTGATATATATCTTACTTGGGAATTAGAAACTAAACAACGTTTTACATGTTTACAATATCCTGAGGAGAGACGTGTTCCTACGGCTGTTTGTTCTTTCACTAGTTTTGTATGTGTTTGGTGGTCTAAACATTGTAGATTATATCCTATTCCAGCTACTTGGGCTGCTTTGAAAACTGCTATGCGTACTCGTTGGGTTCCACCATATTATCACCGTGAATTATCTCAAAAATTGTAGCCCTTAAGGCAAGGCAAAAATTATGTAGAAGAATATTATCAGGAATTACAAACTGGCATGATTAGATGTGGTATTGTTGAGGAGAATGAAGCTATGCTTGCACGTTTTATGGGTGGATTAAATAAAGAGATTCAAACCATTCTAGAGTATAAGGAGTATAATAATATCACTCGTTTATTCCATCTTGCTTGTAAAGCTGAACGTGAAGTGCAGGATCGATAGGCATTGGCACAAACTAACTTTTCTGCAGGTCGACCTTCATCATGGACACCGCGTGCATCCTCTACTTCCACACATTCTACAACACCGACACCTCCATCAGCTGCCACCTCCAGCCGTGATACAAGGAAGCAGGCACCACCACCACCATCTTCCAGGAGTACACCTTCCGGTTCCGCACAGAGCTCTTCTTCATCCATGGCTTCAACAGGGCAAACACATGATATTATTTGTCGTCGTTGCAAGGGTGGAGGTCATTATGTGAGAGAATGCCCATCTAAGTGTGTGATGACTGCTACTGAGGATGGTGTGTATGAGTCCGCTAGTGACTATGATGACGAGACTTTGGCTCTTATTACAAGTGAAGAACACGGTGGAGATGATTCTGATCATTAGACGCAATACATGGCTCCTGAAGATGCTCATAGGTATGAATGTTTAGTTGCTCAATTTGTTTTGAGTGCATAGGTCACACAAGCTGAGCAAAATCAGAGGCATAATTTGTACCATACAAAGGGAGTTGTGAAGGAACATTTTGTTCGCGTAATCATAGATGGAGGGAGCTGCAACAACTTGGCTAGCATGGAGATGGTGGAGAAGCTATCTCTCACCACAAGACCACATCCACATCCTTACTACATCTAATGGTTCAACAACAGTGGCAAGGTTAAGGTAACACGTACTGTCCGTGTGCATTTTACTATCTCTACATATGTTGATTTTGTTGATGTGGTACCTATGCAAGCATGTTCCTTATTACTTGGTAGACCATGGCAATTTGATAAAAATTCTGTACGCCATGGTAGAAACAATCAGTATAATCTTGTTCATAAGGACAAAAATATTACTTTGCTTCCTATGACTCCTGATTCCATTTTGAAAGATGATATTAATAGAGCTAATAAAGCAAAACAGGAGAAAAATAAGAGTGAAAATCAGATTGTGGCAAAAGAATTTGAGCAACAAATGAAGCCTAATAATAAACCATCGAGTGTTGCTTCTGAAATTAAATGGAAAATGTATGTTTACTTGCCACCAAATCTGATCTTGATTATCTATATTTCAGCAGATCTGTTTGCTATGCTTTTGTGCAAAGAGGCATTATTTTCTTTCGAGGATGTACCTTCCTCTTTGCCTCCTGCTATCACTAACATTTTGCAGGAGTTCATTGACGTCATTCCACAAGACGTGCCACCGGGATTACCACCTATTCGAGGGATTGAGCATCAAATTGACTTAATTCCCGGTGCATCGCTACCCAACCGTGGACCATACCCTACCAATCTAGAGGAAACGAAGGAGACTATGCGTCAAGTAAAGGAGCTGCTCGACAAAGGTTATATACGCGAATCTCTTAGTCCTTGTGCTCTTCCTGTCATACTAGTGCCGAAAAAGGATGGTACATCACGTATGTGTGTTGATTGTATAGGCATTAATAATATTACTATTCGTTATCGCCATCCTATTCCTAGGCTAGATGATATGCTTGATGAATTGTGTGGCTCTACAATATTCTCCAAAGTTCATTTGCGCAGTGGATACCATCAAATTCATATAAAATTTGGAGATGAATGGAAAACAACATTTAAAACTAAGTTTGGATTATATGAGTAGTTAGTCATGCCTTTTGAGTTAACTAATGCACCTAGTACTTTCATGAGATTAATGAACAAAGTTTTACGTGCTTTCATTTGATGATTTGTGGTAGTTTACTTTGATGATATAATGATTTATAGCAGATCTTGGGAAGAACATTTGGAACATTTACGTGTTGTTTTTATTGCTCTACGTGATGCATGTTTGTTTGGTAACCTTGGGAAGTGCACCTTTTGCACCGGCCGAGTATCTTTTCTTGGCTATGTTTTTACTCCATAGGCAATTGAAGTTGATAAAGCTAACATTATAGCTATTGAGAGTTGGTCGCATCCCAAAACGGTCACACAAGTGAGGAGTTTTCTTGGACTCGCTGGTTTCTATAGGCGTTTTGTGAGAGATTTTAACACCATCGCTGCACCTCTCAATGAGCTTACAAAGAAGGATGTGCCTTTTGTTTGGGGTATCGCATAGGAAGAAGCCTTCACGGTATTGAAAGATAAGTTGACACATGCTCCTTTTCTCCAACTTCCTGATTTTAATAAGACTTTTGAGCTTGAATGTGATGCTAGTGGAATTTGATTAGGAGGTGTGTTATTACAAGATGGCAAACCTGTTGCATGCTTTTCTGAAAAATTGAGTGGGCCTTGTCTGAACTATTATACTTATGATCAATAATTATATGCTCTTGTTCGGACCTTAGAAACATGGCAACAATATTTATGGCTTAAAGAATTTTTTATACATTCTGATCATGAATCTTTGAAACACAATAAAAGTCAAGCAAAATTGAACCGTAGACATGCTAAATGGGTTGAATTCATTGAGACTTTTCCTTATGTTATCAAACACAAGAAGAGTAAAGAAAATGTTATTGTTGATGCATTGTCTCATTGCAATACTGTGCTTTCACAACTTGACTTTAAAATATTTGGTTTGGAGACCATCAAAGATCAATATGTGCATGATGCTGAATTTAAAGATGTATTGCAGAATTGTAAAGAAGGGAGAACATGGAACAAGTTCGTTGTTAACGATGGATTTGTGTTTCGTGCTAACAAGCTATGCAGTCCAGCTAGCTCCGTTCGTCTTTTGTTGTTGCAGGAGGCGCATGGAGGATAATTAACGGGACACTTCAGCGTGAAGAAGACGGAGGATATACTTGCAACACATTTCTTTTGGCCAAAGATGAGACAGGATGTTGAGCGTTTTGTTGCTCGCTGCACTACATGTCAAAAAGCTAAGTCACGACTCAATCCTCATGGTTTATATATGCCTTTGCCTATACCTAGTGTTCCTTGGGAGGATATATGTCACGCCCAAGATGCGATCCTATCCTAAAGGAACTCGAAGGTCCCACCAAGGATAGAAGCGCATCTTGAAGACGCTTTTGCAAGGTGGATATCATTACATCAACATTACATAATAGTGGGGATACATACATAAGGCATACAATGCCACACGAATACAACATCACATCATATACAAGAGATCAACATCCGACTACGGATGAAACATAAACAGAAACTCAAACGACATCCACCCTGCTAGCCCAGGCTGCCGACCTGGAACCTATCCCCTGATCGAAGAAGAAGCAGAAGAAGAACTCCAAATAAAGGAACATCGCTCTCGCGTCATGACCATCGCAACCCTGTACCTGCAACTGGTGGTGTAGTAATCTGTGAGCCACGAGGACTCAGCAATCCCATTACCATGGGTATCAAGACTAGCAAAGCATAAAGGGAAAGGAAGGGGTAAAGTGGTGAGGTTGCAGCAGCGACTAAGCATGTATGGTGGCTAACATACGCAAATGAGAGCGAGAAGAGAAACAAAGGAACGGTCGTCAACTAGTAATGATCAAGAAGTGATCCTGAACTCCTACTTACGTCAGACATAACCAAAGAACCGTGTTCTCCTCTCGATCAGCCCCGAAAAGAGACACTCACGGTTACGCACACGGTTGGTGTATTTTAGAAGAGTTTGCTTCAAGTTTACTACAATCGGATATTAACAAATTCCCATCTGCCACATAACCGCTGGCACGGCTTTCGAAAGTTTATACCCTGCAGGGGTGTCCCAACTTAGCCCATGATAAGCTCTCGCGATCAACGAAGGATATTCCTTCTCCCCGGGAAGACCCGATCAGTCTCTGAATCCCGGCTACAAGACATTTCGACGGCAATAAAACAAGACCAGCAAGACCGCCCGATGCGCCGACAATCCCGATAGGAACTGCACATATCTCGTTCTCATGGCAACACCGGATGAGACAGGCTATGAGTAAAACCAAGCCTCGAGTTTCCCCGTGGTGGCCCCGCAGGCGGCTTGCTTTGAACCAGCACTTAGAGAAGCACTGGCCCGGGGGGCTAAAATAAAGATGACCCTTGGGTTGGCCGACCCAAGGGAAGGGTATAGGTGGTGGTGAGGCAAATGGTAAAACCAAGGTTGGGCCTTCTTTGGAGGAGTCTTATTCAAAGCGAACTGTCAAGGGGGTCCCATAAACCACCCAACCGCGTTAGGGACGCAAAATCCGGGAACATAATACCGATATGACAGAAACTAGGGCGGCAAGAGTGGAACAAAACACCAGGCATAAGGCCGAGCCTTCCACCCTTTACCAAGTATATAGATGCATTAGTAATATAAGAGATATTGTGATATCCCAACATAAACATAATCCAACATGGAGGAATCTTCATCTTCACCTGCAACTAGCAACGCTATAAGAGGGGCTGAGCAAAAGCGGTAACATAGCCAAGCAACGGTTTGCTAGGAAGGGTGACAAAGGTTAGAGGCTATCATGCAATTTGGGAGGCTTGAGCAGCAAGTGGTAGGAAACGCAGCATAGCGATAGAACGAAGCAACTAGCATAGCAATGACAGTAGTGAGATCCAGGGTAGCGGTCATCTTGCCTCAAATCCCGCAAGGAAGAAGAATGAGTCCATAAAGGAGATGAAGCCACGAAGACGAACCAAGCGTTGACGAACGAATCCTCACGATCGCAACGAAACAGGAACTAACAAGAAGAAGCACACAACAAGATAAACACACCACACATGAACAAGGCATGATGCACAACAAGCATGATGCATGACAAAGCTAGATGAAGCTACTCATGGCAAGAGATGATGCAAACAAGAGCAACACATCAAAGTAAGTTTAAATGAGGCCGGAAACAACATATAACAATTCCGGTAAGTCCTCATATGCAAATTTCGAAATTGGTCCAGATCTGAATAAACCTTAAGTTCAAGTTGTTAAACAGCAAGTTAAAATGCACCACGATGATCTACACGAAATTCTAGTCAAGTTACATATAAAGTTAATTTAATTCGGAGCTACGGCCTACAAGATATGAGCAAAACAAGATAAGCATGGCATTGATGCAAAATGCATACAAACATCAAGCAAACACCTCAAAACAAGGATGCAACATGATAATATGAGACTACATGCAAAATCAAGCAAGTTTCATATAGAGCACACACAAAACGGAGCAACGGTTCAACACATACACTATACAAGTTTAAAGGACAAGCTGTCCAAAACAGCAACTAGGCATATTGCAAGCATCAAAACATTAAGCTACAGCATCTCAACGTAACAACAAAAGGCATGGGCATGATCTACAGGTAAAGCATGACAAATCATGAACACTGAGCTATCTCCAGAAATCACTAGAACATGCTCAAACACACATGGCAAGATTGCAAATAATAACAGTTTCAGACTTTGCAGAAAATAACATCAGGTTGCAATGTTTAGAGCTATGAAACAACATGTTACAGCAATCTAAAGTCAAACCAGAGCATGGCATGAATCTACTCAAAGCATAGAACAAAAGTCCCTTACTGACCATGAGCCAAAAAGGATCAGAAAATATGATGGCACCCATGTAAACATGGCAAGTTATATGACAGATTCATACATGGCAGGAACAACAATAAGTAGGCATGTTGGTGAGCTTGAAGCACTCACCACAGAGCAATACATGGCATGGCAAACAACTCACAGTAAGAAGACATGTCATAGAAGCTATACATGGCAAGAACAACATCATAGCATACACGGATCAACTACAACACCCTTGGCAAAATTGAATAACATGTAAACAACCTGCCAGGAAACATTTTATAGCAAAAGTAGAGCTCGATTGACTCAAGCTATGGCACTCCATAATTGCAAACAAGGGCAATGATGGATAGAGAACAACCATTTGTTCAAAACATCCTTAGTGAAGTATCTCAAAATAAGCATGGATCTCTCGGTAGCATCAAGTTAACATGGCATAAAAATATCAGCAAAGCAGGGGCTGAAATCAGCAACATCATGAAGCCTAGTTTGCATGCTTGTGCTAGTCACCACAGAGATCACAAAACTACATGGCATACACCCCTGTAAAGATGGCATGGCATTGAACAAAACACATGTAGGACTCAAGTTCATAGGGTGCACACATCAAACATGGAGAAAATGACAAAAGTGCATGTTCTGATAAGAATCTGAAACTAACATCACATAGCCCTCTTCTAACAGCATTTCAGGCATCAAGATGAGCTCAAATGAACATGATGCAATGAGACTAAATGATGTACTCGTCGAGGCGAACAATTTGACATATTACACGCACGAAACGGAGCTACGGATGCAGAGTTATGGCATGTTGAAAATGCAACAAAAACTGACAGAACTTGACTTAGAGGATTTCGGGGGAGAAGGAGAAGTCAACCGTCTCGGCACGGATTTCGAGGATGCCGGAGTTCCGGGCTGCGCCGACCGGAGATGAGGGGGCCGGCGAGGGGGCGCGGATCCGGGGCCGGCGGGCTCCAGCGAGGCGGGCCACGACGAGGAGGCGCCGGCAGGTGAAGGCGGCGGGCAGGGACGACGCGGCGACGAGTCCGGCGGCGGCGGCGGCCGGGCAGAGGCGCTGCGAGGCGGGCTGGTGGCGCGCGCACTCAGCGGCGGAGGAAGGCGGAGGCGGCCACGGCGCGCGCCGCGGGAGACGGCGCCGCGAGGCGGCGGGCGGCGGCGGCGGCGGCGGAGGCGCTGACGGCGGCGGCGGCGCGCGATCGGACCCTGCTGGGCCGGATCTGGGCCAGCGGGCCTCGGTGGCGCTGGTCGGCGGCGGTGACATGTCGCGAGGGAGAGGCTAAGGGAGGCGGCGGCGGACGTGTCCGGCGCGGCACGGACGCGTCCGGCGGCGCGAGGAGATCGGGGCTAGGGTTCATCTGCGAATTCATCCGCAAATTTCGGAGGGGGAGGTGTTTATATAGGCATAGGGAGCTAGGAGACTCCAAATGAGGTGCGGTTTTCGGCCACGCGATCGTGATCGAACGACCGAGAGCATGGAGGGGAGTTTGCTGGGTTTTGGGCCACTTTGGAAGGGTGTTGGGCTGCAAGATAAAAGAGGCCTTTGTGGTTACCTGGTTAACCGTTGGAGTATCAAACGACCTCCAAATGGCACGAAACTTGACAGGCGGTCTACCGGTGCTATACCAAGGCCGCTTGGCAAACCTTGGTCCATTCCGAGACCGTTTAACACCCGCACACGAAAAGAGGTAAAAGGGGGCGCCGGGAGACATAGGAGTGCCGGATTGCAAAACGGACAACGGGGAAAATGCTCGGAAGCATGAGACGAACATGTATGCAAAATGAAATGCACATGACGACATGATATGAAATGCAGATGATGACATGGCAAAGTGGAACACGCAAGCACATGACAGGGCAAAGAAGGCGAATAACTGACGGACACCTGGCACATCGAATCCGGGGCGTTACAATATACCTATGGATTTTGTTTTAGGATTACCTTAAACAAAGATGGGAAGGGATAGCATATATTTTTTCATGGATAGATTTTAAAAAATGGCACACTTTATATCATGTCATAAAAGCGATGATGTTGCTAATGTTGCTAATTTGTTCTTTCGTGAATTTATTCGCTTGCATGGTGTGTCAAATACTATTATTTCTCACCATGATACTAAATTTCTTAGCCACTTTTGGAGATGTTTATGGGCTAAGTTGGGGACTAAACTGCTTTTTAGTACTACTTTTCACCCCCGAACTGATGGACAAACTGAAGTAGTCAATACAACATTGTCTACTATGCTTAGGGCTGTTATGAAGATTAACAAGAAAATGTGGGAAGAATGCTTTTTTTAGAAAAGGAGGACGACCCCCGGCCTCTGCATCTGGACGATGCATACGGCCACTTTATTAATTATTGACAAAGACATAATATAATTTGGCGTGAATAAGATGGAGGACGTACTTGCTACACATTTCTTTTGGCCAAAGATGAGATGGGATGTTTAGCGTTTTGTTCCTCGCTGCACTACATGTCAAAAAGCTAAGTCACGACTCAATCCTCATGGTTTATATATTCCTTTGCCTATACCTAGTGTTCCTTGGGAGGATATATCTATGGACTTTGTTTTAGGTTTACCTCGAACAAAGAAGGGGAGGGATAGCATATTTGTTGTCGTCGATAGATTTTTGAAAATGGCACACTTTATACCATGTCATAAAAGCGATGATGCTGTTAATGTTGCTGATTTGTTCTTTCGGGAAATTATTCGCATGCATGGTGTGCCAAATACTATTGTTTCAATCGTGATACTAAATTCCTTAGCCACTTTTGGAGATGTTTATGGGCTAAGTTAGGGACTAAACTGCTTTTTAGTACTACTTGTCACCCCCAAACTGATGGACAAACTGAAGTAGTCAATAGAACATTGTCTACTATGCTTAGGGCTGTTTTGAAGAATAATAAGAAAATGTGGGAAGAATGCTTGCCTCATATTGAATTTGCTTATAATCGTTTGCTGCATTCTACTACTAAGATGTGCCCTTTTGGAATTGTGTATGGTTTCCTACCTCGTGCACCTATTGATTTGTTGCCTCTTCCATCTTCGGAGAAGGTTAATTTTGATGCTAAACAACATGCTGAATTGATCTTAAAAATGCATGAGTTAACTAAGGAAAACATCGAGCGTATGAATGCTAAATATAAACTTGCTACAGATAAAGGTAGAAAACATGTTGTGTTTGCACCTGGAGATCTTGTTTGTTTACATTTGCGTAAGGATAGATTTCCTAATTTGCACAAATCAAAGCTAATGCCACGTGCTGATGGTCCTTTTAAGGTGTTAGCGAAAATAAATGATAATGCATATAAACTTGAGCTGCCTGCAGATTTTGGGGTTAGTCCCACTTTTCACATTGCAGATTTGAAGCCTTATTGCAAAGGAGGGGGAAATTTGGAAATACTGTAGTATATGTTGTTTTTAGAGTCCGTATGTGTCGGTAAACAAGAGATAGGGTTGGTTTCGGACCCCTCCCCCAAGAGCCACGAAATTTCCCCCTCTTCCTTCATATATACAATCCTTAGGGCGTCGTTTAGACTATGGGTTTTGTTTAGATTAAAAGTTCGCCATAGCTGCAACTTCGCATACTTCGTTTGTGTTCAACGACCAAACCAAGACATCACAGAAACCCACCTTCATTTATAAAGCTTTCCTCTTATATTCGCAATATCCATATTGCAATCTCAGTTTCTTGCTTGTTCTTCATTTGCTCGCAGGAAATACACCCTCGTGGTCAGGTTGATCGTGCTCCCGCGTGCTCAATAACCCTTCAGAAGTTGGTTTAGCGATTGCTAAGGCACGATGTCTTCGCACGTTCATAGTCAGATCGTCAAAGTCTACTCCCACAGAAACGATAGCTATCTCCTCGAAACATCGGGACACCTTCGCCTCTATCAATTTCATCGTCCCCGAGGAGCCACCGGACCAAGAGCGGTTTAAACGGCAACTTATTGCCACTGCACGAAGTTTGAAGAAGAATCAGCAATAGATAAAAGTGAACAAGACAACCTCAACAACAGATGGTCAAAAGTCCTAGTAGTCGAAGAAGGGTACGACTATGAGCGGCAAACCAAAATCTACCCTAAGCGCAAACTGCTGCCACAATTCGATGATGAGGCTTTCCAGCCCGCACCCTCAAGGACGGGATAGGCCGGCTGTAGAGGCTGAATACCCACCTGCTCCCCCTTGCCACATAGGCAAAGATCCAACACAACCGGAGTATGAATATGATCTACGACACGACCTCGCCGCTATAAAGTAGGTTAGACAAGATCAATCTATGGACCAAAAGAATACTCCCCGACTGGATGGAACGGATACCAAGTTGGCGCGACCAAAATGATAGAGTTCTGGAGCAGTGCTAGGCCGAGTTGGCAGCCGACCTCAGATGCGATGTAGCCCGGTTTAGGGGCGCCTCTCACCTGATGTGCTTCGCAGATGAAGTAATACGGCACCAGTTCCTCGAAGGGTTTAAACCCGTGAATATTGAACAATAAGAGGGACTACAGACCCGGCCATGTGGATCGAAGATTTTCTTCTCCACATTCATATGGCTCGAGGCGCCGATCTCCAGATTTCAGATATTCTATTCCTCGCATGTGAGAAAGACATGGATGGATTCAAAATCATAGAATACAAAAAACTAGCATGCAAAGTTCTACATAGGACTTCATCATCTCTAATAAAACATATTTGATCCAAATCTGATTTATTTTCTAATTCACATGGTTATTTCTCATCAATAGTTCATTCAATAGGTCCACTCAAAATTGTTGTTATTGCATTTTTTGATCACATGGCAAAGTCAAGTCATCAAGATAGTCCTCTAAAATAGGTGGTGTGATCAAAGTAGTGGGCAGATCATCACATGGTGCATTTAAATTGACAAGGCATCCATCATACTCATGTGGAGGTGGAAGTATAATACCTTTGGCATTACCTCTTAAGATCAACTCAAATGATGTAGGCACTCTAGGTGGCGACGGGTCATGTGGTGGAGGTGATGTAGTGCTCAAAACAATGGATCTTGTTGCCATAGTAGGCAGAGCGGTGGAAGGAACAATCGTCACAACTCTTGAGATTTGCACCTTCCGCTTGTTTGTCTTCTGGGCAACACATCTTGATATCTCCTATTCATCTTTCAAGCAAGATGAAACAAATAGTCCATAGGATAACACTTTTCATGAATTAGTATCTCCTGAATGTCACGGTTTAATCATGCCCAAAATCTATCCATAAAATCTTCTTCACTTTCTTCTAAAGAGGAATGCAATAAGGTAGTTTGTAAATCATCATAATATTTCATTATGGTGTCACTACCTTGTCTTAAATGTTGCAACTTTTGAATCATGTCACGAGTATAATAAGAGGGAACAAAAATATATCGTATGGAAAGTTTCAAATCATCCCAAGTAGTAGGTATATAACCAGGGTGTAACCGACAATACTCGCTCCAGCAAACTTAAGCATAATTTTTTTAGGTTTAGCCAAATTATGGGAAGCAAATATATTATTTATGTTGAACTCCCATTCAATATATAAAGAAGGTCTAAAACGGCCATTAAATGGGGGTATGGAAAGATTAGCCTAATAATACGCATCTGGATGTTTGTGCACCTCTTGTGACAACTGTGGTATTTGCTTAGGTGTTGGCACATCGCCAACGATCGACAAAGCCCATGAATTGATTCTGGATCCTATCATGATTAGTAGAAACAAGAAACAAAATCCAAAAATAATGTTCCTATGAACTACTGGGATGTGGTGGTAAAATGCTCACAATATAGCAAATATGGAAGTCTTACAAGTTCTTACCATGCAGAAGGTGGTGACCGGCAACCAGCAGTGTCAAGTAACTCCAAAAGTTGGGTAAAACGATTGCTAGGAGAATGTATGTATGCACGATGTAAAATTTGTGGAGCTGGGTTGGTTTTATATATGTGAAAAAAGGCTACAACCATGTTAATAAATGCAAGCTGAAATTTCACTCAAAGTGGTCGAGTGATTGTCCTAGGCTAGACCGTACTATAGACGCGAGCATGTGACATAAACGAATTCACATCCTAGTGTCAAACATACGACTGACTGGGTACAAGCATGATAAAATAGCAGTCAAGAAAAGGAGCATACTGAAACTGGCTGCGCTGAAGCAATAAGTGGCAAAGAAAAACAATAGCAGACGTGCACTTCTTATTTTGAACATTCCGACGGAACCAAAAAGTCACCTTAGGATAGCAAACTTGCCTTTATTTGTTTTTTTCTTAATCTCTGGGTCTAATAGAGACAACACACGAGTAAGCCCAAAATCAAAACAATGAGCAATTTGTACTCTATTTTTTGGGTTTCTTACTCTGATGCAACTGTGGGCCCAGCGAAAAGAAAAAAAGATGGTAACATGTCCAAGGACTAGTTAGTCATGCGTGTCCCAAAAGTATAACTCTTGTACGAGTACTAGCTACCTTCCAACTGACATTCAAAAGCCATCCCTTTTTATAAGGAGATCTAAACGGATCATCGATCTTTATTTTCGTTCCTTTCGTGTATCTAAAAAAACATCAGCGATTAAACACTGCAAATAAAGCAACCGATATACATCGGGTTGTTCCCTATCCAACTCGGATAGCACTGTCCTGGCGGCTGGAACGCTAGCCACCGCCAGGAGAGGCCAATCTTCTAGTGTCATTCTCCGGTGTATCCCCTACGTCGGCGACCTCGGTCGTCGATGGCGACGGGGATCACCAGATCCACACATGTGGATCATTTTTACTCCCTCGTATTCTGGGTTTTTTGCCAGTTCATCATCTTGCTTTGACGGCGACAATGACAGTGCTGAATAAAGTTTCTTCATATCCTTACCTGATGAGGCCATCGGTCCTATGGTTGGAGATGGATTTGGAAACTAGTATGTTCAAGCAAGTATGGCGCGGCGGCGAAATCCTCATGGTGGAGCTATGTCCTTGGGCTCTGTGGTTGCGACGGCGTTTGCTCCAGCATCAGCGCGGAGTTTGGGAGGTAGTTCAGGAGAGGATGCAGATTGTGGTCTACATCGACGACATCTAGAAGATGGAACACGTGTTGGGTTTGTGGTTCGTGGGTGGCAGGTATGGTTTCCTCCTTCGGTGTCTTAGTTATGGTGGGGTGCCAGATCTAAAGTTCGGTGGCCTGTCTGGGGTGTTGCCCCGGTCTGACTCGTTCAATGGCATGTGCTTCACTTTTGGTGAGCCACCTTGGAGGTCTGTAAACCTGCATATCAGCGATGGAGCTGTGTAGAGCTCGGGTGAGTAGGTGATCCACCATTCTTTTCTTTGGTGGCTGCTATGGTGGTGCTGGAGGCAAGTGAGGGCGTTTGTGTTAAGCTCAGAGATGTTCTGCTATCTTTTCAGTTTTTTCATGTCGGTCCTTACATGACTTGTACTTTGATCTTGATGATAAGAATGAGACACGTATTACCATGCATAAAAAACAAATGGAAACCTTTTCTTCTCTTCTTTTTTCAAGGTCTATCTCTAAACGTCCTTCCAAATTTGCTTGTATTGACTTTTTTAGGCTGATCAGACCTCCCCTTTTCTCTTAATTTGTTTTGCCTTCCACACCAAGTAGTACTGCAATCTGATGGAAATATTTTTTTCTTTGGCTATCTCCACTTCCCAAATGAACTGCAAGTTCCAAAGGAAATAGATCTGAACACAATCTCCTCTTTTAATCTCTATTTCTTGTTGTTCCAATAGTCCAAAACGAATCTGCACAGAAAATCAGAACTTATGTACCTTCCTTTTTCTTCTACTAATATTTATCTATCTTCCAAATAACACAATGGAAGCCATGTCCTATTTGTTTCCAAACTCCTTATTCACTTTCCAAGTAGGATATGGCTGAAACCAACCTTTCCAAACCAAAACAGCTAAAGATCATCACTTTCCTCTTTTTTAAATATTATTTTTTATCCAAAATCCAAACGTGGAAACAAACAACTCTCCTTAATCAACGTCCAGATTTCTTTTAAATATGTATCTCATTCCAAAAGCAAAGAACTCGCGTGGGCGTTACTTCCAAAAATGCCAACATACCTGTTTTTTCTCTAGTAGATCAAACGAATCCGGACTGCTTCTATCTCTTGGTCTCTCTGTCTCTCCAAAAGCACCTACAGGATCAACAATTCCCTTCTTATTTTGACGGATCTAACCTTGTCTCCAAAGCTCTCTCTTTTTTAGGATCTTTTCTCAACATTTTCTCTCCACAAGATGAATCATGCTCGATGATGAACGATAGTAGCGGATGGATGGTGGTGATGGAGGTAGCAGTGGCGAAGAAAATAAATGGCAATGAAAGATGACAATGAAGTGGATTATGGTGTAAGCAGACGCGACATGAACAAAGCATGACTAGAACTCGAAACTCTATAAGACTAGACACAAAAAACCAGCAACTCGACTCACGATACAAAATAAAATTCAACAAAACAGAAACTAAGTAATAATGGCGAAAATGTTCAGACTATCTGGGACAAAGATGAAATAATCTAACTTTTTTGTATAGCTTTTTCTTGGACTCTAGGTATGAATAACAAATGCAATATAGACTATGAAAAACTATAAAATATCACCGAGCAACCTAAAAACTGGTACCACTTTGATGATCTGACTACAAACATGCACGATGTTGCGCCTTACAAATCGGTAAGCCAACTTCGAGAGGTTATTGATCACGCCGGAGGACAATCAACCTGATCGCGAAGGTCTATTCCTGCAAGCAATCAAAGAACAAGCAAGAATATGATAAAGCAATCTGAATATTGTGAATATATATATATATATATATATATATATATATATATATAAGTATGAATAAAAGTGGGGTTCTAAAAGCGTTCTTGGCCTGGTCATTGGACACAAACGAAATTCAAAAAGTTGCACCAATGGCTAACTTTTAACTAATTAAAACTCAAGTCTAAACGGTGCCTTAAGGGTTGTCTTTATAAGGGAAAAAGAGAAGGGATTTGGTCCACCCTTGGCAAGGTGGGAGTAAAACACCTCCCAAGTCATTTCCTCCGCAATACGGACTCTAATAACAGCCAAATAAGAGGTATTTGAAAATTACATGGGTCTGGCCCAAAAATAAGGTGGCGTAGCACCAATAATAAGCTATGGACGGAATTTATCAAAGGACATCTTGTATATTTCATCCATCTTCCTGATGTCATCATGGTGGCTTCAAAGCGCGGCCATCTCCACTGGCACCTCTGATCTTGTTCTCTTCGCACGCGTCTTCATCTCCATGCTTGATCATGCTCCAATGTTCATCTTTCTTGTCCATGCTAGGCATTTCAATTGTAAGAAACACAAATTTATCTAAGTTAGGTGGCATCATATTCTCATGAACATTAGAAACTTTACCAAGAAAGGAAAGTACCTCATAATTTAGCTGGCGTGCATGAGATCTAGTAATTAGTCAAATAGGTATAGTAGCATGGGTTGTGGGTGTAACCGTGGTAGCCATATCCTCATCAAACGGGGTTGCCAGGAGTATTGATTTTACACATCACGGTTCACTTGTCATCATTTCGGTTACAACCAACATGGTGGCCGAGGAATAAATGATGATGGCGAGAAGTATCACTATATCAAGAGGTCATAAAAGGTTGTGAAATTCGCATGACATTCTTGACATAAAGAGGGTAATTTTCAAAGGTTGAACAGAACAAAACTGGATTGGCATTTTGACCCAATCCTTGATATGGATGAGGTATAGGAGTTTGTTTCTCCTAGGCATTCTCAAATAGAATTACCCGACGGACCATAGGGGTAATAGACATTGATGAACATTAATGCAAAACTACTACTGACTATCAATTGATAGACGAAGGTCGGAATAAAACTGAAGAGGCACAAGTCAAAGGAGCGTATGATTTTCTGAGTCGTGGATGCATAGATTAACATGTCTAACAAGGCTCAACATATTTCTTCCGGATAACCCATGTAGAAGGAAGGGATTGGCAGATTCACAATATAGAGTAAAGAACTCATCAAGAGCACTCTTACTGTGATCTTTTCGTTCAAGGGGAATGCCTGCCATGGCTGGTTCATGGTATTGGAAGAATGATATACCACGGACCTCAAAGACTACAAAAAGTTACTACACATCCTAAAGGATCTATACTCACTATCGACGGAGATAAGCATAAAGAATCATGTGTTTTAGGAACCCATGGATAGAATACCTACTAACTAACGTGGCATCACGGGATGCTTTCGAGAATTATGGAAAAAATTATCACACTGGGGATGCAACACAAAGCTTGAATCTCTGCGTGGTTTACTTAACATAACATGGTTTCCTATTAACTTCAACATACATGTTAAGGTAATGTGAAAGTGCGTTATATCGACTAGAGGGGGGGTGAATAGGCGATTTTTAGAGAATATTACAAATTCTTCACTGAGGAATTTGCTGGTGAGGAAATTCCTTAGCGAAGAAATACATGCAGCGGAATAAGTACTCAGAAGTAAGCATAGCAGATTACAGGCACAGTCATCATGATGAAATGAAGACAATCACAGAGTACAGAAAGCGTAATCACAGGATAACACCAGATGAAGACAAACAGACTGAAGAAATTGAACTGAGGAAATTGAGAAAGTCTTCAGTCAAAGTCTTCAAACACAGATATGAACAAACACTCAACACAATAATGAGGAAATGAAAGGGTTGAGGAAATAGAACTAGTTAGGTTGGTGAAGACAATGATTTGGTAGACCAGTTCCAACTGCTGTCTCGGTTATACGTCTGGTTGGAGCGGCTGAGTATTTAAACTCGAGGACACGCAGTCCGGACACCCACCATCGAGCACGCAGCTCAGACACCAAGTCCTCACCGTATTCTCCTTGAACTAAGGTCACGCAGACCTCGTCCCAATCACTGTGGTAAGTCTTCAGCGACTCCCAAACCTTCACATACTTGGTCACTCGGCGATCCACAATTCCTCTTGGATGCTCTAGACCGTGACGCCTAACCGTCTGGAAGAAGCACAGTCTTCAAAGGTAAAAAGCGTCGGATCCACACAGGATCAATTTCTTCAGTGATGCTCAATCACTTTGGGTTTGTTGGGGTTTGGTTTTGGGGTTTTTCCTCACTTGATGATTTTCTCTCAAAGTCCTCAGAGGATGGGTTGCTCTCAAATGACAAGTGTCAAGTTCTCTCGGAGCAGCCTGCCAACTAGTGGTTGTAGGGGGCGGCTATTTATAGCCTAGGGAGCAGCCCGACATGATAAGACATAAATGCCCTTCAATGATATGACCATTAGGTGGATAAGATATTTGGGACAGGCATGCAAGAAGACAAAGAACGGTCGGAAATTTGAACATCAAATTCCTCGGGGCTATCATGTTACTCATCGTAGGCAATTCGACCGGCGAATTCCTAACTCCTCGGTCGAATAAATTCCTCAATGACCGTAAGAGCTTCCTCTCATCCTTTGAAAGAAATTGACTGAACTGTGTGAGATTTTCAAAAGCTTCACTCAAGGAATTGGTAGGTGTAGGATTTTGAGTTGAGCATCAAATGGAAATTTTCCTTAGTATTTCCTCGACCCCCTTTAACAAAGACGGTGTTTCCTATGACTCAAGAAAGAGAAAATGAAACTACGAAAACAAAAGTCTTCACGCTTCATGTTCCTCAGCGAATACCAAGTCTTCGTGATCACACCAATTTCTTCACTTTCAAAGTCTTCGTAAAGTCTTCGAACATCAAAGTCTTCATTGAAGAACTTCATTTTAGGGTCGACTTTTCTTGTAAATATCAAACTCCTCATAGACTTATAGGCCCGTGTACACTCACAAGCGATTAGTTACTTAACCTATAAGTCTTCAATACACAAAAATCACTAAGGGGCACTAGATGCACTTACAATCTCCCCCTTTTTGGTGATTGATGACAACATAGGTTAAGTTTTAAACAGGGATAAACATATGAAGTGTAAATACTGATAATGAGGATTTTGATTGCAAGATATATAAGAACTCCCCCTGAAGGTGTGCATAGTGAGGAAATTGCTTTTGAGGCAATGCACATTTGAAGAATTGAATCATGGAGATCTCCCCCTATATCTTGTAATTCATACACGCATTTGACATATAATATGAGGAATTTGAAATGCATGATGAAATATGGTGCTTGATGGTATTCAGAGCATGCAAAATAATGCATAAAGAGTATTAGAGCCCAATGCGTATGAGGAATTTGAAACTTTTCATGAGTATCAGATCCCAAATCGATTTGAAGATTTTCACCGAGATCAAAAATACTGTAGTCAGAGCATAGAGCAAAAGCATAATGCATCAAAAGTATCAAAGCACCATCGGGTTTAAGATTACAACTCGATCCAATAAAAGGTTTCAGAAGAACGAGAGTTGTAACTTAATAAAATACTGTATATAGACAATAACGGGACCCGCTTGAAGACTAACTCAAATTTCTCCCCCTTTGTCATCGAATGACCAAAAGGATCGGCCGAGGACTAACGCTCTTGAAGAATTTCAAGTTGAAGACGGAGCGCCAACATTGTCGGGTTGTTTGTTGAAGTAGGACCAGCAGCGTTGTCTTCCAAATCTTCATTTTCATCGATGTCGTGAGATGAAGAATAGGAGCTGGCCACTAAGGAAGGAACTTTGACTTTCTTGAATTTCTTGGAGGAGGTGCGCACCAGTCAAAATCTTCCTTGAGTCCCATTGATTTCAGTTCTTCTTCATTGTAGACATGTGAAAGAACAGCCCAGAGCGTTTGAAGGTTTCATGAAGGTAGTAGTGGTTTTCTTCACCGCATTGTGAGTTGAGGTCATGTTGTAAAGAAGAGTACCAAACCGACGTTTGACCCACTTATGATTGCGATCAACCTTCCGATGAAGACCGAGGAGTAATTCACGATCATCATCACCACAGGTGCGTTCCTTGAGGATTTTGCTTGACGATGGTATTTGCTTTGCGAGTCATGTGTGCGAGTCATCATTGGTGGAGTAGGATGTTGCTTTGCTAAACTGTCCATCCAATGGACGAATGCCTTCATCTATCACACCATAGCCTTTCCCTTTTCATCACCGAGGCAATTTGCCGCTTGAGGACCTCAATCGGGGCGGTAGCTGCGATGGTTCAAAGTATCGACCTTGTAATTCAAAGAAGATCTTGACTGATGAATCTCATAATCCAAGGTGCATAAGGCTTCAGCTCAAAAGGTGACATGGCTATGTTAGCCAGAGTCCTCATGAAGAAATCATGGAAATTGACGGGAACGCCATGGATGATGTTGAACAGCATATTCTTCATGATGCCAACGACTTCTTCATCGTTCGAGTCGTGGCCCTTGATAGGACTCATAGTCTTCGTCAGAATCCGATAGACTGTTCGAGGCACATATAATAATTCCTTGACGAGGAATTTGGTCCTTGGAGCTTGCCTTGGTTTCAAAGGCTTCATCAGCACTTGCATATAGTGATTTGAAAGTTCCTTTTCTTCATAGATGCGACGTGCACCATCAAGCGGAGGACTGAGTGGGAGGGCGCGAAGCAATTCACTTGCTGGTGCCTTGTAGTGAGTGTTTTCAGTCATCCAATCTAAGACCCATGAATTCACATCTTCAGCGTCTCCGGTGATGTGCAGAGTTGCATAGAACTGAAGAATTAGCTCTTCGTTCCAATCAAAAATATCAGTGCAGAAGTTTAGGAGACCTGCGTCGTGAAGAACACTTAGGACGGGCTCAAAGCTCGGCAAAGGACTCCATATCCACATGAGGAATATGAGCATGATCGAAGATTTTGTCCTTGTTGAAAAGCACTGAGGAATAGAAGTTGGCTTGGCTGGCAGTCCAGAAGCGCCTCTTCCTAATTCGAGCAGAATCATAAGGATTATATTCAGTGAAGAACACATGCTCGGCAAAGAAATCTTCAGCCTTGAACTTTTGTTTGGTTGAGAACGGATTCTTTTGCTTGGGCAGAGGGGTGTCAGTCAGTTGCATCACCACCTCAGGAATCACAAGTTCAGGTTCTTCAGCCTGAGGAATTTCTTGGTCCTCAACTTGTGCGATCGAGGATTAGCAAAGAAGCAGCAGTTTCATCAAGACTAGTGGCTGGAATTTCTTCATGCACGTAACCAGCGGGTTGATTTTCTTGAGTCTATTTGGACAAATGCATGCGGGAGTGAGGAACTTGTTGGAGCGGGGTGAAGAGAGGAGTATTGGGATGCTGACTTTCCCAAAAGTCATCATTGATCACTAGAGTGGTGCATCCAATATCCACATCTTCATTGTCAATTTCCTCAGTACCAGCTTGAGGAATTTCATGGTCTGATGAGGGAATAACTGGGGTTGAAGGGATTGCTTCCACTTCAATTTCTTCATCAATTTTCTCTGACGAAGCAGGAGATTGATGTTCTTCATCAGATCCAGTTGGGATCTCATATTCTTCTCCAAAAGGAACTACTTCCTTTGACGGTACGGAGGAAATTGGAATAGCATCAATTGGGTCTTCAATGGAGCTGGTCATTGGCTTCATTTTCTTCGCAGTCGAAGAATCTGACGCAGTGATGCTTTCCTTTTCTTCACAGCAGCTCGTTCAAGAGCCTTGGTTTTCTTCACATCGAAGCGGATGGAAGAATTGGAGTTGGAATTGGCGCAGGAGGAGCCGAGGAATTTGGTGCAGTTTCTTGAGAGCAACCGATGCAGTTCCCTGTCTTGAGCAATTTCTTGGCGCAATCGATGCAGCTTGCCCTGACTTGAGTAGCTTTCTTCAGCGCACCACTAGTGGGTGCCACGGCATTTCTTCAGCGGCTGGGATGGGATCATCAGCCCGAATCAGCATTTTCTTCAAGAGGCTGAATCGAGGCTTCACTGAGGAATCTCAAGTTGCACAGTGCAGCAACACTTGTGATTTTCTTCGTCGGATCGATTTAATCTGGTCTTGACTACTTGCCAATCAGCATAGTATGTGTCAAGTTCTTGCTGAGGTTTTGAATTTCAGTTTGAATTTGGAGGAGTTCCTCGGTGTCATCTTGACAACGTTTTCTTGAGAACCTCTCCTTCTGTATTGAGCCTTCTTGATTTCCCTCGCCTTCTCAAACTTCCATTTTCTTCAGCGATGAAGTGAGTCAACGCATGACTTTGACCAGGTGTCAAAGGAAGATCGAGTAGAGGGTATTGGGATCATTGTGCCAGAGGTCAATGAAGTCGAGGACTTTCTTCGGATCCAGTAGCAGTGGCACAGATGTGCCTTTGGCTCTAGCGGCCCTAACTTGGCGGTCTCTGATGATTTCTTCAAGTTCTTCATCAGATGCCTCATCATCAGATGGCACGTGGACTACAAGCTGTTTCTTCCTTGGACTAGGCCGAGGACCACATCCAGCTGTTGCTTTTGTCTTCAGCAGAGTCGGGCCAGATGAAGAATTGGGGGCAGCTGAGGAACTTGCAGAGATGCTGAGGCAATTGAGAAACCAGCAGTCCTTTGACATGTAGCTAGGTGCACAGAACCAAGGTTTGGACGGAGCTGTTGAGGACTTTGGTGGAGCAGCAGCGGTGTGAGGAATTTGCTTGGAGGGTGTCTTGAGGAACTTGGCCGTGAGGGCGCAGATGATGAAGTACTTGGCTTATTAGCAGACTTCTTTGCATTGATTTCCTCGGTTTGACCGAGACCTCGATGTGATGAGCAGCAACAGAATCCTCATTGAATTTCTTCACCGCTTCCTTTGCTTGCTTTGCCAATTTTGCTTGGCGCTTAGCCCATTCATCGAAAAGTCCTCACCGCGTTTGACGCTAGTGGGATCAGCTATTTGGCCAGTGCCAAAGGAGCTCTTGGGCATGGAGGATTCAAAGAGAATTTCTTCATGTACTTAGGAGTTACATATCTGTATTCCTTCCATTCCGTGCCCATCTCCGCTCAATCTTCGAATACGCACCTTGCGTTGATTTTTGCTTTCTTCATCCGGAGTGCAATAGTCAGCATATATTTCCTCGTGGATTTCAATGCTGTCATGACCTCGTGTTTCTTTCCTCCTTCTGCGGCTTCTTACCATCTGCCATTTTCTTGGTGAGGAAATTGAACAATTGAGTTCTCTCAAGAAGTGTGCAGTTTTTCTTCGAGGAACGCTGCAAATGAGTTAAGTTGATGAGAACCTAGGGATTCAGCAGCGGACATTTGTACCAGTGAACAGATTATAGGTGCGAGGAATTTGAAGAGGTCATATGCGTTCTCAGAAGGTTTTTCAAAAAGAACAAGTTTGAGGATTTTGACCAGATGAGCCTTGAAGAATTTCAATAAGCGTTCTTTGTCTTAGGTTCCAGAGTTGTATAGATCGAAGATCCACACAATTGAGGAATCTTGTAGAAAATCATTGCTTAGAGAAACGAGTCAAGAGATTTGAGGTGTTCATATGTGTGAAGATTTGAAGAATAAACACCTTTGAAGAATTTGAAGAAAATTTGAGAGTCAAAGTGAGTAATAAAAGTAACTTTTAATTTACCCGAAGTGAAGAACACGACGAACTGAGATGAACAGTTGGGAAGTTCGTCTGCTCAGATCTTCCCGCCCTAACTTGGCAGAGGAAATCAGCTACGGCGACGGCGGAGTGAAGATTTTCCACGGTCGGCGCGAGTACGTCGGCGAAGAGGTCAAGGCGAGGAAGCTTTTCCTCACCGGCGACGATGGAGTAGCGGCGCTTAGGGTTTTGAGGAGCTCGAGCGGGAGAGAGAGTCGAGCGAGTAAAAGAGTGAGGAAGGGAGAGGGGTATTTATAGACACGGTGAAAAACGGATCGTCCAAGATTTAGGATGAACGTGCCTGACCGCTTCCCTTCTCACGACATGTGTCACCCACGTCTCGTAGTGGAGATCGTGTCGATCGTGGGTGAATATAATAATGCATCGTGGGATGCGGAACGGTTTGAGCGGTAAAAGCGAAGGTTTGAATAAGATTTGTTTTAAAGTTCCGTTGCAATTTCTTCAGTATCAAGGACACAAAGGAAGAATTTGAACGAGTTTCAAAGTAGAACGCACATGAAGAATTTGTGAATGGATTGGGTTGAGTGTAGCATAGAGGGAAGGGTCCGATCACATTCACTTAGCAAAAAAACGACTTGAAGAAATAGCCATAAGTGAATGCTGTAGAGGACATAAATCCATATATATATATAGCCAATGAAGAAAGACGACGGAAATAAAGTGAAGATTTTGCAAAGTTGAAGAATTTGAAAAACTGAAGAATTTCAAAACTGAGGAAAACTCAAATTGAAGATTTTCAACTTTGGTGGTGGCGTGACCCACCATATAAGAATGATGATTTCAGACACGCGCATAATTGTCGAGGGTTACGAGAATCAATTTCTTCATTAATTTCTTCACACTTAGAGTGTTATTCTTCATTGATTGAAGAAAACTTTTCTTCATGTGTTGCACATCTAAGTCATCAATTTTGCATAAGTGTTAGGATGTGTGCCTTTTCAAAGAACATTCAAGATTCTAAGATATTTAGCTCACACCGCAACTTGCTAAATCTCTTCTCATCCAAGGGCTTAGTGAAGATATCAGCTAGCTGTTCTTCATCTTCACGTGCTCGATGGAGATGTCGCCTTCAACACATGATCACGAAGAAAATGATGACGAATTTGAATGTGCTTTGTCTTCGAGTGCTGAACTGGGTTGTGAGCAATCTTGATGGCACTCTCATTGTCACAATGAGAGGCACATTCTTCACGTTGATGCCGTAGTCCTTGAGGGTTTGCTTCATCCATAGTAATTGAGCACAACACGAGCCAGCAGCAATGTATTCAGCTTCCGCAGCGATGGACGGTGATACATAGTTCTGCTTCTTGAGGACCAACGCACCAAAGATCGTCCGAGGAAATGACAAGTACCAGATGTTGACTTGCGGTCCACACGATCACCAAAGATAGTCGAGTCGAATATCCAATGAGATCAAAAGTAGAGCCCTTGGGGTACCATAATCCTAGTGTTGGTGTGTGAGCTAGATATCAAAGAATATGCTTCACAGCCTTATGGTGTGATTCCTTCGGTGTAGCTTGAAATCGGGCACACATGCAAACACTAAGCATTATATCTGGCCTAGATGCACATAAGTACAATAAAGAACCAATCATGGAGCGGTATACCTTGTGATCGAAGTCAATACCATTTTGATCAGTGCATAGATGGCCATTTGTGGGCATAGGAATTTTGACGCCTTTGCAATCTTGCATGCCGAATTTCTTCGTGACATCTTTGAGGTATTTCTCCCGAGATATGAATATGCCATTGTGTTGTTGATTTAATTTGAAGACCTAAGAAGAATTTCAACTCTCCCATCATAGACATTTGATATTCTTCACTCATCATATAGGCAAATTCATCACTATAACGTTGGTCAAGACAGCCAAAGATAATATCATCAACATATATTTGGCACACAAATAGTTCACCATCATAAGATTTAGTAAAAAGAGTAGGGTCGAGTGAACCGGTGTGAAGGCATTCTTCACGAAGAATTCCTTCAATGTATCATACCACCCGAGGGGCTTGCTTGAGGCCATAGAGGGCCTTATTTAGTCTGAAGACTTTGTCGAGATTCTTTGGATCTTCAAAACACGGGGTTGAGCAACATATACTTCTTCCTCAAGCTTACCATTGAGGAATGCACTTTTCACATCCATTTGATATAAAGTGATATTGTGATGGTTAGCATAGGCGAGTAATATGCGAATAGACTCAAGTCTAGCGACAGTGCAAAAGTTTCATCGAAATCAATTCCTTCAACCTGCGTGTAGCCTTGAGCTACTAGTCGTGCCTTATTCCTCACCACAAGACCATTTTCATCTTGCTTGTTGCGATAGATCCACTTTGTGCCAATGATATTATGCTTGCGAGGATCCGGACGTTTGACCAGTTCCCGACGTTGTTGAGCTCGAATCGATGTAATTCTTCTTGCATGGCCTGAATCCACTCCGCTCCGAAATGCTTCATCTACCTTAGTGGGCTCTGTGATAGAGACAAAAGCATAGTGCCCACAAAAGTTAGATAAGTGTGAAGCTTTTGAGCGAGTGAGAGGACTGGCGCTTCAATGTCATCGATGATCTTGTCAACTTGCACTTCTTTTGCAACGCGAGGATGAGCTGGTTGTCTTCGAGGAATTTGATCATTTTCCTCAAGCACCATTTTCTTCACATTTTCTTGAGTGCATCACTCGACGTTCTTCACGACAGAATGAAGTCTTCAGCAGTTTCTTGATGAGGAATGACATCCTCGGTTGCCTTGAACCTGATGGAATCCTCGGTGCTGGTTCATCTAACACGAAGGTAGGTGCTCTCTTTGCGAGCCATTAGTTTCATCGAACCGCACATCTACAAAGTCAACAATCTTGTGAAGTGCGATGTTGAAGACTCAGTAGGTGTGCGAGTCCTTTCCGTAACCAAGCATAAAACCTTCATGTGCTTTCGGTGCAAACTTAGAGGTGTGGTGAGGATCTCTAATCCAGCATTTAGCACCGAAGACTTTGAAATAACTTACATTGGGTTTCTTGTCTGTAAGGAGTTCATAGGTTTTGAAGAATTTGTGAAGATATACTCTGTTGATGATGTGGCACGCAGTGTCAATTGCTTCAATCCGAAACAACTAGGCGTTTTGTATTCATCAAGCATAGTGCGAGCCATCTCAACAAGAGTTCTGTTCTTGCGCTCCACGACGCCATTTTGCTGAGGAGTATAGGGAGCAGATAACTCATGAGTAATACCAAGTTCATCAAGATAATCCTCAAGTCCGGAATTCTTGAACTCAGTTCCATTGTCACTCCCGATGTGCTTGATCTTCACACCAAAGTTGGTTGAAGCCCTCGAGGAAAATCGCTTGAAGATTTCCTGCACTTGATTTTTGTAAGTAACAATGTGTACCCATGTGTAACGAGAGTAATCATCAACAATAACAAAGCCATATAGTGATGCTTCATTAACGACACCTGATAATGATTGGGACCAAAGAGGTCCATGTGAAGCAATTCAAGGACGAGTAGTGGTCATGATAGTCTTCACCGGATGCTTGGCCTTGGTCATTTTTCCAGCTTCACAGTTCGCATAAGTGATCCTTGAGGAATTTGACATTCTCAATGCCAATGACATGCTTCTTCTTCGCAAGCGTGTGCAAATTCCTCATGCTCATGCGTGACCAAGTCGTCGATGCCATAGCCAGCCTTCGAAGCTTTTGCAAGCGAGCACAGGGCGGTTGTGGACCTGTAGAAAGTCAACAATATACAAGTCTCCTCTCCTAAAGCCTTCAAGACTTTGGAATTGTCACTTCCATAATCACAACACAACGATACTTGCCAAAGATAACTACCATATCAAGATCACAAAGCATTGAGACCGACATGAGGTTATATCCTAAAGACTCAACAAGCATGACTTTGTCCATGTGCATGTCCTTAGAGATAGCAACCTTACCAAGTCCCAATACCTGACTTTTGCCTTTGTCAAGAAAGATGATATGCTTCAGATGTGACGGTGATAAGGGAGCATCCATCAATAGATTCTTGTCACCAATCATGTGATTTGTACATCCACTATCGAGAACCCACTCGGTGGCTTTGGGTTGATCATCCTGCAGATGAATTAGTATAACTTACGATCTCATATACTTCATCGGTGAAGAATATGATATCAAGTCATCGATGAATTTCATCGATAAGTATCAATCGATAAGCAAGATGAGGACGTGTGAAATGAAAGTTCATTTCATCATGATTAGCTCAAGTCCTTTCGTGCATTTTGTCGTGCCCCAAGAAATTCTTCAGACGTTGAGGCACGCCCGAGACCTGACCCTGCAGAAGAGATTAGTTCTTTTCTTCACCACCCACATCTGAAGGGGTGGCAAAGAGTTCATCACTCTGCGAGCACCATATGAGAATGGTGGCATAGAGGCCAAACCATTTTGTTTCACATAAGAGAGGTTAGGGTAAGCATATGAATAAGTAGAGAAATTCTTCGAGGACTTATGAACATATTGGTTTGAAGAATAATGCACATATTCATAGCCCTTAGCTCTACCCTGCGAAACAGAGTTATTAGCACGATGATAATCATATGAGGACTTTGATCCTTTTGAGGAATTTGATCCATGTGAGGAATTTGGTCCATATGAGGACTTGGATCCATATGAAGAATTTTGTCCATATGAAGAATTTGATCTGGGTTCCTTTTCTTCACGTGTGGTGTCATGAGGACATTCACCAAGACTTTCAAGACATTTCTTGGGAACCCAGATTTTCTTCATAGGGGACCGTTCTGCAGATTAGTGCCAACATATCTAGCAAATACTTCACCATTCTGATTTTTGAACAGTTTATAGTTTGAGTCAAATGACTCATCATCGAATGAGGAAATTCACATGTAAAACCAGATAAGGTAGATGGATCAATGGAGGACCCTTTGCAGCAACCCATGAGGTTTTGGGATACCGCCAAAGCTTCCAAAGACGCTCCATCAAGATTGAGTTTCCTCTCAAAGGCAATACCCTCTTTCCTAGGGTTCTGTTGAGGATCTCGCTTTTAAGCACATCACAAAGAGTCTGATGCCCTTTGAGGCTTTTGTACATGCCTGTCATGTACAATTCCTTCACCCTGCATCGTCGGTGATACTAGCAATGTCCTCGATTGAGGAATTAGTGATAGCAGAGGCAGGTGAAGAATTTGTAACAGTTGAAGCATTTGAACATTCAGTGAAGAATTAGCGATTCACGCTCAATGCACTTTAAGCATGGAGGAACAAATTCTTCTTGAGAAGCAAGTAATGAGCGCGCCCTTCGAAGATCCTCATAACTCGCTCTTAGCTTCTCAAGATCTTGCTTTCTGAAGAAATTCATAAGAAAGTTTCTCATGATCGATAAGAGAGTGTTATGATGACCTTGAAGGCTGTCAAGCCTAGACCGAACTCTCTCAAGATTTCCGATTAGGGCTTGAGTGCGATCCATTTCTTCACCTAACATATCATCACTCTTATCTAGCATGTTTTGAACCTTTTCAAAAGCCCTTTGTTGTTTTATAGCAATCTTAGCAAGTTTAGAGTAGCTGGGCTTGAGATCCTCATCGATTCATTTTCACTAGGATTCGAGAGGAGGTGAAATTGAGTACCTTGCCACCTTTTGCCATGAAGCAATAGGTGGGGCGTGATCATCATTTTCCTCATCAGTTTGCGGTGGAGTCGGTTTCTTGATGTTGAAGATGGACTTGCTAACATAAGCGAGAGCAAGAGCCGACTAGCCACACCAGATTCGGATTCTTCGACTCCTCCTCTTCCTCATTTTCCTCGATTCAGCTTCAGAGTCCATTTCCTTGCCAATGAATGCCCGGCCTTTTTGGAGCTGATCTTCTTGTGAGAAGAAGGCTTTGAGGATTTTGATGATGAAGATTTTGATGATTTCTTCTTCTTCTTCACGCCATCGTAACTATAATCCTTGTGTTTCTTCTTTCTTAATTCCTTTTCCCATCGAGGACAATCTTGGATATAGTGACCAGGTTTCTTGCATTTGTGGCAAAGTCTTCGCTTATAGTCACTAGATGAGGAATCACCGCTTCTTGAGGATTTTCCAAAACGACCACGCCTTGTGAATTTCTGGAATTTCTTCACGAGCGAAGGCTAGCTCTCGCCAAATTCTTCAGATCTCCAAGGCTACTACGAGTCTTCACTCTGATTCAGATTCAGCCTTGGCCTTGAGTGGCACGTGTTTTCCATAGCCGAACCATAGAGATCTCTCTTTTGAGCAAGTCGGAACTCGTGAGTATTTAGCCTTCGAGGATATCGGCAGGATCAAGAGACTTGTAATCAGCTCGTTCTTGTATCATCGCAGCGGAGTATCAAATGAGGAATCAGCGATCTTAGTAATTTCTTCACCACCTCATGGTCGGTGATGTCGGTGGCACCAGTGCTTGAAGCTCATTTGAGATGTCGGTGAGGCGATCGAAGGTTTGTTGAACATTTTCGTTGTCGAGTCTTTTGAAGCGGTTGAAGAGATTTCAAGAACATCAACTCGAGAGTCACGCTGAGTTGAAACACCTTCATTTACTTTGGACAGCCTGTCCCGGATGAGTTTGGCAGATTCCAAAGCACTCACTCTTCCATATTGACCTTTGCTCGATGGCCACATATGATATTCTTTGCTTGAGAATCGAGTTGCTTGAATCTCTTCACATCAAGATCATTCGTAGAGGGTGTGACCGAGGAAACACCTTTTGTCACAACATACCGTAGATCGTTGTCAATTGCTTCAAGATGCATTCGCATTTTGTTCTTCCAAGAGGGGTAGTCCGTCCCATCAAGGTAGGACACCTTGCTGAGACCTTGATCATACTGCGGTCGACATAACTAAAACTCCTGTGGTTAAACTAAAATCACACGTAACAAGGAGTACCTTGCTCGATACCAATTGAAAGTCGTTATATCGACTAGAGGGGGTGAATAGGCGATTTTAGAGAATATTACAAATTCTTCACCGAGGAATTTGTTGGTGAGGAAATTCCTTAGCTAAGAAATACATGCAGCGGAATAAGTACTTAGAAGTAAGCATAGCAGATTACAGCATAGTCATCATGATGAAATGAAGACAATCATAGAGTATGAAAGCGTAATCACAGGATAACACAAGATGAAGACAAACAGATCAAGAAATTGAACTGAGGAAATTGAGAAAGTCTTCAGTCAAAGTCTTCAAACACAGATATGAACAAACACTCAACACAGTAATGAGGAAATGAAAGGGTTGAGGAAATAGAACCAGTTAGGTTGGTGAAGACAATGATTTGGTAGACCAGTTCCAACTGTTGTCTCGGTTATACGCCTAGTTGGAGCGGCCGAGTATTTAAACTCGAGGACACGCAGTCCCGGACACCCGATCCTCGAAAGCACGCAGCTCAGACACCAAGTCCTCACCGTATTCTCCTTGAACTAAGGTCACGCAGACCTCGTCCAATCACTCGTGGTAAGTCTTCAGGCGACTTCCAAACCTTCACATACTTGGTCACTCGGCGATCCACAATTCCTCTTGGATGCTCTAGACCGTGACGCCTAACCGTCTGGAAGAAGCACAGTCTTCAAAGGTAAAAGCGCCGGATCCACGCAGGATCAATTTCTTCATGATGCTCAATCACTTTGGGTTTGTTGGGGTTTGGTTTTGGGTTTTCCTCACTTGATGATTTTCTCTCAAAGTCCTCGGAGGATGGGTTGCTCTCAAATGACAAGTGTCAAGTTCTCTCGAGCAGCCAACCAACTAGTGGTTGTAGAGGCGGCTATTTATAGCCTAGGGAGCAGCCCGACATGATAAGACATAAATGCCCTTCAATGATATGACCGTTAGGTGGATAAGATATTTGGGACAGGTGGCGCAAGAAGACAAGAACGGTCGGAAATTTGAACATCAAATTCCTCGGGGCTATCATGTTCCTCATCGTAGGCAATTCAGACCGGCGAATTCCTAACTCCTCGCCGAACAAATTCTCAAATACTGTAAGAGCTTCGTCTCACATCAAGAAATTGACTGAATCGTGTGAGATTTTCAAAAGCTTCACTCAAGGAATTGGTAGGTGTAGGATTTTGAGTTGAGCATCAAATGGAAATTTTCCTTAGTATTTCCTCGACCCCTTTAACAATCACGGTGTTTCCTATGACTCAAGAAAGAGAAAATGAAACTACGAAAACAAAAGTCTTCACGCTTCATGTTCCTCAGCGAATACCAAGTCTTCGTGATCACACCAATTTCTTCACTTTCAAAGTCTTGAAAAGTCTTCGAACATCAAAGTCTTCATTGAAGAACTTCATTTTAGGGTCGACTTTTCAGTAAATATCAAACTCCTCATAGACTTATAGGCCTGTGTACACTCACAAACGCATTAGTTACTTAACCTATAAGTCTTCAATACACCAAAATCACTAAGGGGCACTAGATGCACTTACATAATGGAATACCTCAACACAACGATTTGTGTGTCTAGTCTTGCCAAAACACATCGGGATCAAGGAGCAAAAGGTTCTAGATGCATCCGATTATATAGAAAGCCGGGACAGCTCGAACGACATAACGGCTATACGGTCATGAAATATGAGACAACCTGCAAGGTAACTGGCAACACAACAACTGAATCCTATGGAAAACACAGATCCAAGAAGACAACACCTCTAGCATAGTAACTCATATTCCTGACGGATAGATGAGAAGCCTAGTTCTTAAACCCCGTAGACAAGAAGAGGGTGACTCGGAATCAGAAGGAGACGGGATAATGAGTTGAAAATATCTTACATTCCCTTCCACAATCAATTCCCCAATACAATTAAAGCATTTCTAGACTAGACTTCGACCAGTTTGGCTTGCTAATCCTATAGGCAGTCAGGCTCTGATATGAAATCTGTCATGACCCAACACATAGCACTACAATCATACATACACACAACATGCAAGTATGTGTTGGTACAACATGGCATCACAACATAACTCTACAAGTCAATTATAGATAAGGCTCGAGCGAGCCTATACATAACATGATATTACAAACATGGATCTCATGACCCAACATACAACGTCACACAAGCAACGCAAGCATAAATTTGTCTGGGTATAGACAACTAAAAAGAAAGAAGGCTAGAAAGCTCATCTATCTACAAGACTCTCCATAGGAACTAGACCTTTGTCTGGGATTCCCAAGCTACTCATCGAAGCCCACGTGGAACTACTAATGAGACTGAAGTCTCCTCTGCAAAAACATAAATTAACCAACCATGAGTACAAAGGTACTCAGCAAGACTTACATTAGAACTATCTACTTATGCATCAGTATCAACAAGGGGTTGTGGAGTTTGACTACAGCAAGCCAGCTTTGACTCAGTGGCTATCCTGTACTACGACTACCAGTAACTTCTTCGAGGTGAGAAAGTGCACACGAGTCCATATATTCACCATATCAACACACCACTATGGATCCTTTCCTGTCTCCCTACGAGAATCCCATCCACAGCACACACACTTATCTTGCACCTTTCAGAGTATCCACTTCAAGTTATCTATGAACCATATAAGTCCCCAAGTAGTCCATATCCAAGGACGCGACTATTCGAATAGATCATATTACCCTGTAGTGGTGTACTTCTTCTCACACGCTATCACCACTTATGACCAAATAGACGTCATGTATGTCGGTAACCTTCAAGCGGAAGCCCGGCGAGGGTGTCAGCCACAACCTGACTAACCATGCAAGACTCTAGTTTAGGTTTATCACCTATCATAGAACTAAACCGTAACGGAAGTCCGACCAAAGTTTCCATCACGGCCCCAAACAATATGTGCAGGGTTCCCAAGTCCACCTCAACGGATAGAACTACGCTTGGTGCACCGGGCCACGGTGCCTAGTATGTCCAAAGCCCACTTGTATCGGGTGACACTTGGCAGATTACTAGCATGACCTACAAACAACAAAAACTAGTTGTAACTCCTGGACAGAGATCAAGCCGATTAATAGTCGAGAGGAGTCATATTTCAGGGCCCAATGTGTGGTAGTAGCTAGTCTTGGATAACATACATAGAACTCATTTCTTAAGGACAGTCTCAATGATACAACCCGCCATGTACTCCTAAATGGCCTCTCATCACTACCTTTACTAAGTCGCGTTCACAAACTTAGCTCTCAACATCAGAACATGATTACAACATTCCAATTAATTCCCGGATGAATCAGACCTGACACAACTCTAAGCAATAGTAGGCATAACAAGCAAGCATGGATGAGTAGTCACAACATGGCTCAAGCAATTCCTACTCATGCTAGTGGTTTACTATTTACTATGGCAAGGACATGTCATGCAAAGGAATGGGTTCCACTACAGCAGCAGGTAACTGTTAAATTGTTGTTGTCCTAATGCAATAAAAGAGAGTAGGAGCGAGAGAGTGGGATTGTATCGAAGTGATCAAGGGGGGTTTTCTTGCCTGGCACTTCTGAAGATAGTATTGTTCTTCATCGGTGTCAACAATCACAACGTCAGAATCGCCTGCTACTAAGAGGGGACAAACACAGACAACAAAGAAGGAACACAATTAATGCAATGCACAACCAAATGGATGATATGCCATATTAAGGTACTGAATTACCTAATGCAACATTTAACAAAATTCATTGAAGTGGAATATTTCCATATAGCATTTTCCAAACTCCAATTCTAATTATTAATTTTCCATATCCATGAATTGTCCTAAATAGCGATGTTAAGTTCCTCAAACATGCATGATCACGTCATAAACAGATTCTTCATTCTTCATTCTAATTATTATTTCCACTGGAGTCGCAGTTGAATTTATATGATTTTTCAAGTTTAGAATATTTTCTGTAATTCCAAAATCATTTCTAAAATTCAAATACAGCAAATACTTTTGTTACACGGTGTTGTGCTAGCGATAGTCAATGATAGGTGGGGTCAGTCAAATGTGACGTGGCTGTGGTCCAGACTGATAGTGAGGCCACTTGGTTAATTAATTATGGTAACCATTTTAATTAGCTGGTTAAGCTAATTAGCAGGGCCCACTAGTCAGTCACCTAGGGTTAAACTAATAGGATAACTAGACTAACCTAATCCTCCCACGTAACTGGATTAACTCCGATGATGACCGGAGCACAGTAGTGCTGGCTATCCGGCCATTTTCGGTGATGGGTGCAAGCATGCTTGGGCTCTTCGGGTTCAACGCGACTCTGCGCGTCGGGTGGTGGCAGTGGGCGGTATTGGGGTTACATGTAGTGACGGCAGCGACGAGCTTTGCGATGGTGGCGCTCGGGTTTGGTCGGACGCGGGGCTGCAGCTTGCAAACGAATAAACTGGGTGGCTGGGAAGCATCTATGGGACATGGCGAACTCGTTCATCTGCTCGACTTGGTCAGGAGGGGTCCCTAGCAACGACAAGCTTCGTGGCGGTGGTAGCGAGCTCACGACTAAGGTGGGAGTAGCAAATAGGGAACGAAATCGACATCAGGGAGTGGGGGAAATGACGCGGGAGCTAGCATGGAACACGTAGGGATGCTTAGAGGGCTCGGGGACGACCTCTAGCACGCGAATGACAGTCAAGTCCGGCAAGAAGATGCCGCAGTGACGAGCTCAAAGGTGATGGAGCAGGGCACCCAAGGATGCGATCTTCGCCTCAGAGACGAGGACGTGACCGGCAAGCTCCTGGACATGGAAGTGCGATGAGGGGACAATGTTGTCCATGTGGGCAAGCTGCGGTGACCAGCGAAATCTCTCTGGGGTGCTCGGGAGAGTATTCTAGAGGAAGAGAGAGTAGCGAGAGTTGGAAGAGGCAGATAGGGCTCTGGGGCGTCTTTGGTGCGGGTGGATTGGCACGGGGAGGAGAGAAAATAGGAAGGGAGGTGGCCATGGCGAGCGCGTGCGCGTCGACACACCTCTGCCTACTCATAGAGGTTGAAGAAAACCGCTTCGCGTGTGGGATGGTCCTAGCTAAAGTGGCAGGCCACATGTGAGTGCAAGTTAGTTTTTCCTTTTTCTGTTTTGTTTTCTTTTTATTTATTTGCCACTAATTAAAAATTCAAAGGGAATTCAAAACAATGCCAAAATGCTGTGAATATTTTAGAGATATTTGAAAATATATTCCATATCTTAAGAATATAAATCCAAATCCAAATATAATAGTTATTTAATTTCAAAGTCCCAAAATACTCCTTCAAAAATGTTCATAATTTTTGGTTGGGCTTAAAACCCTTGCCAAAATTTCCAAACATTAAAGAAGGAATTTTTGGAATCAATGAATGCATTTTTTGGGGATCTTTTCCCATTTTTATTTTTGTGGCTTTAAGAATTCCCTCAATTCAAATTTCTCTGAATTGCAACATGATGCATGAATGCTTCTAATACCAAATATTACAAGCAATTATTTAGGGCTGTGACAGGGTCACGTGGTGATGTTTCCCGGGAAGCCCCCGTTTTACGGTCGGGACTAATTATACGTTGAACGAATTTAGGAAGGAAACAACTTAAGTGCGTGCGCGCTAGGGTGCTTGTGTCCCTTTTTCCCCAACTCGGTGATTACAAAACAGGGTGTACCCGTGTGGGGAAAGGGAATGAGGCTACATCAATATATAGCTACGACATGCCATAACGCTCCTTTTGATGGGGGAGAACATAGTACATTGCCAGTGGAGTACTTAGCTTTTTAGACACAAAATAGCGAGGCCTGATCTGGGCTTGCCGCAGGTAGTTGGATGCCCCGCGGTTTGTGATCTCCTGGCGGCGCATCGTCTAGTGAATCAGCATGTCGCCACCCTCTAGGGGATCGGGTGTAGCCCCCAGGCCTATGCGGTAGAGAGCTCCTCCTTGACCGAGATGTTGCGAGACGCGTCCCCGCCAAAGGTGATCTCGATGGTGAATGGAGACTTCTTCGACGCCTTGCGGCATGCCACCACGTCCTGTCATGCTCAGAGTCTGGCGCAGCGACTAACTTGGCTCGAGTAGGAACGCTCGAAGCGACGTGCCCCTCCTGTGAGGTCGACTGGCCCTACTCGATCCCATTCACAGGAATGGTCGTTCCTCGGAGAAATGGCTCAACGCGATAAAAATGATGGGACCCAGGGAGGATACCAGCCTCCAAGTACCGAACTCTTTAACGCACCATGCGTTAGAGATCAACCATGGTTTTCACTGCCCGTGTGGCGAGCTCTGTGCGGACCCCAAGGTTGCAAACATTCTCAAAGAATGCTACAACAACGATAGCCTCCGGAATGCCTCGGGTCCGCGTGTGAAGCTGGTGGAAGCGAGTGACGTAGCTCCTGAGTTGCTCCCCAGCACTATGTCGAAGGGATAGGAGAGAGGTATGTGTGGGCCTTAACAACCCATGGTTCCTTGGGCATGGGACCCCCTGCACCTCTACGACCTCGTGCCACCTAGGTGGGCAGCGCATTGCCGCGGCACATCAGGAATGGACCCTGCCCAAGTTGATGCACCCGGGCGGGCGCCGCCGGATGAGGAATCTTGCCGTCCACCATCTTCTGTGAAGCACCTGCTGAATCAGATGCTCAGGGAGAGAAGTTGAAAGTGCTAGTTATCAACCAGAGGGGGGGTGAATAGGCTATTTTTATGGAAGTCTTCTAGACAGACAATGTCTTCGAAGACAGGTAGTTAAAACAACAACTAAACAAAACATAGCGGAAGATAGACTACACTAGCCATGCAATAGAGTCAGGGTACAATACAGGGAGTGCACAAGAGAAGCAGCAGCTAGGTAGACAAATCAAAATAGGAAGGCAGTGTGAAGACATATATGCAATCAGGGTGATTGTCTTCACACAGAGTATTCAACCAGAGCAGTCAAGCGATGACTTCGTGAAGCTAAACTGTAAGTGAAGGGGTGAAGAGATAGAACTAGTTGCTTGATGAAGACAAGGATTTGGTAGACCAGTTCCAGTTGCTATGACAACTATACGTCTAGTTAGGGAGGCTGAGATTGAACTCAGAAGACCATGTCTTCACCTTATTCTCCTTGAGCTAAGGTCACTTAGTACTCGCCCAATCACTCACGTAAGTCTTCAAGGTTGACTTCCAAACCATCACAGACATCGTTCACTGGTGATCCACAATGACTCTTGGATCCTCAGAACGCCGCGTCTAACCGACTGGAGGATCACAGTCTTCAAGTGTAATAAGTCTTCATATCACGCGGACAGAAAGACTTCAGTGATGCCAAGCACTCTTTGGGCTCTGGGTGTTTTGCGTTTTGTCCTCGCAAGGATTCTCTCTCAGTGGCTTCGAGGTGGGTTGCTCTCAAAATACAAAATCTGTGCATTAACTCTGAGCAGCCACAAATTTATGGTGGAAAGGGGTGGCTATTTATAGCCAGCAGCCACCCGACATGATTTGTTCAAAATGACCCCTGGGTCATTGGGGAACCGACACGTGTCCAACGGTCGAATTTCAAACACACACGGTAGCTTGACTTGGGCTACAAGCAAAGCTAACTCATCGAACTTAGGATAATATTTTCTCTCATTTTTCTAGATTCGAAGACATAGGATTTGGGTTGAGCATCACGTCAGTTTTCTGACTTTGTTCACCTGGAGCCCACTTAATAGTTATGTGGTTCCTATAACTCAAGAAAGAAGAAAATGAACTACTAGATAAACTAAGTCATCGCACTCCATTATCTTCAGGCGAATGTCTTCACGCGTCATTATCTTCGCGAATGTCTCCGCGAACCACTAATGTCTTCATACATTTTTAGGGGTCATCTTCGATGGGTAAACCGAATCAATAGGGACTTCTACATGTGCTCTCATGTGAATCTCACAAACACATTAGTACCTCAACCACGTTTGTCATCAATACTCCAAAACCAACTAGGGGTGGCACTATATGCACTTACAATCTCCCCCTTTTTGGTGATTGATGACAAACAGGTGGAAGTTTTTGACGGGAATAAAAGTACATGAAAGTTACAAAACATGGTCAATGGCTTCATGTAGTTGAAGGGCTCCCCTTGAAGATGTGCATATCATTAATTTGCTTTTGAATGCAAATGCACATTGTAGGTTTTGCTTTTTGGAGATCTCCCTCTGTTCATGAAGTCAAATCAAATTGCATACAAAAATGTATTGAAGATAATGACATGCACAATGAAAAACGGGCGTGACGTAGGGTAGAACCCTAGACGCCCGATCTTTCACGAAAGGAGCGGATCCCGCGATGAACATGAAGAACACGAGGGGAAAACATGAGGGGGAACATGAGAGAAACACTCAAACCAACAAGATTAGGTCACACATATGCTAGATCCTCAAAACACAAAAGAGATACAAGATTCATGATCAACAAGGGACGATACAAGCAGCACGTTCTTCTCCGTGAGGAGGTCTTGTGGGTCTTCCCATTAGGGGTCTTGAATCCACTTGGGGGATCTTCTCCGTAGAGGCCATGAACTCCTAAGGAGAAGGGGATCAAGTGGAGAGCAAAGCTTCTCAATGAGCTACTACTTTTCTAACCCTAGAAAGAGGGAGGAGGAGGAGTACATATAGTCTAGGTGGGCGAAGGGGTACATGGGCCTCGGCCCTTTACTGTGTGCAGATAGACGGGGTCGGACGTCCAGGCGTCGGGACGGATGTCTGGGCCTTCCCGAGGGGCCGGATGTCCCGGGTGGGGGCCCGGATGTCCGGGCTGGCGAGGTCGGCCTCGGTGCTCTCTAGATAGGGGGCGTCAGATTTCCGGGCTTCGGGCCGGATTTCCAGGTTGGGTCAGATGTCCGGCCTGTGGTCGGATGTCCGGGGCCTATAGGTACTTGGTGGCTGCGCGGCTGCTGCGGGTGATGCTCCAGGGGCCGGATGTCCGGGGTTATGGCCGGATGTCTCGGTCTTGGGAGTTGTTCTTGACTCCTTCCGTTGGTTCTCTTCATCCATGAACTTGGGGGCTTGTCCATCTTCACGTGCATCTTTGGGAGGGTCTTCTTGGTACTTAATCATGCACAACATTCTGGACTTAGGTAGTAGCCATGTCTCGAGTGGATCATACGTGATATCACTAAGGAAAGAAGTCACCTCGGTCTCGAGAGCGCTAGCTCGTGCACGTGTAATGGGTCCTCTTGGCACTTGGTGAGACGATGATAGGTCCATGGGGATGACCATAGGATGCGCCGCATCAGGGTGTCTATAGAATGACATCATGCACATAAGATAGAGTTTAGACGACGGACAACTAAAAACAGCGAGTGTAGCAAACGTCCATCAGGACTTAAGTGTTACTACTCAAAAACCAAATGTTCACGAACGAGAGTTGCAAACTTAACATAAATAGCACCCGACCCAATAATCCCACTTAAAGACTATCAACTCCCAAAAGGCGGCGGTGAAGATGTAGGGTGTCTGAGCATTCCCAAAAGGCGGCGGTGAAGATGTTGTTGCAGCCAGGTCGAACTTGGAGTTGGGTCGTGCAATGAGGCCGGATGCAGCATACTGGTGTAGTGAAGCTATTACTAGATAAGTGGTGTCATCCTCATCATCAATGACGCGAGCAACAACTGTTGGGGCGGATGATGAGTAGTCTGAATCTTCTATAGACGGTGTAGGATGCCACTTAGCTGATTCTGTGGGCTTGGAGTCAAACTTGAAGCGCTTTGTGAAGCCATCAGCGATGAGTTCATCTTCAGAACATAACAGCGTGATGCTCTTCCAAGCTCGTCGGCACGCTTAATGTGCAACAAAGGAATTCTTGGTGGAGAGATTGTGGATGCGATTAATGTCAACAAGAAGACTTTGCATCAGGCGTTTCAACCAATCATGATGCTTATCATGCTTTTGATGAAGGGAAATAAGGAGTTCCCTATCAGCCAATGTACGAGCATGCTTCTGAGCCCTTTGAGGTACTGTGCTGGTGGTCGCATCAATGTTTATGCAATGAGGCAGACAAAGCTGACCTACAAGGGAACCGGTAGCAATAGTATTTGGAACATGAGTGGCTTAAAGAGGAGTAGAGAAGCTTTGATAAGCAGCATTGTCTTCATAGAGTGGTGCTTTGGCTGGCTGGCGATAAATGGCTTCATGTGCCATATCAACATCAGGCAAGAAGACTACATGATTGCAAGCTGAAGCTTGATAGTTGATGGCGGTGCCAAATTAATGAGACACATTATCCATGGAGCATAAAACTTCTGGCCAAAGAGATCAATGCGCGAAGCCCCCAGTTGCTTGGTGAAGAAGTCATGCGTGTTGAACCGTATGCCATTGAGCATATAGAAGACCAGTGTCTTGATGGTTCCTTCAAGCTTTGCAGAAGATGAGAGCCCTCTGATTGGCCACAGATTATGCCTCACAATGTGATAGACGGTGCGGGGCAAGTACTCAAGGTGATTAACAAATAAGTGAGTGGGGTACTCAACGTCAGCGGGCAATGGCTTCATCATGGAGAGCATCTGGCTCATGTTGGGCTATGGCTTCTGAAAGATGCTTTCTAACTCCTTCTCATAAGTTTGACAACATGGCTCATAGAGATCCCCAAGGACTGGGCAGGGATGTGAGCTCGAGGATATCTTGAGCTTTGGCTTCATGATGGATATCGCCTATCGTCCACTCAAGGACCCATGTGTTCAAATCCCTGTTGTAACCTGAGATATGTAATGTGGCATAAAATTGGAGTAGCATCTCCTCATTCCATTGTACCTTGCCCACAACAAATGGAAGCAAGCCAACATATCTGAAGCAATCAAGAGCTTCTTCCAAGTTGGGCAGACCAGCCATGGCATCACAACAAAGGCGCTTGTGAGGAAAAATCCTATCTTGATTGTATAGTATGCACATGTAATAGTTGCGCTGCAGATGGCTCCAGAATCTGTCCGAAGACATCCATGGATTCTTGGAAATATTCTTGGCTCTGTCAAAGAAAGTATCGTGCTTCCTAAAGTTTAACACAGTTAAGGAACTCTCAGTCGTGACATCATTGGGAAGCCTTGGCATTCTGGGCATTGGCTTCTGCGTTTGAGGCCTGTGTTCAACATGGTACTCATACTGAGGTCCATGCAGTTCTAGAGGTGTAAGAATGGTCCATCTGACACTGACTATCGGTGCAACAAACCCTGGGTCCGTTGTCCGAACTGTGCACAGGCGCGAGATCAAGACCACAACACCAAGCTCAGATTGAAGCACAGGGAATCAGTTCTTCAAAGGACCAACATGCAGCGAAAGAAGACCAAGACTAGCCAAAGAAGCAAGATACTGCTAAGGAAGAGACCTCTCTTGCCGGGCAGGCAAACCTGGCGAGGATGGGGTTACCCCCAGAAGCAAGCCTTCGGGACCCCCCGGCAGGCCTCCCAGGGCATACGGAGGAAAAACCACCTCACCACACCACCTTATCACAACACAGGTCATCGATCGATGTGGTGTCAAGCTCCAAGGTGACTAAGCAGCTACAATTCTCCACATGACAACCACTTCCTACAAGAAATACCTCCATACGACACCTGTCCTGCGACGTGTCGAGCAAGCAGGTGTGAAGCTAGAAAAATAGCCTGGCAGGGCCTGCCGGGCAAGCTACGATGTGACATTGTGCTGCTCATTTAATGCGCTCTGTCAGCCTGCAGAGTTAGGAATGATAGCACTGTTTGATATCTAATCAGTGCATAATGACTGGTTTCCCGCTTTGGTGACCCCTTTATCTATAAAAGGAAACCATAAAAAGGGTTAGCGAATCCACCCCCTCACACATTCATACGCACGTAGACATTTCGCCCATGCCAATCCTGCCGGGCAAACGTGTTGCGCAGGAGTATGGTTCTACGCCTCACAGCGGCGCGAAACTGGGTAAAGACTGCCTGTGTGATCTCTGACATGTTGTCTCACGCTCCTCTGCTCTTTGTGCAACGTGCCATCCCTTTGCCGAACCAGCAAGGGACTCTTGGTCCCTTAGGTGGCCGTGGTTTCTCGCGACATCTTTGGCGCGCCAGGTAGGGGGATCACTTACACGAACCTAAAAGCATGAGGAGCACGTCTTCTTCACTGCCATCTTCATCATCTACGGCTCCATCGACTATGGCGCCCAAGAAGTAACCCGGTGCTTGTGACACCCCGGCTCAGGGAAACCGGAACGCCCCGTATTCCAGCCCAGAGATCGAGGAGAAGTCTTCTAGAATACGGCACTGCTTAGCATAGAACAAATCAGCTCTTTATTGCAATCTATTGGGGTACAAGGGGATTACATCGGCACGGCGACACTACGCCTGCCATGGTTGCTCTATGCACGTAGCAGAAAAACACGACGCAGCGGAATGACTACTAGCAGCGGAACAACAACGACCGTGATGAACTCCACTCCGCAGGGACTCTGGCTGGAAGGCTTATCCTAGTGCGCAAACAAGGGATCCACAGCAAACAAGCAATCATATCCGGCATGACCTGCAAACTGGCATGACACGCCAGGTCAGTACGTTGAATGTACTTGCAAGCTCATAGCAACCAAAGCAATCCAGACAGACAACAACATGGCAATTACAGGTTAATACGGATTAACATGATACTATCAGATCAATCATAGCATGAACAAGATGATACAGCTAGTACAATACGAGCATGTCATAAACATATGAACATGATGATACTAGCATGCAACATGATGGAATTATCATGCACCAACTTACTCTGTTCGGGTTACCTCGTAACCATCACCTGTATCATTTACCATCACGGATATCACACGATCATCTCAGGATCCAATCAAGCTTGGTATTAACAATACCGTAGCAATCATTTATGATCACAAGGAGCTTAACCTTTTACCCTTGACTCTCGCATAACATCACAAATATCCAACAAGGCAGTATTCACGATATCACAGTGATCCTCTCACGATCACATAAATATCAACCAACTTCTTTCATCATCGAACCTGGGTTGTTATTAATCAAATTATTGTTATTATTGTTGACCCATAGTGCGACCGACACGAACTGGGCCCATATCCGCGGGCGCGGCTATCAATAGATTAAACACACAATCTGCAGAGGTTAGCACACTGTACCCACACCACGGAACACATGATCTCGCACTCCCATACGTGCGGACACGGTGTTCCGACAAAACCAATCTACTGCCATGACACTCTCCCGGCCACTCCGACCAACACCCCCTTGGGGTTCAGTCCTGGGTGGCCCCGCGTCTACCAAAGACACCAACGGCCACCATCGTGGCAAAACGGTCCCAAACAGGGACAAGGTATACCATAAAAACAAAAACGAGCACGCAAGGTTATGTCCGCCTACCTGATCAGGGTAGCGCGTGCCCATAACCTTCCCTCACGGGAGGCACCGGCGAGAGGCATGACAATAGACCCAGCTAGGACCCCCCCCCATAGGGTAAGTGTGGATGCACTGGTCAGATCGATATGGTGGCACCATGACTCAGCCAACAGTTGTTCAAGTTCAATTTAATCCAGTTAAACTTGAATGCAATATGCTGAGCCATGATAAAATAACATGATGCAACTACAATGCATGAACATGATATCAAAATAACCATGGAGGTGCAACATAATCAATGAGCATAGCAACAACATGTAACCATTTATCCAGATGAGCATGGCATACTGACAAGCATGAATATCACAACTAGCACACTACACATAGCATGAGATGACCACTAGCATCAATAATAAAGACCATGCAATAACCTGATGATAAAACTACCATGCAAGTATTTAATCAACTGGATGTAAAGAAACATGCATAACAACAATTATTTCGAATGCATTTATAGTCATGCAATCAAGACCATCACCAACATGTACTACTACCAAACACTGCCAATATTAAAGTAATACTAGCATGAAGAACATAATAACAGAGTTCAAGAAAACATAGCATGATTGTAAACACCGATCCATAAGCATAACCAAAATACCGACAGCAGTAGCAAAATGAATAGGCAGTTATTAAAGATTCAAGTTGAAAACCAATGCTTCTGCATGGCTATCATGCAAATGGTGGTTGTGGCTTGCCTGTGGATGGAGAAGGCTCCGTGAAGAAGTGCGGAATGACCGTGGAAGGAATCGCCGGAAAGGGTACGCTCTCGGAGGGGGCTGATTGGGGCAAGGGCAAAATGGTCATTTCCGTTATGTCAAACCATAGTGAAAATGGTACCAAAAGTTTGTGCTCGAAGATACGAAGAAGTGAGTGTTGGTTTCACCTCAATCAGAGTTACGGTTGCGGAGATATGAGGTGTGGAACACCAGGGACCAATCTGTGAATAAAACTTCCACAAACAAGTCCCTGGAGGCAAAAACTGAAAGCGCCTTCGGGCAGAGTACGCCCTCTGCACAAGAAAACGTATTCTCAGCCGAAGAAAACGAAAGTGCGTTTCCTCAAACAGAAAACGTATTTCACAGAATACGCTTTCAAGAGAGAAAGGCGCCAATAGGGAAACGTGCCTCCACTTATCCACGTTAGCGGGCCAGCCCGGTCAACGCGCGAGGCTGACACGCGGGACCCACTGGCAGGGGGAGGGGCACGGGCGCTCATCCTCTTTCTCGCTACCCCCCGCACGGAACAGAGGAAGCAGGGGAGGGACCGTGCTGCGGGCGGCCGTCCGGCCGGCTCCGGCCACCTCTCGCGGCGCTCGGCACACCGACGAGCTCGGGGAAGAGAGGAGCATCCATTCCTGGGGTGCACGGGCTCCAAGAGGGACCGAAATAGCAGCGGTGAGGGCTGCGGTGGAGGAGGGCTTCGGGTGGAGATGGGGTTCTGGCCATAGTGGCTCCGGCGAGGGGAAGAGGGTCTAAGGAGGGTCGCTGGAGAGCAGAGGGGCTAGAGGTGGTGGCTAGAAGTGGAGGAGGGGCTCGGGTAGCTCCAATTTAGGAGGACTGAGGCGGCGGCCATGGTGACAGAGGGAGGGTAGGAGAGCTTCTCGAGCTCAACATTGAGGCGAGGCGAGGTTCAGGGAGAGAGGCAAGGCTGAAGGGGTGCTCGGGAGGGGTCGGGGCTGGCTTATATAGCCGTGGCAAGGCGGTTCGAGCTCTGGTGCCACCGCAGACGCGTGTCCGGCGCCATGGACACGTGTGCTTGCGGCCAAGCTCGAACGGTGATGAGGAGGAAGTGGACGAGGGTCACGGAGGCGAGAGGGGCTCGGGGACAAGAGAGGGAAGGAGCCACGGCGCCATTAATGCCTTGTCAGCACTGTGCGCCCGTGGACGCGTGGCGACGAGCACCGAGGAGAAGCGGACGAAGGGGTAGCTGGCTCCTGGGGAACGGCGACAACACGGGCTAGCTGTTGGACACGACGAGGCGCGCGAAGACGACGAGAGGAGGAGGGGCCCGAAGCAAACGACGCTCAGCTCGCATCCATTGCTGCCAGAGCGCGTGCAAACGATGCGGTCACCACTGTGACCGGCAAGGAGAGGACGCAAGAGGCAGGGAAACATTGTCTAGTGTTTAGTCCTTTCACACTAGAGGCCATGGGTGGTGATGGATCAACAAAAGGAGCCAAGGAGAGATGTGAGTGATCGCCTGAAGTTTGCTGTATCAGTTTTGGCTGAGTACTGCTGATCAACAGGAAGGAACTTGGAGCCAAATGGGTTGTCTGGTGTGATTAGCTACGGAAGAACTATGATCCTGGAAATTTGGAGGTGATTTGGATCAAGAATTAATACAGTTGCTTAACAACTGCACAAATTGGTCCAGAATAGAAATCAAGATGATGCACTCAAATGGTGAAGCCACTCGAGCTGAAATTTGGCATGCCAGGATAATTTGGGCATATGAGAGTGCCATACAAATTTCATACCATTTGGAAAAGCCAAAGTGGTACTTCCTTCATGATGGTATTTCCTGAACAGAAGCTTAGGAAAATTCCTAAGGGGAAATGGACAAACAAAATATGCCCAAATTTGGTGGAGATAGGTTATATGTATAAGAGAAGGTCTAGAAAAATTTCAGACTTAATGGAGCAATATAAAATATACTTGCTTCACAAACTGAAAATTTGGACAGAATCAAAGAATTGAAGATGAGCTCACATGGAGGCATTACATGAGCTCAACTTTGGTGGAGGGCTATGATATGATGATATAGAGGTCATGCATAAATTGCAACTCATTTGGATATGCCTAGCTTGTACCTCCTTCACAAAATTTCTTTCTAGATAGAAACTTTGGAAAATCATAATTAAATGACTACTAGGCAAATGAGGTTGCATTTTGGCATGTGGCAATGATATGGACATGAAAAGGTGTCCAAGGAGTTTGAAGTCAATTGGGCAAAGATAAATAGCACTTGCTTCACAATGTGCCATTTAGGGCAGAATAGGAAATGAATTATTTGAGCATGATGATAAACACGGCAAATGAAATATTTTTCCATATTTGAGGAAGATATGACCCAAAGAATTTATAAGAATTATTTGGGAATTTTAGGAGTGATGGAAATATAGGTTGCTTGACAACCTAGGGTAATTAGGGTTATCCCTTTAATAGAAAAGGAATATCCCCAATAAAAAGAATATTGGGATTTGGGCTAGGATGAAAATGGGAAGGTCTAGGGAAGGATTTGAGGTTGACAAGCCACTCTGGAAGCAAACAAGAGGTCATCTTCTTCAGTTTCCATACCACAAAGCCACGGAGAAAGAAAACTCAAGCAAAAATCTCAGAAAAACAAATGAAAAAGAAAAGGCCAAAAATCAGGCTGTGACAGTGCTTTGGCTCACCTGTCCACCTCGAAGGCTCCACCGCTCGCGGCCGCCAAAGCCGTGGGGGACGCGGAGGCCCACGAGGATGTGGGCGCTGTGGGGGACGTGGTAAGCACAGGCGTCGTCGTCACCACCTCCCCTATGGTCGGAACAGGAGCAGGAGTCACCGGATGAGAGCAGCCTCAGCAACACCCCGGTGGTCATGCTCCATGAGGTACGAGCGAAGGGTTTATCCCATCTATATCTCTTCCCCTCGCCAAAGGGCAAAACCACAACGGTGGCACCCGGTCTGGGGTGAATCGCCGCCCTCCAGCTGCCCCCGCCACCGTAGTGACCGCAGCACGCACGCCTCCCCCGGGGCGGGTCAACCGAGCCACTGTGCCCAATGGAGCTACTGGCCCTCAAGCACCTTCACCACGTGACCGTGCCATCCAAGTGAATGGCTCACAACAATGAGGGCACGACGCCGTCGCCACCGTCGGAAGCCTGGCGACGGTACAATCTACACCATCATCACCAATGCCAGGAACCGCTACGGAGGCCATGGCATGGGCCCAGCTGCTGTTAAGGTTCCCAACAGCGGCCAATCAGATGGATGAGTGGAGAGCCGCCATTCAGAGTCTGATTGGTTTCACTGAAGCTGGGGGCTCACAGTGAGCTGGCCTGCCACGGCCTCCCCAAGTAACGACAACATCCTGCGCTGCTGGCCGTACAGAAGGGGCCACCCCACTGCGCAGTCTCCACCATGGCAGCTAGTGCGGGCGCGGCAGAATTAAGAACCCGATGACGTCTCGATGGCCTCTTCCAACCCTCGAGCACGTCCAGGCCAACGGCAAGCCCCAGAGGACAGACACAGGGGAGATGTGCACGTTGTCATCGAGCAATGCTGCGATGACCACCGTCGGACCAATGGATGCGATGGTCCCGACGTTGACGAGCCTACGCTCGAGGATGGTGGGTGCCTACCTTTCTAGGTTGGGTGCCCTGCCTTTACTCGTGAGCTGCGGCAAGTCTGTTTGCCATTCGTTCGCACGTTCAAGCCAGAGATACCCGAGAAGTATGATGGAAGGCTGAACCCAACAGAGTTCTTGAGCATCTACACCATCGCTATTCAAGCTGCCGGAGGAAGAGATGAGAAGGTGTTTGCCAACTACTTCCCTTTGGCACTCAAGTCCAATGTGAGGTCTTGGCTGATGCACCTGCCGGAGAACTCCAGTTCGTCATGGGCTGAGCTGTGCGATGAGTTCATTGGTGCCTTCACGGACGGCCGTCAAGAACCAGGACCGCCCTGCGATTTGCAGCTTCTCCAACAGAAAGAAGGAGAAACTCTCTACAAGTATTTGCAGAGATTCAACAGAGTCCATAGGAATATCCCAAATATCCATCCAGCGGCTGTGATAGCTGCCTTCCAGTCCAATGTGCACAACCGCAGGATACGTTCTAAGATGAATGTGCGGCTGCCCAAGACTGTGAAGGAGCTTTACACTTTGGTGGATAAGTGTGCTCGGATGGAGGAGGGAAGAAAACTCCTTGGAGAAGAATATTGCATCGACATCGACTCAGAGGATGATGATGAATCCACCAGTCAGAAGAAGAAGAGCAAGAAGCACAACAATAGGCACAAGGATAAGGCAGTGATGACCGTTGAAGGACCGGGCACACCTAGTACCGGCAAGAAGGCTAAGGCCGAAACCCTTGGCAAGGAAGCTGCCACATGCGCTGACTGCCGGGAGGCTGCGGCTGTCGAGAGGGCTGGGAAAGGCGATGGACCGTACTGCAAAATCCATCAAACCTAAAGCCACGATATTCAAGAGTGTCATCAGGTTGAGCAGCTCGTCAAGAGACAGAGGGCTGACTATGAGAAGGAATATAAGGAAAAAGGTCAGAATGGCATTGGCGGGAAGAGCCGGGGCGGTGAAACAAATCGTCACGGCAAGGCTTTTCGGAACCAAGAAAAACCTACCAGAGGCCGAGGGAAGGAAGTCAGCAATGATGAGACTGATGGAGGGATGAAATGGAAACCAGCGTGCAGGAATTCCAGAAGGCCACTGACGCCCTATACATTGACGGGGGTGCATCTTTGCACTCCTCTCACTACCATCTTGAACGGTGGGCGCGTGAGGTCAATGCCGTGGAGCCAGCAGCAGAGTCTCGGAAGCCGCTCAAGTGGTCATGCATGCCCATCATTTTTTACAAAGAGGACCATCCTGACCGCACCACCATGGTAGGATGTTTGCTATTGTTGGTCTCTTCAATGATTCGCAACCTAAAAGTCACAGAGATGTTGGTTGATGGCGGAGCCAGATTGAATATGATTTCTCCAAAGGTTATCAGCAAGCTTCAGATATCATAGGAAGAACTAAAGGTCACAGGCACATTTCAAGGAATTAATCCCGGCAGGAGTCATCCTAAGGGAAAGATCACATTGCCAGTGACGTTTGGGGGAGAAATGAACTATAAGACTGAGAAGGTTCTATTTGATGTGGTCGACCTTCCCCTGCCGTACAATGGGATTCTTGGACGCCTAGCTCTGGCAAAATTCATGGCGGCATCCCACTATGCCTACAACACTCTAAAGATGCCAGGGCCAGTAGGAGTCATTTCCATCCCGTCAGATGAGAAGGACGCAATCATTTGCGTGGATAAGATGTGCCGGGACGCGGTTGCGGCAGAGGTCACAACAGCAGCAGTTCCGCCAAGGAAAACAGAGGAAAGAAGAAGGACAGCAGGGACACCAGCAAGGAATTCGGGAAGCATACCTCTCCAGAGTGTGCTACGCATGTTGATGACTTGCCGGAGAGTTCCAATAGCAAGAAATCCAAGGTTTCTGCACCACATTTAAAGAAGGTCCCGGCAGGGCAGGCTGGCGTTGATGTTACTTCCACTATCAGCGCCACCCTTGATGACAAATAGGAAAGCACACTCATTCCCTTCCTGCAGGCGAATATCGATTTGCTTGCCTGGCAACCATCTGATATCCCCGGTGTTCCCAGGGAGGTAATAGAGCACCATCTAGCTGTCTGCCCACATGCCCGACCCGTCAAGATGAAGGTTCGAAAGCAGGCCTTAGAGAGGCAGCAGTTCATTGCCGAAGATATTAACAAGCTTGAGGCAGCTAGTCTGGTCAGAGGAGTGCCGCATCCGACGTGGTTAGCAAACCCAGTGGTCGTGTGCAAGGCTAACGAGAAATGGAGCCTTTGCATTGATTTCACAGATCTCAACAAAGCTTGCCCGAAGGACCCATTCCCCTTGCCACACATCGACCAGATTGTCGACTCCACCTCAGGTTGTGACTTGCTCTCCTTTCTGGATGCATATTCTGGGTATCACCACATCTTCATGTCCAAAGAAGACGAAGAGAAGACCTCGTTCATCCCCCCATGTAAGTACGCACTGCTTTGAGCGCATGCCTTTCAAGTTAAAGAGTGTCGGGTCCACTTTTGCAAGAGTAGTCTAGATTGGTTTTGAACCATAGTTGCACAGAAACATTGAAGCTTATATGGATGATATTGTGGTCAAGACCAAGGACAGATCAACCCTTATCCAGGATTTGGAGGAGACATTTGCTAATCTGCACAAGATCAACTTGAAGCTAAATCTGGACAAGTGTGTATTTTGCGTTCCCTCCGGCAAGCTGCTTGGGTTCTTTGTGTCTCATGAGGGATTGAAGCCAACCCCGACAAGATCAAGGTGATCGATCAGATCCAGGCACCCAGGACAGTCAAATATGTGAGACGTCTGACAGTGTGCGTTGCCGCGCTTAGCAGATTCGCCTCCAAGTCTACCAAGCATGCCCTATCGTTCTTCAAAATTTTGAAGAAGGCAGCACCCATGAAGTGGACCCCGGAAGCAGACGCAAATCTACAAGATTTGAAGGCCTACTTGTCCTCTGTGCCCACTTTGGTTGCGCCTAAACCACAAGAGTCGTTGCTGTTGTACCTAGCGGCAACTAAACAAGTGGTTTGTGCAGCCCTGGTGGCACAACAGGAAGCAGAGGAAGCATAGAGTGAACAAAGCCCGGCAGGACCGGATAAGGACTATGACAAAGAAGAGCACGACAGCAGGGGCAACCCCAAGGACGCGGCAAGGAAGAAAGTGGTGCAGCGCCCAGTGTACTTCATTAGTTCCCTGTTACAGGGGGCTAGATCGCGGAACTCTAGTGTGAAAAAGTTGATTTTGGGCCTCATCATGGCCTCAAGGAAAGTGCGCCACTACTTCCAAGCCCATGAGATCATGGTTGTCACTCGCTTCCCATTGCAAAGGATACTCCAAAACCCTGAGGCTACCGGCAGAATAGTGGAGTGGCTTTGGAGTTTTCCAGCTTTGGTCTGAAATTTGAGAGCACATCAACGATTTAGAGCAGGGCGTTGGCAGAGTTTATTGCAAAATGGACGCCAACCCCTGATGAGGAAGTATTGGAAACAGTTACGCCCGGCAAGGAAGCGCCACAAGAATGGATCATGTATTTTGATGGTGCCTTCTCCCTGCAAGGTGCAGGGGTTGGCGTGCTTCTTGTTGCTCCCACAGGAGAGCATTTGAAGTACGTCGTCCAGATGCATTTTCCCAGGGAAGAGGCAACCAATAATACAACAGAGTATGAAGGGCTCCTTGTCGGGCTCAGGATCGCCACAGAATTGGGAATTAAGAAGCTGAGCATTTGAGGAGATTCACAACTTGTGAAGAGACAAGTCAACAAGGATTACCAAAGTCTATTGATGGAGGCATACGTTGAGGAAGTGAGAAGATTAGAGGAGCACTTTCACGACTGCAAACAGAGCACGTACCCCATGCGGAAAATAGCATATCTGATCACCTGTCAAAGTGTGCTGCGCAAAAACTTCCCGTGGAACTAGGAACTTGTTTTATCCATCTTACTCAGCCCTCTGTATCCCCGACAACAATGTCCAGAAAGAGGAGGAAGTTGGACTCCGGTAAGCCTCTCCCAGTAGAGCCTCCCGGGGCTCCTTGTAGGGACCCTGCCGGAAACAACTCCCCGTCGACTGCCGGTTTGTGCTCTCATGCCGGGCCACTGGTCCCTGGCAGTCGAGAAACGTGCTCCCGCAGATGAGGAGGTGTCGCTAGTCCTTGTTGCCGAGCCTCAGGCTCCAACTTGGGCAAGGCACATAGTCCATTTCCTCCAAACTGGAGAACTTCCTGATGAGCAGGAGGAAGCTGAAAGTGTAGCCCGGAGGGCCAGTATGTATCAGTTTGTTGATGACACTATACAGAAGAAGGCCCAACGGTGTGAGATTTAAGTGCAACCGTTGGGAAGAAGCAAAGGAACTGCTGGGAGAGATACACAAAGGCATGTGCGGCTCCCACATTGGATCAAGGGCTTTAGTTGGGAAAGCATTCCAGCAAGGATTCTATTGGCCCAAAGTCCTCCAAGATGCGGTCGAGCTAGTCACAAAGTGTGACGCCTGCCAGTTCCATTCCAAGGACAGCCATCTGCCTGCACAAGCGCTTCAGACAATCCCTTTGTCATGGCCGTTTTTGGTCTTGGGGCTCGATATCCTCGGCCCTTTCCTCTGAGATGCCGAGGGATTTGAATACTTGTCTGTTGCCATCGATAAATTCACAAAGTGGCCGGAAGTAGATGCCGTGAGAAAGGTGATTGCTCAGTCAGCTATCAAATTCTTGAAAGGATTGGTGTGCCGCTTCAGGGTCCCTGCACGGATCATCACCGAATACGGCACCCAGTTCACAAGTTGCGCCTTCATGCAATATGTTCATGCCCTCGGAAGCAAGATCGCATTTGCTTCTGTGGCACATCCCAGAAGCAATGGACAATTTGAGAGGGCGAATGCTGAAGTGCTGCGAGGACTCAAGACGACAACATTTGAGACACTACACAAGTGCGGCAGGAGATGGATCGATGAGTTGCTGTTAGTTCTATGGTCCCAAAGAACGACACCAAATCGAGCTACTGGGCAGACTCCCTTCTCACTCATTCATGGGGCAGAAGTAGTTATCCCCAAAAAACTCATTTATGGGTCGCCTCGAGTGCTTGCCTACGATGAAGTAGCACATGATCAGAACCGGCGTGACAACACTGTGCCTCTAGAGGAGAACTGTCTCCAGGCTGTTACGGTTGCTGCACGCTACCAATAAGCCCTACGTCGCTATCATAGCCGCAGGGTTAATGTCTGGTGTTTTGAGGAAGGAGACCTTGTCCTTAGGTGCGTTCAGTTCGCCAAGGGTACAAACAAGTTGACGCCGAACTGGTAAGGCCCTTACCGGGTAGTTCGAGTCACCAGAACTGGCGCAGTCCGTCTGGAGACCGGAGATGGTATTCAATTGCAAAACTCATGGAATATTGAGCATCTCCGCAAGTTCTACCCACAAGGTGCGGCTGTCGTGCCCTGCCTGGCAGCCACCCTTTTGTATAGGCCTTGCCTCGCCATCTAACCCTTGTACAAAGCCAAAGCAGCACTCGGGCAACAGAGAAATGAGGAAAATGGGGCCCCTAAGAAGTTGCATGCATGCATAAGCATATCATCAGCATTGCATGATCATATCGCATGCATTGCGTAAGCATAAGCATTTCATGAGCATTACATACTTATGTAGATTAGATCGCATCTTGCATCATTTCCATCTACATAAAACTACAGGTTCCTGCAGAGAACTTGGCCTCTGAGGGAAGATGGAAAGATGAACCAACACTGCGATCTCCGGCAAGCCAAACAGATAAGTTCTATCTATTGTCCATATGTGTTCTGTAAGCGAAAACTTGTGCGATAAGAAAACAACGCCACTTTTTTTGAAACTTAGGTGCTCCCATCCCTTGACTTGAACGTTGCTTCGGTCAGGGTTGGTCGCAGTGGCATTTGCTGAAAAAAGGTTGGCGGGGGGCTGGTCCCCCTTCGCAATTGTGCCTGGTAGGCTCAGTTCCCCCGCAACAAAATAGAGGGTACCTAATGTAGGGTAGAACCCTAGATGCCCAATCTTTCATGATTGGATGGGATGCTACGAAGAACACGAGGGAAAACACAAGGGGAAACGCGAGAGAAATCACTCAAACCAACAAGATTCGATTACACATGTGCTAGATCCTTGAAACATATGAAGATACGCGATCCAAATCCAAAAAACGAAGATACAAGAGGTAACTAGTTCATCTCCGTAAGGAGGCCTTGAGGGGGGTCTTCCCGTGAGGGGTCTTGAATCTGCTTGGGGGATCTTCTCCGAAGAGGCCGTGGAATCCAATGGAGAAGTAACCAAGTGGATGACCAAAGCTCTATCTCTAAAATGAGCTACCACATTGCTGACCCTTAGAAAGAGGTGGAGGAGGTCTATTTATAGTTTTAGTGGACGAAGGGGTAAGTGGGCTTCAGCCCAACATACGGTTGGCGCACAGGCGTCGGACATCCGACCATCATCGGTCGTGCGGAGGCTCGCGGGGGATCGGACGTCTGGCCATGGTTAGTCGTCCGATGTTTTGGCTCTATTGGGGCTTGGTCGGTTATCCAGTCGGGGTCAGACGTCCGAGGCGTTGGTCATCCGGAGGCTTCCATAATTCTGACGATTTGGCTTGGTGATGCTGGTGCCGGTCGTCCGGTGGTGCTCGATCATCTGGGCGCTGGGAGGTGTTGGTCGTCCAACGAATGTCGGACGTTCGGCCGCTGTAGCATTCGCTGGAAGGGACTTGTCCGGCGGGCTGGAGCTTCAGGCGTCGGTCGTCCGACGGCTGGAGACTTCCAGGCCGCTTCTCTTCTCGCTCCTTGTACTTGGTGTTCACGCCGTCTTGTCCGTTGGGTGTAGCTGCTCCATGGCCTTCCTCCAAGTACCTGATCACGCATAGGGTCTCCGCTTGAGGTAGTAGCCATGTCTCATAGGTAGAGAGTGGTAATTCGGAGAGGAGCGAGTTCACCTTATCGGCGATAGCCTTTGCTCGAGCTCTTGTCATTGGTCCAAGTGGTGTCGTGGGAGACGTAGATAGGTCCATGGGAATGACCTTGGGATGCTCCACATCAGTACCGGCAGGATAGTCCATGCATTAGAGTGTTGCATCATGTTTATCTTTCATCACAAACTTGAAATGGGGAAGACAGAACCCCCAGAACCCCTCTGAATCCAACTAGGGTTTACTAAAAATATTTTCAATGAACCTGAAATGCCCTTCTAAAAAGTTCACCCTCTTTGTCTTGGGTTAGAACCTCTGGCAAAATAGGTGCACAATTTGCTAGGTCAACAGAAGGTCATTGGATCAAATCATATGTACTTTGCATTTGGGCATTTAAATGCTAGTAAATATTTTGGATGCTCAAATAATTCTGAAAATAAGTGTGGGCTGTTGGAGATATTCTAAACAGAGCCCCTGATTATTTCCAGGATTTTTAGAAGTGCCTAACTATTTTTAATAAGTCTACAAACTTACGTAAAAAATAGAAAAAAGGAGACAGAAGCACGGCTTACTCTGGCGCCACCGGGCAAGCCCACCTGCCGCCCAGCCCAGCCACCGCCCCAAATGAGCTGCTTGGCTTGGCCAGACAGCAGCCAGTGCTCGACGGTGGCACCCGAGCATGCCACGCAGCTGCTCGCCGCCTCCTGCCTCCTCCCTCAAGACTGTCCCGCCGCCTCGGTTGGGTCGGCCATTCCTCCCCGAGCTCGCAGACACCCCTTCTCCTCCCCAGCCTCTCCTCGCCGCCGGACCATGGCCGACGCCTGTCGCTACCAAGGCCACCATGAAGCTCGCGCCCCATCGCTCTCCGCTGCGCCACCGGTCCATTCGCTCCGCTGCCGCCGACTACATCGAGCAGGCCGAGCCCGAGCGCCGCACGCCTGCAACACCTTCATCGACCTCGCTCCGCGATCATCGCCGAGATCCCTTCGCCACCACCGCATCACTCGTCCCGAACTCGCCGACCGCTTCGCCAGACTCGCCGGAGCCCAGCTACCTTCCCATCCCTCTCGCTCACGCCTCAAGCCCCACACCGACCGCACCGAAGTTCGCCGCACCCGCCGCCACCACCGACGTCGCCAGAGTGGCCACAGCCACGCTTGGATCGACCGAGCACACCACCGCACTCACCGCACCCCTAGGAGCCCAACGAACTCACCCCTGCGTTTTGCCGTGCCCTCGTAGCCACGGGTTCATCCTCACCGACTCGCGACCGCCAAGCTCTGCCGGCGGTTTCCGCCACCCCGAGCTCAACCACCGCCACCAAACTCCGCGGCTTGTCTTCGGCTACACGTAGGTGGTCTCCGCCGACCATTTGGTCGCTGGAATGCACAAACACACTCTCGCCGACGCGTCTTGCTTCGTCGGCGGCTAAACGTCGGCGGGTTTGACACTGTTGACGGAGTTGACTAGTGGGGCCCCCTCTACTAATTAACCTAGTTTAGTTTTAACTAAAATTAGTTAGTTAAATTAACCACTGACATGCAGGACCCATTGGTCGTTGACTCGACGCCTCGCTGACCTCGACGTCACCTCAAGCATCACGACGTAATAACTAATTTCTGGATTTATTTGTATTCAGAAAATTCCAGAAATTGTTGCAAACTTCAAAAAATCATAGAAATTAATCTATAACTCCAAATGCAAAGTTCTATATTTGAATTTTGATCAGAAAAATTCAATCTATGCATTGGTAATGGTTTCATGCATGACAGAACAAGTTAACCTTGCTGTTTAAGCAGAATAAGATAATGCACTATTATGGCTATGTTAAATGAGCTAGCATTTGAATCTTTGATTCAAATGAGTTCATTCCTTTCTGTTCTAGCTTGCATTAGGCCAACACACATTCATATTACCATGTCATAGCATGCATCATATTGCTGCATATCGTCATGTGTTGTTTATATTCGGTGAGTCTTTCGTGATAAGTTCTGCCTCCGAGGATAACCCCGAATATCTGTCTGAAGGGCAGTATCCTACTACCACTACATCAGGAAAGCAACCCATTGATCATTCCGATACAAACCCATGTTCTCGCTTCATCTTGTTTATCGATTAAGACAACGCGATTCAAACTGATGTGTGTTGCGGTAGTTGAACCCACTTCCTTTGCATGACCTGTCATTGCCACGGTAACTAGATGAAACCCACTAGCATGTGTAGGAGTTGATTGAGCCATGTTTGTGTTTCCTACCATGCTATGCTTGCTATACTTAGAGTTGTGTCAGGTCTGGCTCATCGGGATGATGAACTAGAGTGAAAGGTTGTGTTGGTAACAAGAGTGAAGTGTTGAACACGTTTTGGTAAAGGTATCAATGATAGGCCATGCAGGAGTACATGGTGGGTTGTTTCATTGAAGCCGTCCCTAAGAACTGATATCTGTGTGTGTGATTTAAGACTTAGCTACTACCACGCATTGGGCCCGAAACCAATGGACCCTCTCGACTTATTAACCACTCTTGTCCTCATCCGGAGTTGCAAGTAGTTTCGTGTTTGTAGCATGTCAGGGCCGCCGCAACGCTGACCTTAGGGGTGGGCTGTGTTGCAAGAGGCACGGGCACGGTGTACCGATTCGCCCATTTGGTGTCTCGAACCCTGCACACATCGCTCGGGGCCGTTAGTGGAAACCTCAGCCGGACTCCTGCGGATGGAACCCAATAGGCGATAAACCCGACTAGGGACTCGTGTGTTTAGTCGTCGTGGCCAACACCTCGCTGGGCTTCCGCTGAAGGTTGCCGAGTACACGCCGTAACGGCGATAAGTGGTGAGAGCGTGTGTGAAGAAGTACACCCTTGCAGGGTATGAAACTATTCAAATAGCCGCGTCCGTGGGAAAGGACTACTTGGTCACCTATACAGTTCACCGACAAGTAAATGGATACTACTAAAAGTCTCAAGATAAGCGTGAGTACCGCGGATGGCCCTCTCGTGGGATGACGAGAGAGGATCCACCGTGGAGTATTGTGATGGTGATTAGTGGACTCATGCGCGACAAATGCTTTTCAAGTGGTGTCACGTAGGATAGCTTAGCCAAGAGTCAAAGCTGGCTTGCTGCAATAACTCCACTACCTTCTTGAGAATGTGCATGTATAACAGGATTCTGTTGTAAGACTTGCTGAGTACCTCCGTACTCATGTTTTCTTAATTAATGTTTCCAGACGACAACACCACGCCCTCTGATGGGTTCTTTGTAGACCTTGACGTCGACGAGTGACTAGCCACCCAGGTGGTGATCCAAGGCTTGTGAAGGGCCACTGTAGATAGAAGGGCTTCGTCAAGCCTTCTTTCTTTTTAGTGTATGTACTCAGACTAGTTTCCTTCCGCATGTGCTTGTATGTTTGTATGACTTGAGTGTTGGGTCATGTGACCCCTATCTATATGAATATGTTATATATGGCTCCTCGGAGCCTCTTAAATAAAGTACTTTGAGTTGTAGAGTTTTGTTGTGATGCCATGTTGTATGTACTCATATCGGGCATCTTGTGTGTATGATTGAAATGCTTGGTATGAGTGGGATCCGACAATCTAGTTGTTTATCCTTGGCAGCCTCTCATATGGGGAAATGTAGTCTAGTGCTTCCTGAGCGATAGTAGTCCGCTGCAGCCCGGTTCACCGGAGTCCTCGCTAGCCCAAAGACTACTTCTCTGGACACTTGACTGGCGGGCATGTGTTTCACTTGCTCGTGGTCTGTCCTTCGGGAAATGTCACGCGGTAACATCCGGAGTCCTGCCTAGCCTACTACAGCCCGAGTTACCGGAGTCCTGTTAGCCCGGTGCTACAGCCCGGATTCATACGTTGATGACCGACATGCTCGATGTGATTCATGTATGCTTGTCCCCATGGGTTAGCGCCGCTTTGGGTTCATGACTAGCCATGTAGGCCCGGGTTCTCTGTCATGTGGATGCTAGTGACACTATCATATACGTGAGCCAAAAGGCGCAATCGGTCCCGGGCCATGGTAAGGCGACACCCGTGGGAATACCGTGCATGAGGCCGCAAAGTGATATGAGGTGTTACCGGCTAGGTCGATGTGACTTGGAATCGGGGTCCTGACAGCGTTGGTATCAGAGCAGGACTGCTTGTAGGTTCGCTAAGCTAAACTGGTCGATGTCGAGTCTAGAATGCTTTAGTTATATGTAGGGGAATTGAATGTGAGAGGGACGTAAGGCTCTTTTTACTCCTTTACCTTATGCCCTCTGATCTGAGTCATCCTCTTCACATTCTACGTGGGTATAGGGCTAGGCTCTCTTCTCTCTATCAGGTTCACGTGTTACTAATCCGTAGTAACTTATAGGATTGTTGGTTACCAGCCTCAGTTCAGTTTCTACTACCTTTAGTATGTTATCAGTTGAACCAGAACCTTGATGTGATGTTGTTAAGTGGTTTTGCAATCTGATTTTGAATGTGTCAAATCTGTTCTTGAGCATTTACAGATGTTATGCTGTCCGATTTTCCCTAGAAATTCTAATCTCTTTGCATTGTATATGTGCTTTCAGATGGCCACTCGTGCTCAAAACCAAGTGGTTCGCTTGACCAGGTGCATCTATGTGCTCGGGCATACGGCTATGTTAGTCCGGGTTATGATTGAGACGGGTTACCGTTGGTATCCCGAATACACCGTCGAAGAGCAATTCCGAGACTTTAATCAAAGCCAATACCTCTCGCACCGTCGTGATATTTCCTTCTTATCCTGGATCGATCGAGCCCCTTCACCACTCCTATGGACTCGGGGTCTCTATTGAGATGGCTGTGCAGGATGTTGCATACTCTATGATGACCATCATGCGAGTCAGACTGGCCTGCTTCAAACACCGACTTCCGTTATATGCCGCCTTCGCCCCGGGCGCAAGGGTATCTTCGTGCCATCTATGCTGATTCCACTCAGAGGACTCACTAACCCGCACCACTGCCGAGATGCTCGAGGATAAGGACCGAGAGAATCGGCCTTGAGAATGGAGCTTTTCAACACCAAAGGCCGATCATTGGGCCACTTTGACTCGGTTTGCACCGGGCGTGTAAGCTGGATGCATGGATACAAGGGATCTCAGATCTCGTGAGATCTGCTCACAGACATGATGGATTGGCGTGATGTGGGAGGCATCACCCCACCCCGTGGTCCCCGCAGGCCACCGTTTGTTGGTCCAAGACCTCATCCTAGCCCCTATGGTCCACAAGCTCCTCAGACCGCCTGCTTCCGGATAATCATGTTGAGCTTCCAGTGCTATGGAGGTGACTTCTATGAGGACTATCATGAGCTGTCTCGAGTTAGTAGTAGTATCTCTAGTATTGTAATAGTTGTATTTCCACCGCCCCGCGTGACTTGTGGAATATGACTTAGTGTGTATCAATTCCTAAGTGTAGAAAAATAATGTATAGGAGTTTGGAATGCTTCCGATGAGATGTAACGCCTTTCACCGTAGTTGTACTCTAGCCGGGCTTGTACTAAACTATGAATGGTGTGTATGACCGTTGGTATATATATGGCAGTTTCTATATTACCATGTCATACGGATGAACATCTCTGCATTCCGTGTTATCCATTACCTTCCACACTTCCTTGCCAAATTTTGCCATCCTTGTCTAAACCGTTGTTTTGTTTCCTAGGATGGTCAACACCCGCAACAACCCTGCTGCTCCGGAGCAGGGAGAAGCCAGTGCAGCTAGGAATGTTAATCTGCCTCAACCGCCTTCTCTGGCCGGGTTATGATGGAGGCGAACGTAATAAGCGTGAGACCAATCGCTTGTTGGAGCGGATTGAGCAGAATACCGCGCGCCAGCCAAGGAATGAACTGGTGTCACTCAATGACTTTGTCAAGCTGTATCCACCGAAGTTTAGACATTCCGTTGAGCCTCTCGATGCGGATGACTGGCTTCGCAGCATCACCCACAAGCTACGTTCTGCCAACGTGGCTGAAGCTGATAAGGTTACCTTTGCTGCCTATCACCTCAAAGGCCCTGCTAGCCTTTGGTGGGATAATTTTGAGGCTATGCGCCCGGTTGGCCAAATCACTACCTGGGCTGAGTTCAGTGCGGCTTTCCGTGAGCATCACATTCCGAAAGGTCTCATGGATCGCAAGCGGGAAGAGTTCTGCAACTTCACCCAGGGTAGACTAACCGTGGATGCGTACAGTCGTGAGTTTGGAAATCTAGCACGATATGCTCCTGAAGAGGTATCCACCGACGCCAGGAAGCAGGCAAGGTTCCGCAAGGGACTTAGCCCCATGATTTGCCGTGATCTTCGTCTGCACGAGTGCACCTCCTTCCAGAAGTTAGTCAACAAGGCTATCGCTGAAACCGGATACCGACGGAAGCTTCACGCAAGCACTCCGTGATTTGGTTCTTCATCCGCTCGATCTCGAAGCGCCGGTCTGGATTCCAAGCACCGCCTACCACCCAGATTCACTCCGAGGCCATCCTTTGAGGCGCCGCCCCAACCAGCAGTTTGCACCGCCTAAGGCCTATGGTGGCCCCGCCGCTAGTACTTGCTCCACGCCCCAATGTGATAACTTGTTTCAAGTGTGGAGAGACGGGTCACTACATCCGTGAGTGTCCCCTGAATCAACCCCTACCAAATCGGAAAGACTGTTGGCCGTGGTAAGCCAGCAGAAAGGTGCTCTACACCAAACCAGCCACCACCGCCGGGCCATGTCAACTACGCTTCAGCCGAGGAGACCCATGAGGATCCCAACGCCGCTCTCAGATTTCCTTGTTAAATGCCATCCGCAACTGTTCTCTTTGATACCGGAGCATCTCATTCATTTATTTCGAGAGCTATGCTCGATTGCACAACACCACATTTTGTGACATGCACACCTCCATGGTAATTCAAACTCCTGGATCTAAGTGGCAAACCTCTAGAATCAGCCATGGAAATAATATCCTTGTCGATAGACTAGTCTTCCTTGAATCACTAATAGCTCTCAAGTCCTCGGACATAAACATCATCTTGGGTATGGACTGGATGTCAGCCCATCATGCAAAGATTGATTGCTCTACTAGAACTGTTCAACTCACCCATCCTTCGGGCAAGACAATCAAAGTTTTGACCCGAGTGTCTGAGCGTCAGCTCTACTCCTTAAATGCCAACCCCCTTCCAGACCTTGAAGATATTCCGGTAGTCCGTGATTTCCTGGATGTCTTTCGAGAAGAACTGCCAGGTGTTCCACCTGACAGAGATGTCGAGTTCGTGATAGACCTTGTTCGTGAACCGCCCCAATCTCTAGAAGACCTTATAAGATGGCACCACGCTGTGTCAAACCGCGGATCTCGGTAGGGGGTCACGAACTGCGCCTAGGCGGATGGTAATAGGAGACAAGGGACACGATGTTTTTACCCAGGTTCGGGCCCTCTCGATGGAGGTAATACCCTACCCTGCTTGATTAATATTGATGATATGGGTAGTACAAGAGTAGATCTACCACGAGATCAAGGAGGCTAAACCCTAGAAGCTAGCCTATGGTATGATTGTTGTTCGCCCCACGGACTAAAACCCTCCGGTTTATATAGACACCGGATAGGTTAGGGTTACACAGTCGGTTACAATGGTAGGAGATCTACATATCCAGACGCCAAGCTTGCCTTCCACGCCAAGGAAAGTCCCATCCGGACACGGGACGAAGTCTTCAATCTTGTATCTTCATAGTCTTGGAGTCCGCCGTGACGATAGTCCGCTATCCGACACCCCTAGTCCGGACTCCTCAAGAGCCCTCGAACCAGGCTTCAATGACGATTTAGTCCGGGCGCGATATTGTCTTCGGCATTGCAAGGCGGGTTCCTCCTCCGAATACTTCATAGAAGGTTTTGAGCACAAGGATAGTGTCCGGCTCTGCAAAAACAAGTTCCACATAACACCGTAGAGAGAATAATTTTTGCAAAGATCTGTTGACGTATTCCGCGGCGTGACATCACACCACGGCCAGGCCTTTATATGAATCATTTTTTATTGTTCCACCTCAGCGTGTTTAGCGAGGCGGTTTCCTTGGCACATCTTATCAAAGCATAGATCGTGCCCCCTTATTCCGGGATTCTCATCAATACGGACGTGGGTAACCCAACCGTGCCTGCTGGCCTGCCTTCTCTATCAAAGGCGAGTCCTAATCGACCACGGGTGGGCTCTTGGTATTCAACCTCTTTATAATGAGACCAAGGCCCTCTTCTTTTTACACCCTCCATCGAAGTTCGCCTCGCACTTCGAAGTTCCAACACCCAAAGCTTCAGATTCAGCGCTCGGACTTTCGGCGATGTCCGATTCGACCAACACGGCCGATGGATGTCTTCCTCCGTCACAGAAGAAGATGTGCTAAAGCTGCGCGACGCCAGGTATCTAACCGGCGATATCTCGCATAGGCTGCCTGCTCCAGGGCAGGTCATTCCCACTCCTGAGCCCGGCGAGAACGTGGTGTTTGTGTCCCACTTCCTTCGGGGTTTAGGCTTCCCGACGGATCCCTTTGTGCGGGGGCTCATGTTTTATTATGGGCTTGATTACCATGACTCGAATCCAGAGTCCATCCTCCATATCTCGTCATTCATTGTCGTATGTGAGGCCTTCCTCCATATTACCCCCCACTTTGGATTGTGGCTCAAGACCTTCAAGGTGGAGCCAAAGATGATCAAGGGGCAACATGCAGAGTGCGGAGGGGCGGTCATAAGCAAATTTGTTGATGCTCCGTGGGTCGAGGGCTCTTTTCAAGAGGAGCTTGGTTTGTGGCAACGGGAGTGGTTTTATATCACTGCTCCTGTGGGCACCAAATGGGCGGCGCCCCTGCCTTCCGCCAGTCCACCACAGGCCGGGCATCATGGGTCAACAAGGCTCGACTGGGGCCGCCCAAGGACGCCCCTTGCTGCAGGGCCGATTCGAGACCTCCAGAAAGAGGATCAATCTGGTCGCAGGGCGCTGGTTATGGTGATCCGGCGCCTTCAGCCCCTGCGTCGCCGCCCTCCGCCTGTGGGAATTCAATCCAGAGGGGCCACGAGCTCTCCAAAATTTTATGGGCACGACGCCCATGGAGATGTATAAACTGTTCTTTGGATCACAAGAGAAGTGTCCGGACTTGACCGAGGACGCAGGACTAAGCTGCAATCGCCCAGATACTCAAGTAAGTAGTCCGGTAACCGGACAAATAGTTCATTCATTTATTTTATATATATGCACTTTTAAAGGAGCCGTTTCTTGAACATGAGTGGATAGCCAAGGCAAAGTTAATAAGGTGTCCGGCTCCCCTCCCAGAGACCACGCACGGATCCCATGCTGACCAAGATGTTGAAGGTCGCGCCTTTTGAAGAAGGCGAAGGGGGGAGCGGTGAAGCAACTGCCTCTACGAAGGATGCTATCAAGGAAGGAGGGATTAAGAGTCCCACCTTCCGAGGAGAGAAGAGGACCGCTTCGGAAGATCCGGAGGTCAAGGCCTCCAAGAGGGGAAAGGAATCTTCGGCAGAGAGTCCGGCGCTGGGAAGTAACCCAGCCGCATTATTTCCCCAAGGGGATCAGCCCTCCAGCGAGCCGTAAGTAAAAAGAAGGGGTTTTGTAAATAAAGAACATCCCTGTATTTATTTATGAAGATAACCGAAATTGTACCTTGTAGTTCGGACCTCAGCCCTTCTCAGCAGAGCTCGTCTTCGGTGGATCTTCTTCCGGAGATGATGGAGAGCGAACGCCCACCTGTCGCACCCTCATGTGAAGCGGACGACCCGGAGGTGTCGCCGCGAGGGTTCCCCAAGTCCGCGGGCCGGAAGGTCCGCGCCAAGTGGTGTGCGGTCGGAGGAGTCAAGGATCTGCCGGGCGAAGCGGTTATCTCGAAGATCACCGTGCTCTAATGGGTACGGTGATTGAAAGAATTGCATCCGCGGAGAGCGGATTGCACGGCCGCCGAAGCTTATCGACGGGTTTGAGGTACGCAAAAATGATGTACCTTCCGACGCTTATGTATATAAAATGCGCTCAGATAGATAGTAGCCCTCTCGACTCGGTATGTTGTCAAAATTGACAACGTGCCGAGGATCAAATTCTCGATTATAACATATCGCCGCTCCTAAACAGTGGCGGGCGTCCGGAGGCCAGCCGGATCGATGAATATGCCGAACTAAAGCGGCAACTTGACGAGGCGGATGCGACATCGCTGGTCAATAAACGGTTTGACGAGTCACAAGGTATGCGACTTCTGCGCGACACCTTGTAAGGGAGCGTGACGCCCATGTCTTACTATTCGTATGCTTAATGCAGATGGTGCCGCTGCCGTGGAGGAGCTGCGGGCAGAACTCGCCGAGCGAAAGAGCAAGACAGAATTAGTACGCGGCCGCTTTAAAGGCGGCGAAGAGCTAGAAGCTGAACGGGCTGCTCATCGCCGAGCAAAGAGGAGATGGCCGATATGGCCAAAAGTTAAGGAATACTACCGATCACTGCGAGGTTCTTGAAAAAGAACGTCAAGCGGAACAAGAGGGCCTAGAGAAGGCCGCCACCGAATCCAAGAATGCCCAATCGGCTTTGAGAGCTGCCAAGGAGGAGGTGAGTCAGGCCGGGGCAATTGCGGCTGGAAAACCGTTTCTGCTGCGGAGGAAATATACATATCCAAAGTATGCTCAGTTTGATAAGTTTTGGAGTTCAGAGGGTGCTTATCTGGACTTGGCGGCGAGCGCTGCGGACGCGGTTGAGCACTTCCGGGGCCAGAAGGGGCACATAAGGGAAGAGCTATATTGGTCGCAATTCCATAGTCCGGAGCGTCCTTTGCCGCTCACCGATCGGTTGGCCGAATGGGCCGAGCTGAATCGGTTGTCCGGATTTGCCATGAAGCATGTCTTGACTCACTCGTGGCCGGGCGGACCCCAGCTGAAGAGCTATTTTGGTTTAGTGCAGCAGTTTCTTGGTGCGGTACCGCGTATAGACGCAATGAAGCGATCGGCAAACTAGGCAACCGGACTATAATGCTTTATCACTTTCACTTAGCCATAGGAGTTCGAGGGTGGGGCTACTATATAGCCCCTGGGGGCACCGCACTCTCCCGAATTCAGGGTGCGTATGTGCCTGACCGAAAACCGGTCCTTCGTTAATGTGGAGGAATCCTAAACATTCCTGTGAGTCGTCGAGTGGTTGACCAGTCTCTCGCTATATCATGACAAAGGAGTTTTCGGCTTTCATCGAGGTGCTCGCCCGGCCGAACCGGGGCACAATCGCAGTAGTTCTCTTGGTGCCGCGTTAGCCGTGAAAACGGAACGTAAGGAAGCAAAACACAGGAGCCGGGCAACCCAACATTTGACCAAAGACATGATTCAGAGCTGATGCGTATAAGGCCTAACTCGAGACGCCTAATACTCCCTAAGGTATTCGGTCTTTATGAAAATGGGCAGAATAATGCCCTAAGCCCTTGGTGTCTAGGTACGCGCAAAAATTCTGGTGCGGCCAATGCCAAAACACCAGCCTCCTCCTCGGTTATATTAAGGAACCGGGGGGATGTATATCAACAAGAGACAGTGAAAAAAGGTTTACGCAGGGTCTTAATCTGAAAAGAATCCTTGCAACGGGTCCCTACTGCACGCTGCTACCTGTCTCCGTTGTGCCATATCCTGGACGGGTGTAGCACGTTGTTCATCTGTAAAAGAGAGGAACTTAGTTTGAAAGAAAAAGGATCGTGCGAAAGATGTACTTAATATCAAATAAACAGAGTACGGTTCGAAGAATTGAATAAAATTGAGCTTTATTGTCTCTTGTTATACATGCATGCGACCCCTCGTATGGGGGTATGCCGCTAGTAGGTGCCGGACTCGTCTAACCATGTCCGGGGTTTGAATGACCGATTCAGGTTCTTTGCCTAGCAGAGCCGGATAGCTGTAGGGCTGTCAAGGCAGTCTCCCGTTCTTCCGTGCTCGATTGACACTTAATACTTCCTTTTAACGAGATGATGCCGCGTGGACCAGGCATTTTAAGTGTTAGAGATGCATAATGCGGTATTGCGTTAAAGCGGGTGAAAGCTTCGCGTCCCAATAGTGTTTGATGGCTACTTTTAAACGGGGCGACATGGAAGAGTAACCTTTCGTGACGGAAGTTGTCGGATGAACCAAACACAACTTCTAGCAGTATGGAGCCCGTGCAAAGGGCATATGGGCCTGGCATTACTCCTTTAAAGGAGGTGTTGCTACGGCGAATTTTGGTTGGGTTTATCCCCATCCTGCGGATTGTGTCCTGATATATCAGGTTTAAGTCACTGCCGCCATCCATGAGGACATGTGTAAATTGGAATCCGTCGATTATAGGATCCAATATCAAGGCAGTCCATCCTGCGTTCCGGATATTTTCGGAATAGTCCTGATGGTCGAAGGTGATTGGTTTTGACAACCAGCAGCGGCGCGCCTTTTAGTGGGCGCCGCTGTTTTTCCCTTTGATCACGTGAAGTGAGTTTACTGTTTTGACCTCCTGTGGGAAAGTTTTTTGTTTTCCGAGGCTATGCTTATGGTGCTCGTCGTCATCTTCACTTGGTGTGTCGAGCCCCTTGTGTTCGGGCGTTCACCTGCGGACAGTTTGAAGACCCAACAATTTCGTGGGTATGGTTAGCGTGCCTCCTGTGAGTACTGTGGATTTGACATATCTTGTCCAAGATTTTGTTGAAGTTGGATAGCTCATCGCTATAGTCCTTAAGGGCAGTTTTTGTTGTTCTCGCCGTGAGCTTTTGAATCCGGCGTTGACCGTCGTGCTCTTTGGACTGTTCCTTTTAATCCGGCGCTGGTCCTTGTTGCGCCGTGGTTTCGCTTCCATCCCTAATTTCGATGTACTTGGGTCAGCTGGTGCTGCATCTTGCTAGCCAGCTATCCTCTCCCGCACAAAAGCGGTCATGAGGCTTGTTAATGCGGCCATTGTTCTTGGCTTTTCTTGGCCGAGGTGTCTGACGAGCCATTCGTCTCGGACGTTGCATTTGAAAGCTGCTAAGGCTTCGTGTCCGGACAATGACTATTTGGTTCTTTTAGTAAGGAACCTGTTGCAGAATTTCCGGCTGACTCTCCGGCTGTTGAGTTATGTGACTTAGATCGCCCAGGCGTCGAGGGCGGACATAGGTCCCCTGAAAATTTGCCCAAATGCATCCTCGAGCTCTTCCTGTGTTCCAATGGTATTTTCGGGAGGCTCTTAAGCCAAAGCCGAGCTGACCCTTTGAGTTTAAGGGTAAGTATTTTATGGCGTGAGATCATCTCCTCTAGCCATGTGTATGTGGAGGATGTAATCCTCAATCCGCACTCTGTGGTCTATTGTTCCGTCAGATGCCTCTATGTTTACGGGTTTGAATCCCGCTGGAAATTCATGATCCAAAGACCTCATCGGTGAAACATATGGGGCGTCTGGCCTCTATATTTGGGTGTGCCGTGATCTTCGAATTTTGGCGTGTTGCATTGCTTTGACGAGCATGCTTTCTTGGCCCATAGATGGACCTAACTGGCCATCCTTTTGATGTGAATCCTTATGCGGATCGCATATTGGCTTGTGTGCGCACCATTCGCCGCTATTTTTTTTGCCGTGAGGTCGCCCATCCGACCGGTGGCCTTCTTGCTTTTTAATTGTGGGGCTCTAAGGCCTCCTCATTGAATTAGGCAGTAGCTTTCTTTTGGGTAGCTCTTTGTTCGGCGCCCGTCAGCCGTACTTGTCTCAATGTGCTGAATACTTTGCTCCATCTCGATCCTGAGTGCATCTTTTCGCTGTTTTGAGCTTCCGCTTGCTTTTTCAGGCTACGCGCAGCGGGCGCACGAGCCTTTTCTCGGAGGTCATTTTGCTCCAATGGTTTGTCCGGCGTGAGATCGTCTGGACTGTTGTCTTCGCCGGGACAGATTGTTTATCCAAGTTGTCTTGTTCGGACGATTGCTCGATAGCTTGTTCGTTGTCCACCGGTTCGCCCTGCTCTATGGCTGGGTCTTTGTTGAGGCGGACTTTGTTCGGCGCTTACGCTGCCGCTTTTGACTGCTTTTCAAGGGATTTATCCTTCGTGGCGCCCCTTTGTTCCTCGCTCTTCATTTCCTTTAGGTGTATCCACCATGTATACATCATGGATGAGGTTGTCCAGCATCCTATAGGTGCTGGTTCATTGTTGTCTCCTACATCGCCGTCCATACCGCCGATGTCTTGAGTCGAAATCGAGCACGCCGTAAGCTTTCGACGATGGCTCTGGCGGGTGGTGGGTGGGCATTGAATTTCTTCATCGTCCGCATCCCAACCTTCCCGACCGTAGTCCGCCAGGCTCTCCGGATAAAGAGAGAGACTTTAGTGAATTCAGGATGTCGCCAAAGGGCGAGTCTTTGAAAAGATGTCCGCGACCGTGAACTCCATAACGGGCGCCAATCGGATTCAATTGGCAAGGGCGCGGAGGGTTCAGAGTCCGAGAGGAGTCCGCACCGGAGTCGAGGTCTTCGCAAAGGACAGGGATGGAGTTCGGCTCGATCGCCATAGAGATTATAGCCCCCGAGGCGATGTCCAACCACTCATCCTCGATCAGGGAATCCGGCTCCGGATTAAGGGTCGGAGCGGATGCTGGTGCAGCCTCCAGGGCACTGTTCGGCTGCAGAGCCAGATCATGCCCATCGAGACAGTGCGGCACGCTTGGCTGCGGCTCGGATCCGTCGAAGATCAGGTCTGCGCGGATATCGGCCGTATAGTTCAAACTTCCAAATCTGACCGACGGCCGGGGCGAAGCTTCGATCTGCTCCAGATGGCTGCTTAATTGGCCCGCATGCAAAGCTGCGAATACGGAGATCTGTCCGGGAGAAAAGTCTCACCCTAGACTGCGCTGTTGTTGATGATCGAAGGAGCCATCGGGCCTATCGGTGATGACACAAAGGAACTCTCAATGAAAGCACCAATGTCGGTGTCAAACCGCGGATCTCGGTAGGGGTCCCAACTGTGCGCCTAGGCGGATGGTAACAGGAGACAAGGGACACGATGTTTTTACCCAGGTTCGGCCCTCTCGATGGAGGTAATACCCTACTCCTGCTTGATTAATATTGATGATATGGGTAGTACAAGAGTAGATCTACCACGAGATCAAGGAGGCTAAACCCTAGAAGCTAGCCTATGGTATGATTGTTGTTCGCCCTACGGACTAAAACCCTCTCGGTTTATATAGACACCGGATAGGTTAGGGTTACACAGTAGTCGGTTACAATGGTAGGAGATCTACATATCCGTATCGCCAAGCTTGCCTTCCACGCCAAGGAAAGTCCCATCCGGACACGGGACGAAGTCTTGAATCTTGTATCTTCATAGTCTTGGAGTCCGGCCGTGACGATAGTCCGTCTATCCGGACACCCCCTAGTCTGGGACTCCCTCAGCACCCTTAGAACTAGCCGAGCTTAAGAAACAACTCGATGAGTCCTTGCAAAAGGGTTTCATCCGTCCTAGTTCTTCTCCCTAGGCTTGCCCCGTCCTCTTCGTCAAGAAGAAGGATGGAACGGATCGGATGGTTGTAGATTACCGACCTGTCAATTTGGTCACTATCAAGAACAAGTATCCGCTCCCCAGGACCAACGATCTGTATGATTAGCTCGATGGATCCTCGGTCTTTTCTAAGATGGATTTGAGGTTGGGCTACCATCAAATCAAAATCAAGAACGGGGACATTCCTAAAAGGGCCTTTGTTACTCGTTATGGCCAATACGAGTACACCGTCATGTCCTTCGGGTTAACCAATGCTCCAGCCACCTTCTCTCGGTTAATGAACTCGATCTTCATGGAGTATTTGGATAAATTCGTCGTGGTTTACCTCGATGATATACTCATCTACTCCAAGAATGAGGAAGAACATGCCGAACATCTAAGGCTAGTATTGATGAAACTTCGAGAGCATCACCTTTATGCCAAATTCTCTAAGTGTGAGTTCTGGTTGCCAGAAGTAACCTATCTAGGCCATGTAATCTCTGGTAAGGGCATTGCTGTCAATCCCGAGCGAGTTCAAGCCGTCCTTGACTAGACTCCACCTGAATCGGTCAAGCAAGTTCGGAGTTTCCTCGGTTTAGCGAGCTATTGCCGTCGCTTCGTCGAGAATTTCTCCAAGGTTGCTAAGCCTCTAACTGAACTCCTCAAGAAAGACAAAAATTTTGAGTGGACCCCACAGTGCGAGTTCAGCTTTCAGGAACTGAAAAGACGCCTAACATCTGCACCCGTACTTGTACCACCAGATTTTTCTAAGGACTTTGTAATCTATTGCGACGCCTCGCGACAAGGACTAGGTTGCATACTCATGCAAGATCGTCATGTGATTGCCTACGCTTCTAGACAGTTGCGTCCACATGAGGATAACTATCCCACACATGATCTAGAGCTTGCAGCAGTGGTCCATGCACTCAAAACATGGCGACATTATCTTCTTGGTAGTCGTTGCGAAATTTACACCGATCACCATAGTCTGAAATACATCTTCACCCAACCGGATTTGAATCTCAGGCAAAGACGTTGGGTCGAGTTGATTACGGATTACGACCTAGGAATATCTTACACCCCAGGCAAAGCCAATGTCATGGCCGATGCACTAAGTCGTAAATCTTATTGTAACAATCTGATGTTACAACAAAGTCAACCGTTTCTCCACGAGGAATTTCGTAAGCTTAACCTTCACATTGTTCCTCGAGGATTCCTTTCCACCATGGTGGCGAAACCTACCTTACGGATCAGAACATCAAGGCACAGAAGGTAGATCCGGGAATCTCCCATATCAAGAGAAACATCAAGAAGGGAGTCGCAGATTGTTTCTCCATTGATGAACAAGGTGTCGTATTCTTTGGAGACCGTCTAGTGGTTCCCAAGGTACGCAACCTGAGGCGATTGATCCTTAAGGAAGCTCATGAATCCCCTCTCACCATTCATCCCGGTAGTACTAAAATGTATCAAGACCTACGCCAGAGGTTTTGGTGGACTAGGATGAAGAGACAAATCGCTCAATAAATTGCTAATTGCAACGTCTGTCGTCGCGTCAAAGCAGAGCATCAACGGCCTGCTGGCACCCTTCAACCTTTGGCTATTCCTGAATGGAAATGGGATAAAATCGGTATGGATTTCATTACCGGGTTTCCCAGGACCAAGAGAGGGAATAATGCTATCTTCGTTGTTGTCGATCGCCTTTCCAAAGTAGCCCACTTCCTACCCATTCGTGAGAGTATAACCGCTAGCCAGCTAGCTGATTTGTACATCTCTCGAATAGTGTCTGTTCATGGTGTCCCATTGGAGATTAACTCAGACCGTGGAAGTCTCTTCACCTCTCGATTTTGGGAAAGTTTCCAAAATGCTATGGGAACTCGTCTCTCCTTTAGCACCGCCTTGCATCCTCAATCAAGTGGTCAAGTAGAACAGGTCAATCAAATTCTGGAGGATATGCTTCGAGCTTCTGTCATCTCTTTCGGCATGAATTGGGAGAAATGCCTTCCGTTCGCCGAATTCGCTTATAACAATAGTTATCAAGCTAGCTTGGGCAAAGCCCCTTTCGAAGTTCTCTATGGACGGAAATGTCGAACGCCTCTTAACTGGTCAGAAACTAGGGAAAGACAACTCTTTGGCCCGGATATGATCTAGGAAGCAGAAGAGCAGGTTCGCGTTATTCGTGAGAAATTGAAAACGGCCCAATCTCGTCAAAAGAGCCAATATGACCGCAAGCATAAGCCTATGGCTTATGAAGTTGGCGAGAAGGCTTACCTTTGGGTTACTCCTTTGAAGGGAACCCATCGATTCGGTATCAAAGGCAAATTGGCTCCCCGTTACATTGGACCTTTTCGCATTCTTGCCAAACGAGGAGAAGTTGCCTACCAATTGGAACTACCTCTGCAACTTTCCAGGGTTCATGATGTCTTCCACGTTTCTCAACTCAGGCGTTGCTTCTCGGATCCTATCCGAGGAGTGGACCATGAAACGCTTGATCTCCAAGATAATCTCACCTATCGAGAATATCCCGTTCGTATCCTTGATCAAGCCGAGCGTACCACTCGACGCCAGAATATCAAGTTTCTCAAGGTTCAATGGTCAAACCACTCCGAGCAAGAAGCTACTTGGGAAAGGGAGGATCGTCTTCGACTTGAGTACCCCACCTTCTTTTTGATGGATCCAAAATCTCGGGACGAGATTCTTTTGAGTGGGGGTGAGTTGTCACATCCTAGCTAGCCCATGCATTAGAGTGTTGCATCATGTTTATCTTTCATCAGAAACTTGAAATGGGGAAGACAGAACCCCCAGAACCCCTCTGAATCCAACTAGGGTTTACTAAAAATATTTTCAATGAACCAAAAATGCCCTTCTAAAAAGTTCACCCTCTTTGTCTTGGGTTAGAACCTCTGGCAAAATAGGTGCACAATTTTCTAGGTCAACAGAAGGTCATTGGTTAAATCATATGTACTTTGCATTTGGGCATTTAAATACTAGTAAATATTTTGGATGCTCAAATAATTCTGAAAATAAGTGTGGGCTGTTGGAGATATTCTAAACAGAGCCCCTGATTATTTCCAGGATTTTTAGAAGTGCCTAACTATTCTTAATAAGTCTACAAACTTACAGAAAAATAGAAAAAAAGGAAACGGAAAGCACGGCCTACAGGCGCCACACTGCAAGCCCACTGCCGCCCAGCCCAGCCATCGCTCCAGCCGAGCTGCTTGGCTTGGCAGGCAGGCAACCAGTGCTCGGCAGCGGCACCCGAAACACGCCACGCAGCTGCTCGCCGCCTCGCCTCCTCCCGCAGACTATCCTGCCGCCTCGGTTCGGTCGGCCATTCCTCCCCGAGCTCGCAGACACCCTTCTCCTCCCGGCTCCTCTCCCTCGCTCGCCAAGACCATGGCCCGGCCTTCGCGCCCGCGCCACCGTGAAGCTCGCGCCCTCCGTCGTCTCTGTGCTGCGCCACCGTGTCCGTTCGCTCCGTCGTCGTCGACTACATCGAGCAGGCCGAGCCCGAGCGCTCGCACGCCCTGCAACACCTTCACCGACCTCGTCTCCGTCGATCACCGCCGGAGATCCCCTTCGCCGTCACCACTGCATCACCTCGTCCCCGACCTCGCCGACTGCTTCGCCGTACTCGCCGTGAGCCCAGCTACCTTCACATCCCTCTCGTTCACGCTCTCGAGCCCCGCACGAACTGCACCGAGCTCGGCCGCACCCGCCGCCGCCACCGCACGTCGCCGTCGTGGCCACAGCCATGTTGGCTCGACTCCGAGCACACCACCGCACTCACCGCACCCCCAGGAGCCCAACGCACCTCACACCGTGCCTTGCCGTGCCCCGTAGCCACGGGTTCATCCTCACCCGACTCCGGCGACCGCCAAGCTCGTCGCCGGCGACGTTTCCGGCCACCCCGAGCTCAACCACCGCCACCAAACGCCGCGGCTTGTCTTTGGCTACACGTAGGTGGTCTCCACCGACCATTTGGTCGCCGGAATGCACAAACACACTCTCGCCGCCGCGTCTGGCTTCGCCGCCGGCTAAACGTCGGCGGGTTTGACCCCGTTGACGGAGTTGACTAGTGGGGCCCCCTGTGCTAATTAACCTAGTTTAGTTTTAACTAAAATTAGTTAGTTAAATTAACCACTGACATGCCGGACCCATTGGTCAGGTTGACCTGGACGCCCCCGTTGACCTATGATGTCACCCTGGCGCACTCTGACGCAATAACTAATTTCTGGATTTATTTGTATTCAGAAAATTCTAGAAATTGTTGCAAACTTCAAAAAATCATAGAAATTAATCTATAACTCCAAATGCAAAGTTCTATATTTGAATTTTGATCAGAAAAATTCAATCTATCCATTGGTAATGGTTTCATGCATGACAGAACAAGTTAACCTTTCTGTTTAAGCAGAATAAGATAATGCACTATTATGGCTATGTTAAATGAGCTAGCATTTGAATCTTTAATTCAAATGAGTTCATTCCTTTCTGTTCTAGCTTGCATTAGGCCAACACACATTCATATTGCCATGTCATAGCATGCATCATATTGCTGCATATCGTCATGTGTTGTTTATGTTCGGTGTGTCTTTCGTGATAGGTTCTGCCTCCGAGGATAACCCCGAATATCCGTCTAAAGGGCAGTATCCTACTACCACTACATCAGGCAAGCAACCCATTGATCATTCCAATACAAACCCATGTTCTCGCTTCTGCTCTTGTTTACTGCATTAAGACAACGCGATTCAAACTGATGTGTGTTGCGGTAGTTGAACCCACTTCCTTTGCATGACCTGTCATTGCCACAGTAACTAGATGAAACCCACTAGCATGTGTAGGAGTTGATTGAGCCATGTTTGTGTTTCCTACCATGCTATGCTTGCTATGCTTAGAGTTGTGTCAGGTCTGGCTCATCGGGATGATGAACTAGAGTGAAAGGTTGTGTTGGTAAGAAGAGTGAAGTGTTGAGCACGTTTTGGTAAAGGTATCAATGAGAGGCCATGTAGGAGTACATGGTGGGTTGTTTTATTGAAGCCGTCCCCAAGAACTGAGATATGTGTGTGTGATTTAAGACTTAGCTACTACCACGCATTGGGCCCGAAACCAATGGACCCTCTCGACTTAATAACCACTCTTGTCCTCAGTCCGGGAGTTGCAAGTAGTTTCTGGTGTTTGTAGCATGCTGGGGGCCGCACGCAACGCTGACCTTAGGGGTGGGTTGTGTTGCGGTAGGCACGTGGCACGGTGTACCGATCACCCGTTTGGTGTCTCGGGAACCCTGCACACATCGTTCGGGGCCGTTAGTGGAAACCTCGGCCGGACTTCCTGCGGATGGAACCCGAATAGGCGATAAACCTGGACTAGGGACTCATGTGTTTAGTCAGGTCGTGGCCGACACCCTCGCTGGGCTTCGCTTGAAGGTTGCTGAGTACGTCGTGTAACGGCGATAAGTGGTGAGAGCGTGTGTGAAGAAGTACACCCCTGCAGGGTATGAAACTATTCGAATAGCTGCGTCCGCGGTAAAGGACTACTTGGTCACCTATACAGTTCATCGACAAGTAAATGGATACTACTAAAAGTCTCAAGATAAGTGTGAGTACCGCGAATAGCCCTCTCGTGGGATGACGAGAGAGGATCCACGGTGGAGTATTGTGATGGTGATTAGTGGACTCGTGTGCGACAAATTCTTTTCAAGTGCTGTCACGTAGGATAGCTTAGCCAAGAGTCAAAGCTGGCTTGCTGCAATAACTCCACTACCTTCTTGAGAATGTGCATGTATAATAGGATTCTGTTGTAAGACTTGCTGAGTACCTCCGTACTCTTGTTTGCCTAATTAATGTTTTCAGACGACAACACCGCCCCCTCCGATGGGTTCTTTGTAGACCTTGACGTCGACGAGTGACTAGCCACCCAGGTGGTGATCCAAGGCTTGTGAAGGGCCACTGTAGATAGAAGGGCTTCGTCAAGCCTTCTTTCTTTTTAGTGTCTGTACTCGGACTAGTTTGCTTCCGCATGTGCTTGTATGTTTGTATGACTTGAGTGTTGGGTCATGTGACCCCTATCTATATGAATATGTTATGTATGGCTCCTCGGAGCCTCTTAAATAAAGTACTTTGAGTTGTAGAGTTTTGTTGTGATGCCATGTTGTATGTACTCATATCGGGCATATTGTGTGTATGATTGAAATGCTTGGTATGAGTGGGATCCGACAATCTAGTTGTTTATCCTTGGCAGCCTCTCATATGGGAAATGTAGTCTAGTGCTTCTGGCGATAGTAGCCGGTTTACACAGTCCTGCTAGCCCAAAGACTACTTTCTCTGACACTTGGTAGGCGGCATGTGTTTCACTTCGTTCTGTGTGCATCCCTTGAGGAAATGTCACCTTGTGACATCCAGTCTGCCTAGCCCTGCTACAGCCGGGTTACGGAGTCCTGTTAGCCAGTGCTACAGCCCGTTCATACGTTGATGACCGACATGCTCGATGTGATTCATGTATGCCTGTCCCCATGGGTTAAGCGCCGCTTTGGGTTCACGACTAGCCATGTCGGCCGGGTTCTCTGTCATGTGGATGCTAGCGACACTATCATATACGTGAGCCAAAAGGCGCAAACGGTCCCGGGCCATGGTAAGGCGACACCCGTGGGAATACCGTGCGTGAGGCCGCAAAGTGATATGAGGTGTTACCGGCTAGGTCGATGTGACTTGGAATCGGGGTCCTGACATCCCACCTCTGCATGGACATACACGTGCACGAGTGCCTTGGCTAGATTCATCTTTTTCATTAATATGCAAATCAAACAAGTACATACCTTACATGACAGAAACATGGACTCAAGAGATTACATTAATTGAACTAAAATTTGGCAAGCACCTACAGGTTTAAGACTGAAAAAAGATAAGTGCCCTGTAATGCCCTTTCTTGTCCCTCTCCTCCTAGGCACATCAGTAGAAGGCAAAGAGGGCAAAAGGAGCGCCTGGGCAGAGGCCTATCCTGACCTCGTCGGGATCTAGGTGAGGTAGTCTAGCGTAGACGGGAGGGCAATGCGAACACGTCGATGGAAAGCATGGTGGAGGCGACCCGTCAACAACCACCACCAGGGCTAGTAGGGCACAACAGGGCTAACAGACCTGCAGCCCGCGAGGAAGCCTGCCAGGGTCTAGCTGGAAGGCTACTGGAGGAAGTTGGGAGGCACCATCCCCACCTCTACATCCAACTCCCAAGAAAATCGCCTTACCTGGAAGGAGATGCAGGTGCAGATGATGGTGTTGCCGCCAGATGAAGATGGTGCGGGCGACGCTCAGTCGAAGTCAGAGTCGTCGCCCTCCTGGTCGCTGCCGTCATCATTGCCGTCACTGTCCTCCTCGTTGCTTTCGCTTGAGGAGGAGCTTTCGTCGTCTGATGAGGACATCAATACCATTGTTACACCCACAGCCCCTACTGTTACATATACTGGACCAATTACTAAAGCTCGCGCACGCCAATTAAATTACCAGGTACTTTCGTTTCTTGGTAATGATTCTAATGTTCATGAGAATATGATGCTGCCTAAATTGGATACATTTGTTTTGCTTACAAATGAAGGGCCTAGCTTGGAGAAGGATGAACATTGGAGCAAGAACACGCATGGAGTTGATGGCATGTGCAAGGGGATCAAGAATGGAGTTACAAGTGATGATTTCAGGACTTTGAAGCCACCATAAGGAGTGCATGAAGCCTTGGACGAAATATACAAGATGCCACTTCATAAATTTCGTCTAGAGGCTATTCCAGGTGTTGCGTCACATTATTATTGGGCCAGGCCCATGTATTTTCGAAATACTTAAGTATAGGCTGTTTTCAGAGTCCGTATGTGTGGGGAAACAAGAGTTAGGGTTGGTTTCAGACCCCTACATCAAGGGCCACGAAATTCCCCCCTCTTCCTCCATATATACAGCCCTTAGGGCGTTGTTTAGACTTTGGGTTTTGTTTAGATCAAAAGTTCGCCATAGTTGCAACTTCGCGTACTTCGTTTGTGTTCAACGACCAGACCAAGACGTCACAGAACCCCACCTTGATCAATAAAGCTTCCCTCTTATATTCGCAATATCCAGATTCTAATCTTAGTTTCTTGCTTGTTCTTTGTTTGCCTGCAGGAAACAGACCTTCATGGTCAGGTTGATCGTGCTCCTGCGTGGTCAATAACCTCTCGGAGTTGGTTTAGCGATTGCTAAGGCACGACGTCCTCGCACGTTCGTAGTCGGATTGTCAAAGTCGACTTCCTCCAAAACGATAGCCACCATCTCATCGAAAGACGGGACACCTTTGCCTCTATCAAGTGGTATCAGATTTCCAGGTTGCTCGGTGAGATTTTACAGATTTTAAATAGTTTAGATAGAGTCATTCTTCATACCTATAGTCCACGAAAAAGCCAAAAAAATTAGGGTTAGTTCATCCCATCCGAACCAATCTGATCCTTTGCATAATCTTTTCTGTATTTGCTTTGTTGAATTTGCGGTTGCATCGTCGTGTCAAGTTGCTGGTCTTAGCGTCTAGTCCTTTAGAGTTTCGAGTTCTGTTCATAGGTTGTCACGTCGCCGCTGCCATATATCACCACCGCATCATCATCATCATCATCATCGCTGCTGCCATATACCACCATGGCACCAACTTCATCACAGCTGCCATATACCACCACCACATATTCACCGCCAATCCGAGTCCATATACGCCACCACATATCCGCCGCCATCACGCCAATCTGAGTCCACCTGCAACATATATCCGCCACCAGTCCGAGTTCCACCAGATTCATCTCCGTCACCAGTCCGAGTTCCACTAGATTCATCTCCGCCACGAGTCCTATTCCGAGTCCAGTATTTTGTTACTCTGTTTTGGATTTCCATATCACGCCATACTCCGAGTCGTGACAGAGAAGGACTCCCCAACATCTGTGCTACCCGCAGTAGAAAAATAGTTCCAAACTAAAAAAAACTAAGTCTAGAAAATTCTTGTCGGTGTACAAAAAGAGGGGCACACTTTTGTACCCCTATACCCGTGCACGGGCAGTCAGAGCCGCGCCCACGACCACATCAAGGAGATCCGGGGAGGTGAGCCAAGGTAAGACCAAAGCCCAAGATAATCAAAGCAACGCCAAGGCCAAGACCACAAAGAGCAGAGGGACGGAGCAGGTTCCCCCGGCAAGACCCTTGCCGGGCGGCCTCAGCGGCCCCGGCAAGACTCTTGCCAGGGCAGCTCGCCCCACACCAACAGAGCGAGCCACCCTTGAGCCCACGGTCCCGAACATCATCATCCATGTGGGGCCAGGGCTCGAGAGGCATCTCCGTGGTGGAATGCAGATCTTTGTGAAGACATGATCAAGACTAGATGAGGACCAAAAGATGACGACCCTTGGCAGGATTCTAGCCAAGGATATCCACAAGGCCCCAGGCAGGCGCCTTGCCGGGGACGACAGCAAGCGCCACGGCAAGGCCCTTGCCGAGGACGTCAACGGGCCACCACTAGGCTGCATCAACCAAGATCCCACCGACCGTCCCCAAGCAGCTGCCAGCCCGAGCAGCTGGGCACGCACCTGGGTGGCGACGATCGGCCTCTATACCAACTCAGCAAGCACCTGCGTGGTGGCATGTAGACCTTCGTGAAGGGCCTACCACCGCGCCACCTCAGCTGCCTGCCTGCCTACATGGCACCACCCGCACCGCTGGCCAGGGCGCGTGTCGAAGCCAGGCGTGGCGGCAACGGACGGGACTAGCTCCGTTCCCGCCCCCGATAAAGCAAGAGGACACCTAAGCGATGCATTAAATGCATGTTGTCCTATAATGAGAGGGATAACCTCGCAACACTGTACCCTTTCCACCTCCTGTTTGCCACTGTGGCAACCCCTTTTCCTATAAAAGGAGGCCCGAGGTGACCAGGAGAAGGATTGGGCTTTTTGGAGCTCGTTACACCCGGTAGCTAGCTCAAGAACTCAGAATACATCCACCAAAGCAGGATTAGGGTTTTACGCGTCCTCGCGGCCCGAACCTGGATAAATGAACCGCGTGCTATCTGTCAGATCCGCTCTTCTCTCAACCCCGTGCCCCGCAACCATAGTAGGGATTCTTGTGATCCCATAGGTGTCGTTTCCACCGACATCTTTGGCGCGCCAGGTAGGGGGCGCAGTTGTGAGAATCGCTTTAACAGCTAGTCCGGCGTTTTCTTCATCGCCATGGCGCCCAAGAAGAAGATGACGGTGACGGTCGGCTCGTCGGGAGCCGAACAGCCTGTCCCGACGCGCGCGAGCAGCGGACTGGTCGCGGAAAGGACCCAGGGTGCGGCTCGCGAGCACCAACACCACCCCAGCAGCCGGAGCTTGGAAGGCGGCGGCGTTAAATGTGCTGGCGGCGAGCGCGCGTTGCCAAATCCAAAGATGGAGCCAGGCCCTCCGCAGGCGGCGCGGGGACCTCCAAAGGCGCCATCACATCGCCCGAAGGCGATGCGGTGGCCTCGAAGACACCCACGCCGGTGCCAACAACGCGCTCCTCTCAGGCCGCGCACGACGAACGGCGTCATCACGCCGAAGATCCTGGGCGCCGCCGCGGGAAGAGTCCCGAACGTCACTCACGGGATGCAGAAGACCTGCCCGCGCGCCGAGGCACTGGCGAAAACGGCATGCGACCACGGGACCATGATAGAGCTCCTTCTAACGTGGTTAGGAGTCGAAGCGCATCGCGGTCCGTGCAGGTTTCGCCACTGCCGACACCAGCAGAGGCCCTAGCGCGCAGTTGCTCCTCGACTTCCCTCCCACTGCGGGGAAGCTCGACGAATCGAGAGCCACCATCCGGAGCCTTGTTGTCGTCGCCAACAAAGGCAAACCAAGGCCGACAGGCCCTTCGGGCCGACGCTCCGGAGGAACACCACACGCTAGTGGCGGGAGGACTGGTGGCGCTGCGGCCACAGTACACTCGCCACCCCACCAATTGCCGCGGACGGTGACCCGTGGCGACGACGCGTGTGACGACATCTCCATAGCTTCGTCCGACCCACGGACCCGCTACGACCAACGCCAAGTTCTACGGGAGCGAGCCCATGAAGACGCTCGAACCACCATTGAGCGCCGGCGCGAAACACGCCACCAGTCAGACAGGCGAGCAGGGCCTACTGTGAACCACCCGACTCCGGTAAGCCCTGGAGGTTTACCATACGAGCTAGGCTGCCCGACTTTTACCCGTGAGCTGCGGCAGTTCCAGTGGCCCACTCACCGCACCTTCAAGCATGACGTTGGCGATAAGTACAACGGCAAGACCCACCAGTCGGAGTTCCTCAGCATCTACACCATCGGGATGCAAGCTGCCGGAGCCCGCGATGATAAGGTGCTTGCGAATTACTTTCCAGTGGCCCTTAAGCCCAACACCATGTCATGGTTGATGCACTTGCCAGTAGATTCTATTTCTTCTTGGTCGGATTTATGCCATGAGTTTGTTGGTGCCTTTACCGGAGGTCACCAAGCTCATGGCCAAGCAAGCGACTTGCATGTCATCCCCCAGAAGGAAGGTGAGAGTCTGTGCAAGTACATACGGAGATTCAGCCGGGTACAATACAATATCCCAGATGTTCATCCTGCCGCCATCATTAGTGAGTTCCATCAGAACATGCGCAACCGCAAAATGCGTGAAGAGCTGGCGATGAACAAGGTGAAGGATGTGGCGGAACTCTACGTTCTTGCCGACAGATGTGACCGGGCTGAAGAGGGAAGGAAGTACCCCGGCGAACATGCCGGCGTGGAAACCGAATCTTCAGACGAGGATGCTGCCGCCCCCATGAAGAAAAGTCGGTGCCGTAACAGGAAGCGTAAGGGTAAAGTTGTGCTTGTCGTCGAGGGATCTGATGACGCCGGCACCGCCAAGAAAACCAAGGCAGACGACCCCGGCAAGGAGATTGCCGGGTGCATCACCTGCTAGGCCTTGGCGGCTGCCAAGAAGCTAGGGAACTCCGACAAGCAATACTGCAAGATCCATCGCACCAAGGGCCATGACCTCCAGAACTGCCGACAGGTTGAGCTGCTCGCCCAGAAGCAAAAGGCTGAATATGAAAGGCGAGACAAGGAGAAGGGCCAGGATGGTGCCGAGGGATCCAGCAAGAAGTGTGACGGCCAAGCAGGCCGCCACGGTAAAGATAAACAGCAAGAGAGGCCCGCCCGGGGCCGCGACAAGAAGCAAGAAGACGACAATCACGAAGAGGACGACAAGTCCGGTCACCAAGAATTTTAGAAAGCTACGGAGGCCATGTGCGTCGATGGCGGCGCCTCGCTGCATACTTCTCACCGCCAGCTCAAATAGTGGGCACGTGAGATTACAGCAGCAGAGCCGTCGGTCGATGCCCAGAAGCCGCTGAAGTGGTCCAGCACGCCTATCATCTTTGACACTGAGGATCACCCTGACCGTACAACTGCGGTCGGGTGCCTGTCGTTGTTGGTTTCGCCAACAATAGGCAACCTCAAGGTGACGAAGATGCTAGTTGACGGCGGGGCCGGTCTGAACTTAATCTCGCCTGCCGTGATCAGGAAGCTGTAGATTCCCGACGGAGACCTCGAAGAAATGGGCACGTTTCAGGGGATCAACCCAGGGAGGAGCCAACCAAAAGGGAAGGTCACGCTGCTTGTGACATTAGGGAGTGATCTAAACTAAAGGACAGAGAGGATCGTTTCGATGTCGCCAAGATCCCCTTGCCTTACAACGGGATCCTTGGCCGCCTAGCGCTGGCCAAGTTCATGGCAACATCACACTACGCCTACAATACATTGAAGATGCCGGGGCCTGTGACAATCATCACCGTCCCCTCTGACAAGAAGGATGCACTGATTTGCACTGACCAACTCTACCAGGAAGCAGTTGCAGCAGCCGCCGCCGCGAAGGCACCTGCTCCTGCCGCCGAAGCTCCGGGAGGGAAGAAGAAGACCGGTAAGACCTCTAGCACCCACTCCGGCAAGCGCACCTCTTCGGAGTGTAGTGCTCCCGTCGAGGACGTGCCAGAGAGCTCCACCGGCGGGAACAAGAAATCTAGGGCCACGTCGCTAAAAACCAAGAAGGTGCCCATCAAAGAGGATGGCACGGGAGGGGCTTTCACCATAAGCTCCACCCTTGACAACAAATAGAGAGACGCGCTCGTCACCTTCCTGCGGGCGAATGTTGATGTGTTTGCATGGCAAGCATCCGACATCCCCGGCGTTCCCAGGGAGGTGATTGAGCACCACCTTGCTGTCTGCCGTCATGCGCGGCCCGTCAAGCAGAAGGTCAGAAGGCAGGCTTTGGAACGACAAGAGTTCATTACGGAGGAGATCCGGAAACTGGAAGCAGCATGTTTAGTAAGGGAAGTGCTCCATCCGACGTGGTTGGCCAATCCGGTGATAGTGCGCAAGGCAAATGGGAAGTGGAGGCTGTGTATTGATTACACAGATATCAATAAGGCTTGTCCCAAGGACCCCTTCCCATTGCCGCGTATCGACCAGATTGTTGAATCCATGGCTGGGTGTGATCTTCTATCATTCCTCGACGCCTACTCCGGCTACCATCAGATCTTCATGACGAGAGAAGACGAAGAGAAGACAGCGTTCATCACCCCATGTGGTATGAATTGCTTTATACGGATGCCTTTCGGGTTGAAGAGTGTTGGCTCAACATTTGCAAGGGCGGTCCAAATTGGTTTTAAACCCCAGCTCCATAGAAATATGGAGGCTTATATGGATGACATAGTGGTCAAAACCAAGGACAGGACGACCCTCATACCAGACTTAGAAGAGACATTTGTGAACCTGCGCAAGATCAACCTCAAGTTGAACCCTAAGAAGTGCGTCTTTGGCGTCCCGTCCGGCAAGCTTCTCGGGTTCTTTGTGTCACAGCGTGGGATCGAGGCCAATCCAGACAAGATCAAGGCTATAGAGCAGATTGAGGCGCCCAAGCGAGTCAAGGATGTGCGTCGGCTTGCCGGCTGCGTCGCCGCCATGAGCAGATTCATCTCCAAATCCGCCGAACACGCCCTTCCCTTTTTCAAGATTTTGAAAAAGGCGGGCATGATGGAGTGGACCCCAGAGGCCGAGGCAGCACTGCAAGATTTTAAGAGGTACCTTTCCTCCATGCCAATACTAGTTGCGCCTAAGCCACAAGAACCGTTGATGTTGTACTTGGCGGCAACGAACCAAGTGGTCAGTGCCGCACTAGTGGTGCAGAGGGAAGTTGATGACGAAGTGATAGCAACAACAGAGCCTGATGCCATTAGTGCAGAGACGACATGACCAGCTGAGGTGTTACGGAGGAAGAAGATGATGCGGCACCCGATCTACTTTGTTAGCTCCCTCCTGCAGGGGGCTAGATCAAGGTACTCCAGTGTGCAGAAACTGCTCTTCGGCCTCCTTATGGCCTTGAGGAAGCTGCGTCATTACTTCCATGTGCATGAAATCACTGTCGTCACTCGCCTCCCTCTGCAACGGATACTGCATAATCCAGACGCGACTGGAAGGATTGTAGAGTGGGCACTGTAGCTGTCTAGCTTTGGCCTCAAGTTTGAGAGTACTTCGACAATTCAAAGCAGAGTCCTGGTGGAGTTCATTGCAGAATGGACCGCAACGCCTGATGAAGAAGTTCAAGAGACTTCTCTCCCCGGCAAGGAGGAAAGTTGCGACTGGATCATGTACTTTGATGGGGCCTTCTCTTTGCAAGGAGCCGGGGCTGGCGTACTGCTTGTCGCGCCCACCGGAGAACACCTCAAGTCGTGGTCAAATGCACTTCCCGAGGGAGAGGTCGACAAACAATACTGCCGAGTACGAGGGGCTACTCGCCGGTCTTAGGATCGCGACAGACCTCGGAATCAAGAAACTCATCGTCAGGGGCGACTCGCAACTCGTCGTCAAACAAGTCAACAAAGATTACCAGAGCACGGTGATGAAGGCCTACGTAGATGAAGTGAGAAAGCTGGAAGAGTGTTTTGACGATATACAGGAAGAACACATTCCCCGGGCGGAGGACGACATCGCCGATTACCTGTCAAAGCGCGATGCTCTCAAGCTGCCTGTGGAACCAGGTACCTTTGTGCTTCAGCTGACTCAGCCATCCGTTGCTCCATCGACGGAGCAGAACAAGAGAAGGAAATCAGGGACCGGCAAGTACTTTCCCGCCGAGCTCCCCGGAGCCGGCGGCAAAGATGTTGATGGAGACACTGAGCTCGTCGTAGGATGACCAGGTCCAGTAGAGCGTCAAGCTCTTGCCATTGAGACGGCCGCTCCTATGACGGAAGAAATGCCTTTGGTCCTCGCCGTCGAGCCCCAGGCTCCGGCATGGGCGCAGCCTACCGTCAGGTTCCTCCAAACAGGGGAACTTCCTAAGGAACAGGGAGAAGCGGAGAAAGTAGCCCGTCGGTCTGCCATGTACCAGTTCGTCGATGATGTTCTATACAGGAAAAGGCCGAATGGTGTGAAATTGAAGTGTATCCCCAAGAGGAAGGACTAGAGCTGTTGGCAGAGATACATGGAGGCATATGTGGATCCCACATAGGGTCGAGAGCCCTTGCCGGCAAGGCATTTCGGCAAGGCTTCTTCTGGCCCACTGCCCTCCAAGATACGATGACACTAGTCAACAGGTGTGAAGCGTGTCAGTTCCTTTCAAAGAAGCTTCATCAACCAGCTCAAGCCCTTCAAACCATTCCTCTCTCATGGCCCTTCTCGGTCTGGGGGCTCGATATATTGGGCCCTTTTCCCGTCTTGTCGGGGCTTTGAGTACTTATGCGTCGCAATCGACAAGTTCACAAAGTCGCGGAGGTAGAGCGGTGAGAAAGTTCTGATCCAGTCAGCCGTCAAGTTCTTAAAAGGACTAGTATGCCATTTTGGTGTGCCCATTAGGGTCATCACCGACAACGGCACATAGTTCACAAGCCGCACCTTCATGAAATATATCCAGGACCTCGGCAGCAAGGTCTGTTTCGCTTCCGTTGCTCACCCGCGAAGCAATGGTCAAGCTGAGAGGGCAAATGCTGAAGTACTGCAAGGCCAGAGAACGAATACCTTTGACAGGATGCACAAGAGTGGAAGGCGTTGGATTGATGAACTGCCGACGGTTCTTTGGTCGATCAGGACGACGCCAAATCGAGCCACCGGCCAGACACCCTTTGCCCTGGTATACGGGGCAGAAGCAGTTCTCCCCATGGAACTCATATACGGGTCACCTCGAGTGCTCTCTTATGACGAGTTTGAGCAAGAGCTATTGCGGCAAGATGGCGCAACGCTCCTTGAGGAAGATCGTCTTCGGGCGGCTGTGAGAGCGGCACGCTACCAGCAAGCCTTGCGCCGCTACCATAGCCGCAAGGTTCATGCCTGAAGCTTTGAGGAAGGCGACCTTGTTCTTCGGCGCGTTCAATCGGCCAAGAATACCAACAAGTTGACGCCAAAGTGGGAAGGCCCTTATCGGGTAATACGAGTCACCAGGCCCGGCGCAGTCCGCCTGGAGACCGAAGATGTCATTCCGGTGAGCAATTCCTCGAACATCTAGCATCTTCGCAAGTTTTACCCATAAGGCGTGGCTTGTCGGGCCCCTCGGCAAGCCACCTTTTGTACGAGCCTTGCCAGCAAGGCATGCAACCCTTTGTACAAAGCCAGGCTTAGACCCTGAGCATAAATAAATGAAGCGCTGGCGCCCTAAGTTATAGCATGCATGCTAGGTCGAGTCTCTTCCTTGGTTAGGGTTGATAGAGCTTAGCGACGACTAACCCCTAGCCTAGAGGTCGAGTGCGCGTCTATCTGTTCCTTTTCTGTCCTCCTTTGGTTCGCAGGGTACATGGGCATTTCTGCGAGCTACTCGGAAAGAAGAAGCGGACGGCGCCCGACCCCGGCAAACCAGAGTTGCGGGGGCTCTGAACATAAGGATCAACAGCGGCAAGATGAGATTGCCGGGGCTGCAGTCGAGATAAGTCTTTTATCCTCTATCATGCATTTGAACGGACTGGGGTATGTGAAGCCTCGTTTTTATCTCTAGGCCGCCGTGCTCCCGTTTTCCTATACCCAAGGATTATTTCACAGGTCGGATTGATTGTAGCCGCAGCGGCAAGGAGGTTGGGCGAGGAGCACGAAGCCCACTTCATCCCTGCCTCCGCCAAAGAGCGAGAGCGGTCGGCGTGGTGGGGGCGGCAAGGCCTGTTGTCGAGGCGGCGTTTATCCTAAACAATAACAAGGATTTACTCCTTGTCGCGGGATTACCATGAGCGAAAAACCCGCAAGCATCCCTTTTCATTAAAACATCCCATACAGGTACAGTTAAATGCGAGATGAAAAACATGAGCAAGGGGATTACAAGTTTTAAATTTAACAAAGGCCCGCAGGCATGCCCGTAATCCCTTTCTTGTCCCTCTCCTCAGGAGGCAAGTCAAGGAGGCGAAAGGGCAAAAGGGGCGCCTAGGCGAACTACGAGCAGCAGAAAGCACCAAGAGAACAACTCGGTGGCCGCCCATGGGCGGGCCGGTGATGACGGTGCCGGGAAAGGAGCTGGAAGACGAGGCGGTAGGACCGGCGATACGCGATGAAGGTGTCGGTGCCCGCGTACTCCGATTTGACGGCCTTGCCGCCCGCCCTCTTCCTCTTCTGCAGCCTCCCGACGCCAGCCGCCCAAGGAGACGGCCCCGAGAAGTTCAAGGAGTTGGCCCCGCCCCCGGCAAACCTCCACCAGAGGAGCCGCTAGGTGCAGATGCTGCTGCTGCCACACCCGCCCAGGCGCGGGGCGTCCGATGCCTAGTCGGACTCGTCCCCGCTATCTGCCCAGCTGTCCTCCTCATCACTCTCGCTCGAGGAAGAGCTTCCATCGTCAGAATCTCCATCAGAGGAGCTCTCCACACAACTCTTCAGGCGAGTCCCGAACTCTCTGAAGACCTTGATGGAGAGTAGGCCGCCCTCCATTAATTTGAAGTAGAGGACGAGCCCCGCCGTCAGGCTGTGGATGCGAGTGAACGTCTTCCACCCACGACGAAGGTACATGACTCGAGGAGCCAGGAAGTCGTCGTCGACCCGCGTACCCCCGTTCCCGCAACCCCTCATGTGCAATCTGAGGGATTGGGGCCGATCATGCTCCATCTCCCGAGCAAATAGGGCAGGAATACGAAGACGACGACGGGAAGGCCGGCGCAGCCTGAGGAAGAACTCGCGGGGCTGGTCTCTGACGTGGCCTTCCATCGGGAAGGGCATCATTGGTGGGTGCGAAGCCGGCGCGCCGCCCCGTCCTCCTCTTCCCCGAGCACTGTGGCCTCTGCCCTGACCTCGCCCATGGCCTCGCCCCCTCCCCCTTCCCCTCGTGGCCGGCTCCACCATCGTGGGCTCAGGAGGAGGAGGGACGCGTTGTCGAGCAGCGACCCTCGCCGCCGCCATTGAGGTACCAGGATTCCCTTTCTCCATGGCAAGTGAAAGGAAGAGGCAGAAGCAAGAAAAGATGGATGACAGAAGAATGCAGGACGCCATCCCCCCTCCCCCTCCTTATAAAGGAGCGGGGTCGGGGCTCGGCCGCCCCGTTCGACCAATCCAGCCACCAGAGGCGTGCGGAATCGGACCGACCCGCTGCCCCAACCAGCATACGGCCCGGTGTCCCGCCCCCGCCGCTTGCGCCCCCAAGTGCATGGGGGACGCGTGGCGGACGTGCAGAACCAAGGGGATAGGCGAAGCGACCTCTCCCCACCCCGTGATCGTGGGGAGTGGACGCCTTGAAGACCGCGCCCCGGCCCCGTTCATTAAATGAGCCGCGCCCCCACGCCTCCATCTTTTTACGGGGAAGGAGCGAGCCGCCTCTTTACTGTGACGTGATGCATGCGTGCGGAAACCGCCCCACGCATGCCGCCCACGTCACGCATGCCCCTCCATGCCGCACCGCGCGCGCGGCTCGTGGTAAGCGGAGTGCGCGAAAAGTCTTACCATGGTAAAAACTGCCCCACCTGCCCGCGCACCGTTTTGGGCCTGGCCCAACAATGTGTCGTGCTTATGTGTTGCACGCTTTTGTACCCCTATACATGTGCACGGGCAGTCAGAGCCGCGCCCACGACTACACCAAGCAGAGCCGGGGAGGTGAGCCAAGTTAAGATGTAACACCCCGGATACAACTTTCCATATTCGTAACTCCAACTCTTGTCTTTTCCGGAGATGCGATATTTTATTTCCTCCGTGGTTGGGTTTTTGTCTTTTGTTTTGCATTTTGTTCATGTCAGGCATTTCATCCCATGGCATCATGTGCATTGCATTCGCATGTTTTTTTTCATAAAACTCGTTACCGTTCGTAGTTGCCGATTCTCTCTTTGTCTCTATTGACCAATTGTCAGACCGCTTGTCTTCGTTGAACGTTCTGAGACCAACCACCCACTTGGACGCGACCGCCTTGTTCCTCTGCACAGCGCACAGACCCCTCCCGCGCGTCTGAAACTTGCCCCGAACCCGACCCGCTCGGTCATGACCAACAGGTCCGGATCATCCCCCAACAACCCCAAAACATCTCCGTTTTCTTAATTGGACGCTCTAGCCTATTTATTCCGGACCGCCCGATCGCTATCGGAGGATCCAAATCATCCCCTTTCGTATATATATATATAGACCCTAGTCCGTTTCTAGACCAAACCCTATTTTCTAGGGATCCTCCTAGCTGCCGCCGCCACTCCTCTTGTCTCCTCCCACCTCGGGATCCTCCCAGATCCCCTTCGCTCCAATCAGCCACAGCCTTCCCCTACCTTGATCTCCCCTGCCACTCAGTCCCGTCGATCCATCCATGCATCGATCCCCACCAACCAGAGATCCCCACGGCCCTCCTTGACCAGCAGCATCCAGGAGCTCAAGCTCCCTTCTCTCGGTCCATGGCGCCCGGCGCCGAATCGACCACGGCCAGGCCATGCCCCTGCTTCCTCTCTCTCCTTCGGTTCTCTCTCTCCCTCTGGTCTCTCAAACTCTCTTGCTTTACATGTTCTCTGAGGGCGCCATGGGGCACCTCGCTCGAGCTCCGCCTCCGCTTCTGGTTCGCCGCCCGCAACCACCACCAACAGATGAGCCCCGTCGTGCCCTCCTTCTTCCTCCGTTTTCCTCCTCTCTGTCTCTCAATTCTCTCTCGTTTTCTCTCTGTCCAGGAGCACACCAAGCCGGCCCGCTCCATCCCCAAGTTCGCCGGGCCTCCAGCCTCGGATCCGGTCGAACCTGAGCTCCTCTGCCGGTCATGGCGCGCCGCCTGGGTCCGCGCCCCTCGATCCCCTATGCCGCCAAGTTCCTCGCCGCCGTGCCCTGCATCCGCGTCGCTCGCCCTGCCCTGCATCCGCGTCGCTCGCCCTGCTTCCTCCGCTTCGTCCAGGACGACGAGCAGCAGTGGCTCGCTCGTTCGAGCATTGGCCGCGGCCTGCCCAGGTCCTTTGCCTCCGGGGCCATCAGCAACCTCCCCAAGTCGACCCTTCCTGGCCGGATCCCGCCGCCGCGCCGCCGCTCCTCGCCCACAGCTCCGCCCATCCGCCGCCATCTTCTTCCCGGAGGTCCCCGACGCCGCAAGTCCCGCTGCCGCCTGCTTCCTCTCGTCAGAGACGAACGAGCGCTCTCCCGCGTGCGTTGACCGCGCCCGCGTGGACCATGAGGCCTCGATCGCCTCCAGCCAAGCCTCCAAGGCCCAGCGCTCCTGCCTGCCTCCTCCTCACCGACTGGGCCTCAGCCCATGGGTGAGCTGCCTCCCAGCGCCTGCTCTTGTTGGCCCGTTTGCTCAGATTCGGCCCGATACATTTTTTTCCCTGCGTTGGACGAATTATCTTTTTATCCAGAGACTGCAGTTTTACATAAAAACCCTTGCTGTTCATGCATTTAATAACTAATCAATCATGCATCATATGTAAAAACTTTATATATGTAAAATGCTTAGAATTTTATCTAGTTTCACATTATGCCACTTTCATCCCATGTTAAAATGCTTAAAATGTTGTTTGTTTAATTTTGCTCAAATAATATGTTAAAATGATTTATTTCATAACTAAATAACCGTAGCTCGGTTTTAAATAAATTATATATGTAAATGGGGTAGAAAAATGCCTAGTTTAACATAGTGTACTTGCTTTGCATGTTTAACAACATTAAAATTGTGTTTAGGGCAGAACAGTAGCAAATTCGAATATGCATATGAGGATTTTTCCGGAATTGTTGTTGTTGTTTCCGGCCTCATTTAATCTTGCCTAAATAGTTAGTTTCATATGCTTCACCCCCTTGCCATGTTTAATAACATTTAATATTGTTGGGTAGCGTAAACAAGAGTGAACTAAATAAATGTTGTGAAGTTTCGTCAATATGCAATTCGTTGCGTATTGAGCTCCACTTAACTTGTAGTATTGCTTATTGCACTTTGCCATGCCATGCTCATTAAATCGGACATGCATCATACTTGATTATGCATTATGTCGTGTTTATGTGATGGTTGTTTACTATGTTGTTTGTTTGTTTCCGGGTTGCTTCTCTCGTTAGCTTCGGTTTCGTTCCGGAGTTGTGAGGATTCGTTCGACTACGTCCGTTTGTCTTCTTCATTGACTCGTTCTTCTTCCTTGCGGAATTTCAGGCAAGATGACCATACCCTTGAAATCACTTCTATCTTTGCTTGCTAGATGCTCGCTCTTTTTCTATGCCTATGCTACGTTACCTACCACTTGCTATATCATGCCACCCATATTGCCATGTCAAACCTCTAACCATCATTTCCTAGCAAACCGTTGATTGGCCATGTTACCGCTTTGCTCAGCCCCTCTTATAGCGTTGCTAGTTGCAGGTGAAGATGAAGTTTGTTCCTTGTTGGAACATGGATATTTTGGGATATCACAATATCTCTTATTTAAATAATGCATCTATACACTTGGTAAAGGGTGGAAGACTCGGCCTTATGCCTGGTATTTTGTTCCACTCTTGCCATCCTAGTTTCCGTCATACCGGTGTTATGTTCCTTGATTTCACGTTCCTTACACGGTTGGGTGATTTATGGGACCCCCTTGACAGTTTGCTTTGAATAAGACTCTTCCAGCAAGGCCCAACTTTGTTTTTACCATTTGCCACCTAAGCCTTTTTCCCCCGGGTTATCGCGAGCCCGAGCGTCATCTTTATTTAACCCCCCAGGGCCAATGCTCCTCTGAGTGTTGGTCCAAACTAGAGCCCTTTGCAGCGCCACCTTGGGGAAACATGAGGCCTGGTTTTAGTTGTACGGACTGCTCATCCGGAAGTGCCCTGAGAACGAGATATGTACAGCTCCTATCGGGATTTGTCGGCACAATCGGGCGGCTTTGCTGGTCTTGTTTTACCATTGTCGAAATGTCTTGTAGTCCGGGATTCCGAGACTGATCGGGTCTTCCCGGTAGAAGGAATATCCTTCGTTGACCGTGAGAGCTTATAATGGGCTAAGTTGGGACACCCTGCAGGTATTATCTTTCAAAGCCGTGCTGCGGTTATGAGGCAGATGGGAATTTGTTAATGTCCGGTTGTAGAAAACCCGAAGTTGACCTTAATTAAATTACATCAACCGCGTGTGTAAGCGTGATGGTCTCTTCTCGGCGGAGTCCGGGAAGTGAACACGGTGTTGGAGTTATGTTTGACGTAAGTAGTTCAGGATCACTTCTTGATCGCTACTAGCTTCACGACCGTGCCTTGCTTCTCTTATCGCTCTCTTTTGTGAATGTAGCCACCATATATGCTAGTCGCTTGCTGCAGCTCCACCTCACAACTCTGTCCTTCCTATAAGCTTAAATAGTCTTGATCTCGCGGGTGTGAGATTGTTGAGTCCCTGTGACTCACAGATTCTACCAAAACAGTTGCAGGTGCCGACGATGCCAGTCCAGATGACGCAACCGAGCTCAAGTGGGAGTTCGACGAGGAACGTGGTCGTTACTATGTGTCTTTTCACGATGATCGATAGTGGAGCCAGTTGGGACGATCGGGGATCTGTGTAGCATTTGGGGTAGTCTTCTTTTATTTTGGTTCCGTAGTCGGACCTTGAGTGTAATCTGGATGATGGATGTTTATTTATGTATTGTGTGAAGTGGCGTTGTAAGCCAACTATGTATCTCTTTCCTTATGTATTACATGGGTTGTGTGAAGATTACCTCACTTGCGACATTGCTTTCAATGCGGTTATGCCTCTAAGTCGTGCTTCGACACGTGGGAGATATAGCCGCATCGAGGCGTTACAAGTTAGTGTCGAGTCATCCCGACTTAGGAGCCCCTGCTTGATTGTTTGTTGGCGTTGTTGAGTCTAGAACAAAATGTTTTGAGTCTTAGGATTATATATATCGGAGAGTAGGATTCTTTTTACTCCTCAGTCCCTTCGTGGCTCTAGTGAGGTCTCGTGACGTAGAAGTTTTGACTCTCCTCTCCTCAAATTTCACTAAAAAAAATTTTAGGATCACGCGGGTATCTTGGAATCGTTCCGATGTTTTTGTGATGAGAACATTGTTCTTGGTGCCTCCTGACATTTAGGGGTTGTGGCGGTGTCCCGGGAGTTGAGCTCCGAGGTGTTGTCGTCATAATTTTATCGTTGCAGTTCGGAATACGAGCTTTGCCGACATCAAAATCTCTTTTATGCAGTTGTTGGTGAGTTAACCCGATAACCCGATCTTTGGGCGAGCTCGGGAGTATTGCCATGACTCGTATAACGGATGCTTTTGAAGGTCGAGGTACCACGATTTCGAAGGTTTCTTGGTTATGTGTTGACGGATGGATACAATTGGATCTAGGTATTGTTAGTTTGGGTGATATATTTTGTGTCCCTGTATCCCCAACACCAGATTGCATAACCGAAAGTTTCGGGAGTTTATAAGTGGGAATTCAAGTAGCTCTGGAATATCTTTCCGACGGATGCATGATATGGGATTGGGTAAATCTCTATCATATGTATTCGTTCCGGCTTATTCTGCAAGCCAAATCCTTTGTTTTTGTTTTGTTTTGTGGTATTCGAGTTGCTTCAATGCCAAGTGTTGATTCCATACCTTATTCTAAGCGGTGTTCTCATATTTCTATCTGGATGCTAATCCTTCTTGTTCATCAACGTTGTCTTTTCAATCCTTTCCAACCGGTGTGCTTCCCTTCAAGTGGATCCGATCATTTCAACATTCGCAAGATCATTCCTCGTTTTTCTCAGCGGTTATGCATTTCATCCGTCCCAAGTTGCCTTTGTTTTCCGCCCTCCACCCTTTTTCTTCAAGGACTCGGTTTCTTAATCAAGTATCCTTTTATTGATGTGAAGTCTCTTCATTCTTTTCCTCCATGTTCTTACCTGGTGTTTCCTCAAGAAGATGCTCAACAGTTTCAAGTTCATCATCCTTCATTGTTGTTTTTTCTACGGTGGATTCAATTCAAGCTTTGTCGATCGTATCTTTTCCTCGTTTCAAATGTTTTCTCATGCCGATGCACCTCTGAATCATTCACTTCTCACTATTCATTTGTCCTAGAGTGCTGAAGATATCTCAGAAGGCTCGTCTTTTCTTCCAAGATCTGTTCAAGCTATTTGGAGATTATTATCTCATTCAAGTCATTTAATTCAACCGGTGCAACCTCTCTTTAAAATCCTTCAACGATGTTTCTTTCGAGTGGGCCCTAACCCACGGTCTTTTCGAGGATCTTACGACTCTTCTAATTTATCGGGCGATTCCCAAAGTCTTTCGAAGTTTGGCGTAGAATGAATTTTCATCAGTCACATTCCTTCTCCTAGGCCGCTTTCAAATTCTTTTCATCTCTGACTCAACGTTTCCTCTTTTAATCCTTCCGGAGTTTCTCAACAATTTGGTGGTGTTTCTCCTCGACATTCTCAGCATGTGAAGACCGAAGAAGAGTTCCTCTTAAATCCTTACCCGTTCTTCCAAAGATGCGTAGTTCAAGTTTGATGCCATCCTCTCATAATTGTTTTCGATTGTGGGAATTCTTTTCACCCATCCGGAGCATTTCATGAGTTGTTTCTATTTCTTTCCTCTGAAGGCCATCATGTCATAATTCTTCATTCTCAGCGTGTAGCTACCGTTCTCCAAATCTTACCGGTGAATCGTTCAAATATCCTCTAATCAGTTCATGATCTCTTCATTCTCTTGTATCTAAATTCTCTCAAGCGTCTTCATTCGTTTTCCAATTCTTCCCGGTGAATTGTGCTTTTGCTACGTTCATTTTCAATCCTTACGGTGGTTCGTTCAAGATTTCACTTCCTTTGTTATCATATCAATTCATTCATTGTTTCCAAATCCCATCGGTGGTTCCATCAATAGCTTCTCAAGTTTGCACTATATCTCTCATCAATCCTTGCAAAAGAATAAGTAGTAGGCCAAATCCATTGCTTGTCATCAATTTAAGTGGCGAAGGATGAGCATAATGTAATTCTTATTCTTGTTTCATCGAGTAAATTCGATTCCTTATTCCGGAGGTTCATCAAAATTCTTGATTTCATTTGTTCATCTTTCTTTCCGGAGTTCCATGTTTTCCGCATTATCTCGTCGCGAAGCTCCATCTAAATCATTGCGAGACTTCACCTTGTGTTTTCAACTTCTCTTTCTTTCTATCATACTTGTATTACCGGAGTTCTTCATGGAGGTTCTACATGGTGGTTCGTCAAGGATTCTTTTAATTATTCAATTGTTCTTCAAGATTTCTCTCGAAGTTATGAACCGCCAAGCTATACTCTAAAAATAAACATGGGGCTCAACACATGTTTTGTTTTGAGGAGTTCAAGCATTCTTCATCTTGCATTCCGAAGTGCAATTCTTTCTACTTTATCTTTCGAGATGGTGTCATGTCATCCTAGACAATTTCTCTTCATGTTTCATGATTCACAAGTTGTCAAGAAGGAGATATTTTAAAACCATCATTTTCTATTCGATCATGAGTTGTTTCAACCCATCATAATTTCTTCGTTGGAGTATCTTGATATAGATTTCACCTAAAAGCCTTCCATTGGGAATGTTGCTATTTGTGGTGCTTTTCTATGATCCAAGTTATCTTTTTATCATCTCGGTGAAGAAGTTTTTCATCTCTTTGGTGCTCTCAATCAAATCAATGGTTTCCATTAGTGGCCGGTTGTCACCTCATAGTCTTGAGATGTTTCCATAAGCCCACTACAAGCTTATTCGTTTCGTTGTTGGTTTTCAAACAACTATATTCTAACCTTCTTTCAAGGATGCCTTCCAAATTCAAATTGTGGTAGAAGTTGGCATTTTCTTCTCCATTCTTTTATTTCAATGATCTATCTTCTATTCTTTCTTCCGGAGGCATGGTGATGTTGCTCTCTTCACTCATCATCTCGAATTGTGAGGATCGTGTTCTTTTCCTTGCTTATCCATTTAACCGGAGTGTTGTGTCATCTCTTCAAGTTCTTATCATCTTTTCTAGTTTTCCTTCTTCTTTTAGTCGGAGTGCTGCCCAAATTATATCAATCTCATTCCTTCTCTATCTAGTTTTAACCGGAGTGGTTTCAATATCTATCTTATCACTAAACCTCTTGGTTCTCATCATATTCCTTGTTCCTCTTGTCCAACGAATTGTTTGCAATCTTGGTCATCTCCGTTGTTTTGTTTCTTTCAATTTGTTCAACCTCTCAAGGTTCTTTGGTTTCACTCATTGGTCGAAGAAGCAACTTGTTTTACCTCTTCTCTTCCTCTTTCGTTTCCCTCCGATGCCATCCTAGATCTCGGGACGAGATCCTCTCGTAGTGGTGGAGTGTTGTAACGCCCCGGATACAACTTTCCATATTCGTAACTCCAACTCTTGTCTTTTCCGGAGATGTGATATTTTATTTCCTCCGTGGTTGGGTTTTTGTCTTTTGTTTTGCATTTTGTTCATGCCAGGCATTTCATCCCATGGCATCATGTGCATTGCATTCGCATGTTTTTTTTCATAAAACTCGTTACCGTTCGTAGTTGCCGATTCTCTCTTTGTCTCTATTAACCAATTGTCAGACCGCTTGTCTTCGTTGAACGTTCTGAGACCAACCACCCACTTGCACGCGACCGCCTTGTTCCTATGCAAGCGCACAGACCCCTCCCGCGCGTCTGAAACTTGCCCCGAACCCGAACCGCTCGGTCATGACCAACAGGTCCGGATCATCCCCCAACAACCCCAAAACATCTCCGTTTTCTTAATTGGACGCTCTAGCCTATTTATTCCGGACCGCCCGATCGCGATCGGAGGATCCAAATCATCCCCTTTCGTATATATATATACATATATAGACCCTAGTCCGTTTCTAGACCAAACCCTATTTTCTAGGGATCCTCCTAGCCGCCGCCGCCACTCCTCTTGTCTCCTCCCACCTCGGGATCCTCCTAGATCCCCTTCGCTCCAATCAGCCGCAGCCTTCCCCTACCTTGATCTCCCCTGCCACTCAGTCCCGTCGATCCATCCATGCATCGATCCCCACCAACCAGAGATCCCCATGGCCCTCCTTGACCAGCAGCATCCAGGAGCTCAAGCTCCCTTCTCTCGGTCCATGGCGCCCGGCGCCGAATCGACCACGGCCAGGCCATGCCCCTGCTTCCTCTCTCTCCTTCGGTTCTCTCTCTCCCTCTGTTCTCTCAAACTCTCTTGCTTTCTGTGTTCTACAGGACGCCATGGGGGCACCTCGCTCGAGCTCCGCCTCCGCTTCTAGTTCGCCGCCGGCAACCACCACCAACAGAAGAGCCCCGTCGCGCCCTCCTTCTTCCTCCGTTTTCCTCCTCTCTGTCTCTCAATTCTCTCTCGTTTTCTCTCTGTCCAGGAGCACACCAAGCCGGCCCGCTCCGTCCCCAAGTTCGCCGGGCCTCCAGCCTCGGATCCGGTCGAACCTGAGCTCCTCTGCGGGTCATGGCGCGCCGCCTGGGTCCGCGCCCCTCGATCTCCTATGCCGCCAAGTTCCTCGCCGCCGTGCCCTGCATCCGCGTCGCTCGCCCTGCTTCCTCTGCTTCGTCCAGGACGACGAGCAGCAGTGGCTCGCTCGTTCGAGCGTTGGCCGCGGCCTGCCTAGGTCCTTCGCCTCCGGGGCCATCAGCAACCTCCCCAAGCCGACCCTTCCTGGCCGGATCCCGCCGCCGCGCAGCCACTCCTCGCCCACAGCTCCGCCCAGCCACCGCCATCTTCTTCCCGGAGGTCCCCGACGCCGCAAGTCCCGCTGCCGCCTGCTTCCTCTCGTCGAGATTTAACGACGGCCTTCGCCAGCGTCGTTGACCGCGCCCGCGTGGACCATGAGGCCTCGATCGCCTCCAGCCAAGCCTCCAAGGCCCAGCGCTCCCTGCCCGGCCTCCTCCTCACCGATTGGGCCTCAGCCCATGGGTGAGCTGCCTCCCAGCGCCTGCTCCTGTTGGCCCGTTTGCTCAGATTCGGCCCGATACAGTTTTTTCCCTGCGTTGGACGAATTATCTTTTTATCCAGAGACTGCAGTTTTACAGAAAAACCCTTGCTGTCCATGCATTTAATAACTAATCAATCATGCATCATATGTCAAAACTTTATATATGTAAAATGCTTAGAATTTTATCTAGTTTCACATTATGCCACTTTCATCCCATGTTAAAATGCTTAAAATGTTGTTTGTTTAATTTTGCTGAAATAATATGTTAAAATGATTTATTTCATAACTAAATAACCGTAGCTCGGTTTTAAATAAATTATATATGTAAATGGGGTAGAAAAATGCCTAGTTTAACATGGTGTACTTGCTTTGCATGTTTAACAACATTAAAACTGTGTTTAGGGCAGAACAGTAGCAAATTCAAAATATGCATATGAGGATTTTTCCGGAATTGTTGTTGTTGTTTCCGGCCTCATTTAATCTTGCCTAAATAGTTAGTTTCATATGCTTCACCCCCTTGCCATGTTTAATAACATTTAATATTGTTGGGTAGCGTAAACAAGAGTGAACTAAATAAATGTTGTGAAGTTTCGTCAATATGCAATTCGTTGCATATTGAGCTCCACTTAACTTGTAGTATTGCTTATTGCACTTTGCCATGCCATGCTCATTAAATCGGACATGCATCATACTTGATTATGCATTATGTCGTGTTTATGTGATGGTTGTTTACTATGTTGTTTGTTTGTTTCCGGGTTGCTTCTCTCGTTAGCTTCGGTTTCGTTCCGGAGTTGTGAGGATTCGTTCGACTCGTCCGTTTGTCTTCTTCATTGACTCGTTCTTCTTCCTTGCGGGATTTCGGGCAAGATGACCATACCCTCGAAATCACTTCTATCTTTGCTTGCTAGATGCTCGCTCTTTTGCTATGCCTATGCTCGTTACCTACCACTTGCTATATCATGCCACCCATATTGCCATGTCAAACCTCTAACCATCCTTTCCTAGCAAACCGTTGATTGGCTATGTTACCGCTTTGCTCAGCCCTCTTATAGCGTTGCTAGTTGCAGTGAAGATGAAGTTTGTTCCTTGTTGGAACATGGATATTTTGGGATATCACAATATCTCTTATTTAATTCATGCACCTATATACTTGGTAAAAGGGTGGAAGACTCGGCCTTATGCACGGTGTTTTGTTCCTCTTGCCACCTAGTTTCCGTCATACGGTGTTATGTTCCTTGATTTAGCGTTCCTTACGGTTGGGTGATTTATGGGACCCCTTGACAGTTCGCTTTGAATAAGACTCTTCCAGCAAAGGCCCAACTTTGGTTTTACCATTTGCCACCTAAGCCTTTTTCCCCGGGTTTTCGCGAGCCGAGGGTCATCTTTATTTAACCCCCCGCCAATGCTCCTCTGAGTGTTGGTCCAAACCAGAAACCCTTTGCGCGCCACCTTGGGAAACTTGAGGCCTGGTTTTAGTTATGCGGACTGCTCATCCGGATGTGCCACGAGAACGAGATATGTGCAGCTCCTATCGGGATTTGTCGGCACAATCGGGCGCCTCTGCTGGTCTTGTTTTACCATTGTCGAAATGTCTTGTAGTCCGGGATTCCAAGACTGATCGGTTCTTCCCGGTAGAAGGAATATCCTTCGTTGACCGTGAGAGCTTATAATGGGCTAAGTTGGGACACCCCTGCAGGGTATTATCTTTCGAAAGCCGTGCCCGCGGTTATGAGGCAGATGGGAATTTGTTAATGTCCAGTTGTAGAAAACCCGAAGTTGACCTTAATTAAATTACATCAACCGCGTGTGTAATCGTGATGGTCTCTTCTCGGCGGAGTCCGGGAAGTGAACACGGTGTTGGAGTTATGTTTGGCGTAAGTAGTTCAGATCACTTCTTGATCGCTACTAGCTTCACGACCGTGCCTTGCTTCTCTTCTCGCTCTCTTTTGCGAATGTAGCCACCATATATGCTAGTCGCTGCTGCAGCTCCACCTCACAACTCTGTCCTTCCTATAAGCTTAAATAGTCTTGATCTCGGGGTGTGAGATTGTTGAGTCCCGTGACTCACAGATCCTACCAAAACAGTTGCAGTGCCGATGATGCGGTCAGATGATGCAACCGAGCTCAAGTGGGAGTTCGACGAGGAACGTGGTCGTTACTATGTGTCTTTTCCGATGACCAGAGTGGAGCCAGTTGGGACGATCGGGGATCTGTGTAGCATTTGGGGTAGTCTTCTTTTATTTTGGTTCCGTAGTCGGACCTTGAGTGTAATCTGGATGATGGATGTTTATTTATGTATTGTGTGAAGTGGCGACTGTAAGCCAACTATGTATCTCTTTCCCTTATGTATTACATGGGTTGTGTGAAGATTACCTCACTTGCGACATTGCTTTCAATGCGGTTAAGCCTCTAAGTCGTGCTTCGACACGTGGGAGATATAGCCGCATCGAGGGCGTTACATAAGACCAAAGCCCAATATAATCAAAGCAATGCCAAGGCCAATACCACAAAGAGCAGAGGGACGGAGCAGGTTCCCCCGGCAAGACCCTTGCCGGGCGGCCTCAGCGGCCCCGGCAAGACTCTTGCCAGGGCAGCTCGCCCCACACCAACAGAGAGAGCCACCCTTGAGCCCACGGTCCCCAACACCATCATCCACGTGGGGCCAGGGCTCGGGAGGCATCTTCGTGGTGGCATGCAGATCTTTGTGAAGACATAATCAAGACCAGATAAGGACCAAAAGACGACGACCCTTGGCAGGATTCTAGCCAAGGATATCCACAAGGCCCCCGGCAGGCGCCTTGCCGGGGACGACAGCAAGCGCCACGGCAAGGCCCTTGCCGAGGACGTCAATAGGCCACCACTAGGCCCGCATCAACCAAGATCCCACCGACCGTCCCCAAGCAGCTGCCAGCCGGACCAGCTGGGCACGCACCTGCGTGGCGACGATCGGCCTCTACACCAACTCAGCAAGCACCTGCGTGGTGGCATGCAGATCTTCCTGAAGGCCCTACCACCGCGCCACCTCAGCTGCCTGCCTGCCTACATGGCGCCACCCGCACCGCTGGCCAGGGCGCGTGTCGAAGCCAGGCGAGGCAGCAACGGACGGGACGGGCTCCGTTCCCGCCCCCGATAAAGCAGGAGGACCCCTAAGCGATGCATTAAATGCATCTTATCCTATAATGCGAGGGATAACCTCACAACACTGTACCCTTTCCACCTCCTGTTTGCCACTGTGGCGACCCCTTTTCCTATAAAAGGAGGCCCGAGGCGACCAGGAGAAGGATTGTGCTTTTTGGAGCTCGTTACACCCCGTAGCTGGCTCAAGAACTCAAAATACATCCACCAAAGCAGGACTAGGGTTTTACGCACCCTCGCGGCCCGAACCTGGATAAACGAACCGCGTGCTATCTGTCAGATCCGTTCTTCTCTCAACCCCGTGCCCCGCAACCGTAGTAGGGATTCTTGTAATCCCATAGGTGTCATTTCCACCGACAATTCTGGCTAGGCAGTTTTTAGACCATTTGTAGACTTTTTCGAAAAAAAATTGTTGCGGAGCAAAAAAAAGAGGAAAAAAGTGCAGAAAAGAGAAAAAAAAAGATAAAAAAATTCAGAGTGTGCTCCTGCCTTGTTTACGTGCCGCGCCGTGATTTTGTTAGTGTTCTAGGCTCCTGTCTCTAGCACGGTCTAGCCTAGGACCAGCACAGTACCGTCGTTGAGCGTTTATTCAACTTTGCATCTCTGAATTGATTATTGCTGACACTTTTTGCTACCATATTATAAGCTTTCCCAGCTTCACATACATCTACATCGTGCGTTTAACTCTCCCTGGTAATCGCTCTATCCAAGCCTTGAGAGTTTTGACTACATCGGTTGCCGATCACCGCCTGCTGCTGGGTAAGAACTGGTAAGAATTTGAGATTTTCTTAACGGAGTTGTGACACCCGCCACCACCACCACTTGTTAGTAGTCTGTAGGATCATATTCTTGTGTGTTTCTATTGCTGCTAACCATGCCAGGATCACAAGCCGACGAGACTGACTGGGAGCGAACAAGGAGCTTCATTATAAGTTTTAGCAAATGATGAGTGGACAGGTGCAAGATGTGCTAAATAGATTTGAAGAGGCCATGGAGAAGATAGATGGCATGGAGAATACATTTGAAACAAAGCTCAATAACAAGTTTGCTGAATTACTTTCGCCTTTTTCCACCACCACCGGCCGCTGCAGCTGTCGCACCTCTACAACAACAACAACAACAACATCGCCTTCCAAATCAAGTTGGACGAGCATAGCGCGTTCCCCTTGAGCCTGGTCAAACTTCTGGTGCCGCTGTTGATGCTTCTGTAGCTCCTGCTGCTACTGCAGAGGTGGAGGACCATTGCGAGGATGAGGTTGACCAAAATCAGAACTACGTGCAACCACCAGCACCACCACCACCAGGTCGTCCTCATGCGTATCATTGCAACAGTAGGGCTGCACCACCACCTGAGGTACATGACCATCTTCCTAAACTGAAATTGAATATTCCACCATTTGAGGGTAGATATGTTCCTGATATATATCTTACTTGGGAGTTAGAAACTGAACAACGTTTTACATGTTTACAATATCCCGAGGAGAGACGTGTCCCTTCTGATGTTTGTGCTTTCACTAGTTTTGCATGTGTTTGGTGGTCTCAACATTGTAGATTATATCCTATCCAGCTACTTGGGCTGCTTTGAAAACTGCTATGCGTACTCGTTGGGTTCCACCATATTATCAACGTGAATTACTTCAAAAATTGCAGCGGTTAAGACAAAGAAAAAATTCTGTAGAAGAATATTATCAGGAATTACAAACTGGCATGATTAGATGTGGTATTGTTGAGGAGAATGAAGCTATGCTTGCACATTTTATGTGTGGATTAAATAGAGAGATTCAGACCATCCTAGAGTATAAGGATTATAATAATATCACTCGTTTATTCCATCTTGCTTGTAAAGCTGAACGTGAAGTGCAGGATCGACAAGCATTGGCGCGGACTAACTTTTCTGCAGGTCGACCCTCATCATGGACACCGCATGCATCCTCTACTTCCACACATTCTACTGCACCGACACCTCCATCAGCTGTTACCTCCAGCTGTGATACAAGGAAGCAGGCACAACCACCATTATCTGCCAAGAGCACACCTATTAGGCCTGCAAAGAGTTCTTCTTCTTCCATGGCATCAACAGGGCACACCAGTGATATTATTTGTCGTTGTTGTAAGGCAAGAGGACATTTTGCGAGAGAATGCAAATCTCAGCGTGTGATGATTGCTACTGAGGATGGTGGGTATGAGTCCGCTAGTGACTATGATGAGGATACTTTGGCTCTTATTACACGTGAATAAAACGGTGGAGACGATTCTGATCATGAGACGCAATACATGGCTCCTGAAGATGCTGACAGGTATGAATGTTTAGTTGCTCAATGTGTTTTGAGTGTCCAGGTTACACAAGCTGAGCAAAATCAGAGGCATAATTTGTTCCATACAAAGGGAGTTGTGAAGGAACGTTCTGTTCGCGTGATCATAGATGGAGGGAGTTGCAACAACTTGGCTAGCATGGAGATGGTGGAGAAGCTATCTCTCACCACAAGACCACATCCACATCCTTACTACATCCAATGGTTCAACAACAACGACAAGGTTAAGGTAACACATACTGTTCGTGTGCATTTTAGTATCTCTACATATGCTGATTATGTTGATTGTGATGTGGTACCTATGCAAGCATGTTCCTTATTACTTGGTAGACCATGGCAATTTGATAAAAATTCTGTACACCATGGTAGAAACAATCAGTATACTCTTGTTCATAAGGATAAAAATATTACTTTGCTTCCTATGACTCCTGATTCCATTTTGAAAGATGATATTAATAGAGCTAACAAAGCAAAACAGGAGAAAAATAAGAGTGAAAATCAGATTGTGGCAAAAGAATTTGAGCAACAAATGAAGCCTAATAATAAACCATCTACTGTTGCTTCTGAAATTAAATTGAAAAGTGCATGTTTACTTGCCACAAAATCTGGTATTGATGAGCTAGATTTTAGCAAATCTGTTTGCTATGCTTTTGTGTGCAAAGAGGCATTATTTTCATTCAAGGACGTGCCTTCTTATTTTCCCCCTACTTTCACTAACATTTTGCAAGAGTTCACTGACGTCTTTCCACAAGACGTGCCACCGGGATTACCACCTATTCGAGGGATTGAGCATCAAATTGACTTAATTCCCGGTGCATCGCTACCCAACCGTGCACCATACCTTACCAATCCAGACGAGACGAAGGAGATTATGTGTCAAGTACAGGAGCTGCTCGACAAAGGTTATATATGCGAATCTCTTAGTCCTTGTGTTGTTCCTATTTATACTAGTGCCTAAAAAGGATGGTACGTCGCGTATGCGTGTTGATTGTAGAGGCATTAATAATATTACTATTCGTAATCGTCATCCTATTCCTAGGCTAGATGATATGCTTGATGAATTGAGTGGCTCTACAATATTCTCCAAAGTTGATTTGCGTAGTGGGTACCATCAAATTCGTATGAAATTGGGAGATGAATGGAAAACAACATTCAAAACTAAGTTTGGTTTATATGAGTGGTTAGTCATGCCTTTTGGGTTAACTAATGCGCCTAGTACTTTCATGAGACTAATGAACGAAGTTTTACGTGCTTCCATTGGACGATTTGTGGTAGTCTACTTTGATGATATATTGATTTATAACAAATCTTTGGAAGAACATTTGGAACATTTACGTGTTGTTTTTATTGCTCTACGTGATGCATGTTTGTTTGGTAACCTTGGGAAGTGCACCTTTTGCACCGACCGAGTATCTTTTCTTGGCTATGTTGTTACTCCACAGGGAATTGAAGTTGATAAAGCCAAGATTGAAGCTATTGAGAGTTAGCCGCAGCCCAAAACGGTCACACAAGTGAGGAGTTTCCTTGGCCTCGCTGGTTTCTATAAGCGTTTTGTGAGAGATTTCAGCACCATTGCTGCACCTCTCAACGAGCTTACAAAGAAGGATGTGCCTTTTGTTTGGGGTACCGCACAGGAAGAAGCCTTCACAGTATTGAAAGATAAGTTGACACATGCTCCTTTACTCCAACTTCATGATTTTAATAAGACTTTTGAGCTTGAATGTCATGCTAGTGGAATTGGATTAGGAGGTGTGTTATTACAAGATGGCAAACCTGTTGCATACTTTTATGAAAAATCGAGTGGGCCTAGTCTGAACTAGTCTACTTATGATAAATAATTATATGCTCTTGTTCGGACTTTAGAGACATGGCAACATTATTTATGGCCCAAAGAATTTGTTATACATTCTGATCATGAATCTTTGAAACATATTAAAAGTCAAGCTAAACTGAATCTTAGACATGCTAAATGGGTGGAATTCATTGAGACTTTCCCTTATGTCATTAAACACAAGAAGGGTAAAGAAAATGTTATTGCTGATTCTTTGTCTCGTCGCTGTACTATGCTTTCACAACTTGACTTTCAAATATTTGGTTTGGAGACCATCAAAGATCAATATGTCCATGATGCTGATTTTAAAGATGTAATGCAGAATTGTAAAGAAGGAAGAACATGGAACAAGTTCGTTATTAATGATGGCTTTGTGTTCCGTGCTAACAAGCTATGCATTCCTGCTAGCTCTGTTCGTCTTTTGTTGTTGCAGGAGGCGCATGGAGGAGGATTAATGGGACACTTTGGCGTGAATAAGGCGAAGGACGTACTTGCTACACATTTCTTTTGGCCAAAGATGAGACGGGATGTTGAGCGTTTTGTTGCTCACTGCACTACATGTCAAAAAGCTAAGTCACGACTCAATCCTCATGGTTTATATATGCCTTTGCCTGTACCTAGTGTTCCTTGGAAGGATATATCTATGGACTTTGTTTTAGGTTTACCTCGAACAAAGAAGGGGAGGGATAGCATATTTGTTGTCATGGATAGATTTTCGAAAATGGCACACTTTATACCATGTCATAAAAGCGATGATCTTTGTTAATGTTGCTGATTTGTCCTTTCGGGAAATTATTCGCTTGCATGGTGTGCCAAATACTATTGTTTCAGATCGTGATACTAAATTCCTTAGCCACTTTTGGAGATGTTTATGGGCTAAGTTGGGGACTAAACTGCTTTTTAGTACTACTTGTCACCCCCAAACTGATGGACAAACCGAAGTAGTCAATAGAACATTGTCTACTATGCTTAGGGCTGTTTTGAAGAATAATAAGAAAATGTGGGAAGAATGCTTGCCTCATATTGAATTTCCTTATAATCATTCATTGCATTCTACTACTAAGATGTGCCCTTTTGAAATTGTATATGGTTTCCTACCTCGTGCACCTATTGATTTGTTGCCTCTTCCATCTTCGGAGAAGGTTAATTTTGATGCTAAAGAACGTGCTGAATTGATTTTAAAAATGCATGAGTTAACTAAGGAAAACATTGAGCGTATGAATGCTAAAATATAAACTTGCTGGAGATAAGGGTAGAAAACATGTTGTGTTTGCACCTGGAGATCTTGTTTGGTTAAGTTGTGTAAGGATAGATTTCCTAATTTGCGCAAATCAAAGCTAATGCCATGTGCTGATGGTCCTTTTAAGGTGTTAGAGAAAATAAATGATAATGCATATAAACTTGAGCTACCTGCAGATTTTGGGTTTAGTCCCACTTTTAACATTGCAGATTTGAAGCCTTATTTGGGTGAGGAAGATGAGCTTCCGTCGAGGACGACTTCATTTCAAGAAGGGGAGGATGATGAGGACATCAATACCATTGTTACACCCACAGCCCCTACGGTTACATATACTGGACCAATTACTAGAGCTCGTGCACGCCAATTAAATTACCAGGTACTTTCGTTTCTTGGTAATGATTCTAATGTTCATGAGAATATGATGCTGCCTAAATTGGATACATTTGTTTTGCTTACAAGTGAAGGGCCTAGCTTGGAGAAGGATGAACATTGGAACAAGAACACGCATGGAGTTGATGGCATGCGCAAGCGGATCAAGAACGGAGTTACAAGTGATGATTCCAGGACTTTGAAGCCACCTTAAGGAGTGCATACAAGATGCCACTTCATAAATCTAGAGGCTATTCTAGGTGCTGCGTCACCTTATTATTGGGCCAGGCCCATGTATTTTCAAAATACTTAAGTATAGGATATTTTTAGAGTCCGTATGTGTGGGGAAACAAGATTTAGGGTTGGTTTCAGACCCCTCCTCCAAGGGCCACGAAATTCCCCCCTCTTCCTCCATATATACAGCCCTTAGGGCGTCGTTTAGACTTTGGGTTTGTTTAGATCAAAAGTTCGCCATAGTTGCAACTTCGCGTACTTCGTTTGTATTCAACGACCAGACCAAGACGTCACAGAACCCCACCTTGATCAATAAAGCTTTCCTCTTATATTCACAATATCCAGATTGCAATCTTAGTTTTTTGCTTGTTCTTCGTTTGCTGCGCAGAAAATGACCTTCGTGGTCGTTGATCGTGCTCGGCGTGGTCAATAACCTCTCGGAGTTGGTTTAGTGATTGCTAAGGCGCGATGTCCTCGCACGTTCATAGTCGGATCGTCAAAGTCGACTTCCTCCAAAACGATAGCCACCATCTCATCGAAAGACGGGACACCTTTGCCTCTATCATCGTTGGTTAAGCTCTCGCGCAGCACCCTAAGCGAGCTCCCGAGTGCCCATATATCTTGATGGAAAGCAGCCTGCTCTCCATTAATTTAAACTGGAGAATGTGCCCCTCCGACAAGCTATGGGCTCGAGCAATGGTCTTCCAGCCACGACGGAGGTACATAACATCAGGAGCAGGGAAGTCAACATCCACCCACATGCCACCATTCCCACAACCCCTCATGTGCAACCTTAGTGTGCCCGACTGTTCGAGCCCCATTACCCGTGCAAATGGAGTAGGGAGCCGGAGATGGCCGAACGGAGGCTTGTAGAGCCTGATGACGAACTCTCGAGGCTAGTCTCCGATGTGGCCTTCCATCACAGGAGGAGCCTCCTGTGGGGGCGCGGCCAGAGTGCCACCCCGTCGTCCTCCTCCTCGAGCACCGTGGCGACTTTGACCTCGCCCCCTCCCTCTTCCTCTCGTGGTGGGTTCTACCACTTCGTGGTCCGGAAGAGGGGGGATATGCTGTCGAGCAGAAGCTCTCGTCGCTACCGCCAGAGTTCCACCACTCCCTCGTCCCCTCACCATGACGAGCAAAGAAAGTTTGAGGAAGGGAAGAAGGGGAACGTGTGTGAGCAAACGCACCACTCCTACCCCCTTTTATAGGGGGACGAGGCAGGGGCTGGCCTCTCACGCTGGGAGCGGCCGCCCTGATACCCCAATACGGTCTCCCTGCACCCTCAATAGCTCGGGGAGTCAAGGCCGACCCTCTGCTCCAACAAATGATGCCTGGTTTTCTGCCATGGCGCCTGTCCCCGCACTCTCCACATCCACCACCTACCCTACCCAATGCATGTAGGACACGTGGCGGCGCTTGAAGTGGGAAGAAAGTGGGATGGCAGTTTCCGCCCCATGATCATGGGGCGTGGGCAATCCGCGGGCCAAGATATGAGTTTTTCCACAACGTTGCACACGACGCGCGAGAAAACCGGAAACTGGCCCGGACTCAAGATTAATGAATAAGCAAAGAAGATCTCAAGGTGCCAGCCTCTTCCATGCCCCTGCCTATGCACTTATTAGGGCCTACCCCGACGATGCCCAACAGCGTGTTCGGGGCAGGCCCGGGGTCTTCTATCGGTGCAACAAACCCTGGGTTTGTTGTCCGGACTGTGCACAAGCGCGAGATCAATAACATAGCACCAAGCATAGATTGAAGCATAGGGAATCAGTTCTTCGAAGGACCAACATGTATTGTGAGAAGACCAAGACTAGCCAGAGAAGCAAGATATTGCTAAGGAAGAACCTCTCTTGCCGTGCAGGCAAACCTGGCGAGGATGGAGTTACCCCTAGAAGCAAGCCTTCGGGACGCCCCAGCAAGCCTGCCGGGGCTTACGGAGGCAAAACCACCTCACCACACCACCTGATCATGACGCATGTCATCGATCGATGCAGTGTCAAGCTCCAATGTGACTAAGTGGCTACTATTCACCACATGGAAGCCACTTCCTACAAGAAATACCTCCAGACGACACCCGTCCTGCGACGTGTCGAGCAAGCAGGCACGAAGCTGGCAAAATAGCCCGGCATGGCCTACCGGGCAAGCTGCGATGTGACGTTGAGCGGCGCATTTAATGCGGTCTGTCAGCCTGTAGAGTTAGGTATGATAGCACTGTTTTCTATCTAATCAGTACATAATGACTAATTTTCCACTGTGGTGACCTCTTTATCTATAAAAGGAGGCCGAAGTTAACCGTAAAAAGGGTTAGCGAATCCACCCCGTCACACATTCATATGCGCGTCGTTTCGCCCAGGTCAACCCTGCCGGGCAAGCATGTTGCGCTCACCACCACTTTTTCTACCATCAATACACCAAAGCAGGAGTAGGGTTTTACGCCTCACGGTGGCCCGAACCTGGGTAAAGACTGCCCGTGAGATCTCTGCCATGCTGTTTCACGCTCCTCTGCTCTTTGTGCAACGTGCCATCCCCCCGCCGAACCAGCAAGGGACTCTTGGTCCCATAGGTGGCCGTGGTTTCCTGCGACACTAACCGGTTATCCTTCATGATTGATTGCCCTCACCATGGTATGCGGACTAGGTGCAGCAGCAACAACATCAGGGGTGGATGGCTGACTGTCTTTAGTGGCGGTATCGGCTTCAAACTATAGATTGGCATCAGCCATGATGACATCACTTGCTTCAGTCACAATGGAAGCAGCAGCAGTGGCTTCAGCGGTAGGAGGGTTAGTTACATTGACTTCACATGAAACATTTTCGGTAGCAGGCATCACAACATGTTCTTCAACATTTTCTTATTGATTTTCATCGGCCGATGCAGCCAGAATGTCTTCAACCTATTTTGCTTTAGAATCTTGGGTAGTATTTGAATCGGTGGCATTAGGAAACACTTCACGTGAGACTGAACTTGTGAGTTTCACATCCTCTTCAGGGATACTGGACATGGAGACAGAGGGCCTAGGGCCTTTGTGAAGCCTGTGGAATGAGGGTGGTGCATGAGGAGATGGCGTTGTCTTCTCCATGTCTTCAGGTGTGTCTTGGGGCGTCTCAAGCACTGGAGTAGTCACTTGAGTTGGTGGTGTGCACGGGATCACTTCATGCAAGGGGGAGTTGGGGTGTTGCTCTTCCTAAAATTCGTCTTGGTCAATTGGCATCGTGGAACAGCCAATGTTTATGGATTCATTGTTCGTAGGAACAGGCGATGATATCTGGTTCTAGGTGAGCTGAGGAAGGACTTCATCATCTTGTTTTTCCACATTGTCTTCATGACCAATGTCTTCAGCTACGGTGGTGTCAACAGCTAGAATCTCTGCAGTGACATGAGCCTCTTTGGGAGCAGGTTCATGCAGAACCATTTGTCTTTCTCGGTGGGAGGAGGCAGGCAGAGCAACACAGATAGGCCTGCTCATCCGGATGTGCCCTAAGAACGAGATATGTGCAGCTCCTATCGGGATTTGTCGGCACAATCGGGCGGCTTTGCTGGTCTTGTTTTACCATTGTCGAAATGTCTTGTAGTTCGGGATTCCGAGACTGATCGGGTCTTCCCAGTAGAAGGAATATCCTTCGTTGACCGTGAGAGCTTATAATGGGCTGTTGGGACACCCTGCAGGTATTATCTTTCGAAAGCCGTGCCGCGGTTATGAGGCAGATGGGAATTTGTTAATGTCCGGTTGTAGAAAACCCGAAGTTGACCTTAATTAAATTACATCAACGCGTGTGTAACTGTGATGGTCTCTTCTCGGCGGAGTCCGGAAGTGAACACGTGTTGGAGTTATGTTTGACGTAAGTAGTTCAGATCACTTCTTGATCGCTACTAGCTTCCCGACCATGCCTTGCTTATCTTCTCGCTCTCTTTTGCGAATGTAGCCACCATATATGCTAGTCGCTGCTGCAGCTCCACCTCACAACTCTGTCCTTCCTATAAGCTTAAATAGTCTTGATCTCATGGGTGTGAGATTGCTGAGTCCCGTGACTCACAGATTCTACCAAAACAGTTGCAGTGCCGACGATGCGGTCAGCAGATGACGCAACCGAGCTCAAGTAGGAGTTCGACGAGGAACGTGGTCGTTACTATGTGTCTTTTCCCGATGATCGTGAGTGGAGCCAGTTGGGACGATCGGGGATCCTGTAGCATTTGGGGTAGTCTTCTTTTATTTTGGTTCCGTAGTCGGACCTTGAGTGTAATCTGGATGATGGATGTTTATTTATGTATTGTGTGAAGTGGCATCGTAAGCCAACTATGTATCTCTTTCCTTATGTATTACATGGGTTGTGTGAAGATTACCTCACTTGCGACATTGCTTTCAATGCGGTTATGCCTCTAAGTCGTGCTTCGACACGTGGGAGATATAGCCGCATCGAGGCGCTATAAGTTGGTAATCGAGCCATCCCGACTTAGGAGCCCCTGCTTGATTTTTTTTCATGCGTTGTTGAGTCTAGAACAAAATGTTTTGAGTCTTAGGATTATATATATCGGAGAGTAGGATTCTTTTACTCCTCGGTCCCTTCGTCGCTCGTGAGGTCTCCCGACGAGAAGTTTTGACTCTCCTCTCCTCAAATTTCACTAAAAAAATTTAGGATCACGCTGGTATCTTGGAATCGTTCGATGGTTTTGTGACGAGAACATTGTTCTTGGTGCCTCCCGACATTTAGGGGTTGTGGCGGTGTCCCGGGAGTTGAGCTCCGAGGTGTTGTCGCCACAATTTTATCGCAGCGATTCGAATACCGAGCTTTGCCGACATCGAAAATCTCTTTTGTACAGTTGTTGGTGAGATAACCCGATAACCCAAAGATCGGGCGAGCTCATGAGTATTGCCATGACTCAGATAACGGATGCTTTTCAAAGGTCGAGGTACACGATTTCGAAGGTTTCTTGGTTATGTGTTGACGGATGGATACAATGGATCTAGGTATTGTTAGTTTGGGTGATATATTTTGTGTCCCTTGTATCCCCAACACCAGATTGCATAACCAGAAAGTTTCAGGAGTTTATAAGTGGGAATTCAAGTAGCTCCTAGAATATCTTTCCGACAGATGCATGATATGGGATTGGGTAAATCTCTATCATATGTATTTGTTCCGGCTTATTCTGCAAGCCAAATCCTTTGTTTTTGTTTTGTTTTGTGGTATTCGAGTTGCTTCAATGCCAAGTGTTGATTCCAGACCTTATTCTAAGAGGTGTTCTCATATTTCTATCTGGATGCTAATCCTTCTTGTTCATCAACATTGTCTTTTCAATCCTTTCCAACCGGTGTGCTTCCCTTCAAGTGGATCCGATCATTTCAACATTCGCAAGATCATTCCTCAGTTTTTCTCAACGGTGTCTGTTTCATCCGTCCCAAGTTGCCTTTGTTTTTCCCGCCGTCCCACCCTTTTTCTTCAAGGACTCGGATTTCTTAATCAAGTATCCTTTTTATTGATGTGAAGTCTCTTCATTCTTTTCCTCCATGTTCTTACCTGGTGTTTCCTCATGAAGATGCTCAACAGTTTCAAGTTCATCATCCTTCGTTGTTGTTTCTTCTACGGTGGATTCAATTCAAGCTTTGTCGATCGTATCTTTTCCTCGTTTCAAATGTTTTCTCATGCCGATGCACCTCTTAATCATTCACTTCTCGCTATTCATTTGTCCTATAGTGCTGAAGATATCTCAGAAGGCTTGTCTTTTCTTCCAAGATCTGTTCAAGCTATTTGGAGATTATTATCTCATTCAAGTCATTTAATTCAACCGGTGCAACCTCTCTTTAAAATCCTTCAATGATGTTTCTTTCGAGTGGGCCCTAACCCACAGGTCTTTTCCCAGGATCTTACCTGACTCTTCTAATTTATCCGGAGCGATTCCCAAAGTCTTTCGAAGTTTGACGTAAGAATGAATTTTCATCAGTCACATGCCTTCTCCTAGGCTGCTTTCAAATTCTTTTCATCTCTGACTCAACGTTTCCTCTTTTAATCCTTCCGGAGTTTCTCAACAATTTGGTGGTGTTTCTCCTCGACATTCTCAAATGTGAAGACCAAGAAGAGTTCCTCTTAAATCCTTACACGTTCTTCCAAAGATGCGTAGTTCATGTTTGATGCCATCCTCTCATAATTGTTTTCGATTGTGGGAATTCTTTTCACCCATCCGGAGCATTTCATGAGTTGTTTCTATTTCTTTCCTCTGAAGGCCATCATGTCATAATTCTTCATTCTCAGCGTGTAGCTACCGTTCTCCAAATCTTACCGGTGAATCGTTCAAATATCCTCTAATCAGTTCATGATCTCTTCATTCTCTTGTATCTAAATTCTCTCAAGCGTCTTCATTCGTTTTCCAATTCTTCCCGGTGAATTGTGCTTTTGCTACGTTCATTTTCAATCCTTACGGTGGTTCGTTCAAGATTTCACTTCCTTTGTTATCATATCAATTCATTCGTTGTTTCCAAATCCCATCGGTGGTTCCATCAATAGCTTCTCAAGTTTGCACTATATCTCTCTTCAATCCTCGCAAAAGAATAAGTAGTAGGCCAAATCCATTGCTTGTCATCAATTTAAGTGGCGAAGGATGAGCATAATGTAATTCTTATTCTTGTTTCATCGAGTAAATTCGATTCCTTATTCCGGAGGTTCATCAAAATTCTTGATTTCATTTGTTCATCTTTCTTTCCGGAGTTCCATGTTTTCCGCATTATCTCGTCGCGAAGCTCCATCTAAATCATTGCGAGACTTCACCTTGTGTTTTCAACTTCTCTTTCTTTCTATCATCCTTGTATTACCGAAGTTCTACATGGAGGTTCTACATGGTGGTTCGTTAAGGATTCTTTTAATTATTCAATTGTTCTTCAAGATTTCTCTCGAAGTTATGACCCGCCAAGCTATACTCTAAAAATAAACATGGGGCTCAACACATGTTTTGTTTTGAGGAGTTCAAGCATTCTTCATCTTGCATTTCGAAGTGCAATTCTTTCTACTTTATCTTTCGAGATGGTGTTATGTCATCCTCGACAATTTCTCTTCATGTTTCATGATTCACAAGTTGTCAAGAAGGAGATATTTTAAAACCATCATTTTCTCTTCGATCATGAACCTGCTCCTTCTCTTCTCCTTCTTCTTCTTCTTCTCCTTCTTCTTCTCCTCCTTCTTCTTCTCCTGCTTCTTCTTCTCCTCCTTCTTCTTCTCCTCCTTCTTCTTCTTCTCCTTCTTCTTCTTCTCCTTCTTCTTCTCTCTTCTTCTTCTTCTCCTTCTTCTTCTTCTCCTTCTTCTTCTTCTTCTCCTTCTTCTTCTTCTCCTTCTTCTTCTCCTCCTTCTTCTTCTTCTCCTTCTTCTTCTTCTCCTTCTTCTTCTTCTCCTTCTTCTTCTTCTCCTTCCTTGTTCTCCTTCTACTTCTCCTTCTCCTTCTTCTTCTTCTCCTTCTTCTTCTCCTTCTTCTTCTTCTCCTTCTTCTTCTTCTCCGTCTTCTTCTTCTCTTCTTCTTCTTCTTCTTCTTCTTCTTCTTCTTCTTCTTCTTCTTCTTCTTCTTCTTCTTCTTCTTCTTCTTCTTCTTCTTCTTCTTCTTCTTCTTCTTCTTCTTCTTCTTCTTCTTCTTCTTCTTCTTCTTCTTCTTCTTCTTCTTCAAGGGCAGGGCGACGAAGAGCATTTGTTTTCAAGCCCTCATTGTGATCTTGGACGCACTTTTCAGCATAGTTCTTCAGACGCTCATGGGAACCTTTAGCTTCATCACGATGCCTCTGGAATTCAGCTTTCAGGTCAGTCATCATCAGCTTGAACTTCTCAATGTCAGTGGCGTTGAGCTTGGCCACATGTTTCTTGAAGACTGCCTTCGCCTGATCAATCTTATTTTTCTGCCCACACTTTATGAGCAATAGCAAGTTCTCTGTTAATGAACCTTGGAAGGTAACGCTGATGCCAATGGGCAGTTGTAGATTTTCAAGAGATAGAGAGGGATTGTCAAACCACTCATCAATGAAGTTATTTATAATGTCAGCATCGAACAGAGGCAGGTTCTTGAAGTTATCAACCTCTTGCTGCTTGTTCTTGATCAGCAGCTCTAGTGCATCATCATCAAGATCTTCATCGCTTGACGGATCAACGATATCACCATCATCTCGCAGAATTCTTGTCGCAGCAGGGGCACGACCAATAGTGCTCTTTGTCTTTGGAGAGGTTTGAGACAAATCTTCTGAATGCACACTGGATTCAGGAGGTGCAACTTTCAGCGGCTTCACTTTTGAAACTTTTGGTGCAGAAGTAGCTTTTGAAGCCTTTGACTTCTTGACAGGCTTCGGGGATTCAGGAGCACCAGTTTGTTGCTCATGTTCTTGATCAGCTTCAACACTTGCTCGTTGTTCAACATAGTGCGCCAGATATGCAGCAAAATCATGGAAGGGGCGAACAAGATTGGCTTCAGCCTGGCATGTGCCATCAGGCCTTGATACAGCTAGACCTGAGTTGAAGTCAATCCTATAGTCCTTCTTATTCTTGGCAGCACAGCCCCTGGCGAACTAATAATTGGCTTCAAAAAGATCATCATCCCGGCACCATAACATGCTTGATGGATCAGGGTTTTCATGCATGGGACGCCTCACCATGCAAGGATAGAAGCCTTGCTAAATGGCTTCAGCCTTGGTCTTTCGGTGAAGCTTCTTGTAGATGATATCGGCCCACGGTGGCCTCACATCATTCTTGGCTGCGTACTCTGGGGTCACAAATTTGTAGTGAAACCACTGTTCCTGCCAGTACCTGTGAATCCATTGCATGCGTGATTCGCGCTCCCCATATGTCTCCTCTGATTAGATTTGTACGTTTCATATAGACCTAGAGGCAGATCCAGTGCAGTATTCTTAGGACGCTGACTATCCCCTTTGACTGAGGATTTACCACCTACAATTGGGTTCACAGAAATGATTGGCTTTGCTCTGCTTGTCAAATAGGAACTGGCTTCGGGAGACTCAAGGTGAAGCTGCAAGATGTCTGCAAATGAATTCAGGCTATGAGAACCAAAAGACTTGCCCACCGACATGTACTTGTGAAAGAAATAGAGTTGCGAGGGAAGCAGGAGAGATCATATGCTTTCTCAGAGGATTTTGAAGATAAAATTAGTTTGAAGACATTAACCTCATAGTGCGAAGACATTCACTTATTGGGATAAGTTGTCTCTAGATTTATACGAATCCGTGAATAAGTACAAGTGGGGAAACACACTAGTTATGAATCATAAGTGAAGGTACTTGGAAAATCATGAGATGCAAAAGATAGAAGATCCACATTTAGAAGTGACAAAACAACTTTCTGAAGATATAGAAAGTTAAATAGATCAAACAAACTTTATAAGTGAGATTTTATTTACCGATCAAGAAGTGGGAACGAACTACAAGATGAGTCAGAGAGGAGGTCGAGCACTTCAATATACCGCACCCTAACTTGGTGGCGGGTGACATCTACGATGGCGGCAAGGGGAGAATATCCGCGGCTAGCATAAGTACGGCTACAGAGAGGTTGCGGAAGTGAAGCGCTTCTTCTCCGGCAATGATGAGGGCTAGCGAAGCGCTAGGGTTGCGAGCAAGAGAGAGAGAGAGAGAGAGAGAGAGAGAGAGAGAGAGAGAGAGAGAGAGAGGAGTAAATGAGTTAATGACCGCGGGGCCTTTGTATTTATGAGGAGAGCTGCACTGTGAAGTTACTGCGCTGCCCCAGGCGGTTCATATCAGCATGACGTGTGCCATGCATGCGTAGTTTAAACAATTGTGCCACGGCCCCACCTCATAGCTGGTTCGACGGGAGGTCGTTCCGGCTTCTTCGGGTTTCGGCAAAATGTATAAGGATAAAATATATATATATATTAAATGTTGGTCTCAAATTCTATGTCTGACAAAGACACACTGAAGACAATCGACACTTGTCAATAAAATGCATATGAAGATTTAGAGAGAGTAGGAGAGATAAGCATAGATGAGGTATGTGGGGTTGGGTCAATTCTGCTAATACCCTTAAGAGTCTTATTCTGCTAACACAACACGTCTTATTCTATTAACACCAACCGAAAACACGTCCCGAGCTCCAGCGAACTGCAACCAAAAAACTCCTCCCCAACCCCACATACAACCTTATCCACTGCCCACCCCAACACCCCACACCTAACCCACTTCCTTCTTTGGTCAAACCCCCGCCCCCAGCGGCGGCTCCCCCACTCCCGACCACCTCCCACTCCGCGACGGCTCCCCCACTCCCGACCGTCTCCCACTCCGCGGCGGCGCCCCCACCCCTAGCCACTTTCCACCCTGTGGCGGCTACCTCTCCCCTTCCCATTGGCTCTCGGCGACAAGGAGAAGCTCGACCAGCCTGATCGCGCTGCCCACCCCCCGCTGTGCGCCGCCGCCGCCCACCCCGGCCACTGCCATGCACCACCCGCCCCAACCGCCTCCCTCGTCTCGCCAGTCGTGACCACGCCTTGACCCCCAGCTGGATCCAAACTCCCCGATGGCTAGGATCGGTCTCCGCCAGTGGTTGTGGCCCCTGGCACCTCCACCTTCCTCTCTCCCTCATGAGTGGGGACCCCATACATTTAACTTCCCGTCCCTTCCAAGCTGATGATGGATTCGAGCAGGCCTGCTGTCGAGCACCACCCACCCTCCCCTTGCCACCCTGCCATCCCGCCATCGGATCCGAGTACCGCGACACTGAATGCCAAGTCCTTGATCGCGGCCCCCAGGCCCCGCCTGCACGGGCCACCCCTGGCAGCAAGCAACCCATCACTGACCGGCGGGGTGCCTCTCCCCAACATCTCCGTCGAGATACCTAGCCGTGGCATTGCAGTGCTTTTGGATCCCTCAAGCAGTGCACCACGCACCCTTGTGTGGTTAATTTTACTGTACGAGCACCATGGCCCCCACGACCATCAACATCGACGGGTGCCACGGGCCCCGTAGCCATTGACCCCGGATCCGACCGGGATGCGACGCCCTGCCCTCGAGTCGAGGAGCTCTAGTGCGGTTCGGTTCATTGCACATCCACAATTCTTTTTGCAACTTTTTGTATGTGGATGCACCTATGGAGTTCAGAGGGAGCTCTCTCTCTCTCTCTCTCTCTCTCTCTCTCTCCGATCTCCAATGGCCAGACGCCGGTACCCCCAATCTTCCCTGACCATTGCAACATCGCAGAGTACCATGGCTAGGGCTCCCCTTCCAAATCTACCATCCTCTGGGTCTCACCGATAGACTAATGCAGTTCGGTTCCCCTAATGTAAAGTTCGCCTCGAGAGCGGGCTCCGCTGGGCAGGCCGCGACTGTGCAGTTTGTTGCACTTTGTAAAAAAAGTAACTAAATTTAATTTTTTGGGAGTGATTTGTGCTAATTACCTGCTATTGTACAAATAGCTCGAAGACTTCCACTTTGTGGGAACAAACTACTCAGTCTTAAGAAGTGCACTTTCCATGAAATCTGAAGTTTTCGCGAAGTTCACTTGGCCCAAAAAAATGTCCATCACTCCCTGTCATCACCAATTGATTTAGATGTCCAAGATGAATTAGATGAAAAAAAATGTTAAAAACAACAAAAAAGTAATGCGGTTCATTATCAACAGTGTCGCAGTTCACTTACGCTCAAGTGTGAAGTGCGAAAAATGATAGCAATACGACAAAAAAGTAGATACAAAAAGTAATGCAATTTAGTTTCTCCGGCGTTGTGGTCTGGAAGCATTTTTAAAAGGTTCAGTTTCGACACTGTAATGGTCTAGAAGCATTTAAAAAAAATCAGTATGGTCCACTCATGTTTTTTTAAAGGACAAAAGAACTCGTGTTGTTCGCTTGCCCATCTGATGCAGCGCGATTTTTCAATGTGAAGCAGTGCGGTTTTTTGTCCGATGCTTTTCACTCATCGATTTTGCTGTCGAGAAAAATAGAGAGTCCGAATTTCGGTAAAATCAAAATTGCTATTAAACCGTAAGGAATTAGACAGGGTGTTCTACATGACAAAGTTGCACCTCGTCGATATCTTTCCAAGGGCGTATAATTTGCATCATTCTGCAAGAGGTTTGTAAAAAAGTGTGAAAAAACTACCGCTGCCACACGTCGTTCGCTGCATGATTTTCAAAATTAACTTAAAACCATAAGGAAACTCAAAAACATTTGTACATATGACAGTTGCACCTCGTCCGTAACTTTCCAATGGCGTATCACATGCCTCATTTTGACAAACGGTTAAAAAAGTGGAGAAAAAACAGTACCAAATATTGTAAAAAAAATTAAAAAACATAATTCCGCCATTTAGTACATTTAAAACTGCTCTTAAACTGTGATGAATTAGAAAAAGTAATATATATGAAAAGGTTGTGCCTCGACGATATATTTCCAATGGCATATCATCCGCTTCATTTGGATGAGCGGTTTAGAAAAAACACGGAAAATCTCTCATTGCCACTCGTCGTGCGCAACACCGTTTTCAAAATTGCTCTTAAACCATGAAGAATGTTGAAAAAAATTCTACATGGCGGGGTTGCGCCTAATCCATACCTTTTCAACGGTATATTACACGCCTCGTTCCGACAACCAGTTTAAAATAGAGCAAAAATAGTACCAAAAAAGTCGCGTGCAGTTTTTTGCGACGGGAAGTTCACTTGCCTCAGTACTACAGTGCTCTAGCTTCGACAATGATGTGCCCTTCCATTGAGTGTGCGGTTCAGAAGTGTTATCAGAATAGTTATTCTGATACACACACACACACACACACACACACATAAACACTATTCTGATCACGGGATCAGAATAATATTCTGACAACTACCTGACCTTTGCCAGCAGTAGTAGTTGAACTTCCCCTAGAGCTAGGTTGAACTTCCGTGAACATTGCCCAAATGCGGCTTGCGATATACCATTGGAAAGCTTTGGACACGAGTATCATGACCCAAGTTAAATATTTGGCAAAATCTAAGCGATTTAAGAGCAGTTTTGAAAATCGTTTTTTTCATACAAAAAACATGAATCGTATTTTCGGTCGCATTTCTAAAATGTTTATCAAAATGAGGAAATTAATATGGCATTGGAAAGCTGCTGCAAATGCGCTCCTTCCACATGTAGAAAGTTTTCTCTGATTCCCTATGGTTAAAGAGTAATTTGGAAAATCATAGATTTTCGCAAATCAAAAAGTCGGGTCCGTATTTTTATGCTGTTTCTAAATGTCTTATCGATATGAGGCAAATGATATGGCGTTGGAAATCTTATGAAAATGCGCTTCCTCTTCATGTACAATGTTTTTTTCTAATTTAGAAGGATTTAAAAGTAATTTAGAAAACCATCCAAGTTCCACCGAGTTCGTATTTTCGAGTTAATTTTTTGACCGTACGTCCGATGCAGCAAATGATATGGCATTGGAAAGCTTAAAGAAATGCGAAACTTTTGGTATATCATTTTTCTTCCAATTCCCTACAGTTTTAAGTCAATTTTGAAAATGGTAAAAATGTTTTTTGTCTTAATTTTTGCAACTTTATCGGAATGGGACGAATAATATACCATTGGATACCTATCGAAAATGCAAAACTTTTTTGTATGTAAAGTTTTCTCTAATTCGCAGCCTTTTTCAAGTAATTTATAAAATGGCGAGATCATGATTTCTGCCTTCATCGCTAATGGAAATGCACTGCGTGAAGTACTTGAACTTCTGGAGCAGTTCTATTTGAACTTCACTCTATTTTTCACGTGCTGTTTTTTGCGCGTAACTCCCCAACCACTTACCAGAATTGAGCGAATGATATACCAATGGATATTCGTTGAAAACACGCAACTTTCCCATGATGATCACTTTTTCATACTCGCGGCGGTTCAATTTTTTTTTTGAATACATGAAAACATGTTTTAATTAGTATACATGAAACTTTTAAACCGTACATCGAAATGTAGCATATAATATACCATTGGAAAGCTTATGAGTAGGAGAAACTTTGTCATGTAGATATTAGATTCAAAGTCCTTGTCGTATGAGAGAAGTTTTAAAAATGGCAAACACGATGTCTCGAACTAGAAATTTTGAACCATGCAAGGAGGAGCACGTGAACTTCTTGCAACAACGCTTTTATGATTTTAGTTTTGTATTCTTTTTAATCTCACCTAAAATGCATTCGCATAGTAGTTGAACTGCTCGCGGTTTTCACCTTGAACTTCAGTCCCGTATTTTTGTTCATAATTCTTTGCCGTGTTCGACGGAGATGCACAAATGATATACCTGTTGAAACTTGTTGAGAAGGTTCAACTTTTTTCTAATATGGTTAAACTTTTGTTCGAACAACATACACCAATTTGTTTTAATGGTTTATTTTGGAATTGAGCATATGGCATCCCCTTTTGGAGAAGTTGTTCAATATGAGCAACTTTTTTCATGTAGAGAATTTTTTTTTCAATTTTTTTATAGATTGAGAGAATTGTTTTTATAACACCGAAGATAACTTATTTTTTGTGTGTTTGAACATGTAAATACACGGTAAACCTCTCTCACAAGAATCCTTTAACTTCCCCATGCCGAGCACCTAAACTTCTAGCAACAAACTTTTTATAATTTTCCCTATTTATTCTTTTTTTATCTTATGAAACACACCATGCAGTACGCGAACTTGTGATTGTTATCACTTTTGAACTACTCTCTGTATTTTTTGCCCTAACTGCTAAAGCGCACATCAAAATACCCTAGGTTTTTTTTAATAAACTCTGAAATTCTTTGTTTTATTTTTAGGAAAGAAATAAATGATTTTTAGGTAAAAATAAAATAATTTTTTAAAAATTGAACTTCATATGTTTAATTTGCTTAGAACCAAAAATAATTTGAGTTTTTTTATACACCGAACTACTCCGTTTTTCTAATTTGAACTTCTTGAATTTTTCCGAAAACTTAAAGTGCTCCATGTTTTAAATTTGAACTTCTAGTTTTTCTATGAAACTTGATATATCCAATTTCTGTTCTAATGTTTGAACTGCTCTCATTTAGAAAATTGAACTACTTGGCTTCTACTTTTTAGGCGTGGAAAATTCATTTTTTTATTAAAAATTTGAACTTCTCCCTTTTAAAAAAAATCTGAACTTCATAGGTTAATCGTAGAAAAGAAAAAAAAAATAAGTAAACATCGAATCGTTTTTTAATATTGCATTTCATACTTTTATTTTTCCTAGAAACAGGGAGAATTTGAGGTTTTTTGTATACATCAAACTACTGTGTCTTTTTATTTTGAACTTCTTGATTTTTTCTTAAATAAATAGAAAATCTGAGTATTTTACAAACATCGAACTTCTCCATTTTTAGATTTTGGACTTCTTTATATTGTATTCTTTTTCAGCGGGAAACAAATGATATTTTGATTAGACATTGAACCACCCCGTTATTTATATTTGAAATTCTACGGTTCTTTTTAGAAATGGGAAAAGTTCTTTTTTATGTATTTTTTTGAAATGTTTTCGTTGTTTAAATTTTACCTTGTTGGTATTTTAGAAACATGAATATGTTTTTATTACAAGGATCTAACTATTTTGTTATTGTAATTTGAACTTATTGTGTTAAAAAAGGGAAAATCCATCAAAAAAATATTGTACATCTATAATATTTTCTTCAAACTCTCTAGTTAATTAAATTTGAACTTCCTTAGTTAATTTTTTCTTAATGGGCTTTTGTTTTCCCACGACTTAATTATTTTTGTGTTCTTTTTTCTCCTATTTTGGATGTCTCTGTGTCGTAGTTTTTGAACTTGCTCGGGGCTTCTTTGTATTTTGTAGTTTTCTGAAATAAAACCAACATGCTAAAAACATGGTTTTTTTGCCTCAGTACTACAGTGCTCTAGCTTTGACAATGATGTGCCCTTCCATTGAGTGTGAGGTTCGGAAGTGTTATCAGAATAACTATTCTGATACACACACACACCATAAACACTATTCTGATCACGGGATCTGAATAATATTCTGACAACTACCTGACCTGTGCCAGCGGTAGTAGTTGAACTTCCCCTAGAGCTAGGTTGAACTTTCGTGAACATTGCCCAAATGCGACTTGCGATATACCGTTGGAAAGCTTTGGACACGAGTATCATGACCCAAGTTAAATTTTTGGCAAAATCTAAGCAATTGAAGAGCAGTTTTGAAAACCGTTTTTCATACAAAAAACATGAATCGTACTTTCGGTCGCATTTCTAAAATATTTATCGAATTGAGGAAAGTAATATGGCATTGGAAAGCTGCTGCAAATGCGCTCCTTCCACATGTAGAAAGTTTTCTCTAATTCCCTATGGTTAAAGAGTAATTTGGAAAATCATAGATTTTCGCTAATCGAAAAGTCAGGTCCGTATTTTTATGCTGTTTCTAAATGGATTATTGATATGAGGCAAATGATATGGCGTTGTAAATCTTATGAAAATGCGCTTCCTCTTCATGTACAATGTTTTTTTTCTAATTTAGAAGGATTTAAAAGTAATTTAGAAAACCATCCAAGTTCCACCGAGTTCGTATTTTCGAGTTAATTTTTTGACCGTATGTCCGATGCAGCAAATGATATAGCATTGGAATGCTTAAAGAAATGCGAAACTTTTGGTATATAATTTTCTTCCAATTCCCTAGAGTTTTAAGTCAATTTTGAAAATGGTAAAAATGTTTTTTGTCTTAATTTTTGCAACTTTATCGGAATGGGACGAATAATATACCATTGGATAGCTATCGAGAATGCGAAACTTTTTTGTATGTAAAGTTTTCTCTAATTCGCAGCCTTTTTCAAGTAATTTAGAAAATGGCGAGATCATGATTTCTGCCTTCATCACGAATGGAAATGCACTGCGTGAAGTACTTGAACTTCTGGAGCAGTTCTTTTTGAACTTCACTCTATTTTTCACGTGCTGTTTTTTGCGCGTAACTCCCCAACCACTTACCAGAATTGAGTGAATGATATACCAATGGATATTTGTTGAAAACACCAAACTTCCCCATGATGATCATTGTTTCATACTCGCGGCGGTTCAAAAGAATTTTTTGAATACATAAAAACATGTTCTAATTGGTATACATGAAACTTTTAAACCGTACATCAAAATGTAGCATATAATATACCATTGGAAAGCTTATGAATAGGAGCAACTTTGTCATGTAGATATTAGATTCAAAGTCCTTGTCGTATGAGAGCAGTTTTAAAAATGGCAAACACGATGTTGTTTTGGCCTCTATTTTTTAACATATAATTGAAGGTCGGAGTCTCGCACTAGAAATTTTGAACCATGCAGGGAGGAGCACGTGAACTTCTTGCAACAACCCTTGTATGATTTTAGTTTTGTATTCTTTCAAATCTCACCTAAAATGCATTCATATAGTAGTTGAACTGCTCGCGGTTTTCACCTTGAACTTCAGTCCCATATTTTTGTTCATAATTCTTTGCCGTGTTCGACGGAGATGCAAAAATGATATACCTGTTGAAACTTGTTGAGAAGGCTCAAATTTTTTCTAATATGGTTAAACTTTTGTTCGAACAACATACACCAATTTGTTTTAATGGTTTATTTTGGAATTGAGCAAATCGCATCCTCTTTTGGAGAAGTTGTTCAATATGAGCAACTTTTTTCATGTAGAGCATTTTTTTTCAAATTTTTAATAGATTGAGAGAATTGTTTTTATAACATCGAAGATAACTTCTTTTTTGTGTGTTTGAACATGTAAATACATGATGAACCTCTCTCACAAGAGTCTTTTAACTTCCCCATGCCGAGCACCTAAACTTCTAGCAACAAACTTTTTATAATTTTCCCTATTTATTCTTTTTTTCTCTTATGAAACACACCATGCAGTACGCGAACTTCTGATAGTTATCACTTTTGAACTACTCTCTGTATTTTTTGCCCTAACTGCTAAAGCGCACATCAAAATACCCTAGGTTTTTTTAATAAACTCTGAAATTCTTTGTTTTATTTTTAGGAAAGAAATAAATGATTTTTAGGTAAAAATTGAACATTTTTTTAAAAAATTGAACTTCATACGTTTAATTTGCTTATAACCAAAAATAATTTGAGTTTTTTTATACACCGAACTACTCCATTTTTCTAATTTGAACTTCTTGAATTTTTTCCGAAAACTTGAAGTGCTCCATGTTTTAAATTTGAACTTCTAGTTTTTTCTATGAAACTTGATATATCCAATTTCTGTTCTAATGTTTGAACTGCTCTCATTTAGAAAATTGAACTACTTGGCTTCTACTTTTTAGGCGAGGAAAATTCATTTTTTATTAAAAATTTGAACTGCTCCCTTTTTCAAAAATCTGAACTTCATAGGTTTATCGTAGAAAAGAAAAAAAATAAGTAAACATCGAATCGTTTTTTTAATATTGCATTTCATACTTTTATTTTTCCTAGAAACGGGGAGAATTTGAGGTTTTTGTATACATCAAACTACTGTTTCTTTTTATTTTGAACTTCTTGATTTTTTGTTAAATAAATAGAAAACCTGAGTTTTTTACGAACATCGAACTTCTCCATTTTTAGATTTTGGACTTTTTTATATTGTATTCTTTTTCAGCGGGAAACAAATGATATTTTGCTTAGACATTGAACCACCCTGTTATTTATATTTCAAATTCTAGGGTTCTTTTTAGAAATGGGAAAAGTTCTTTTTTTATGTATTTTTTGAAATGTTTTCGTTGTTCAAATTTTACCTTGTTGGTTTTTAGAAACATGAATATGTTTTTTACAAGGATCTAAATATTTTGTTATTGTAATTTGATCTTTATGGTGTTAAAAAAGGGAAAATCCAACAAAATAATATTGTACATCTATAATATTTTCCTCGAACTCTCTAGTTAATTAAATTTGAACTTCCTGAGTTAATTTTTTCTTAGTGGGCTTTTGTTTTCTCATGACTTAATTATTTTTTTCCTTTTTCTCCTATTTTGGATGTCTCTGTGTCGTAGTTTTTGAACTTGCTCGGGGCTTCTTTGTATGTTGTAGTTTTCTGAAATAAAACCAACATACTAAAAACATGTTTTTTTGCATGAACTCATACTATTGAACTTCAGGAAACAGTACAAAATAAGAAATTAGACACATGACTTATTCCCTTCTTTTGCCTCACTGAATTTCACATGTCCAAATGGACTTCACTTCACTATCTCATCTTCATCATACACCTCGTACACCCAAACCCAAAAGGATAATCAACCATAACAGCGGCGCGTCGTCACTGGAAACATGGAAGGCAAAGTGGTGTGTCCTCGTCGTCACTGCAACACACACAATGAGGCATTTTAGTCAACTTAAAATGCCCCTGTAGTACCCAGCTAGCCATGTTTGTAGCCAACACTGCACCCTACTAAATTGGTTCATCGGCACATTAGCCTGCTGACCTACAATTTTTACTGTACAGATTCATAAGCATTACCTACTGTCGGCGTCCTAGGAACGGGGGTCCTGAGACTTTGCCTGCCTGCAGCCCACGGCATGGCTCCTCCAGCGGCCCGGTATGGCCCATCTTCATCAGCAAACAGTCAAGTCCCTCGCGAGCGGACAAGCCTCGCGAGGCGGACGATGCAAGACCTCCTCGGGGGCAGCCTCGCTAGGCTGGCTCACGAGGGGCGGAGAGATCAAGGCGAGGGGCACCTCACCAGGTCCCTTTGACGCAAGCCATAACGACCAAGGCTAGGCGGGCGCCAGCGCGCGCAGCATACTCGTTTCCTCTTTGGTGCTAAAGAGGCAAGTGCAGGCGAGGAGTCCCGAGGCATCAGGCAAGGGTTTCCATATCGGTGCAACAAGACCAAGACGAGCAGGACGGCAGGACGGAGGTCACCATGGAGCCCAGGACGGCGTCACCACCAGAACCTTTGGCAGGCGAAGACCACCTTAGTCAGGATAACTTGTACTGGTTATGTCCCTTCAAATTTGGCCGTTGTTGGATCCCTTCCTGCCTACATTTGGGAAGAGGACCAGGGCCTCCATAAATAGGACTAGACACCACAGTAGGAGGCAACTGATTTTGGACCATTCAGATCATCCTCATCCACACAAACTCACCGAGCTCAAGGACACCTCTCCTCACGAGGCTGTACTTCCCTTGTACTTGTTCATCCTCAGCCCAAGAGGCAATCCACCACACCACACTGGAGTAGGGTATTACACCACATCGGTGGCCCGAACCAGTATAAACCCTGTGTCCTTTGTTCTATGAGTTCGATGTTCTGAGCTTTGAGATTGTGGTGAGAGCGTGAGCTAGGGGGAGGAGAGATCTTCGTGCGCACCCCAGAGTTCGAACCTCAAGGGTTTTGCTAGAACCCGAAATCTGACACTTGGAGCGCCAGGTTGGGGTGCGCTGAAGCTTTCCTTCCGTCGATGCACACTCCACCACCTCCACGCCTTGCCCCCATGGCCGGCGTTGCTCCCCCGGCTGGGATGACAGACGCCCACGACAGCGCCAGGGGGGCTCAGGGCCTTTGTCCCCGCCTTGCGACAGGTACAAAGGCCGCCCATGTTCAAGACGGAGATGCCGCAACGCTATGACGGCGCGGCGGACCCGTCGGCCTTTCTGCTGGCATATGAAGAGGTCATCCTGAAGGCTGGGGGTGACGACAAGGTCATGGCCAACTGGCTTCCCATGGCCCTCACTGGTGCACCACGCGCCTGGCTGCTCGCCCTCCCAGGATCCTCAGTGGCATCTTGTGAGAAGCTACGACGGCCTCTTCGTCGTGCGCTTCACGGCACCGGCGCCCCTCGCCGCCGCGGCCCTCCTCGGCGGCTCGCAAGCACCGCCCTTGGACCGTCACACCAAGCTGTTCTTTCGCCAGATTGGCGCCGCTTCCGTGCGGCAAGGAGCTCCCCCGGGTTGGGTTGCGCCCAAGGCCGACCTCACCTTCGACTCGGGGGATCACCCCGTCACCACCGTCGGCTCGGGCATGCTTCCAACGCTTTGCACGCCCACCATCTACAGTGTAGCTGTCACCAAGACCCTCATCGACGGTGGCACCGGCCTCAACGTGCTCTCTGTGGAGGCTTTTAGCCTTCTTCACGTACCACTCGAACGGCTCCGCCCGAGCAAGCCCTTCTCCGGGGTCGGCGGCGCCTCCACCAGCCCCTTGGGGCAGATCCGCCTTCCTGTGACCTTGGGCACTCGTGACAACTACCGCACCGAGCTGATCGACTTTGACATTGCCCGCATTGTCCTCCCATACAACGCCATCCTCGGATACCCGACTCTGGCTCAGTTTATGGCGGCGAACCATCCGGCCTACAACCTCATGAAGATGCCCGGGAGCAAGGACGTCCTCACCGTAGTTGGAGACACCAAGGAGGCTCTGGCGGCGCTCAAGTTTGCCCTCAAAACCGCTGCGGCAGCGCGACCGGCCAATGAGGCCACCCCTGGGGTTAAGGAGGCCGCGCCAGCAAAGAAGAAGCAGTTGTTCACTCAAGATCGGGCCAAAAACAAGCAGGTGCCAGTCGAGGAAGATGGGTCCTCAGGAGCCACCTTCACCATAGCCACCTTCCTGTGCGCGAACAAGGATGTATTCGCTTGGGAACCCAAGCAGCTAGTAGGGGATCCCAAGAGGGGTGATCGAGCATCATTTGAGGGTGTGCCCCAACGTGCGCCCTGTGAAGCAGAAGGCGCAGCGACAGTCCACAGAGAAGCGGTCCTTCATCGTCCAGGAAACCCGCAAGCTGGAGGCAACATGCGTCATTCGCGATGTTCGGTACCCCGAGTGGCTGGCGAACCCCATCGTCGTACCAAAGAAAGGCGGGACGGAACGCATGTGTGTTGACTTCACCGACCTTACAAGGTCTGTCCCCAATACCCATTCCCGCTCCCGCGCATCGACCAGATTGTCGACTCCACCGCCAAATGCTATGTGCTGTGCTTCCTGAACGCGTTTTCAGGCTATCACCAGATCAAGATGGCAGTGGAGGATGTGGAGAAGACAGCCTTCCTGATCCCATGTGCGGTGTACTGCTACACTTGCATGTCGTTCGGGCTGCGCAACGTAGGCGCGACCTTCCAACGGCTGATGCACATCGCCCTGGGTCAGCAGCTCGGGAGGAACGCTGAAGCCTACGTCGACGACATTGTGGTAAAGTCTTAGGAGGCAAGAACTTTGATTCAAGACGTGGAGGAGACCTTCTCAAGCCTGCGCTAGGTAGACCTGCGGCTCAACCCAAAAAAGTGCTTGTTCGTTGTCCCCTCTGACAAGCAGCTAGGCTTCCTCGTGTCCCATAGGGGGATCGAGGCTAACCCAGAGAAGGTCAAGGCGATAGAAGACATGAGCCCACCACAAACTCTCAAGGAGATGCAGAAGCTTGTAGGCTGCGTGACCTCGCTGGGGCGCTTCATCTCCAAGCTGGGAGAGCGCGCCCTGCCAGTCTTCAAGCTGATGAAGAAGAAGGGCCCGTTCGAGTGGACCCCGGAGGCTGACCAAGCATTTCAAGACCTCAAGAGATACCTGACCAGCCCTCCGGTGATGGTGGCGCCTCGCCCTCTCGAGCCACTGGTGCTCTACCTTGCCACCACTCCCTACTCCACTAGCGAAGCTCTAGTGGCGGTTCGGGAAGACCGCCAGCCCAAGGGTTTGCCGCGCCATGCCGCGCCCCCAGCCGGGGCGATACAGGACCGAGAGAGCACCTCAAAGGCTGCAGCAACGCCAACGAGTGACTAGGCCCAGCAAGGCGGCGTTCGCAGGCCAGCAGAGGCCCCAATGGGCGACCATGCTCTTGGGGTCTCATCACCTCAGGAGACGCCCCAACCTCCGGCAGGCGCAGGGTCCGTCAACGCTCCCGCCCTCGTTAAGCACCCAGTGTACTTCGTCAGCACGATACTGCGGGATGCAAGGGCACGGTACCCCCATGCCTCAGAAGCTCTTGCTCATTCTCTTGGTGGCCTCGCGTAAACTATGGCACTACTTCAAAGGTCACCCAATCAAGGTCGTCTCAGCCTACCCGTTGGAGAGGGTACTCAGGAGCCCCAACGCTGCTGGAAGAGTCGCCGAATGGAACATCGAGCTGCAAGCATTCCAGCTGGAGTTCAGCACTACTAGGGTCATCAAGGGAGCCGCGCTCGCCGACTTCGTAGCAGAATGGACTGACGCCCCGGGGTTTGAAGCAGGCGAGGACTGATCCCTCTCGCCAGGAAGTGAGGCACCAGATGGCTGGGTCATGTATTTCGATGGCGCGTTCGCTCGCCAGGGTGCGGGAGCTTGAGCAGTGCTCATCTCGCCCACTCAGGACAAGCTCTACTACGCCGTGCAGCTCTTCTTCCAGCAAGGTGAGAGGTCTCCAACAACATCGCGGAGTACGAAGGCATCATTGTCGGTGTCAAAACCGGTGGATCTCGGGTAGGGGGTCCCGAACTGTGCGTCTAAGGCGGCTGGTAACAGGAGGTGGGGGACACAATGTTTACCCAGGTTCGGGCCCTCTCGATGGAGGTAATACCCTACTTCCTGCTTGATTGATCTTGATGATATGAGTATTACAAGAGTTGATCTACCACGAGATCGTAGAGGCTAAAACCTAGAAGCTAGCCTATGATTATGATTTTTGTTGTCCTACGGACTAAACCCTCCGGTTTATATAGACACCGGAGGGGGCTAGGGTTACACAGAGTTGGTTACAAGGGAGGAGATCTACATATCCGAATTGCCAAGCTTGCCTTCCACACAAAGGAGAGTCCCATCCGGACACGGGACGAACTCTTCAATCTTGTATCTTCATAGTCCAACAGTCCGGCCAAAGTATATAGTCCGGCAGTCCGAGGACCCCTAATCCAGACTCCTCAAGAGTCCTCGAACCAGGCTTCAATGACGATGAGTCTGGCACGCAGATTGTCTTCGGCATTGCAAGGCGGGTTCTTCTCCATATTCTGAGTACCTGTCGAGTAGTGTCCGGCTTCCCATGAATGTTGCACTCCTTGGCTTCTGCGCCTAATAATGGCTATCCTCCACGTGTCGAGCAAATGCAAGAAGTCGGGGCATTTTTACACTTGCCACCCTAACCATGTGAGTAAATCATCTATTTAAAGAGCCGGGGATCCTCATATCCAGATCACACCATTGGGGCGCGTCCGGAAAAGTCCATCCCATCATGGCCGGCCATCGCAGTTCCTCCTCTCGCTCCCGTAGCCCTAAGCCAGGCAATTGGAAGAAGTGTTCCATCCCCCATAGCCAATTAGTAGAGTTACAGACCCAGGGATTTCTCCCTCCTCCATATATGGTCCCCGTCCGAGCCGGACTAGCCACTTACAATGGCGGGGAGCAAGCGGAGAGCTTTCCCAACCCATTCATGGGGGAGCGGGTATGCCTTATCGCTTACTTATTAAGGGACTTGATTTAATCCATCCGTTCCTCCGCTGGCTCTCGAGTTCTACGGCCTCCAGCTGCATAATTTTACTCCCGCCTCCATATTACACATCGCTGGATACGTCGCCCTTTGCGAGCTGTTTCTAGGCTGCGAAGCTCATTTCGAGCTATGGCAGAGGCTATTCTGCCTTGTGCCCCGTACACAGGAGGGGTCAATATATCAAGTGGGCGGAGCCGAAATATGGTGCATCGTCGGGACTGGATATCTGTCCAGTACTCCGAGGAAGACATCCGAAGACTGGCCGTTGGAGTGGTTTTATATGGAGGACGTCCCCCTTCCGGATCCTATTCGGATGGGCCTTCCTGAGTTCAATAACGCCCCTTTGGAGAAACGCCACAGCTGGCGCCCCCGGAGCCCCCAGGAGGAAGATAACAGAGAGGTCCTTTACTAAAACGTTGGCCAAATCAGGATTGACAATAATCGAGGTTATGTCAATATGTATAATGCGGGGGATGCATCCACTTCAATACCGGGGACAACCCATGTGGCACTTCAATGGAGAAGACGATGCCACCCGCTGCGGTCGTAAAGGACTGGACTCCGTCGCTGCTCTAGCGAAATACTGTCTGATTTATATAAAGGAGAGGAAGAGGAGTTCATCCGCATTGAGCCACGGGATGGATTTTCCATGTACAAACCCCCAAACTGGGTGAGCTGCTACTTTTTACTCCGGACCTTCCCGCATTCTTCGTCATAAATATTTACCTTGCTATTTCATAGCAGGAACTGCGAAAAGCTGTGAGGGAGGTCTATAGCCCATCTCCACAGCCAGAGGAACCTGACCGGGCCTCCGACCCCGGACTTGAAGAAGATCCGGACACATTTGTGGAGCTCATCTACAGGACGTTCTATCAGCTAAGCTGCGATGGTGCCTTGGTGGCCATCATAGCCGATTATCCTGGGTTGCTCCCTGCATCGCATGTAAGTAAAACCGTAGTCCCAACTTCCGAGAAGGATCCCTTTTTTGCACTTCACCCACCGCACACATATGGTATCTTACAGGGAAGGCCCTCGGGACGCCATGCCGAACCCGCAGTGAGTCACCAACAAGGGGCACCGAAACTGGGTAGGCTTAAAAAGAAGGCGGTCAGGACTGAGATGTCGTCGCAGAGGTATAAAAAGAACCCTGCTCCACGGTTGTCGTCTTTAAAATATAATAACGTCCATGGTTCATGGTAGGAAAAACGCTCATCGGACCGTATCCGGAGAGCCTGCCAGCCACGCCTCCACCAGCCGGGCTCTAGAGCCGGACTTAGAGGCAGGTGCTAACATGGGGACAACGCCAGATGTTCCTCCTACAGAGGATGCGGATAGGCTGTCTGCTACGAATTCCAAAGTGGAGAGTGCCATGAATCACAGGCATCGCCGGGCCGTACTCCGTGACCATGGTTTCTCTGAAGAGGCGTTCGATGCCTTCAACTCAAGGGACGCATACATTCAAGCTGCTCAAAATGGTCTTGCCAGAGCCACGGACCAGTACGTAAAGGATATACGGGTAAGAAAATATGATAATTATGTATATCAGTAGCCACTGAGACTTGAAACAGTTCGTACAACTGATTTAAGGATCATTATTTGTGTAGGTTCTTACGGAGAAGAATACCTAGTTGTCGCAAGAGCTGGAGGAGTGCAAAGCCCAGCTACGGGTTGCAGTTGCCACAATGAAGGAGTCCAAGAAGGCCCAATCTGGTAACACCTGTTCCTATCGAAAAGAACGACATATACCAGTTAGTATTCCGCATGCATGCAAATCTAACAATAGACTCTGCAGATGATTCCGGAGTGAATCCGGAGGTCGTGCGAGGGGATGAGCAACATGCTCAATGACAGTTGGCTGGCGAGCACGTGCTTACGCAGGTTAGGCGGGAGAAAAACGATCTCCAAGATGCCAATACCCGGCTGAGTGTTGAACTGAAAGATGTTCGGGCCCAGCTTGCTGACTCCGTAAAGGAGAATAAGAGGCTTCGACGCGACAGTTTTAGTAAGTGCTTGAACGAACTTTTATAGAGTTCGGCGAAGAAACCGGCTAACAGAGTTATATCTGTAGGTATGCTGACGGGTGGTCCCGCAGAGGAGATGCCCGGGTCTGCGGGTGATCTTCTGCCAGAGCTCTCACTACTGCACGAAAAAGTTCGGCAGGTGATGCAGGGCATTGCCCAAGCCTTGTGGCCCTCCGCCTCCCTGCCAGGAGGCATGGGAGAGCTTGTAGAGATGCTCAAGGGAGCGCGGCGGCGCTTCCAATTATGGAATATATCTGCCTGCTGACAAGGTGCAAGGGAAGCCTGGGCCATGGTGAAGACTCGATATACCAAGGCTGACCCGAACCACATGGCCGAGGTCGGACCTATGGGGTCTGATGGGAAAGAGATACCCGTCAGTTTGGTGTATGACCAGGTGAAATTAGCCGCAAAGTATTCCTCACAGGATTGTAGGCTAGACAGCCTGTTGGATGGTATAGAAGAAGAATTTAGTCAGTCTAAGTGACTGTGTACTTCAAGTGACATATATTGTCCCTAGCCGGATTGTAAATCATTTGTCATGGCGGACCTTTTCGCTTCGACCTCCGGACCCGACAGTTCGAGTGTATCCGAATACCCACTCGCTATGTAAAACCGGGTGCGCGTGGAAACCAGGCGTAGGGGTCATAAGTGCTTGAACAGACAAGTACCCAACTAGCTTTGTTATATTACATGGATAGTAAGAAACATCTTCCACGGAGAATAGTTTCGTTAAGGGTTCCTTTCCCTGGGTACGCATGCATTAATGTGCATGTCCGAACTACGAAAAGAGACGCAGGATATAAACATCTGGGGGCATTTATTGAAATAAGTAAAAGTCATCTTTTGTTCACTGACCGAATATTCCCTTAAGAACGCTAGCTTTCAGCTTCACCCAGTCTGAGGTACACATCCGGCTGCCCCGGCAGTAACAATCGCAGAGGTGCTCCCCTTATGCCCTAGCCGAATTAACGGGAACGTAGGGCATAAACACAAGAGCCAGGCAACCCAGCTTGGCCAAAACTTAAGGCATATCGGTGCATATAATGGCAAATAAAAGGTACATGTGGAAAAGTAACACATGTGCGGGGTGCATAGAGCCCGGAACATAGTTATATTAAGATTCTGTATAAGAAGCCCCCAGGTATAATGAGCACGCCTAGCGCGTCAAGATTGTGTAGTCAAGACACATTTTAACCTTTTAAGTTCGTGAAGAAAAAGGGAAGAAAGAAAGAAAGAAAAGACAGATAACAGATATATATAAAAAATTGAAGGAGGTAAGGAGACGAACACAGAGTCCGGCACTAGGCGTAGAACCTTCGGAGTCTGGCTGCGTTCCATGGGTTTGGCTCGAGTCGATTGTCTGATGCATCCCGCAGACGGTACTTTCCACCGGTCAGAACTTTGTCAATAGTGAAGGGACCTTCCCATTTTGGCTTGAGCTTGTCCTTTTTATTCTCCGGTAGGCGTAGAACGAGTTTGCCAACGTTATAAGTTTTGGCCCGTACTTCTCTGCTTTGATACCGCCGAGCCTTTTGCTGATAGAAGGAGCGGGCTTTTGCCACGTCACGCTCCTCCTCCAGGGCATCCAAACTGTCCTGCCGATCAAGCTCGGCTTCTTTCTCTTCATACATGCACACTCGAGGTGAGTCATGAATGATGTCTCAGGGCAGTACCGCCTCTGCGCCGTACACCATAAAAATGGTGTGTATCCGATAGTGCGATTCGGCGTGGTCCGCAGCCCCCATAGTACGGAGTCAAGCTCCTCGACCCAGTGCGTATCTGATTCCTTCAAGGATCGCACTAATCTGGGTTTAATGCCGCTCATGATAAGACCATTTGCTCACTCGAATTGACCGTTAGTTTGAGGGTGATAGACAGAGGCATAATCGAGCTTAATACCCATGTTGCTGCACTAAGTTTTTAGCTCGTCGGCTGTAAAGTTCGAGCCGTTATTAGTGATGATGTTGTGGGGAACGCCGTAACGGTGTACAACCCCGGATATGAATTCTATCACTGGTCCTGACTCGGGCATTTTAACTGGTTTGGCTTCTATCCATTTGGTGAATTTATCCACCATGACCAATAGGTATTTTTTCTTATGGCTTCCCCCTTTAAGGGGTCCGACCATATCAAGCCCCCAGAGCGCAAAGGGCCAAGTAATGGGGATTGTTTGGAGAGCGGTAGGTGGCATATGGCTTTGGTTTGCAAAAAGCTGGCAACCGACGCAATGTTGAACGAGGTCCTGTGCGTCTGCTCGGGCCGTCGGCCAGTAAAAACCTGTACGGTAGGCCTTGCTTACAAGGGCCCGAGCTGCAGCGTGGTGGCCGTCAAGTCCAGCATGAATTTCTGCCAAAAGTTGCCGTCCTTCCTCTTCGGAGATGCACCTTTGAAGTTCTCCGGTAGCGCTTTTCTTATAAAGCTCTCCCTCGTGGAACTTGTAGGCTTTAGACCGCCGCACAATGCAACGTGCCTCGTTTGGGTCATCAGAGAGTTCTTGCCTAGTTAGATAAGCCAAGAAGGGTTCTGTCCACGGGGCGATGACAACCATAATCATGTGGGTCGAAGGTGTTATTTCGGTGGCAGGGCCTCCGATTACGTCAGAGTGTTCAGGATCTGGCATTGTGACCGGATCCGGACTGTTGTTGCCGGTCTCCCCTTCCCACACCACGTATGGCTTAAGCAGCCTTTCCAAGAAGATGTTAAGTGGGACAGGGTCGCACTTAGCACCGATGCGGGCGAGGATATCCACCGGTTGATTGTTTTCTCGGACCACAAGGTGGAATTCAAGCCCCTTGAACCGAGCTGACATTTTGAGGACGGCATTGCGGTAAGCCGCCATTTTTGGGTCCTTGGCGTCAAAGTCTCCATTTATTTGAGATATTGTGAGGTTCGAATCCCCACGCACCTCTAGGCGTTGAATGCCCATGGAGACTGCCATCCGGAGACCATGCAACAGGGCCTCATATTCTGCTGCATTGTTGGAGTCTGTGTATAATATTTGGAGTACGTATTGGACTGTATCTCCGGTGGGGGATGTCAGAACGATGCCTACCCCTAGACTAGCCAACATCTTAGAGCCGTCAAAGTGCATGATCCAATTAGAGTACGCATCGTACTCTTTAGGGAGTTCGGCTTCCGTCCATTCGGCGACGAAATCAGCCAGTACTTGTGACTTAATGGCTCGCTGTGGTTTGTATGTTATGTCGAACGGGAGGAGCTCGATAGCCCATTTGGCAATCCGGCCCGTGGCATCACGGTTATATATTATGTTGTTGAGTGGTACTTCGGAGGCCACCATAATTGAACACTCTTGAAAGTAGTGTCGTAGTTTCTGGGATGCCATGAAGAACGCGTATGCTATCTTTTGATAATGTGGGTACCGTGATTTGCATGGAGTGAGGACAGTGGATACGTAGTATACCGGCTTTTGAAGCGGGAACTTATGTCCGTCCGTCTCTCGTTCGATGACGAGCACTGCGCTTACAACTTGGTGTGTTGCCGCTATATACAACAACATTGGTTCGTCGACATTTGGCGCGGCCAAGATTGGGTTGGTGGCCAAGAAGGCTTTTATTTCTTCCAATCCAGCCGTGGCCGCATCCGTCCACTCGAAGTGTCCAGTGCGTCGAAGAAGGCGATAAAGAGGTAGTGCCTTTTCTCCCAATCGGGAGATAAAGCGGCTTAAGGCAGCCACGCATCTAGTTAATTTCTAGATTTGCTTGAGGTCTGTTGGGATAGCCAACTGTGACAGAGCTCGAATTTTAGCCGGATTTGCTTCAATTCCTCTATTGGAAACGATGAAGCCCAAGAGCTTTCCGGCGGGCACGCCGAAAACACATTTTTTCCGGATTAAGCTTGATGTCATATGTTCAGAGATTGTCGAACGTAAGCCTCAAGTCATCTATTAAAGATTCGACGTGTCTGGTTTTGATGATCACATCGTCTACATATGCCTCCATTGTTTTACCGATTTGTGTTTCCAGGCATGTCTGAATCATGCGTTGATAGGTTGCACCGGCGTTTTTGAGCCCGAAGGGCATGGTGTTAAAACAGAAGGGGCCGTATGGAGTGATAAATGCCGTTGCGGCTTGATCAAACTCCGCCATCTTAATTTGATGGTATCCGGAGTATGCGTCGAGGAAACACAATGAGTCGTGTCCTGCGATCCTTGGGGCAAGCCTTGTTAAGGTCCTTGAAATCGACACATAGGCGCCAGGATTTGTCCTTCTTTGGTACCATTACCAGGTTTGCTAGCCAGTCCAGATGTATTATTTCTCTAATGAATCCGGCCTCGAGTAATTTGGCCAGCTCTTTTCCCATGGCTTGTCGCTTAGGCTCAGAGAAACGCCGAAGAGTCTGCTTGACCGGCTTCAACCCCTTTAGAATGTTAAGGCTATGCTCGGCCAGCTGCGTGGGATTCTGGCATGTCCAAGGATGCCAGCGAAGATGTCCCAATTCTCAAGACAAGAACTCCCGCAGTGCGGCGTCTGTTGTGGGGTTCAGCTGTGCCCCAATGGATGCTGTTTTTGTAGGGTCTGTTGGGTGGACCTGGAATTTGACTATTTCGTCTGCTGGTTTAAAAGTGGTGGACTTGGGTCTTTTGTCGAGTATCACATCGTCCCTGTCCACTGGGGAGTGCGGCGCAGTTAGTTCTTCGGCCGCAAGGGCTTCGGGTAACGCCTCGAGGGCTACTATGGCGGTTTTATTTTTGGCGTGAAGTGCTATGTCCGGATCACTAGCTAGAGTGATGATTCCATTGGGCCCGGGCATTTTCAGCTTCATGTACCCATAATGGGGTATAGCTTGGAAGATCGTGAATGCCTCACGCCCTAAAAGGGCGTGGTATCCGCTACTGAACGGGGCCACTTGGAATGTGATTTCTTCGGACCTATAATTCTCCGGCGTGCCGAATACCACATCTAGTGTGATTTTTCCCGCACATCGTGCCTCCCGACTAGGGAAGATTCCTCTGAAGGTCGTGCTGCTTTGCTCAATGCGGCTCCTGTCTATTTCCATTTTGCTAAGAGTTTCCTAGTAGATGAGGTTTAATCCGCTGCCACCGTCCATGAGCACTTTGGTAAGTCGGAAGCCATCCACAATTGGAGTAAGGACCAAATCGGTTGGTGCTCGGGCTGTTCGGAATTGAGGTTTGTCACTGGCATTGAAGGTTATGGCCGTGTCGTTCCATGGATTTATTGCTGCAGCGTGGCAGACTTCGGCAAGGCTGCGAAGTGCTCGCTTGCGCCTATTATTTGAGGCGAAGGTCTCAAAGACTGTCAATACTGTATTGTTATTTTCCACGGGATGGTGCTCTGTTGTATTGTTGATGACGAGATCCTCACCGCTCTTGGCCACCTGTCGAAGTATCCAACATGCTCTAAGGTTGTGTGTTGGCATGGTATCCGCTGCACTGTGAATTTTGCATGGCCCATTGAGCCATCCCTCCAATACAGTTCCACGCCGTGTAGTGGGCTTTGGTTTCTTTGTAATTGGATCAGGTGACTTACGAGAGTACACCCATTTAGTTCGGACGGGGGGTTTAGTGAGAGCCGGAGGATCCCAGAATTTTGTTTGGGTTTTCTAGGCGCTTTCCATCGCACAGTACTTTTGTACTATGGCCGCCAAGTCAACGAAGTGTGCTATGTCACGGCGCCTTATGGCGTTGAGGATTCCCTTGTCCGTGCAATTTTTGCAAAAGAATGAAATTGCGTCTTCCTCGCGACAGTCTTTGACCTTGCTCATTACGAGGAGGATTCTGGACCAATAGCGATGTACTGTCTCTTGGGGCTCTAGTCAAATGTGGGAAAGATCACTTATGTCTGGGTGGGTGGGTAGATTTGGGTCCAAACCCTGACCCGATCTGAGACCCAGGGGGGAGGAGTTTCCGAGCATAGCAGTTCGGGCTCCGGGATGTTGCCCAATAGTTCTGGCCCGCTGTTTGATTCTAGGTTCGAAGCTTGGGCCATGTCCTCCCGTGGACGGGTATCCGGCTCGAAGAGCTCGGGAATCCGGACATAGTTTGTCCTCAAAATAGAGGAAAAATTGCTACATTGCTCCTCCACCACCGCTATCTGATGGGTGACCGGCGGAGAGTTAATCTCCCTTTGGTCGGGTTTAAGCCTGATCCGATCATAGTCCGTACCGACTCCCAGGGCAGCGATGCGATCCAAGAGCTTGTTCAAGGAAGAGAGCTCTATTCGATCCATCTGCTAGGCGAATCCCGAGCCGACGTGGACGCTGTTTTTGATGACCCGAGAAGTCATCGTCGGAGCGACGACCGAACGGGCGGTCATGACGAAGCCGCCTAGTCAGAGAGTTTGGCCTACAGCAAGGGCTCCCCCCGAGGTAATGTTGTCCTTGACAATAAGACAAGCCATCAAGACTTATTGTGATGGCACAGTGGAACTCTCAATAAAAGCACCAATGTCGGTGTCAAAACCGGCGGATCTTGGGTAGGGGGTCCCGAACTGTGCGTCTAAGGCGGATGGTAACAGGAGGCGGGGGACACAATGTTTACCCACGTTCGGGCCCTCTCGATGGAGGTAATACCCTACTTCCTGCTTGATTGATGTTGATGACATGAGTATTAAAAGAGTTGATCTACCACGAGATTGTAGAGGCTAAACCCTAGAAGCTAGCCTATGATTATGATTGTTGTTGTCCTACGGACTAAACCCTCCAGTTTATATAGACACCAGAGGGGGCTAGGGTTACACAGAGTCGGTTACAAGGGAGGAGATCTACATATCCGAATTGGCAAGCTTGCCTTCCACGCAAAGGAGAGTCCCATCTGGACACGGGACGAAGTCTTCAATCTTGTATCTTCATAGTCCAACAGTCCGGCCAAAGTATATAGTCCGGCAGTCCGAGGACCCCCTAATCCAGGACTCCCTCACTCATGGCTGGCCTTAAGGCTGCGGTGGCCCTGGGGGTGAAGCGCCTCACCATGAGGGGTGACTCGCATCTCCTCGTCAACTTCTCCAACAAGGTACACGAGCCGAGGGACGAGCACATGGAGGCATACCTCGCGGAGGTACGCAAAATGGAAAAGCAGTTCCTGGGCCTAGAGTTGCAGAACATGCCCCGTGGCACCAACAAGGAGGCCGACGACATTGCCAAAATGGCATCTAAGCAACAACCCCAAGAGCCTGGTGTCTTTGAAGAGCGGCTCTTCAAGCCGTCGGCAGCGCCTCCGCTTTCGGGCCCGCGGCCGCCTTGGGAGGAACTCCCCCAACCACCTGCCTCGGGAGCCCCGGCCTGCGGCCCGACCTCGGGAGCGCGCCTACTCCTGGTGCTCAAGCCTCAGGAGCGGTGCTGGACCAAGGAGTTCAAGGAATGCCTGAGGAGAGGGACGCTGCCAGAGAAAGAGGAGGACGCGGAGCGCGTGGCCCGACAGGCTACGGCATACTGCATCCAGGACGGTGAGTTATACAAGAAGCGGCCAAATGACATTTCCTTGCGATGCATCTCCAGGGAACAGGGGAACGAGTTGCTAGCTGACATACACGACGGAGACTGCGGGCACCACTCGTCGTCACGAACCCTCGTCGGCAAGGTGTTCCGCAGCGGGTTCTACTGGCCTACGGCGCTTAACGACGCTACCGAGCTGGTGAAGTCCTGCGAGGCCTGCCAATTCCATGCCAAGCAGATCCATCAGCCAGCTCAGGGCCTCCAGACCATCCCGCTCTCGTGGCCATTCGTAGTCTGGGGGCTGGATATCTTAGGCCCGTTCCCTCGAGCGCCTGGGGGCTACCGCTACCGCTACGTCGCCATCGACAAGTTCACCAAATGGGAGGAGGTAGAAGTTGTTCTCACCATCCCGGCCGGATATGCGGTCAAGTTCATCAAGGGTCTCGTGAGCTGGTTCGAGGTCCCCAATCGCATCATCACCGACAACAGCTCACAGTTCACTAGCAATCTCTTCAAGACATATTGTGGTAACCTTGGAACGCAGATCTGCTACGCTTCGGTGGCATACCCCAGGAGCAATGGTCAAGCCGAAGGCGCCAACGCGGAGGTCCTGAGAGGCCTAAAGACCAGGACCTTCAAGAAGAAGCTCGAGGCCTACGGCAGGGGCTGGCATGATGAGCTCCAGTTTGTGTTGTGGTCCATACGCACCATCGCCACCAAGCCAACACGCGATACCCCATTCTTCCTCGTCTACGGAGCAGAAGCGGTTCTCCCTCACGAGGTCAAGCATCGCTCCACGCGGGTCCTGGGGTTTGATGAGACGCAGCAGGACACCATGCGGGGGATGGACCTTCTGCTAGTGGAGGAACGCCGCTGCGAAGCCACGCCTCGAGCGGCAAGATACGAGAAGGCGTTGTGGGTGACCTCGTCCTAAGGCGGGTGCTCTCCAGGAAAAGGTTGCATAAGCTTTTGCCCATGTGGGAGGGCCTGTTTAGGGTCGCCCACGTCTCCAGGCCTGGCGCCGTGCACCTGGAGACGCAGGACGGGGTCCCCATCCAGAACGCCTGGAACATCTAGCACCTCCAGAAGTTCTACCCATGAAGCAAGGCCCCGTGCCTGTGAAGGTCTCCGCTCGTGACACTCACGTAATAATGAGTGGGGCTGTACACGCCCCGGAGTCTCAGGAGTGCCGCCCTCGGGCCTCGGGGGCTCCCTCCGACGTCCTAGTGGCAGCACTTAGCTCCGCGCTGGTGAGAAGACTAGACTAGGTGCCGGACGTGGCTTTTCATTTGCTTTTTGTAGTTGGCTTGCCCCTTTTTAATGGAAGTTCGCATTCTGGTGTTTCTTGTCGTCTTGGTTCGATCGCCTTTTCCTCTGTTCTTCCCTCGGTTCTTTGTTTTGTCTCGTAATCTCCCTCACATGCCTCGCGAGGGGGCTGGACAAGTGCACTCGTGAGCGTTTTTCCTGTTCTTCGCGAGGCACCCTCGCTCGAGCTCGCAAGCTGGCGCTCCTCCCTTAATCCGTGCCCCTCGGGTACCGTGATGTGGAGCTCTAGGTCATGGCCGGCCACGCCTACGACCTGGGCGTGGAAGAATAAGAGTTTCTTAAAAAAATTGCAGTTCCTCGACGCCTCCAAGGCCAACGGCAAGGAGGTCTCACTAGGTACTGGGAGAGGCGCGCCTCATGAGGCGGAAACTAATTCAAACACGTGAAGCTAAGTTATCTCTACACGCCTACATAAAATGCTGATGCTGCAACACGACACAAGAACGATAAACATAACATAACGACTTGGAAATCACGGTTCGTTGCATGCCCCTGCAGGGCCTCATACTTGTTTGTTTCTCAATGCAGGAAGAAAGGAAGGGACAAAACAAAAGCGGCGCACGCCCCCGCAGCGGTTTGCGAGGGTAGGCCCTTGGCGCTCTCCGAGACTAAGCCAGACCCCTCCTCGTGCTTCACTAGGGCGCGGCGACGAGACGACCCGCTACCGCCCTGGAAGCAGGCACGGCGGCATGGCGGCTGGTCATAGCCGCCACTGCTGGACCTGTCACCGGAGGAAGAGTTGCCGTAGCTGGACGATCCGCGACCGGCGCCGAGGACAAGTCCACCTTCACCCTTGTCACGACCGTCGCCAAGGCCGAGCACCTCACCGCCGTCGTTGTCCTCAGGGCAGCACCAGACGCGACGACCATCTTCCCCAAACACCCTCACGTAGAGGGTCGCGTTGCAGTCGTACTTGAAGTGGAGGGTACACCACCTGCCCCAGGCCGCGCGCACGGGCAAACATCTGCCAGCCATGGGCCAAGGCTGTGTTGCCCGCGACGGAGACCTCCACCCCGACCCATGAAGCCTTGCTGCAGTAGCCGTCCGCCTGCAGCCAGAGACCGTCTGGACCCGTGGCCGGCAATTCGCCAGCGAAGAAGCGCGGGAGCTGAAGCCAGGTGCCGGCCGGGTTCTCTGACCACACAACGAACTCTGACAGCACCTCCGCTGAGTGAAAGCACGGCCGGGGAGGGCGCGCAACCATGGCGCGCCTTACTTCATCGACGGGCCTGGCACGACCTGGGCGACTCCCACCACGCGAGGAGGCGCCGCCGCGGCCGCAAGGGGCCACGGCAGGGGTTGCAGCGTGCTTACACGGGCGACCGCGCCCCCTCTTGGGCGGCGGCGAGCCGGGCCCCTCCATGCGGGCCTTCTCCTTCTCTGCGGCCGAGAACCTCTTCGCAAGCACCATGGGGGTCGCTACAAGAAATGAAGCAACGGAGGAGAAGCGAGCGGAGCAGGAAGAGATGGGCGATGGGGGCTCTGCCCCCCTCCTCATTTATAGTAGGAGGAGGCCAACCGGCGGGCCCCACAATCACAGGTAATGATGGATTTCTCTGCATGTATCAAGGAGTCATCAAGTCAGGCAGTTGCCGAGGCAGCGTGGGGAAGCGGAGACGCCCACGTCCCATCAATCACCACGCGTCAACCGAGGCCGCTAGCTGTTGGGGCCCGTGGCGCTCCGCACTTTCCCCTTGACTTCGCCTCGAAGCCATGTCCGAGCACGCCTTAGGCCCGGGGGCTACTGTCGGCGTCCTTGGAACGGGGGTCCCCAGACTTGCCTGCCTGCGGCCCATGGCGTGGCTCCTCCAGCGGCCTGGTTCGACCCATCTTCATCAGCGAACACACAAGACCCTCGCGAGGGGCCAAGCCTCGAGAGGCAGACGACGCATGACCTCTTTGGGGGCAGCCTCGCTAGGATGGCTCGCGAGGGGCAGAGAGATCAAGGCGAGGGGCACCTCGCAAGGTCCCTGTGACGCAAGCCATGACAACCAAGGCCTGGTGGGCGCCAGCGCGCGCAACGTACTCATTTCCTCTTTGGTGCTAAAGGGGCAAGCGCAGGCGAGGAGTCCCGAGGCATCAGGCAAAGGTTTCCATATCTCCTACTGACTTCGGCTTTAGTAATAAATAAATTCGCTTTGTCGAAATCCCTATAATGAGTAGCATTTGCGGCTGCCGAATAAACCAACTTTAAGATGGGATAAGATGCTCGATAGGGTGCAACAAGACCAAGACCAGCAGGACGTCAGGACGGAGGTCACCATGGAGCCCAGGACGGTGTCACCACCAGAACCTTTGGCAGGCGAAGACCACCTTTAGTCAGGATAACTTGTATTGGTTATCTCCCTTCAAATTTGGCCGTTGTTGGATCCCTTCCCGCCTAAATTTGGGAAGAGGACCAGGGCCTCTATAAATAGGACTAGCCACCACAGTAGGAGGCAACTGATTTTGGACCATTCAGATCATTCTCATCCACACAAACTCACCGAGCTCAAGGACACCTCTCCTCAGGAGGCTGTTCTTCCCTTGTACTTGTTCATCCTTAGCCCAAGAGGCAATTCACCACACCACACTGGAGTAGGGTATTACACCAGATCGGTGGCCCGAACCAGTATAAACCCTGTGTCCTATGTTCTGCGAGTTCGATGTGCTGAGCTTTGAGATTGTGGTGAGAGCGTGAGCTAGGGGGAGGAGAGATCTTCATGCGCACCCCAGAGTTCGAACCTCAAGGGTTTTTCCGGAACCCGAAATCCGACATCTACTTCTTTTTCAATGCACAAAATTGGTAAATGAACACATTGGCACACTGAAAATCAAACATTTGGATTGTAGTGGCACCATATAAATCAGAAAGTAAGATTTGTTTAAGATGTGTGCACACGCACGACAGCTTGCCATGATAGTGGAAGATGAGTTGCACTAGCATTAATCAAGTTGGCCCGCTGAAAATTGACACAGTGGACTGAAACCATGCTAATTACTGCTGAAAGTTGTCAAGAATAGTCGACCATGTGTAGCCATACTAATTTCTTGAGTGGAATATAAACACAAGGAGCTTAGAGGCATACTTTTTCTTCTTATTGGATGACCTACAGAGCATGTAGAGAAAGATCTAGGGAACGAACTAATCAATATTTAGCTTGAGCGACCATCTCCTACTGACAACATATATCACGCTACGCTGCACCTCAAGGGAGATCATACCCCCATGTTTAATAGCATCCTAGCAATAGTAAAATCATCACCTACTCAAAGACCGACTATATTCCTCGTAAATTGTGGCAAGCACTAGGATCAACACCTACAGGAAAGAGGTAGACGTTCAGAGGCATAATAACAAGCTCAGCTCCATAGCTCAATTTTCTTCCCATGGACCGCTAATTGGAATCTAGACGACTGTGTTTATAGCTTCAAAGATAGCTTCAAGCAAGCACCTCAAAATGAAAGTGAACCAAGTAGTAGTAACACTCCAACACCCCACCAATGCCAAACAATTCCTAACCTATTTAGTACTGACCAAAACCTATTTTGTAATTTTTTTTTCTTTGTTCATTTTTTATCAGTAAGTCACATTCTTCCCAAAATCCAATGACTGAACTCTCCAGACTATATTCTTTGAACTTCCAAACAATTCCTAATCTATTTAGTACTGACCCAAAAATACGTACTTCTTTTAGGTGCATGTAAACGGACGAGTTCACACTTATATTGCGTAAAATTCTTTTCCTAGAGTGGACACTTATAAGACGTGGATCATCAAACAAAAAATGCCAATGGTTAGTGGTGGCTTGAACTACAACAAGAAACAAAAAGAGGGACAAATATACATGAGATATTTTTTTAACATGTTCAGTACATGGAGATCCCAGTATACATAAATCTTTTCAGGCAAATAGCAACTCACGACATGACGAAACCAAAACAAAGTCGCAGCTGAATGCATGCCACCTTGTTTGCCACATACACCTGCTAGCTAAAGCTGGAGTAGCTAACAAATTAGAACTTTGAATGACAAAAAGTTAAGAGGCAATTGCTCTCACAAGAATTCTCCATTTACCGGATTCAGCAGAAGTTGAACTGGATGGTGGGGAGCAGGATCCGGGGTGCTGTGTTCATAAACGGCCGGCGGCTTTGTCATTGAACGGCCCAGGGCTGCGTAGTTGAAGGGCTCCGGGCTGCGTTGGGAGGACTCAGGTTGGTGCTGCAGATCGAATCAAGGTGAGGGTGCTCTCCACTGCCCTGTAGAAAATGCTCGAAAGGAAAAAAGACACACGCGGATTCATGCAGCCAGACGTCCACCCACACAAATTTTAGTAGCAATAACAACATCTAAAAGCAATTTGCTGAATTGTGTTGCTGCAACTTCTCTAAGAAGTAGAGTGTCCATGTGCTCATGTGAGTGTACAGGGGAAGTTGGACTGCTCGCATGCACTTTTTTGGGGACTATAGTCGCCTCAATCAAACAACATGATCTCGAAGTCTTGTTTCATATGCATCTGCCATGGTCGGTGGTGTGTCACGGGCTCATGCCCGGCCTAGACAGGTGCGCCTCCAGTGGAGTGTGAGAGAAAGGAGAGGATTTCTCAGATCCAAGGGGAAGCAGACTGATGCCGGAGGAAGAAGCCAAGAGGGCCGGTTTTGTGGTCATGAAGTGGGATCTGGCAGTGATGGCGGGTATCCCATGTAGTTCCGGCAGTTTGGAGATGCGGTGACCCGCGCTGAGTGGTGGCAAAGCGGCGACGCTTGAATAGGAAGACGAGGAGAGGGGAGGCGGGCGGCGCGTGGAGCATCGGGAGCAGCGACGCAAAGGTGCACGGACGGGCTTGAGCACAGGATGTAGGCGAAGCTTGGGGGCATGGGCACATCGGTGGTTTGCAGGATGGCGCGGCGGTAGGTTGCGGGGCGCAGGGCGGCGCACCGGCGGTATGCGGGGCGGCGCGGGGCAGGGAGAAGGTCATGAAGTTGGGGATGGGCTGGTCTTGTTTTCTTTTATTCTTTCGGGTCAGTTCGGGAATATTATTATGATCCTGTGATCATAATAGTGCCACTATCTCTATATGTATATAGGCAGTGAGATCAAATAGAACATGAAGATAAATCCAATGTTGAAAACAAACAATCATTAAGATAATGCAATCTATGTGACGCCAAATGAAAAATCTTCAAAAAAGATTGATGGTGGCGTTACCCACCGTATAGGAAGTATTAGACCCAGACACGGCACACAATTATCGTGGCGCTCGGAAGTCATTTCCGTATTAATGTCTTCACACCTAGAGTGTAAATCTGCATCAATTGAAGACATACGTTACTTTGTGTCTTGTGTTGTGCACCTAAGTCATCAACATGCATAAGCGTTAGGATGTGTGTCCATTCACAGGACATTTGAGGATTCTAAGATATTTAGCTCACACTGCAGCTTGCAAAATCTCTTCTCATCCAAAATCTCTGATAATTGCTGTTTAGTGCTGACGTGAATGATATCAATGTCTTCCTTCAGCATATGATCTCTAAGAAAATGATGATGGATCTGAATGGGCTTTGTCTTGGAGTGCTGAGCAGGATTGTGAGCAATCTTGATGGCGCTTTCATTATCGCAATAGAGGGGCACCATTTTCTTGTTGATGCCATAGTCCTTGAGGGTTTGCTTCATCCAAAGAAGCTGAGAGCAGCAAGATCTAGCAGTAATGTATTCAGCTTCAGCACTAGAGAGTGACACACAATTCTACTTTTTTGAAGACCAATAAACAAGTGATCGACCAAGAAAGTGGTATGGGCCTGATGTAGATTTGTGATCCACCTTGTTACCAGCATAATCAGTATATGAGAATCCAACTAGATCAAACTCTGAGCCTTTTGGATTCCCTAACCCTAGCGTTTCGGGTGTGAGCCAAATATCAAAATATTCACTACACCGCGAGGTGATGTGACTCCTTTGGTGCTGCTTGGAATCAGGCACACATGCTAATGCTAAGCATTATATCTGGCCTAGATACACATAACTACAATAAAGAACCAACCATGGAGCGGTATACCTTTTGATCGAACTCTTTACCATAGTCGTCAGAGCCCATTTGACCTTGGACAGCCAAACCCATACTAGCTTCGCATATTCCAGTGCACTCACACGACCATACTGCCCTTTGGTCAAATGACCACAGATGATGTTCTTGGCAGTTGAATCCAGTTATGCGATCCTCTTGACATCAGCAGCGGTGACTCCTTCACCGACTTTGGGAACACCAGTCTTGACAACATACTAGAGGCCGTTGTTAATGGCTTCAAGATGCATGCACATCTTATTCTTCCACTAGGGGTAATGAATGCCATCGAGGACGAGGCACGCATCGGAGACTTTGATTATCCCAACAGTCGACATAGCTAAAACTCCAGGTGGTTAAACCGAATCACACAGAACAAGGGAGCACCTAGCTCTAATACCAATTGGAAGTGCTAATTATCGATTAGAGGGGGTGAATAGGAGATTTTTATGAAAGTCTTCAAGACAGGCACTATCTTCGAAGATAGGTAGTTAAAACAACAACTAAATAGAGTGCAACAGAAGATAGACTACGCTAGCCATGCAATAGAGTTATAGTACAATACAGGGACTGCACGAAGACAAGTAGCAGCTAGGTAGACAAATTAGAATAGGAAGACAGTGTAAAGCCAAATATGTAATTAGGGTGAATGACTTCACACAGAGTATTCAACCAGAGCAGGCAAGCAATGACTTCACGAAGCTAAACTGCAAGTGAAGGGGTTAGGTGATAGAACCAGTTGCTTGACGAAGACTAGGATTTGGTAGACCAGTTCCAATTGCTGTGACAACTGTACGTCTGCTTAGGGAGGCTGAGATTGAACTGAGAAGACCACATATTCACCTTATTCCCCTTGAGCTAAGGTCACTTAGTCCTTGCCCAATCATTCAGGTAAGTCGTCAAGGTAGACTCCCAAACCATCACAGACTTCGTTCACCGGCGATCCACAATGACTCTTGGATCCTCAGAACGCCGCGTCTAACCGACTAGAAGATCACAATCTTCAAGTGTAATAAGTCTTTAGATCACACGGACAAAAATACTTCAGTGATGCCAAACACTCTTTCGACTCTGGGTGGTTTAGGTTTTGTCCTCGCAAGGATTCTCTCTCAAAGGCTTGGAAGGTGGGTTGCTGTCAAACGACAAAAAGCCATGCACTAACTCTGATCAGCCACAAATTTATGGTGGAAGGGGGTGGCTATTTATAGCCAGGAGGCAACCCAACATGATTTGTGCGAAATGATCCAGGGTCATTGGGGAATCGACACGTGTCCAACAATCGGATTTCAAACACACACGGCAGCTTGACTTGGCCTACAAGAAAAGCTGATTCATCCAACACAGGATAAGAATTTCTCTCATTTGTCTTCGCTCGAAGACATAGGATTTGGGTTGAGCATCACGTCAGCTTTTTGACTGTGTTCACTTGGACCCCACTTAACAGTTCGGTGGTACCTATAACTTAAGAAATAAGAAAATGAAACTACGAAGGAAACTAAGTCTTCGCACTCCATTGTCTTCACTCGTCATTATCTTCGACGTGAATGTCTTCGCGAACCACTAATGTCTTCATACATTTTTAGGGGTCATCTTCGATGGGTAAACCGAATAAATAGGGACTTCTACCCGTCTTCTCCTGTGAATATCACAAACGCATTAGTCCCTCAACCACGTTTGTCGTCAATACTCCAAAACCGAATAGGGGTGGCACTAGATGCACGTACAGAAGTGGACCAAGATCGCTAGAAACGCCTCAACCCCCTACCTGGTGCGCCAAATGTCGGTTTCTAAGAACCTACTTATGAGTTGTGAGCAACAAACCTTTGAGAGTTCTGATAAGGACTGAGCACGTCAGGCAATCCTAAGTCATGATGAACAATGGTGGATGAGCTACACATGAATACAAAGAACTACCCAGGTTCAGGCCACCTTCTTGGCGTAATGCCCTACTCCTGCCTTGTTTCCTATTACAATGGTAGAGAGCTACAATGTGTGTTTGTTACTATAAAAAAGATCACCCCCTACGAAGAGTCGGTCTCCCATATTTATAGTGTCGAGGGAGGACCTGCCGGAGGCTCTCATTGGTTGAATTTACATTGAGATAGGTCAGTCTAGCTTGTACCATGGTGACATGGTTTCCCTTGGCACACTTTTATGTGTGATGATGATGACCTCTCAGGGTAGTGTGTTACCCCCTGGACACTTACTTGCCTCCTTCTTCAGCATGAGTCAGGTGGCAGTGAAATACCGCCACTACAGCAGAGTATGAAGTAGGTGAACCTTGTTGTAGTGGCCATGGATGACTTGGTCCGCACGAGTACTTCCAGAGCCCATGCGTAAGGACTACTCATTCATCCTATGCTGGCAGTAGTCTTCCTTGGTATGAGCCATCACACAACCTCTAGAGTCAAGACCCATTCCTCCCGAACAGGCAGGTGGTATTTCAATGCGGCCTCCCAGGAAGGCTCCGTGAAGGGCTTTCTGGAGGTGGTCCACTCTCATTTCTTGAATTGTCTCCTAACGACCTAGGTCATATTTAAGCGGGTGCACCAGGGTCTTCGGAAGGTAGTCACTGGAGTAGAGAAATATCTATTCCTTTGTTGTCAAGGCTCCTCTTACCAAGTTAGTAATACCCTAGTTTTACTTACACCGACAAAGCCGAGGCCGAGGACTCGGGTCATCCGAGCCCATCTCCTTCCTGGAACAAAGGGATTCCTCCCCTTTGGTCCTTGGCAACCAAGTCTTGGACCTCGGTCGTAGTAGTGCTGGTGCTGCCCTCCGTGTTGACAACGGAAGGGGTCTGGTGCGATGTTGCCTCCCCTAGCTCATCATGGGAAGGGGGCAGGGTGTGCTGGGTGGTCCCACTCTACGTGATGGAGGGAGCTCGTTCTCCAAGCACCTGTCACCAAGGAAGGAGCGCTGCGGGCTATAAGAGCAGGAGATTGTAAAGGATGATTATAGGAAAACATGGAGTACGAGGTTTATCAAATTACATACCTCCTTGGCTACGACTTCTCCTTGCACGGCTTAAGGAGGTCTTCCTCTGAAGAATCAGAGAGCACGACCTTTGCAGGGGTGAACAACTTATGGTGTTGGGTTGCGGAGGCCATTAGGAGCCGCCTGCGGGCTCGAGGAGGGTTGCCCCCCTCAGTGTCTTCAGAAGTCCCCCCTTCCTTTTGGGGTAGGATACTCCCTACCCCTCGCCTTCTTGTTCATCCTCCTCATGGCAGAGGAAGCATGAGTATCCTTGGATGTAGCATCCGAAGGACCTCGTAGGCAGAGACCTCTTTTCTTCAAATCTTTCGTCTCCTTGGTTGGGACTTTGATGTAGTATGGACGGTGATGAACGCCAGGAGGTGCGGTATGGAGTTTGGGACTAGATGATGAAAATCTAGCCCGTTGTAGAGCATACCCCCCTACAAAAGATGATAGAGGCAAAGGTGTCCCGATGTTTCGATGAGATGGTGGCTATCGTTTCTGTGGGAGTCGACCTTGACGATCCGACTACGTACGTGCGAGACGTCGGGCCTTAGCAATCGCTAAACCAACTTCCGAGGGTTATTGACCACGCCGGAGCACGATCAACCTGACCACGAGGGCCTGTTTCCTGCGAGCAACGAAGAACAAGCAAGAAACTAAGATTGCAATCTGGATACTGCGAATATAAGAGGAAAGCTTTATTAATGAAGGTGGGGTTACATGGACGCCTTGGTCCGGTCGTTGAACACAAACGGCAATCTGTGTTGCTGCTATGGCGAACTTTTGATCTAAACAAAACCCAAAGTCTAAACGACGCCCTAAGGGCTGTATATATGGAGGAAGAGGAGGGAATTTCGTGGCCCTTGAGGGAGGGGTCCGAAAGCAACCCTAACTCTTCTTTCCCCACACATACGGACTCTAAAAACAGCCTATACTGAAGTATTTCGAAATTACATGGGCCTGGCCCAATAATAAGGTGACGCAGCACCTAGAATAGCCAATGGACGAATATTATGAAGTGGCATCTTGTATATTTCGTCCAAGGCCTCATGAACTCATTAAGGTGGCTTCAAAGTCCTGGAATCATCACTTGTAACTCCGTTCTTGTTCCCCTTGCGCATGCCAACATCTCCATGCTTGAACTTGCTCCAAGGTTCATCTTTCGTGTCCATGGTAGGCCCTTCATTTGTAAGCAAAACAAATGTATCCAATTTAGGCAGCATCATATTCTCATGAACATTGGAATCGTTACCAAGAAACGAAAGTACCTGATAATTCAATTGGCGTGCGCGAGCTCTAGTAATTGGTCCAGTATGTATAGCAGCAGGGGCTGTGGGTGTAACAATGGTATTGATGTCCTCATCATCCTCCCCTTCTTGAAATGAAGTCGTCCTCGACGGAAGCTCATCTTCCTCACCCAAATAAGGCTTCAAATCTGCAATGTTAAAAGTGGGACTAACCCCAAAATCTGCAGGCAGCTCAAGTTTATATGCATTATCATTTATTTTCTCTAACACCTTAAATGGACCATCAGCACGTGGCATTAGCTTTGATTTGACAAATTAGGAAACCTATCCTTACGCAAATGTAACCAAACAAGATCTCCAGGTGCAAAGACAACATGTTTTCTACCCTTATCTCCAGCAAGTTTATATTTAGCATTCATACGCTCAATGTTTTCCTTAGTTAACTCATGCATTTTTAAAATCAATTCAACACGTTCTTTAGCATCAAAATTAACCTTCTCCGAAGATGGAAGAGGCAACAAATCAATAGGTGCACGAGGTAGGAAGCCATACACAATTTCAAAAGGGCACATCTTAGTAGTAGAATGCAATGAACGATTATAAGCAAATTCAATATGAGGCAAGCATTCTTCCCACATTTTCTTATTATTCTTCAAAACAGCCCTAAGCATAGTAGACAATGTTCTATTGACTACTTCAGTTTGTCCATCAGTTTGGGGGTGACAAGTAGTACTAAAAAGCAGTTTAGTCCCCAACTTAGCCCATAAACATCTCCAAAAGTGGCTAAGACATTTAGTATCACGATCTGAAACAATAGTATTTGGCACACCATGCAAGCGAATAATTTCACGAAAGAACAAATCGGCAACATTAATAGCATCATCGCTTTTATGACATGGTATAAAGTGTGCCATTTTCGAGAATCTATCCACGACAACAAATATGCTATCCCTCCCCTTCTTTGTTCGAGGTAAACCTAAAACAAAGTCCATAGATATATCATCCCAAGGAACACTAGGTACAGGCAAAGGCATATATAAACCATGAGGATTGAGTCGTGACTTAGCTTTTTGACATGTAGTGCAGCGAGCAACAAAACGCTCAACATCCCGTCTCATCTTTGGCCAAAAGAAATGTGTAGCAAGTATATCCTCCGTCTTCTTCACGCCAAAGTGTCCCATTAATCCTCCTCCATGCCTCCTGCAACAACAAAAGACGAACAGAGCTAGCAGGAATGCATAGCTTGTTAGCACGAACACAAAAGCATCAAGAATAACGAACTTGTTCCATGTTCTTCCTTCTTTACAATTCTGCATTACATCTTTAAAATCAGCATCATGCACATATTGATCTTTGATGGTCTCCAAACCAAATATTTTGAAGTCAAGTTGTGAAAGCATAGTATAGCGACGAGACAAAGCATCAAGAATAACATTTTCTTTACCCTTCTTGTGTTTAATGACATAAGGGAAAGTCTCAATGAATTCAACCCATTTAGCATGTCTACGATTCAGTTTAGCTTGACTTTTAATATGTTTCAAAGATTCATGATCAGAATGTATAACAAATTCTTTGGGCCATAAATAATGTTGCCATGTCTCTAAAGTCCCAACAAGAGCATATAATTCTTTGTCATAAGTAGAATAGTTCAGACTAGGCCCACTCAATTTTTCGAAAAGTATGCAACAGGTTTGCCATCTTGTAATAACACACCTCCTAATCCAATTCCACTAGCATCACATTCAAGCTCAAAAGTCTTATTAAAGTCAGGAAGTTGGAGTAAAGGAGCATGTGTCAACTTATCTTTCAATACCGTGAAGGCTTCTTCCTGTGCGGTACCCCAAACAAAAGGCACATCCTTCTTTGTAAGCTCATTGAGAGGTGCAGCAATGGTGCTAAAGTCTCTCACAAAACGCCTATAGAAACCAGCGAGTCCAAGAAAACTCCTCACTTGTGTGACCGTTTTGGGCTGCGGCCAACTCTCAATAGCTTCAATCTTGGCTTTATCAACTTCAATTCCCTGTGGAGTAACAACATAGCCAAGAAAAGATACTCGGTCGGTGCAAAAGTGCACTTCCCAAGGTTACCAAACAAACGTGCATCACGTAGAGCATTAAAAACAGCACGTAAATGTTCCAAATGTTCTTCCAAAGATTTCCTATAAATCAGTATATCATCAAAATAGACTACCACAAATCGTCCAATGAAAGCACGTAAAACTTCGTTCATTAGTCTCATGAAAGTACTAGGTGCATTAGTTAACCCAAAAGGCATGACTAACCACTCATATAAACCAAACTTAGTTTTAAATGCTGTTTTCCATTCATCTCCCAATTTCATACGAATTTGATGGTATCCACTACGCAAATCAACTTTGGAGAATATTGTAGAGCCACTCAATTCATCAAGCATATCATCTAGCCTAGGAATAGGATGACGATAACGAATAGTAATATTATTAATGCCTCTACAATCAACACACATTCGCGACGTACCATCCTTTTTAGGCACTAGTATAATAGGAACAGCACAAGGACTAAGAGATTCGCGTATATAACCTTTGTCGAGCAGCTCCACATGCTTGACGATAATCTCCTTCGTCTCCTCTGGATTGGTACGGTATGGTGCACGGTTGGGTAGCGATGCACCGGGAATTAAGTCAATTTGATGCTCAATCCGTCGAATAGGTGGTAATCCCGGTGGCACGTCTTGTGGGAAGACGTCAGCGAACTCCTGCAAAATGTTAGTGACAGCAGGGGGCAAAGAGGAAGGCACGTCCTCGAATGAAAATAATGCCTCTTTGCACACAAAAGCATAGCAAACAGATTTGCTAGAGTCTAACTCATCAATATCAGATTTGGTGGCAAATAAACATTCACTTTTCAGTTTAATTTCAGAAGCAACATTAGATGGTTTATTATTAGGCTTCCTTTGTTGCTCAAATTCTTTTGCCACAATCTGATTTTCACTCTTATTTTTCTCCAGTTTTTCTTTATTAGCTCTATTAATATCATCTTTCAAAATGGAATCAGGAGCCATAGGAAGCAAAGTAATATTTTTATCCTTGTGAACAAGAGTATACTGATTGTTTCTACCATGGTGTACAGAATTTTTATCAAATTGCCATGGTCTACCAAGTAATAAGGAACATGCTTGCATAGGTACCACATCACAATCAACATAATCAACATATGTAGAGATACTAAAATACACACGAACAGTATGTGTTACCTTAACCTTGCCACTGTTGTTGAACCATTGGATGTAGTAAGGATGTGGATGTGGTCTTGTGGTGAGAGAAAGCTTCTCCACCATATCCATGCTAGCCAAGTTGTTGCAGCTCCCTCCATCTATGATGACGCGAATAGAACGTTCCTTCACAACTCCCTTTGTATGGAACAAGTTATGCCTCTGATTTTGCTCAGCTTGTGTAACCTGCACACTCAAAACACGTTGAGCAACTAAACATTCATACCGTCAAGATCTTCAGCAGCCATGTATTGCGTCTCATGATCGTAATCATCTCCACCGTGTTCTTCATGTGTAATAAGAGCCAAAGTCTCTTCATCATAGTCACTAGCGGACTCATACCCACCATCCTCGTTAGCAATCTTCACACGCTGAGATTGGCATTCTCTCATAAAATGTCCTCTTCCCTTACAACGACGACAAATAATATCACTTGTGTGCCCTGTTGACGCCATGGAAGAAGAAGAGCTCTGTAGGCCCAGCAGGTGTGCTCTTGGCGAGATAGTGGTGGTTATGCCTGCTTTCTTGTATCACGGTTGGAGGTGGCAGCCGACGGAGGTGCCGTGTAGTAGAGCGTGTGGAAGTAGATGATGCACGTGGTGGCCATGATGAAGGTCGACTAGCAGAAAAGTTAGTCCGCGCCAGCACTGTCGATCCTGCACTTCACGTTCAGCTTTACAAGCAAGATGGAATAATCGAGTAATATTATTATAATCCTTGTAGTCTAGAATGGTCTGAATCCTCTATTTAATCCACCCGAAAACGTGCAAGCATAGCTTCATTCTCCTCAACAATACCACATCTAATCAAGCCAGTTTGTAATTCCCGATAATATTCTTCTACCGAATTTTTCCTTGTCTTAAGCGCTGCAATTTTTGAAGTAATTCACGTTGATAATATGGTGGAACCCAACGAGTACGCATAGCAGTTTTCAAAGCAGCCCAAGTAGCTGGAACAGGATATAATCGACAATGTTCAGACCACCAAACACATGCAAAGCTAGTGAAAGCACAAACAGCAGCAGAACACGTCTCTCCTCGGGATATTGTAAACATGTAAATCGTTGTTCAGTTTCTAACTCCCAAGTAAGATATATATCAGAACATATCTACCCTCAAATGGTGGAATATTCAATTTCAGTTTAGGGAGATGGTCATGATCTCGTACTGAGGGGCAGCCCTAACATTGCCATTATTTGCATGTGGACGACCTGGTGGTTGTGGTGCTGGTGGTTGCACGTAGTTCTGATGTTGATCAACCTCATCCTCGTAATCTCCCACATAATCATCCTCCCCCACATCAGCAGCAGGAGCCACAGAAGTATCAACAGCAGCACCAGCAGCTTGGCTAGGCTGAAGAGGGACACGGGAAGCTCTGCGGAGGGCTGCTTCGCGATGTGCAGGTAGTCGTTGTTGTTGTTGTAGAGGTGCGTTAGGTGCAGCCGGTGGTGGTGGTGGTAGACGCGCGAGAAATTCATTAAACTTGTTATCGAGCTTTGTTTCGAATGACTTCTCAATGCCATCTATCTTCTCCATGGCCTCTTCAAATCTATGTACCACATCTTCCACCTGCCCACTCATCATTTGTTGAAACTTATCATGTAGCGCTTTGTTTGACATGTTCTCCCGTCAGTCTAAATCGGCTTGTGATCCTGCCATGGTTAGCAGCAATAGAAACACACAAGAATATGATTCGATAGACTACTAGGAAGTGGTGGTGGTGGTGTGGTGGACAGTCACAAATCCGTCAAGCAAATCTCAAATTCTTACCAGTTCTTACCCAAAGAAGAAAGGGTGATCGGCAACCGATGTAGTCAAAACTCTCAAAGCTTGGATAGAGCGATTACCGGGGAGAGTCAAGCGCACGATGTAGATGTATGTGGAGCTGGGAAGGCTTATAATATGGTAGCAAAAGGGTTAGCAATAATCAATTCAGAGATGCAAAGTTGAATAAGCGCTCAACGACGGTCTTGTCTTTGGTCCTAGGCTAGACCGTGCTAGAGACGCGAGCCTAGAACACTAACAAAATCACGGCGCTGCACGGAAACAACGGAAAAGCACACTCTGGAAATTTTTTTTTCGCTCTTTTTTTTGCGCTGCTTTTTTTTGCGCTGCTCTTTTTTTTTGCGAAAAATCACTATAATGGCGAGTGTCTCAAAACTCTTCCCAGATCAAACTGACAGGATGGGCACTAAATTTTTTTGACCAAATTTTTTTTTTCGACTGCCCGGACCCAAAAACTGGAAACGGGTCAAAAACAACTTTCTATAACGGTGACTGTCTCAATACGCTTAGAAACACCTAAAAATAGGATAGCCAGAAATTTTTTTGACAAGTGCGTTTTCGGAAAATTTTGGGCCTAAACGGAGGGTGGTTTCCAGACTCTTTTTTTTCGAGACCTCGCGAGCAAGGAAACACGAATCGAATTTAGATGGATCTCAAAACAAACCTAATATGAGAAGAACTCGGATTGGTGGTGGATATATGGTGGTGGTATATGGTAGCGGTGGTGGTATATGGTAGCGGTGGTGGTATATGGATACAGATTGGTGGTGGTATATGGATACGGATTGGTGGTGGTATATGGATACGGATTCAAAGCGGTGGCGGATAAGCAATGGTGGTAGATGGCAAGGCGATGATGATGGTGCGGCGGCGTGAGAACTTATGACCAGAACTCGAAACTCTAAAAGACTAGACTCTAAGACCAGCAACTTGACACGACGATGCAACCGCAAATTCAACAAAGCAAAAACCCTAAAAAGATTATGCAAAGGCTCAGATTGGTTCGGATATGATGAACTAACCCTAATTTTTTGTGGCTTTTTCGTGGACTTTAGGTATGAAGAACAGACTCGATCTAATCTACGAAAAACTGTAAAATCTCACCGAGCAACCTGAAAATCTGATACCACTTGATAGAGGCAAAGGTGTCCCGATGTTTCGATGAGATGGTGGCTATCGTTTCTGTGGGAGTCGACCTTGACGATCCGACTACGTACGTGCGAGACGTCGCGCCTTAGCAATCGCTAAACCAACTTCCGAGGGTTATTGACCACGCGGGAGCACGATCAACCTGACCACGAGGGCCTGTTTCCTGCGAGCAACGAAGAACAAGCAAGAAACTAAGATTACAATCTGGATATTGCGAATATAAGAGGAAAGCTTTATTAATGAAGGTGGGGTTCTGTGACGCCTTGGTCTGGTCGTTGAACACAACGAAGTACGCGAAGTTGCTGCTATGGCGAACTTCTGATCTAAACAAAACCCAAAGTCTAAACGACGCCCTAAGGGCTGTATATATGGAGGAAGAGGAGGGAATTTCGTGGCCCTTGAGGGAGGGGTCCGAAACCAACCCTAACTCTTGTTTCCCCACACATACGGACTCTAAAAACAGCCTATACTTAAGTATTTCGAAATTACATGGGCCTGGCCCAATAATAAGGTGACGCATCACCTAGAATAGCCTATGGACGAATATTATGAAGTGGCATCTTGTATATTTCGTCCAAGGCCTCATGAACTCATTAAGGTGGCTTCAAAGTCCCGAATCATCACTTGTAACTCCGTTCTTGTTCCCCTTGCATGCCAACATCTCCATGCTTGAACTTGCTCCAAGGTTCATCTTTCTTGTCCATGGTAGGCCCTTCATTTGTAAGCAAAACAAATGTATCCAATTTAGGCAGCATCATATTCTCATGAACATTGGAATCGTTACCAAGAAACGAAAGTACCTGATAATTCAATTAGCGTGCGCGAGCTCTAGTAATTGGTCCAGTATGTATAGCAGCAGGGGTTGTGGGTGTAACACTGGTATTGATGTCCTCATCAAACGATGTGTAGGGGGAACCCTAGACCTCAGATGAGGTGGGGAGTGGGGATGCGTTGGATGGGCTCTGCTACTTCTTGAGAGTGCATTGATTTTTCCCTTGAAGAGGAAAGGGTGATGCAGCAAACTAGAGATAAGTGTTTCCCTTAGTTAAGAACCAAGGTATCAATCCAGTAGGAGGCACAAGCAAGTCTCCAATCTATGCACCTACACAAACTAACAAACACTTGCACACAACACAAAAAAGGGGTTGTCAATCCCTTCACGGTCACGAACAAGAGTGAGATATAAAAGAGATAGGTATAAAAGATAAATAAAAGATCAAACTAAGGTAAATATAAAAAAATTCAGCAAGGTATTTTTGGGTTTTTTGGTTTATAGATCTAAAAATAGATGATGAAAAATAGACCCAGGGGCCATACGATTCACTAGAGGCTTCTCTCTTGAAAGAAAACATACGTTGGGTAAACAAATTACTGTCGAGCAATTGATAGAAAAGCGCAAAGTTACGATGATATCCAAGGCAATGATTATGAATATAGGCATCACGTCCGTGTCAAGTAGACCGACTCCTGCCTGCATCTACTACTATTACTCGACACATCGACCGCTATCCAACATGCATCTAGAGTAGTAAGTTCATAAGAAAGGAGTAACACCTTAGGTCAGAGTGTAGAGGGCTAAACTCAAGGAATATGATGAAAACCCCTTCTTTTTACCCTTGTTGGCGACAATATAATATGTGCCTCGCTACCTACTTTGTCACTGGGTGAGGACACCGCAAGATTGAACCCAAAACTAAGCACCTCTCCCATTGCAAGACGAACCAATCTAGTTGGCCGAACCAAACCGATAATCCGAAGAGAAATACAAAGATACTTAATCATGCATAAAAGAGTTCAGAAAAGACTCAAATAATATTCATAGATAATCTGATCATAAATCCACAATTCATCGAATCTGGACAAACACACAACAAAAGAATATTACATCAGATAGAACTCGAAGAATATCGAGGATAACATTGTATTGAAGATCAAAGAGAGAGAAGAAGCCATCTAGCTACTATCTACGGACCCGTAGGTATGTGGTAAACTACTCACGCTTCATCGAAAGGGCAACAAGGTTGATGTAGATGCCCTCTATGATCGAATGCCCCTCCGGCAGGGTGCCCGAAAAGGCCGCAAGATGGGATCTCATAGGAACAGAGGCTTATGGCGGCGGAAAAGTATTTTGGTGGATGCTTCTGGTGGTTTGGGAATATTTGGGAATTTATAGTGCAAGAATTAGGGTTGGAGGACTCCCGAGGGGCCCACAAGCCCTCAGGGCGCCCCCTAGAGGCGCTCCTGGCAGGCTTGTGGCCTCCTCGGGCATCTTATGAACCCCTCTCCAAGCTCCGTGGATGTCTTCTGGTCCAAGAAAAATCATCATAAATTTTATTCCATTTGGACTCCGTTTGATATTCCTTTTTCTGTAAAACTCAAAAACAAGAATAAAAAACAGAAACTGGCACTGGGCTCTAGGTTAATAGTTAGTCTCATAAGCGAGCATTAAGCATAATTAACACCGAATAATGCATCACAAGTAGGATATAATTTCATTGCATAATTATTGACAATCGTGCTTGCATAGGGAATCACAAACCTTAACACCAATATTCTTACTAAAGCATAATTACTCATCAACATAACTCACATATCACATAATATCTCAAAACTATTACTAAGAATCAAGTTTATTTTGTCCAATGATCTTCATGAAAGTTTTATTATATCCTTCTTGGATATCTATCACTTTGTAACTAATTTTCATATGTTGCTTTTCATAAGCTCAAACAAATATAAGTGAAGATCATGAGCATACTTTTTTTTTCTTTCTTTCTCTCAAAATAATTTAAGTGAAGCAAGAGAGAATTTTTTTTGAAAATTTTACTAACTCCCAAATAAATCTAAGTGAAGCAAGAGAGCATTTCTTAAAAAATAACTAAGCACACCGTGCTAAAAAATATATAAGTGAAGCACTAGAGCAAGTCCATAGCTCATAAAAAATTTAAGTGAGGCATATAGAGCAATTCTAACAAGTCATGATATAATTTTGGCTCTCTCAAATAGGTGTGTCCAGCAAGGAATCAAGACTTAAAACACAAAATAAAACAAGAAAAGACTCAAATCATACAAGACGCTCCAAGCAAAACATATAGTGTGTGATGAATAAAAATATAGCTTCGAGTAAAATACCGATGGTCGTTAGAAGAAAGAGGGGATGCCACTCGGGGCATCCCCAAGCTTAGTTGCTTGCTCACTTTTGGATAATAGCTTGGGATGCCGGGTCATCCCCAAGCTTAGGCTCTTCTTACTCCTTATTCCTTCATCCATCGGAAGATAACCCAAAACTTGAAAACTTCAATCACACAAAACTCAACAAAACCTTCATGAGATCCGTTAGTGTAAGAAAAATAAATCACTACTATAAGTACTGTATCAAAACGATTCATATTTTATTTTTGAATTATATCTAGTGTATTCCAACTTTTCTATGGCAAAAACTCATCAAAGAAAACCATAGATCCATCAAAATAAGCACACAACGCAAAGAAAACAGAATCTATCAAAACAGAACAGTCTGTAGCAATCCGATTTGTTTGAATACTTCTAGAACTCCAAAAATTCTGAAACATTAGGAAGACCTGGGTAATTTGTATATTAATCTACTGCAAAAAATTGGTATTTTATCATGCTCCGGTTAAAAATAAGAATTGTTTTCGTGAGCGCGGAATTTTCTGTTTTCAGCAAGATCAAACAACTATCACCCAAGAAGATCCTAAAGGCTTTACTTGGCACAAACACTAATTAAGACACAAAAAACACAATCATAACTGTAGCATAATTTTGCAAACACTCAAGAACATAAAGCAAAAAGCAAAAATAAATTTTATTCATTGGGTTGCCTCCCAATAAGCGCTATAGTTTTATGCCCTTAGCTAGGCATAAAGCGAGGATCTACGTTTTGTCATCTTTGGTTCGAGATACATAAGATGCCATCACGATTGATTCATAAGGTGGCCTAATTTTTGTTCTAGGAAAGTGTTCCATACCCTTCCTCAAAGGAAATTGAAACTTAATATTGCCTTCTTTCACATCAATCACGACACCGATAGTGCGTAAAAACGTTCTACCAAGAATAATTGGACAAGACTGGTTGCAATCAATATCAAGAACAATAAAAACTATGGGCACATAATTCCTATTTGCAATAATAAGAACATCATTAATTCTTCCCATAGACTTTTAAATAGTAGAATCCTCCAAGTGCAAATTTAAAGAACATGATTCAATATCGGTAAGACCAAGCACATCGCATAAAGATTTCGGAATTGTAGAAACACTAGGATCCAAGTCACACAAAGCAAAACACTCATAATTTTTAATCTTAAATTTGATAGTAGGTTCCCGTTCATCATGCAATTTTCTATGAATTGATACTTCTAATTCCAATTTTTCTTCAAAAGCTTTCATCATAGCATCAACAATATGTTTAGTAAAAGCTTTATTTTGTTCATTGGTATGGGGTGAATTTATCATGGATTGCAACAAAGAAATACAATCAATCAAAGAGTAACTATAATAATTAAAGTCTTTGTAATCCAAAAGAGTGGGCACATCACTAGCTAAAGTTTTGACCTCTTCAAACCCACTTTCATCAATTTTCTCAACAAGATATTCACCCTCCGAATTATCGGGACGCCTTCTAGCTAAAGTTCACTCTTCTCCAGTCCCTTTTTCATCAATCTTAACTTTACTAAACAACGAATCAATAGAAGACACACCAATCACTTTAAGATTTTCATCATTTTTATCTCCTAATGAGATTGGTTTAGCGGCCATTTGATTTACTAAGGTAGCTTGTGAATCGGATATTTTTCCTAGCAAACTTTCAGCAAAAGCATACTTAGATTGGAGATTGCAAACTTTCTACTAATATCATCAAGTTGTTTTGAGATAGCATCCAGCAGAACGGAGTGCTCCTTAAGTTCTTCCGTAAAATACTTATTATGCTCAAATTGTGTAGTCATATATTCCTTAGTACTTTTCTCAATTTCAAGCAAAACATTTGGGTAAGGAACATCATAATATTTTCTTTGAGGCATCATGACTACACAATCAAGAACTCACAAAAATAGATCCGGCAAGAAAACGGCGAATGAAAAAGAGGGGCGAATAAAATGGCAAAATTTTGTGAAGTGGGGGAGAGGAAAACGAGAGGCAAATGGAAATAATGTAAATTGCGAGGAGATGAGATTTGTGATTAGGAACCTGGTACATGTTGAAGATCCTCCCCGACAACGGCGCCAGAAATGGCACGGACCCGGGAGACTATCTTGACTTGATCCTCCCCGGCAACGGCGCCAGAAATTCCTTTTGACGTCTGCTAGGACTACGTCGGTATTTCCCCAAAGAGGAAGGGATGATGCAGCATAGCGACGTTAGGTATTTCCCTCAGTAATGAAACCAAGGTTATTGAACCAGTAGGAGAACCAAGCAACACAACGTAAACAGCCCCTGCACATAGATAACAAATCCTTGCAACCCGACGTGTTAAAGGGGTTGTCAATCCCTTCCTGGTAACGGCGCCAGAAATTGGCAAACGGACGTGAGATAAAATTGTAGTAGATTGATAGATCGAACGCCAAATAAAATAATAAGAATAAAATGCAGCAAGGTTATTTTTGTATTTTTTATTTAATAGATCTGAAAATAATTGCAAAGGAAAAGTAGATCGCAAAGGCAAATATATGAGAAAGAGACCCGGGGGCCATAGGTTTCACTAGTGTCTTCTCTCGAGAAAAATAGTGAACGGTGGGTGAAAAAATTACCATTGGGCAATAGATAGAACTTCAAATAATCATGAAGATATCCAGGCAATGATCATTATATAGGCATCACGTCCAAGATTAGTAGACCAACTCCTGCCTGCATCTACTACTATTACTCCACACATCGACCTCTATCCAGCATGCATCTAGTGTATTAACTTCATGGAGAAACAGAGTAATGCAATGAGAATGATGACATGATGTAGACAAGATATATCTATGTAGAGATAGAACCCCTCGTTTTATCCGTAGTAGAAACGATACATACGTGTCGGTTCCCCTTCTGTCACCGGGATCAAGCACCGTAAGATCGAACCCACTACAAAGCACATCTTCCCATTGCAAGATAAATAGATCAAGTTAGCCAAACAAAACCCAAATATCGGAGAAGAAATACGAGGCTATAAGAGATCATGCATAAAAGAGATCAAAGAAACTCAAATACTTTTATGGATATAAAAAGATATAACTGATCATAAACTCAAAGTTCATCAGATTCCAACAAACACACCGCAAAAAGAGTTACATCATATGGATCTCCAAGACACCATTGTATTGAGAATTTAGTGAGAGAGAGGAAGCCATCTATCTACTAACTACGGACCCGAAGGTCTATAGAGAACTACTCATGCATCATCGGAGAGGCACCAATGGAGGTGGTGAACCCCATCCAAGATGGTGTGTAGATTGGATCTGGTGGTTCTGGACTCTGCGGCGACTGGATCAATATTTCGTCAACTCCCCTAGGGTTTTGGGAATATTGGGGTATTTATAGAGCAAAGAGACGGCCCGGGGGGCACCCGAGGTGGGAACAACCCACCAGGGCGCGCCTGGGCCACCTGGCGCAACCAGTGCTCATTAGGTGTCTTCTGGTCCAAAAAATTCTCCGTGAAGTATCATTGCATTTGGACTCCATTTGGTATTGATTTCCGGAGAATACAAAGACACTCTGGAGTGTGATGTCGTTCGGATATCCGTTTGCCACCTCCTTCTTGGTCGACCATGGCAATTTGACCGAGGCGCCCTCCACAACAGGCGTACAAATCACTATAGCTTCATGATGAAAGGAGAGGAGTACGTGCTACGACCTATGTCTCCAAGCCAAGTGATCGCCGACAAGCAAGCCACCCATCATGGAGAAAATAGTGAGAGAGCGAACCACCCAAAAGAGAGTGAGCGCCACAAGCCCAAATTGAGTGCCTCCATGATGAGCGACAAGAAAATTCTAGTCCTATTTGTCACCAAAAGTGAGATGAGAGAAGTGTGTGAGAACCCATCAAGTGTCATTCTCTATGTCCTTTTGTGCAAGGACGATGCACCAAAAGCTAACACCTCTCACAATCTACCTTTAGTGTTATCTTCTCTATTGCAGGAATTCCAAGACGTTTTCCCCGATGAGCTACCTCTGGGTCTAGCTCCAGTATGAGGCATCGAGCACCGAATCGACCTCATCCATAGAGCACCCCTTCCTAACAAGGCCCGCTACCACGTCAACCCCGAGGAAACAAAGGAGATCCAACGGCAAGTACAACAACTCATCGACAACGGCCATGTATGAGAAAGTTTGAGCCCTTATGCCGTACCGGTAATCCTTGTTCCCAAGAAAGATGGTACATATCGCATGTGTTCCGATTGTCGCCCTATCAATGCTATTACCGTGCGTTGTCGTTACCCCTTTCCACGCCTAGATGATATGCTCGATGAGCTTAGCGGAGCCACCATTTTCTCTGAAATTTATCTTAAAAGCGGCTACTATCAAATACGCATCCAAGAAGGTGATGAATGGAAAACCGCATTTAAGACCAAGTTTGGCTTATATGAATGGCTTGTTATGCCAATGGGTTTATCCGAAGCACCCGACACTTTCATACGAGTCATGCATTTTGTTCTTCGACCCTATATTGGCGTATTTGTTGTGGTCTATTTTGACGATATTCTTGCTTTTAGCAAATCTCTCAAAGATCATGTCACCCATCTTAGAACCGTGTTGCAAACCTTTAGGAAAGAGCGCCTTTATGCTAATATGGATAAATGCCTTTTCGGTGTTGATAAGCTTGTTTTCTTGGGTTTTGTTGTGTCTTCTAAGGGTGTTCATGTTGATGATTCTAAGATCAATGCTATTAAAACTTGGCCCCAACCAACCAACTTGCAACAAGTGTGTAGCTTCCTTGGTTTAGTCGGTTTCTACCATAGATTTGTTAAGAATTTTAGCACCATTGCATCTCCTTTACATGCTTTGAGTAAGAAGAATGCACCCTTTGTTTGGGGGCCATCTCAAGATAGTGCATTTAATGCGCTTAAGAATTTTCTTACTGATGCTCCCGTGCTTGCATTACCCAACTTTGACAAACCTTTTGAAATACATTACGATGCTAGTGGTAATGGCATAGGAGGTGTGTTAACGCAAGAGAAGCGCCCCATAGCTTACTTTAGTGAAAAACTTTACGGAGCGCAACTCAATTACCCCATCTATGACAAAAAGCTATATACTTTAGTGCGAGTTTTGCATGAATGGGAACATTATCTTCGCCCTCATGAATTTGTCATCCATACCAACCATGAAACGCTTAAATACTTTAAGGGTCCAACTAAGTTGAACAAGCACCATGCTAAGTGAGTGAGTTCACTGAGTCACTTCGTTATGTCATCAAATACATCAAAGGTAAGGAAAATGTTGTGGCGGATGCGCATTCCCGCATATGCGTGCTTGTAACCAAACTTGAATTGAATGTCATTGGCTTTGAGCACATACAAGACTTGTATGCGCATGATCCTACTTTTGCTATTCTATACTGAAGCCGATCGAACCTACTACCTCTTGATGAGAAGTGAGCGTTGTTGGGGGTTGGATGAACAGTTCGTGGTGGCGGTTGGATGAACAAGACCCCGTGGTAGTAGAGGCCATTGCCGCTGGATGAATAGGACCCCGATCGAGCCGGTTGGGGTGGATGAACATGACCTATGATGCGGAACATCCTATGGTCATCCCCATGGACCTATCATCGTAACACGAAGTGCCAGGAGGACCTACGACACGAGCACGAGCTAGAGCTCTCGAGGCCAAGGTGACTTCCTTTCTTAGTGATATTCCACATGATCCACTCGAGACATCGTTACTACCTAAGTCCAGAATGTTGTGCATGATCAGGTACCAAGAAGGCCATCCCAAAGATGCACGGGAAGATGGACAAGTCCTGATGCGGAGCATCCCTCACTCATCCCCATGGACGCACCTACATCTTCCTCAACACCACGTGGACCCATGACTCGAGCCCGAGCTAAGGCCATCGAAGATAAGGTGAACTCGCTCCTCTCCGAACTCTCTCTTCCTACTCATGAGACATGGCTATTACCTCATTCTGAAACCCTATGTGTAATCAGGTACATGGGAACGAGCCAAGGAACAACTACTTGCAAGAGCCAAGGCGACGAGGACCCCAAGCACGTTGAAGAAGAAGAAGAAAAGCTGCTGAAGCTACAGGCATCGGACGTCTGACCAAGTCCGGACATCCGACGACTCCCCAGGCCACGGACAACCGACGCCATCGGACGATCGGACGACCTGTACCAGAACCGAATCTACGGACGTCCGACGCTCCACTGATGTCCGGGCCTTCCCGAAGCCCCGGACGACCGACACACAGCAACCAGAACCAAATCTACGGAAGACCGAAGCCTCCGGACGACCGACCGACCAGCACCCGAGCCGGATTTACGGACGTCCGACAGCCTCCGGACGTCCGGACCTTCCCGAAGCCCCGGACGTCCGACGCCTTCCGGACGTCCGACACCTGTGTGACCGCGACCGCGGGCTGGAGCCCTTGTACCCGTTCACTTCGCCCCCGTTTGCACTAAGACTATAAATAGACCTCCTCCTCCTCCTAGTTAGGGTTAGCATTGGTTTAGCTCATGTTTGTGTGAGAGCCTTGCTCATCCACTTGGTTACTTCTCCTCGGAGCTCAGGACCTCTACGGAGAAGATCCCCCAAGCGGATTCAAGACCCCCTTCTAGGGTGGACCCCATCAAGACCTCCTCTCGGAGAAGACCGGTTACTCGTGTATCTTTCCTTTGTTGACTTTGAATCTTGTGCTACCTTATGTGTTCAGTGATCTAGCCCTCGTGTAATCGAAACTTGTCGGTTTAGTGGTCCTCTTGTGTGTTTGTTCTTATGTTCTTCCGCTTGTTCGTCGTGTTCTCCTCGTAGGATCCCCTCCAAACGTGAAAGATCCCCGATTAGGGTTCCGCCCTACATCATCTTGGTATCATGAGCCACGTTTGATCACGTTTTTGGAGCCCCTACCCCGTGTTTTCTAGCTTGATTTTGTTGTTTTCTTCCTAAATCTGAAAATTCCCCACCAAAAATAGCCCCAAAAACTTTTGTAATTTGTTGGTGAGTTGAGATTTTGTTGGATTTGGTCCATGGATTTGAGTTGCCACATGTGGATCTAGCTTTTCCACCCTCCCCACCCTTTTCCATCCATCAATCCGCTCAATTTTGACCTCACCATCTTCTTCCACCTCAAAATCGCCCAGGCCCAACTCGCGTTGACCCCGACCTCGCCGGACGACCGACGCTTTATGGACGTCCGGAGCCTCAGGAACAGCCGGACGACCGGAAAATCCCGGACGTCCGTGAAACCCTGACGAAACTGAAATTCTTCAGTTTAACCACCACCACCACCCCACCTTCCACCACATCTTCCAAAACCACATACACCACCATCCTCCCCAATTCATCCTATGACGATTTTGCCACATTTTGGTCCTTGAGATTTTGAGTTGTGGTTCTCCTGTCCTATTGTGTTTTGGCTATCTAGGTACGGTTCGACTTCATCATCACCTCGACTCATCTTCGCAAGGGTCACATCATCGCCAAGGACGGTAACATCATCGACATCTTTGTCATACCTTGCAATTGCATTCATACCCACATGGCCTTACTTTTGCGTAGCTTACCCATCGAGACTAGCATTGAGTATTGCCGGGAACGTGACTTGTGCACATTAGTGATCATACTCCATAGCATACATATCATACCACCATGGTGCATATCTTGGGATCCATTTGTGTGTCACAAAGTTGTCATAGCATACACAATTGCTATCTTGGTTCGTGAAGTTTTACATGAGAAAAGAGCTCAAAAGTGAAAGAGCCACCCAAGCTTTTAAGCAAAGAGGAAAGATAAGCAAAGAGCTTATGAGCAAGAACCATAGCATCATACTACATTAGGATTGTCATATTGGATCATCTTGGATCATAGCACCGAAATACCATACATATAGCATATGCAGGATAGAGATAGTTGCATTTTTGCCTAGTAGGTTGTGCACAAGTTCCGTATCCGCCTATTGTGCAATCGTGCTAGCGTCTCTCTAGTATTGTGCAACAAGAGCATTTTCGTGGATTCCACATTTTGGCTCACTTTTGGTTTGCACAATCCCACTTATCTATTTGCGTGTGTGTTTCCGTGTACCATTATTTTCTTGGTCTACTTGTTGCATTTGCAAATTTGTGTACCTTTTCCAACATTACTGAAGCTCACTTACAATTGCATCTAATTTTGTGCCACCATCCTCACCAAGCTCCACCATAAGCTTTTATTTGTGCAGGTGTGAGAACCGACAAGGATTGGTACCAATAGTGCTATTTCATTGTCCGCATTTGAGTGAACTTGATTCATCATCAACATCGGTCAAAGGTACATTGGTATAAGTTCTTCTCCTTCTACCACTCACATATTTTTGCTTGGAATGATGGATAGGCCAAGTACTTCTACCAACCCACTCTTCCTCGAGCAAGACGACGACATGTCATCATCGTCACCAAGAGCCACCTCTTTGGTGCTGTGACGCGTTGCACCAAGAGCAACAAGCAATGAGCGACCGCATCGACAACCTCGCCACCGACTTGCGACTCTCCGAGCAACGTACAAGAGACTACTTTGACAAGTTCGATGCTCACAAGCAAGAGAATGATGCAAGAATGGAGGAGATCCGCGCCTTGATGATGAACCGGCATCATTCCACTTCTTCATCATCAAGACGGAGCCGCTCGAGTCGACACTCCGACGACACCTTCTACGACTCAAGTACACCGTCGTCGATCACTCTTCGACGAGCCGCGCGTCAAGACCGTCATGCATCTCGCAACCCGCTACATGACAAGCATTCACAAGAGCAAGTCGATGAGCAAGTCCCTCATCCTCAATCAAACCAAGCCGCTTTTGCCCAAGCTCAAGAACGACAACGACTACGGCGCCAAGAGGAAGAACGAGCATGTCTACACCAAGACGAACAAGACGCCGAGGCTCAACGTCTTCAACAACAACAACGCGAAGCGCAAGCTCTTGAAGTGCAACATGCCCTTCAAGAATCAAGTTGATCCATCGCCAACCGCAATCGCGAACGGCGCAATCAAGAGGAAGCCCTTCGAGAAGAAATCCAAGAGAGGAACTACCAACCCCATGCACAATGTCAAGTTCCTCAAGCCCATCCACAAGCTCGTCAAGCTCCACCGCAACCTCAAGTTCAACAAGAGCAAGTTGATCATGGACTTCCTCCACACCAAGAGCAACATGAAGATGATTGCCATCCACGTCAAGGACGTCATCATCACCATCGCCAACAACACAATGAAGAGCAACGATACGGAAAGCTCAAATTCACCATGCCCAAGTTCAATGGACACAATGACCCCGAAGAGTACCTCTCATGGGCATTGAAGATCGACAAAATCTTTCGTTTGCACAACTACGATGAAGAGAAGAAAATCGCTATGGCATCACTTGAGTTCCAAGACTATGTGCTCATATGGTGGGAACAAATCCTTGAAAGGCGACAAGCAAGAGGTGAACCTCCAATCACCACTTGGGCTCAAATGAAAGATGTCATGAGAGCACGTTTTGTGCCAACCTACTACAACCCCGACCTCTTCAAGAAACTCCAACTCCTCAAGCAAGGAACAAAGAGTGTTGAAGAATACTACAAGGAAATGGAGATAGCCATGATTCGAGCCAATGTGAAGGAAGATGATGAGCAAACTATGGCACGTTTCTTGAATGGACTCAATCATCCCATCAAGAAGATCGCCGACTTCCAACCATACTCCACCCTCATTGAGCTCGTACATCAAGCTACAAAGGCGGAACGTCAAGTGCAAGATGACTTCAAGTACGCCAAGTACTCGTCCAAGACCTACGGCTTCTCCAACAACCAAGCTTCAACACCTCCTCGAACATCTACATCAACCAAACCTTCTACAAACAACGACGACAAGTCGAGTTACAAGAAAAATGCGACAAGTTCAAGTCGTCCTCCTCCTACTACAAGCAACTTCAAGCCGCGTGCTTCATCATCTACTCCGACCGATGAGACCGTCAAGACAAGCTCCTTCAAGTGTTTCACTTCCGGCGGACGAGGCCACAAGTACTATGAATGCACCAACAAGCGCACCATGATCCTCAACGACGATGGCACCTATGACTCAATGAGTGATGAGGAGATGGAAGCTCTTGAGCAAGTGGCGATGCACCGGCGAGTGAACGAAGATGAAGATGATCAAGTCTTTTGTGATGAGGATTCGAGCCCCGCTCTCATTGTCTCCAAGGTCTTGACTCTTCAACATCAACAAGAAGACGACTAAAGATGCCACATCTTCCACACAAAGGCCGGCATCAACGGAAGGTCCGTCAAGGTCATCATCGATGGAGGAAGTTGTCACAACTTGGCAAGTGAAGAACTATGCTCCAAGCTTCAATTGGTCAAGAGGAAGCACCCGCATCCCTACAATGTTCAATGGCTAAGTGACTCCGGCACTATACAAGTTGAGCATACGGTCCAAGTCTCCTTCAAAATTGGTGCATATGAGGACGCTTTGGAATGTGATGTGGTCCCAATGACGGTTTGCCACCTTCTTCTTGGTCGACCATGGCAATTCGACCATGGTGTCTTCCACAACGGGCGCACTAATCACTATAGCTTCAAGATGAAAGGGAAGGAATATGTGCTAAGACCTATGTCTCCTAGTCAAGTGATAGCCGACAAGCAAGCCACCCATCATAGAGACAAGAGTGACAAAGTGATCCACCAAAAAGTGAGTGAGAGCCACAAGCCAAACCTGAGCGCCTCTTCGCCTAGAGAGAAAAACCTCATCCTATTTGCCACCAAAAGTGAGATGAGAGAAGTGTGTGAGAACCCATCTAGTGTGATGCACTTTGTCCTTGTGTGCAAGGATGGAGAGCCAACAACTAACACCTCTTGTGAGCTACCTTTAGTGTTTCAATCTCTTTTGCAGGAATTCCAAGATGTTTTCCCCGATGAGCTACCTCCGGGCCTACCTCCTCTTCGAGGCATTGAGCATCGAATCGACCTCATCCCCGGAGCACCTCTCCCAAACAAAGCTCCATACCGAGTCAATCCCGAAGAAACCAAGGAGATTCAACGACAAGTACAACAACTCATCGACAACGGTCATGTATGTGAAAGCCTAAGCCTGTGTGCCGTTCCCGTTATACTTGTGCCTAAACCCGATGGAAGTTTCCGCTTGTGTTCCGATTGTAGACCTATAAATGCTATTACCGTTCGCTATAGGCATCCCATTCCTCGCTTAGATGATATGCTTGATGAACTTAGTGGAGCCAACTTTTTCTCAAAAATTGATCTTAAAAGTGGCTATTATCAAATCCACATACAAGAGGGTGATGAATGGAAAACTGCTTTCAAAACCAAATTTAGTTTATATGAGTGGTTAGTGATGCCTATGGGTCTATCGGAGGCTCCCGGCACTTTCGTGCATCTTATGCATCATGTACTTCGGCCTTATATTGGAGTCTTTGTTGTGGTTTACTTCAACGATATTCTTGTGTTTAGCAAAACCATGAAAGAACATCTTGATCATGTTAGGGCTGTTTTGCAAACCCTTCGCAAGGAAAGTCTTTATGCAAACATGAAAAAATGCACAATTGGTGTTGAAAAAGTAGTTTTCTTGGGTTTTGTAGTATCCTCAAAGGGTGTCCATGTTAATGAATCTAAAATTGAAGCAATTAAAACTTGGCCCCAACCCACCAATTTGCAACAAGTGCGTAGCTTTCTTGGTCTTGCGGGTTTTTATCATCGCTTTGTGAAAGATTTTAGCACAATGGCCGCTCCTTTGCATGCTTTGAGTAAGAAGAATACTCCTTTTGTTTGGGGAACTTTGCAATCCACCGCTTTTGATGAGCTCAAGTCTTTGCTTACTCATGCTCCGATTCTTGCTTTGCCTAATTTTGACAAAACTTTTGAGGTCCATTGTGATGCAAGTGGTACCAGAATTGGCGGAGTTTTGATGCAAGAAAAACGAGCCATTGCCTATTTTAGTGAAAAACTCTCCGGTGCTCATTAACTATCCCATCTATGACAAAGAATTGTATGCTTTAGTGCGTGTGCTACATGTTTGGGAACATTACCTTAGACCGCATGAGTTTGTCATCCATACCGATCATGAAACGCTTAAGTACCTAAAAGGTCAAACTAAGTTGAACAAGCGTCATGCCAAATGGAGTGAGTTTATTGAATCTTTTCCTTATGTGAACAAGTACATTAAGGGTAAAGAAAATGTAGTTGCCAATGCATTTTCACGCATATGCACGCTTGTCACTAAACTTTAGTTGAATGTTATTGGCTTTGAGCACATAAAAGAATTGTATGCTAACGACCAATCTTTTGCTATTCCTTATGCTAAGTGTTTGACGCATACTTCTTGGGAACAATATTACATCAAGGATGCTTATCTTATGAGAGCTAACGAACTATGCATTCCCGAGTCTTCTCTTCGTTTGCTCCTTTTGCAAGAGGCTCATGGAGGCGGACTAATGGGACACTTTGGATGCGACAAGACATTCGCCACGCTCTCCAAGAACTACTTTTGGCCCAAGATGTACCGCGACGTCTCACGCTTCACCAACCGATGCTCTACATGTTGCAAAGCTAAGTCTAAAGCTCAATCTCACGGTCTTTACATGCCTCTTCCTATTCCTTATCAACCTTGGGAAGACATTAGCATGGATTTTGTACTTGGTTTGCCTAGAACTCAAAATGGAAAGGATTCCGTGTTTGTTGTTGTGGATAGATTTTCTAAGATGGCACAATTCATTCCTTGCAACAAGATAGACGATGCTTCACACATTGCAAATCTCTTTTATAGGGAAATCTTGTGACTCCATGGAGTACCAAAGACAATCGTCTCCGATCGTGACGTCAAGTTCTTGAGTTACTTTTGGAAGACCCTATGCGCCAAGCTCGGAATCAAGCTCTTGTTCTCATCCGCATACCATCCTCAAACCGACGGCCAAACGGAGGTGACGAACCGTACACTATCCACTCTACTTCGTGTCTTGATCAAGAAGAACATCAAGGAGTGGGAAGCACGTCTACCCATCGCCCAGTATGCCTACAACCGTGCAAGACATTCGACTACCGGCAAGTCCCCCTTCGAGGTCGTCTACGGCTTCAACCCGTTGTCCCCAAAGAGTAATAGAAGAGAGATAGAGACAGATAGATAAATAGATTATTATTATTATTATTATTATTATTATTATTATTATTATTATTATTATTATTATTATTATTATTATTATTATTATTATTATTATTATTATAAGAGTAGAGATAGATATTAGGGAGCTGGTGGGCGGTTCATCGTATGGCACGTTCGCGTCCATCCACTAGCCCGGAATTAAAGCACGGACGACGTTTACAGCGACTTGGATTAGTTGTTTTCCGGGCGGATGGACCAACGCGGACCTGGTCGCCCTTTTTCGAGCACGCGTTCGACAAGTACGTGCATGACATGCGTGCATGCAAATCTTGCATGACCAAACTGTGCGAAGCGGAGTGGTAGGCTGTCGAACTACATCATGCATGTTGCAGCTATGTCATCCACACGCAATTTAAAGGCCAATTAATTCTCCGCTGGACTATACTGTACAACTATGCATTGTTTGGCACGAACGTTCCTTGGAGCTCGTGCTGCAACTGGCGTACTCCACAACCTGCTTCCCTTCTCCTTCCTCTTCCACCGCCTGCGCACATCCGCCGGAAGCGACCTGTCAACCCTTACATAGGAGTGCTAGCATAAAAAGATGCATGCATGACCACTAAAATTTCCTTTCTCTTATCTCTATGAAATAAATGTGGCATGAAACTCAAAGCCCTTTAAGTCTGAGTATAAAGGAAATCATCGTCCTCCTCCGGCTCCGCTTCGCCCGCGTCGTCGTCCTCCTGTTCCGGCTCCACGTCCTTGTTCTCCTCCTCCTCCTCTGTGTGCTGCTCCGCCTCCAACGTCTGGCTCCGGCTAGTCCGGACTCCGGAGGCAGGGTGGCTGCAATCCGGGCTTCACGCCGCCTCCAGATTAAAGCGCCGCTCCGACGGGAGTTTGGCGTATGTCGTTACCTTTGGCGGGGCCATGGCTATCGGGCGACGGCGACCAGAGAAGAGGTGGCAGGAGGGGAATGAATGCAGCTACTATTTGGGTTCGCCATCTGGCTTAAATAAATGTGCTCCATCATGTGCACCCACGGGTGCATAAATTGTAACATACGGGTCTGCTTAGGGGGCGTCATGTAACTGGTATGTGTGTGACATTCTGAGAGACAGAGTACGTGTGTGCGACTCTACTCTTTGGACATGTACTCAACCTTTTGCATCAGGATATAAGTATAATGGTATTACACTTGAGGTAGTGATTTACGTGGCCATGTTAACGTGGTTGTGTAAAAAAATGTCACTTCCTGCTCGTGATTTGCGTTATATAATTATGAGAAGTTTCCTAACTACTAAAGTAAAGTGGAATTTGTCCATGCTATAAAAGTAAATTAAGGTGATTATTTATCATACGGGTAAGGTCGGATGAAGGGTGGTAGGAACAAATGCTCCGCCTAGAGCATGTGTGTGTGAGATGGAGTCTTATTGTGTGTGTGTGTGTGTGTGTGTGTGTGTGTGTGTGTGTGTGTGTGTGTGTGTGTGTGTGTGTGAAGCGGAGTCTTCGGCGGCGAAAGTAATTTAAGTGTGTGTGGCTTCATCGTAGAGAGGTGATGTGTATGGAAGAGGCCACCAATGAGGGGGTGCGAGAGAGAATAGGCGCGTAGAGAGGGAAGATAAAGCGTGTGCGTGTGAGAGGAGTCGACGTCGAGAGAACGTGTTTGTTCAAGAGACACCGAGGAAGACTAGTATATATCGATGGTGCATGTAGGCGGGAATTAAATGAAGGGATGGTCTTATTGGTTTCGGGGATATAGGGAAAGAGTGAGACAGGGGGTAGCTAGAAGGAGATTGTTAAGTGTGAGTGTGTGTTTTACCCATCCAGGCGGAAGTTATGTGCATACAAGAAGAGAACGATTCGATGTGGGGTTAGGGCTAAGGGTAATTAACTACGTATGGAGACATAGGAGACCTCGAACGTGCATGTGCGAGAGGTATTGATATGTCTCCAACGTATCTATAATTTTTGATTGTTTCATGCTGTTATATTATCAATCTTGGATGTTTTATAATCATTTTAAGTCATTTTATATCATTTTTTGGTACTAACCTATTGAAATAGTGACAAGTGCCAGTTGCTATTTTCTGCATGTTTTTTACATCGCAGGAAATCAATATCGGACGGAGTCCAAATGCCACGAAACTTCACGAAGAATTTTTATGGGCCAGAAGGAACACAATGGGCCCTGGCTGCGCCTGGGGCCCCTGGACTGCCTCTTTGCTCTATAAGTACCCCAATATTCCAAAAACCCTAGAGGCATCGACGAAATATTCATCCAGCCGCCTTAGAGTCCAGAACCACCAGATCCAATCTAGACACCATCTCAGATGGGATTCACCACCTCCATTGGTGCCTCTCCGATGATGCGTGAGTAGTTCTTTGTAGACCTTCGGTCCGTAGTTAGTAGCTAGATGGCATTCTCTCTCTCGCTGGATTCTCAATACAATGGTCTCTTGGAGATCCATATGATGTAACTCTTTTTGCAGTGTGTTTGTTGGGATCTGATGACCTTTGAGTTTAGGATCAGTTATATCTTTTTATATCCATAAAATTTATTTGAGTTTCTTTGATCTCTTATATGCATGATTGCTTATAGCCTCGTATTTATTCTCCAGTATTTGGGTTTTGTTTGGCCAACTTGATCTATTTATCTTGCAATGGGAAGAGGTGCTTTGTAGTGGGTTTGATCTTACGGTGCTTGATCCCAGTGACAGAAAGGGAAACGACATGTATGTATCGTTCTACTAAGGATAAAACGATGGGGGCTATCTCTACATAGATAGATCTTGTCTACATCATGTCACCATTCGCATTACTCCATTTTTCCATGAACTTAATACACTAGATGCATGCTGGATAGCGGTCGATGTGTGGAGTAATAGTGGTAGATGCAGGCAGGACTCGGTCTACTAATCTTGGACGTGATGCCTATATAATGATCATTGCCTGAATATCCTCAATAATTATTCGAAGTTCTATAAATTTCCCAACAGTAATTTGTTTACCCACCATTTGCTATTTTTCTCGAGAGAAGCCACTAGTGAAACCTACGGCTCCGGGTCTTCTTTCTCATCTATTTCCCTTTGCGATCTACTCTTTTTCCTTGCATTTATTTTCAGATATATTAAACCAAAAATACAAAAATACCTTTCTGCATTTTATTTCTATTTATTTTATTTGCGATCTATCTTTCAATCTACTACAAATTTATCTCACGTCTGTTTGCCTATCTTGAGGCGTCGTTACCCGAAAGGGATTGACAACCCCTTTAACACGTAGGGTTGCGAGGATTTGTTTATCTGTGTGCAGGGGCTGTTTACATTGTGTTGCTTGGTTCTCCTGCTGGTTCAATAGCCTTGGTTTCATGACTAAGGGAAATACCTACCGTCGCTGTGCTTCATCATCCCTTCCTCTTTGGGAAATACCGATGTAGTTCTAGCAGACAAGAACTTTCTGGTGCCACTGCTAGGGAGTAATCAGGTATACATGTATATGTGGGATGTGTGTGTGCGTGCATGCGCATGATCGAGATAAAAGAAAGAAGACATAAGTCATAAGATCAACGACATGGGAGAGAAGGATCGGCATGACAATATGCATGCATGTGAGAGTGGAGGGAAGAAGGCCCGAAATTGAGCATGTGTTTTTGTCTTTAAGAGATAGTGGCGTGGGCTGGAGCATGCATCTATGGTGTGCAGAGGGAGCGTGACACAACGATTGTGCAGAAGATATAGTGTGCATGATAGGAAGCAAGAGTGCGTGCGAGAAAGAAATGTTGACGGAGAAACTACAGATAGCAAGAGAGATAGAGATGCTAGCTAGAGGGACATCGGCTAGTTGGTGTGTTAGAGATGACCGCCGAGTGGTTCAGAGGGTGAAGTTATGTGTGTGTGTGCGAGAAAGATAGAAAGGGGGCGCATGACTGCATGTAGAGAGAAACATATATAGTGTGCGTGATAGGAAGCAAGAGTGAGGGCGAGAAATAAGGTTAATGGAGAAACAGATAAATAGAAAGATAAGGATGCTAGCTAGTGTGTGTGTTAGAGATAAGAGTCGAGTGGATCATAAGGCTGAATTATGTGTATGGGTGTGACAGATATAGAGAGAGGGTGCATGTGAGTAACATACAAAAAATAATAGAGATAAATGAGATCCCGAGAGACGGAGTTTTGTGTTTGCAAGAGATAAAGATATTTCACAACAAGAGTGATAGCTAGAGAGACATATCAGGGAACGGGAGATATCTCTAGGGAGAGAGAGAGAGAGAGAGAGAGAGAGAGAGAGTGTGTGTCGGTGTAAACGACACCTATGGGATCACGGGGAATCCCTTCTACGGTCGGCGGGCGCGGGGCTGTGGAAAGAGCGGGTTTAGAAGATCAACACGGGGAATTTATCCAGCTTCGGGCTGCAAGTGATGCGTAATACCCTACTCCTGCTAGTTTGTGCAGGGTCCAAAAAGTCTGAATCCTCCTCCAGTATGCCTCGGGCCTACTTTTATAGCCAAAGAGGGTCGCCACAGTGGCACACATGAGGTGGAAAGTTTGTACTGTATACAAGTCTATCGCCTGGCACTGTAGGACAAATGCATTTAATGCATTGCCGACGTGCCCTCTCACTTGATCGGGATGGCAAGGAAAGTCGTCCCGTCCGCCGCCGCTTCGCCTTGATCTGACGCGCGTCCATGCTGACTAGGCGCGTAGCGCCACGCTGGCTGGCTGGCTGCTGAGTTGGTGCGGTGGCAGAGTCTTCACGAAGATCTGCATGCCACCACGCAGGTGCTTGCTGAGTTGGCTAGGAAGCAACACGTCGCCACGCAGGTGCCTGCCTTGTTGGCGGGTTGACTGCTGTGCAGCCTTGGCATGCGGGGCTGGCTGCGCCCCGCAGATGTCTCCGGAAAGGGTCTTGCCGGGGTCTCGCAGGTGCCCCCGCCAAGGGTCTTGCCGGGGGTCTTGTGAGCGTCCCCGGCAAGGATCTTGCCGGGGTTTCCATCTTCTGGTTCTCATCTAGTATTGTGTGTTCTTGGTCTTCACAAAGATCTGCATGCCACCACGAGACGCCTCCCGAGCCTTTGTTACAACGTTGTCGACGGTGTCGGAACTCTTAGGCTCAAGGGTGGCGGCTCTGCTGGTGTTGGGCAAGTTGCCCCTCCAAGGCTCTTGCCGGGACTCCTTAAGCTACCCCGGCAAGGCTCCTGCCGGGGAGAGCCCACCTTGTCCCTTCGCTCCTCGCACCTCTGTCTTCGCGTTGCTCTGGTAGTCTTGTGTCTTTGCTTCCTCTTCTGCCCCGCCAAGCGCGGCCATAAGCATGTGGCTGCGACTGCCCGCGCACAAGTAAAGGGGTACAAAAAGGACCCCTACTTTGTACACCGACAGGAGCCCCCGGGCTTGGGCCTCATATAAGTGCAGAGCGTTATTGGGCCAGGCCCAGAACGGTGCGTGGGTACGCGTGGCAGAGTTTTACCGCAGTAACTCCCTCGCCAGTTGCGCTTCCCCATGACCCCTGTTGAATATGTGACATGGGGGTCGTGCGTGGGGCGGTTGCAGCACGCCTACGTCACATCGTTGTAAATAATAAAGAGGCGGCCCGCGCCTTCCGCATAAAAAGGGAAACCCGCAGGCGCGCCGCTCATTTACCCCTTGTGCCTTCCCCAATCTCGGAACTGTCGCTCCCTTTTTCTTCCTCAAGCTCTTGCTTTAGCTCGCCGCCGCCACGCCCTCACTGCCTTTAATCCTCCATCCCCTCTCAGTCGCCATGGCACCCAAGACAGGCAAAGGCAAGGGGCGGCCAAGGAGGTCGGGGAGAAGGAGGCGCCGGAGAGTGAGTTGGCGGCGCTGCGGATGTAGCAAGCCTACTTCCCCTTGACGGTTGATGCGGTCCACTTCAGGGACTACTTCAAGCCCCTGTGGGGGAGGGAGACGATGGGGCACCCTGCCGCGCGCATCATCCTGCCGATTTCGCCAAGGCCGGCCCAAATCGGTACCCCTTCTCTGTTGACTACTTCTCTTGTGGACTCTGGCCCCCTTTCTCTGATTTCTTCAACGATGTCATGCACATCTATGGCTTCCGTCTTCTAGATCTTACGTCGAATGTCGTGGCGTGGATGGCCTTCTTTGCCCATCTCTGCGAAGGCTTCGCCGGAGTGCTCCCCAGCACGGCGCTCTTCCGCCACTACTTCTCCCCTCGCATCCAGCCAGGGGGCGCCATCTCCAGCTGCATCACCGGGATCCCGAGGTCTCAGGAGAAGGGCACGTACCCGGAAGGCGCCCAGAAGGAGAGGTGGGACGAGTGGTGGTGCCGGTGGTGCTGGATCGAGGAGGAGGATCCACGGGAGTTCTGTCGGGTTCGCCGGAGTCCATCGGTCCGCCGCAAGGACTGGAGCGACCTCGACGCCAATGACAAGAAGCTCTCTGTCGCCACCACCAAGATCAACCGCCTCACCGTGGCCGGGCTCACCCTCAAGATGATTGGGGCTGATTTCATCCACCACCAGATTGCCCCATTGCACAACAAGGGGAGGCCGGCCTGGGACTACAGGAATGCGACCGACGTCATGAGGCTCCTCCCTGGCTTGAAGCACAACTTCACGGTGATGGGGCATGCTCACTTTTGCCAGAGGCTCTTCTAGCTCAAGGTGAGTGACGATGGTAGGGCTGGGAGGACCGGTAGAGCCGAGAAGACCGGCAAGGCCGTCAAGGCGCCTCTGTTTGGATTGCTGGCAGGAGTGGTCCCGTTGAGCAACAACTCTCGCCAAACCGCCATCATTGCCATGATGCCGGACTTCAACGCACATGGCCTCGATCCGCTCGGGTCGAACCGGAAGCGGAGGAGGTGCAGGAATTCTTCGACAACTTGTCGGAGAATTATTCCGCAACGAGCCGCTGCTCATCCGCGACACCACCAAGGAGGAGCTAGACTACATCGCCGCCAGGGCGGCGGATGCGGCGCTCGCCAAGGAGGCTAGCAGCGCCGGCACCATGGAGGACGAGGCCGACGCGACCGTGGAGGAGAAAGAGATCGCCGGATGGGCGGAGTTTGCTGGGGAGGCCAATAGTGTCGGCGCCTGGGCCCCCCTCGTTGAAGTCATGGTCGGGGAGTCGGCCAAAGAAGAGTCCGAGGCTGACGACCCCTCGGCCATAGGGAAGAGGCGCGTCCTGCGGTGGGCCAGCTCTGGCGAACCGGTCCGACCCGGCATGACCATGCAGCGGCAACAGGTCCAGGAGCAGTCTGTGTGCCATACGAGGGCCGCGGCGACGTAGGCTGCAGCAGCAAAGAAGGCGGTGAAAACCGCAGTAGCGAAGAAAATGGCGGCCGCTTCCTCCTCGTCCAAGCGGCGCCGAACCCCATCCCCTTCTCCTCCTCCTTCGGACGGCACCTCGGAGGTTAATTTTGACCTCGGGTCCTTCAGCCCGAAGAGGAAGCAGAGGCTAGTGGAAGAGGAGGCAGAGGACGAGTAAGCTCTTCGCCTTCCATCATCTCCTGACCCCATGCCAATGCTATCCTCCTTTAACTTGATGTTATCCTAACATGGACATAGAGACGTTGGCCCAGAGGGTGGCGAAGAGGGCCAGGGCCTCAACAGGCGACAAGCCCCGGGCAAGCACTCTGCGCACGCCGGAGTTGGTGGTGATCAGCCCGGACGACAACCCCCGACGCAGCCCCCGCTTCAGCCCCCAGCATGAATTCATTACTCACTTCCCATCGGTGTGTGTTGGGGCACGATCCCTTGGTGCTAATCTTCCCGGGTTCACAGAAGGAGAGCGACAACAGGAGGAGCCGCTAAGGGCCACCCCTACACGCCGCCTCCGTCAACCACGCCGCCTAGAGGGGCATCCCCGACAACGGCACCAAGCAATGAGCCCACACGCACGGAGGAGGAGGAGGTGAACTTGGCTGGCAGTGACTCCATCCCGGCAACAAACATTGGCGGGGAGGGAATCACTTCATCCCAGGTTGGCGCGGGTACGTGGCCTGCCTCCTGTCCCTGTCTTTTCTTCTTCTTCTTGAACCTTGATTTTGGCCCTGTCTCATTCTCCTTCTTGGTATCCAGACCCTCCCTTGGCGGACTGGGAGGATATTGATACCGTCATCGAGGAGGTCGCCAAGGACGCCGAGGCCGAGGCCGACAAGATTGCTATCGAGGAGGCCGCCAAGACCGCCGCTGAGGAGGCCACCAAGGGGCCTGCCGGGGAGGGGGTGGCTGACGACCATCCTTCCTCCCCTACAGCCCCTGGCCCGGGAAAATACTTGAGCTGCCCAGGACTGAAGGCTGCCCAGGACGAGTTGGCTGAGCGCAAACAGGATCTCATCGTGAAGCAGGCTGACGTCAAGAAGGCCCAGGAGGTGGCGAAGGAATATGCCGCCAAGGACGAGGCCGCTTGGCAACAACACCAGGCTCTGCTGAACTCCCAGGAGGAGGAACTTGCCACCCGTGAGGAGGGGCTCACCGCCACACTCTGTTGCAAGGATGAGGAGGTCAAGAAGCTCGTCGCGCAGCGGTCCCAGGAGCTGGAGTAGAAGCACAAGGAGGCACTCGATGCTCAGGCCCTAGTCCATGCCGGCAAGGTGAAGGAGCTGGAGCTGGAGCGGGAGGAGCTGAAGAAGAGAGTTTCGGCACCGACAGAGGAGAGGGACGCGGCCAACCGCACTCTAGTGGACGCGCAGGTGGCCATCTATGACAAGGCCAAGCTGCTCTCTGAGACCAACGACTCCATCAACAATCTGAAGTTGAAGCTGGACGGCTTGGAGGGGAAGCTTTCGGAGGCCAGGGCTCGTGAGGAGACCCTGAACAAGGCCCTGGAGGACGAGAAGCAGCTGCAGAGGAATGATGCTGCCGAGCACGAGGAGTACGTGAAGGGCGTAAACCTCTGGATCAGCCGCCTCGTCGACGTCGCCAGCAAGATCACCACGAAGCTGGCTACCATGGGGATGCTGAATGTCAGGTACTCCCAGGAGCCGAATGTCAGGTACTCCCAGGAGCCGAATGTGAGCCCCAAAGCTAGGCTGACCCTGTTCTTCGAGGGCGTCCTCGACACCCTGGAGCAGCTCCATTCCAACCGAGCGACCTCTCTGGCCAACGAGGCCCGGAAGCTCTGTCGGGGCTCCCTGACCAAGGTCCTCACCAAGGTGGCGTACTAGAACCCCAACGTCAACTTTGCTGACATAGTGGAGAGCATGCCGGAGGATGTGGACCTCGCGGCGCTCGAAGAGCGTATCGAGCCCATCATTAGCCGCGTCGACGGAGTCAGGAGGGTGGAGGGCCAGCACCGAGACTAGGCACCCCGTTTCTCATTGCCGCTGCGAGTTCATGACCAAGATGATTTTATCTTAAGTTAGAACTGCAGCAACAATTGATGTAATATAACTCTGCAGTACTTTAAGATGAAACATGCTATCTTCCTGTATTGATCTTTCTTTGTACTTATACACCCTACGCCTAGTAGGATAGGTTTGCCGACGCGACAACCCATGCTATGACACCTTGAGGACGGATCCATAGCAGCCTGCCGGGGGGCGCTTGCTGCCGGACAAACCACCTTGCCGTTCTCAGCGCGGCCTCTTAAACTGTTGAGCAGACTCGAAACAGAGCAAGGGCGTTGCTAATAGTGGGCAGGCCACCTTGCCGTCCTCAGCGCGGCCGCTTGAATTGTTGAGCGGACTCGAAACAGAACAAGGGTGTTACCGATAGCGGAAGGGTCCCATTGCGTGTAGGTTTTCTGTACAAAGAGCAAGATCTTTCGAGGAGCATAACCTTATATTAAGAAGAATTGCTCAAAGTTGTGCGTGACTTAGCTTTTTGTGGCCACGCGGGTGGACGTTGCAGCCGCGGACAGCACCAGAGTGCGGCTGATTGACGTCGCCTTCTCTTCTCAGGCCATCGCGACAAGGGAGTCGGAAGTTGACACCAAAACCAGATTTTCACAGCTTGCACCCCCTACCTCGCGTGCCAAGGATATCGGTGGAAACGACACCTATGGGATCACGGGGAATCCCTTCTACGGTCGGTGGGCGCGGGGCTGTGGAAAGAGCGGGTTTAGAAGATCAACACGGGGAATTTATCCAGGTTTAGACCGCAAGTGATGCATAGTATCCTACTCCTGCTGGTTTGTGTTTATCTGGTGTTCTTGGAGTAGCTACAAAGCGTGCAGGGTCCAAAAAGTCTGAATCCTCCTCCAGTATGCCTCGGGCCTCCTTTTATAGCCAAAGGGGGTTTCCACAATGGCACACAGGAGGTGGAAAGTTTATACTATATACAAGTCTATCGTCTGGCACCATAAGACAAACGCATTTAATGCGCTGCCGATGTGCCCTCTCACTTTATCGGGGACGAAAAGGAAACTCGCCCCGTCCGCCGCTGCTTCGCCTCACTCCGACGCATGTCCAGGCTGACTAGGAGCGCAGCGCCATGCTAGCTGGCTGGCTGCTGAGTTGGTGCGGTGGTAGAGTCTTCTCGAAGATCTGCATGCCACCACGCAGGTGCTTGCTGAGTTGGCCTGGAAGCTGCACGTCGCCATGCAGGTGCCTGCCTTGTTGGCGGGTTGACTGCTATGTTGGAACGGCGGTGGAGCCTTGGCTGGTGGGGGCCTGGCTGCGGCCCCGCAGATGTCTCTGGCATGGGTCTTGCCGGGGCCCCCGGCAAGGGCCTTGCCGGGGTCTCGTAGTTGTCCCCGGCAAAGGTCTTGCCGGGGGTCTTGTGAGCGTCCCTGGTAAGGATCTTGCCGGGGTTTCCATCTTCTGGTTCTCATCTAGTATTGTATGTTCTTGGTCTTCACAAAGATCTGCATGCCACCATGCAGGCGCCTCCCGAGCCTTGGTTTCAACATTGTTGACGGTGTTGGAACTCTTAAGCTCAAGGGTGGCGGCTCTGCTGGTGTTGGGCAAGTTGCCCTGGCAAGGCTCTTGCGGGAGCTACGTAAGCTACCCCGGCAAGGCTCAAGAGAGACGATGAAGGCGTATAGGTCTAGAGAGATATACAAGCATGAGTTATAGCTATATGAGACGAATATCTGGATTAAAGGGGTTTCAAATATTTAAACTATAGATCACGACATCGATAATATCATAATGAAAATTGGTCTATCAAACATGCATATTCATTTGAATTTGGGGACACGTGTAATGTTATATAGTTTATCAATATTAGTGATCTATATATTCTTTAATTAGAGACAATGCATTGTTTATATGCAATTAATGTCTAAACGGGACTACAATATATGTTTCATGTGTGAAACACATTATACATGTTTGAGAAGTAAAAAACCCGCATGTCAAAACCGGCCGATCTCGGGTAGGGGGTCCCGAACTGTGCATCTGAGGATCAAAGGTAACAGGAGGCAGGGGACACGATGTTTACCCAGGTTCATGCCCTCTTAGTGGAGGTAATACCCTACTTCCTACTTGATTGACTTTGATGAGTATAGGGGTTACAAGAGTTGATCTACCTCGAGATCGTAATGGCTAAACCCTTTAATGTCTAGCCTGTATGATTTATCTTAGCCTCTACGGACTAAACCCTCCGGTTTATATAGACACCGAAGGGGCTTAGGGTTGTACAGAGTCGGTTTACAGAGAAAGGAAACTGTGCATCCGAACGCCAAGCTTGCCATCCACGCAAAGGAGAGTCCCATCCGGACACGGCGGAAGGCCGTTTATCTTGTAACTTCACGGCCAACCAGTTCGGCCCATGTCACACAGCCCGGACGCTCGGGGACCCCCCAATCCAGGACTCCCTCAGAAGCTCCTGAACCAGGCTTCAATGACGATGTGTCCGGCGCGCAGATTGTCTTCGGCATTGCAAGGCGGGTTCCTCCTCCGAATACTCCAAAGCAGTTGAACAAGAGAACTATATCTGGGTCTGTATGACTGTTACAACACTGAAATACAAGGGCAAAATACTTAAACAAAATAAGTCATGTCTACTGACAGCTTTTTCGGCGAGACGTTATGCCTGGCCTTATTATTATTTCGAACCGTTTTTTAGCCTCCCGTGATACGTCTCTGACGTATCTATAATTTTTGATTGTTCCATGCTATTATATTATATGTTTTGGATGTTTAATGGGCTTTAATAAGCACTTTTATATTATTTTTGGGACTAACCTATTAACCGAAGGCCCTTTGCAAATTGCTGTTTTTTGCCTATTTCAGTGTTTCGCAGAAAAGGAATATCAAACGAAATCCAAGCGGAATGAAACCTTCCGGAGAGTTATTTTTGGAACAAACGAGATCTAGGGGACTTGGAGTGGACGTCAAACGATAGCGCTTGTTGGGAGGAAACCCAATTTTATGAGAGCCACTTACGGATTGCATACCAAAAATGATAATACCTAGATCTATCCTTGCCTTTATGCCTAGCTAGGGGCGTTAAACGATAGCGCTTGTTGGGAGGCAACCCAATTTTATTTTTGTTTCTTGCTTTTTGGTTCTGTTTAGTAATAAATAATTCATCTAACTTATGTGTAGATGTGGTTTTATGTTTTAAATTAGTGTTTGTGCCAAGTAAAACCAATATGATCTTCTTGGGTGTTAGTTGTTTGATCTTGCTGACAAAGGCAGAAACTTTGTGCTCATGAAAATAATTGTTAAAATTAACCAGAACGTGATAAAATACCAATTCTTATTGCAGTAGATCAATATACAAATTTTCCAAGTTGTTCTAGTTTTTCAGAATTGTTGGAGTTCTAGAAGTATTCGAACAAATCTGATTGCTACAGACTGTTCTGTTTTTGACAGATTCTGTTTTTCGTGTGTTGTTTGCTTATTTTGATGAATCTATGGCTAGTATCGGAGGGTATGAGCATAGAGAAGTTGGAATACAGTAGGTTTAACACCAATATAAATAAAGAATGATTTCATTATAGTACCTTATGGTGGTGATTTGTTTTCTTATACTAACAGAGCTCATAAGATTTTCTGTTGAGTTTTGGGTGAAGATCCCATCTTGGGGCCTTTTCCGGCGCTCCGTCAGAGGGGGAATCGATCACGGAGGGCTTCTACATCAACACCATAGCCTCTCCGATGATGTGTGAGTAGTTTACCACAGACCTTCGGATCCATAGTTATTAGCTAGATGGCTTCTTCTCTCTCTTTGGATCTCAATACAAAGTTCTCCTCGATCTTCTTGGAGATCTGTTCGATGTAATTCTTTTTGCGGTGTGTTTGTCGAGATCCGATGAATTTTGGGTTTATGATCAAGATTATCTGTGAACAATATTTGAATCTCCTCTGAATTCTTTTATGTATGATTTGTTATCTTTGCAAGTCTCTTCGAATTATCAGTTTGGTTTGGCCTACTAGATTGATCTTTCTTGCAATGGGACAAGTGCTTAGTTTTGGGTTCAATCTTGTGGTGTCCTTTCCCAGTGACAGCAGGGGCAGCAAGGCACGTATTGTATTGTTGCCATCGAGGATGAAAAGATGGGGTTTATATCATATTGCTTGAGTTTATCCCTCGACATCATGTCATCTTGCCTAATGTGTTACTCTGTTCGTATGAACTTAATACTCTAGATGCATGCTGGATAGCGGTCGATGTGTGGAGTAATAGTAGTAGATGCAGAATTGTTTCGGTCTACTTTTTGCGTATGTGATTCATATATACATGATCATGCCTAGATATTCTCATAACTATGCACTTTTCGATCAATTGCTCGACAGTAATTTGTTCACCCACCGTAATACTTATGCTATCTTGAGAGAAGCCACTAGTGAAACCTATGGCCCCCGGGTCTATTTTCCATCATATAAGTTTCCAATCTATTTTACTTTGCAATCTTTACTTTCAATCTATATCGTAAAAAAATACCAAAAATATTTATCTTATTATCTCTATCAGATCTCACTTCTGCAAGTGGCCGTGAAGGGATTGACAACCCCTATATCGCGTTGGTTGTAAGGTTCTTATTTGTTTGTGTAGGTACGAGGCGACTTGCGTGTAGTCTCCTACTGGATTGATACCTTGGTTCTCAAAAACTAAGGGAAATACTTACGCTACTTTGCTACATCACCCTTTCCTCTTCAAGGGAAAACCAATGCAGTGCTCAAGAGGTAGCATCCTGCTTCGCGTTTCGAGGCGCGGTCTTCATTGACACGTCTTGTCAAAGCAGAGGTCGTGTCCCCTTAATGCGGGATTCTCATCAATACGGGTTTGACTAATCAAACCGTGCCATTTGCATGACCCCTTGGGAATATGCGAGTTTTAAGGCTCGTGAGGGGGGCGCCTGATATTCACTGCCTTTATAAGAGGATCAGGAGCCATCTTTTTACCCCACGCCTTCTTCTTCCTCAGCCCATCCACCCTCGAGCTCTAGCTCCCAAGTTTCGATCTTTTCCATCCCCACCAAACACTCCAGCCATGTCCGGATTTGGCGCGTAGGGCAAGTGGATGGCTTCCTCTATCATGGAGGGGAACGTCGAGGAACTCCGGGAAGCGGGGTACTTGGCCACAGACATCTCCCACCGGCTCCCTGCCAAAAAGCCGATCATCCTCACTCTAGAGCCTAATGAGAGGGTAGTGTTCATCCCCCACTTTCTCCGTGGACTAGGGTTCCCCCTCCACCCTTTCGTACGTGGCCTCATGTTCTATTATGGGCTAGATTTCCACGATCTATCCCCGAATTCCTTCCTCAACATTTCGATGTTCATTGTCGTGTGTGAGGCGTTCCTCCGCATTTCCCCCACTTCGGCCTATGGCTCAAGGTCTTGAACGTGAAGCCGAAAGTGGTCGACAGTCAACATGCGGAGTGCGGCGGCGCCATGGTGAGCAAGCTCCCCAACGTCACCTGGCCTAAGGGGCCTTCGTGGAGACCATGAAGGGATGGCAACAGGAGTGGTTCTACATCACGGAACCTCGCGTCGCCACATGGGCCACCACTCCTGAGTTCAAATCCGGGCCTCCAATGCGGCTTACATCATGGATTAACAAGGGCCTGGATTGGCGTCGTCCGACGAGGTAATGACGCTGCAGAAGCATGTCAAGAGTATGATAGAGAAGGACACCAGTCTTGCTGATGTGATCCAGGTGATGCTTTTTCGCCAGATTCTCCCCTGCCAGCGCCGGACTCTCAATATGTGGGAGTTCAATCCGGCCGGCCCTCGGACCCTGCAGCGATTCTTCGGCATGACGCACGAAGAAATCTAGAAGCTGCTTTTCAAGGCCCAGAAGTCGTGGCCGAAAACGACCAAATACCTCGGCCTTGACTGCGCTCATCTGACCACTCCAGTAAGTTTTCAGATTTTGAAACATAACCTCAACTTGTAAATCCAAGAAGTATGCTGAGCTTTGCATTCTTCCCTTAGGGCTGGACAAAGAAGGCGGAGCAGATCCAGTGTCCGGCTCCGCTACCAAAGACCCAGCCACTCCTCTGCTAACGAGGATGCTGGTCCCGGTGCCATACCAGGCGCCGGAGAAGAAGGCCAAGAAGAACGGCAAGGAGGCCAAAAGTAGCCTCCGCCGTAAAGGTACTTCGGTTGCTGTGTCCGGAGATACCGAAGCTTTCTCCTCCCACGAGGGAGACAAGACTAAGAGGAGGAGGAAGAAGAGAACAATTCTCCCCTCAAGGAGAAGAAGAAGAAGAAGAAGAGGGCGGCCCCCACTGATCCGGAAGCGGAGGCGCCCAAAAGGGGGAAGATATCCCTCTCGGATGGTTCGGACTCAGATGCCGAAGCCATCCCCCAGTGGCCCCCCAAGGCGAAGCCCCTGGCCGAATCGTAAGTATTCAAAGAAACCATACATATGTTTGGATTTTTACAAATTGTAGGATAACATATCATTTATGCATTTCAGTCAGGCCCGTGATCTGTGAGGGAGTCCTGGACTAAGGGGTCCTCGGGCGTCCGGCCTGTTATCCATGGGCCGGACTGATGGGCTGTGAAGACATGAAGGCTGAAGACTGTACCCGTGTCCGGATTGGACTCTACTTGGCGTGGAAGGCAAGCTTGGCGACCGACTATGTAGATTCCTTCTTATGTAACCGACTCTATGTAAACCCTAGATCCCCCCGGTGTCTATATAAACAGGAGGGGTTAGTCTGGAAAGGATATACACATTACCTTAGTCATATAGGCTAGGCTTCTAGGGTTTAGCCATTACGATCTCGTGGTAGATCAACTCTTGTAATACTCATATTCATCAAGATCAATCAAGCAGGAAGTAGGGTATTACCTCCATAGAGAGGGCCCGAACCTAGGTAAACATCGTGTCCCCCGTCTCCTGTTACCATCGATCCTAGACGCACAGTTCGGGACCCCCTACCCAAGATCCGCCGGTTTTGACACCGACATTGGTGCTTTAATTGAGAGTTCAACTGTGCCGTCGACGAAAGGTTCGATGGCCCCTTCAATCATCGATAGTGACGCTGTCCAAGGAGAAACCTTCCTCCCCGGACAGATTTTTGTGTTCGGCGGCTTCGCACTGCGGGCCAATTCGCTTGGCCATCTGGAGCAGATCGATAGCTACGCCCCGGCAACCAGGTCAGATTTGGAAGCTTGAACTACATCACGGACATCCATGGAGACTTGATCTTCAACAGATTTGAGACCACGGCGATCGCTCCCCCTCGCCCCGATGAACATGACCTAAATCTGTCATCGGATCACATCCAGGAGATGGTTCCTGTTGCTGCAACGGCATTAGAACCAAAGCAGATCGTGCCATCCAAGGCCATAGAGTCCGCGGCGTTGGATCCGTGCACGGACTCGACACCCCACAATATTTGCGCCCATGGAACTCCGGACTTGTTTCCGGCTATAAGTTCCGGACTGGGTACACCTGCGGACACCGAGTTGGATCGGCTATCAATCATCGTGTTCAGCACCGCAGATGTCTTCCAACACTCGCCCTTTGGCGATGTGCTGAGTTTGTTGAAAAACCTGTCCCCGATGAGGGACTCACGGCCGAACTATGTCTGGTTCAAGCTAGAGGCTGATAATGGAGAATTTCGCTTCCCACCCGCCACCCACTTCATAGCCACTGTCGAGGACTTAAACGACGTGCCCGCTTCTGGATCTGAAGACATTGACGGTATAGACGATGATGCCTACAAGGAGCAAGGCCAAGACCCGCCAGTCATCATGCATGGGACGGCCACCCCCTCATACGACGTGTACATGATCGATACACTTAAAAATTCTAGCGGCAATGACAAGGGAGATCCAATTGAGAATCAAACTCCTGAGACATAGGCTAAATTCCGGCACCCCAAATGCCACTCCAAGTCACGCCGCAGCAACAATGGCACTGGAGAAAATAGTACTCCGGACGGCGCCGAAAGCAATGAAGACCCCGTGGGAGCAATATCCGAGAAGGAGGAACAGGAAAACAGGCAAGCCAGCCCTGACGAGCAGGCCCTGCCCAGTGACTGTTCAGAGGACGACAACTACCTTCCGCTCTCCGAAGATGAGGTAAGCCTCGGTGATGAAGACTTCATCGTACCTGAAGAGCCCCTCGAGCAGGAGCGCTTCAAGCGCAGGCTGATAGCTATGGCAAAGAACCTGAAAAAGAAGCAGCAGCAGCTTCAAGCTGACCAAGACCTACTCAACGACAGATGGACTGAAGTCCTCGTCGCCGAAGAATATGGCCTTATTAGCCTAGCTAAAATCCACCCAAAGCACAGATTGCTATACCAGTCCGATGATAGGGCGTTGGGGCCCATACCACCGTCACACAATGCGGCAGGTCGCCGACAACTCTGTCCGGATAAAAAAGCAACTCAAGCCGAACACCAGACCGCCCCACCTCGCCGTAAAGGCAAGAACAACGCAGGTCACGATTACCCAGATGACCTGCAGCGGGACTCGGACAATAGAGCAAGACACGCAAGACCGATCTACGGATGGCGAATGCATGCTTCGACACACGATGATGGCTACCTATTCGGACGTATCAAACCTCGCCACGCCCGAGCCGAAAACCGGAAAGGGACTCCTTCGGAGTTACGTCGCAGTGTGGCCCAACATAGAGGAGCCGCACACCCGATTTGCTTCACTGATGAAGTAATGATCATGAATTCCCCGAAGGATTCAAACCCGTCAATATTGAATCATACAACGGGACAACCATTCCCGCGGTATGGATCCTCCACATCCATATGGCCTGTGGGGACGACCTCCACGCCATTAAATACCTCCCACTAAAACTAAAAGGGCCAGGTCAATACTGGTTAAACAGCCTGCCTGAAATTTCCATAGGCAAGTGGGAGGACTTGGAAGAGGCTTTCCTCGATAACTTCCGAGGAACATATGCCAGCCACCGGATGCCGATGACCTAAGTCACATTGTCCAGCAGCCCGGAGAATCATCCAGGGAGCTCTGGACTCGGTTCTTAGTCAAAAAGAACCAAATCATCGACTATCCGGGCGCGGAAGCCCTTGCATCTTTCAGACACAGTGTCCAGGATGAATGGCTGGCACGCCACCTCGTCCAAGAAGGACCTAAATCCATGACAGCCCTCATTGCTCTGATGACCCGCTTTTGCGCGGGAGAAGACAGCTGGCTCGCTCGTAGAAGCAATAGCACCAGCAACCCGGGCACCTCCGAAATCCAAGACGACAACGTAAAGCCACGACGAAGCACAAACAATAGTCGAAATGACAATGAAAGATCATGCGACACAGTGGTCAACGCCGGATTCAGCAACCCCATGCCCGGTCAACGGAAGAAGCCATTCAAGGCGAATCGAGACGAACCATCCAACCTGGACAGGATATTGGACCGACCCTGCCAGATTCATGGCCACCCCGATAAACTAGCTAATCATACCAACAGAAACTGCTGGGTCTTTAAATATGCCGGCAAGCTCAACACCGAACACAGAGGGAGGAGGCCATCGGGCGACAGGGATTACGGAAAGGTTCACCAACGACACACTGGGGGTCAGAGACAATCTCCACCTGAGGATCAACTATTCCCAGAACGGAAATAGCAACCCGGCTTCCGTCGCCCACTCCGTATACCTACAAAATTTGTACCGCGCATACCGTCATTATGCACTCAACATACCATGGGCATTGGCGGAAGCACAACACGGACAAGCCTGCAAGCACTCCAGTAAATTTTTTTTATTTTCCTTTTTATTTTTTCCTCCTTCACTATCCTTTAAAAACAGGTGACGAACAGGATAAGCATCTGAAACTGGCTCTATCGGAGTTCGGATCCGTATACTCACCTAAGGGGCTATTTCCATCAAGGATCCCCCCACCAAGGACTGGCGGCGCAGACGTGCGACAGGAGGTCCAAAATAAATTTTTGTAGACCGCACTCTCTATTTCTTGAGCCTGTACTATGCCTGTTCCTCCGCCTCCAACCCCGAGCATGTCAAATAGCCGGGAGGATGGCTTTTATATATACCATAAGTAATCATTGGCATACCGCTAAGTTACAAGTAAAACATATCCGAACTAATCATCCGTACTATTTCTACAACAAATATGGCTCCTATGGTTATTTCACAAAAATACCTTGGCATAACCTGCCAGGGGCTCGGTGTGGGAACAAATGAGTTGCCATCAAAAGTCCGAACAGCTCTATAGCATACTTTAGCGTTGCAAGTTTGGCCTTATATGCATCAGCTCCGAATCATTGTCTTGGGTCAATAGTTGGGTTGCCCGGCTCCTGTGCTTGCTACCCTACGTTGCGCTTTGTCGGCTAGGGTAGTAAAGGGAGAACTACTGCGATTGTGCCCTGGTCTAAACCAGACGAGCACCTCAGTAGAGGAAGCCGAAAACTGACTGTCATGATGCAGCGAGAGCTGGTCAACCACTAGACGACTTCTTGGAATCTTTAGCGATTCTCCGTGTCACATGAGGGATCTTTTTCAGATCAAATATGTAAGGCACCATGCGCCGCATACATACTAGGGGCTATGTCGTAGCCCCACAGTAAAACTCCTATGGCTAAGTGAAAGCATTAATGCCCTATAGTCCGATTGCCTGGTTCGCCGCATTATCACCTCCTTCATGGACCAAGACGTTGGATAAAGAGTGATTAAATGCCTTTCCGAACACCCCCGTACTTCCTACGAGGGGCTGAAGCCGACGACTGGAAAACTTTCAGATTATATCAAAATGGCCACACAGGAGGAATTCAAGCTTTCAAGCAAAATATAAATAGACTAACTATAAAATTTTCTTTTACAATTTTCACACACCTCACTCGAACATTGTGTCTTTCGAGCACTGACCCTCTATAAAGCGGGCGGCCTCTAGGACGTCTTCAAAATAATGCTCCAGTTCTGGGCGGTCCTTGACTTTGGGTGGACTCCTCATCACAACATCGATGGCCCTCATCTTCCCCTAGAATGTTTTGACTTGGGAAAAAGCCATCTGTGCACCCTCAATGCATGCTGATCGCTTCACAGCATTGATACGCGGCACCGCATCAACCAGTCTCCGCGCCAAACCGAAATAGCTATTCGGAACAGGCTCGGTTGGGCACAACCGGATTACGACATCCTTCATGGCAGCGCCAGATATCCTATGAAGTTCGGCCCATTGGGACATCTGTTCATTGAGCAACAGAGGGCGCTTTGATACACGAAATTGCGACCAAAAAATCTTCTCTGTTGCATATCCATCAGCAGAACTCTTCGACAAGTCCAAGAACTCGTCCGGAGAACTCCATACTTGGTTAAGCTGGGCATAGTTCGGGTCACCGAACTTAGTTTGCAGCAAAAAGGGCTTTCCAGCCGCAATCTCCCTCGCCTGTTGAACCTCCTCACGGGCTGCTCTGGATTCCGACCGCGCTGCTCTAGCCTCTTGTAAGGCCTTGTCCAGATCAGCCGTTAAGGCTTTACTCTCCTTCTCCAGAAATTCACAGCGGCCGGTAGCATTCTCCAGTTCGAGCGCCATCGTGGATATCTTCTCCTCATTTTGGGCCGTGCAGCTTGTTCGGCTTTTAATTCAGCTGATGCCTTTTCGTCAACAGCATTGCTACGACGGGCCTGCTCCTTGGCCCGGGCCAGCTCCGCTCGAAGAACTTCAACGACGGCAGCACCATCTGCAGCCATGCATACTCCAGCATCTAAATCTCAGCATCATGCTTATACCTCAAAAAATGTATGAGGATTGCCCCGAATACATACCTTGCGACTCGTCAAGACGCATATTGATTAAAGCAAGATCATCCCCTGCCACATCTAGCTTCCGCTGCAACTCGACAATTTCATAGTCCGGAAGTGGCCAAGGGGGAAGAAACCTGTGTTCAAGTTCATCAGGTTAGTCCTCAAACGATCCTTTTTCGATCCTTCGGTTGCTTCCCAGTGGAAGCCAACCCGAGTCTCAGGGGCTACTACCTATACACAGGCATATCTTTGCAAATAAAACATATTTGATCACAAACCTCGAAGCCTTTTAGTATGCTCATGAAGGCTTCATTCAAACCACTCTTCATGGACAAAATCTTCTCAACCACTGTACCCATCAAGGTACGTTGCTCTCCTGAGATAGATGCTTTTCGCAACATATCCCGCAATATATCCGGAGTCTCCGGGTCTTCGGAAGCCGCTCTAGGAGCACGACCATCCTTTGAAGGAATCTTTTCACCCATCTCCAGAATCACTGTCGGCTGCGAGCCAGACAGCCCGGGGTCTTTGTTATCATCAGCCCCAGAATGCTGGATGGTTGGAAATCCACCTTCAGGTACTACCTCTGTCTTCCCCAGCGTAACTTGTTGACTAACCGGGGCCCTCCGTGATGACACATCAGAGTCATCCGCCTTATTGGGCAAGGAGGTTGGAGGAGGCGTCTCGCTCTCCATCATCTCTGGGAGGAGACTTCCCGAAGAAGAGGATTGCTCAGAAAAACTCTGTGCCGACCTGCAAAAACATATGAACGCGTTACATATATCTTCGGTAACAGCGAAGGAGCGGGACGCTATCAAAGTACTCCGGATTCACTTATGGTTTGGCCAAGGGCTTGTCCCCTTGTTGGAGCCGTTCATCGGTGTCGCTTTCCAAACCCAAGCCGCTCGATGGTGGCATCTTGCCCTTCTTTGAAGACCGCCCCTCCCAATCTTCGGAGGCGTCCCTTTTCCTCCTGCTTGGAGAAGGGATACTGGGTCCTTTTCCGCCTCCGTCTTCAGGCAGTAAAGGTCGATTTCTCCGGACTCAGTGTCTGACTTATCTCTCGAACCAAGGTCATCTTGGGTCTTCTCGCCCTCCCTTGTTGGGGCCTAGTATGGCACCGAGGCCAGCATCCTTGTTAACAGAGGAGTAGTTGAGTCTTCGGGAAGGGGAGCCGGGCACCTAATCCGTTCCACCTTCTTTATCCAGCCCTGAAAAAGGATGATACTGTTGGTATCTTGCCACTAGGTATCAGACTATAAGGTATTCGGTAAACGGGTACTTACCGGGGTGTCCGGATGGTTATAGTCTAGGCCGACATCTTCGGTGGTGTCCGACATTGCCTTCGTTTCCCGAAGAATAATTTCCACATTCCTTCGTGCGTTGTACCTAAGAAGTGCTGAAGAGTCCGTGACCCTTCTGGATTGAACTCCCACATGCGGAGAGGCCGTCGCTGGCACGGTAGGGTCCACCAGACCAGCATCACTTGAACAACGTTGACGACATTGATGTCCCTCTCAATAAGGCTTCGGATGCGGCTTTCCAAAGTCCGCACCTCGTCCATTGTTCCCCAGTCCAGCCCCTTATTAATCCACGATGCCAGCTGCATTGGGGGGCTGGAACGACATTCGAGCGCAGCTGCCCACTTGGAGCCACGGGGCTCGGTGATATAGAACCACCCCTGCTGCCATAAGTCGGAAGATTTGGCAAAAGATCCTTTCAACCAAACAGCACTAGCAAGCTCGCTCACTATGGCGCCACCGCACTCTGCCTGCTTCCCCTCTATCACTTGCGGCTTCACATTGAAGGTCTGGAGCCATAAGCCAAAGTGCAGAGGAGTTCGGAGGAAGGCTTCACACGTGACGATAAACGCCGAGATAAGAAGAATAGAGTCCGGGGCCATATCGTGAAAATCTAGCCCATAATAGAACGTGAACCCTCGGACGAACGGGTTAAGCGCAAACCTTAACCCGCGGAGGAAGTGGGACACGAACACGACCCTCTCGCCGGATCTGGGGGTGGGAACAACCTGCCCCTCGGTAGGAAGCCGATGAAGGATTTCTGCGGTCAGATACCTCGCCGCCCGAAGCTTTGCAATATCTCCCTCCGTGACGGAAGAAGCCACCCACCATCCTTGACGGCTGGATCCGGACATGATTGGAGCTTGTGGCGATTGGAACTCGGGGTAGCAGGGGTTGAGGAAGAAGCAAGCGTAAAAGATAAAAGACGGGTCTGTACCCCTATATAAAGGCCGCGAATATCGAACGTCTCCTCCTAGGCCTCAAAACTTGCCTATTCCCTAGGAGTTGTACCCGAGTGACGGTTGGGTTACCCACGTCTGGGTTGATAAGAATCCCTTAAAAAATGGAGAGACACGATCTCCGCTGGGATAAGACATGCCAATAAAACCACGTCTCGAGACATGGGACGATGGGCTAGCTAACGGTTCGAAAATAATGGCGCTAGAGGGTAATGCCTCAGCTGCAGAAAACATGGGGGGCACAAACCCCCATGGAAACTAACGACGGGGGCCCGGACCGGCCAAATATCTCTCTAGCGACCCATGCGGCTCCGGAATCGAGCGAGCAGTCCCCGTCGAAGGAGAGGGGAGCTCCGGCTCCACCGACGACCTCCATCAATCCGAAGGTGCCAGACACATGGAGGGAAGCACTTTAACATGCTTCCGTCGTGGAGGAGCACCGTACCCTGATGGGTACGGTGGTTGAGAAAGTTCAGTCCGCATAAAGCAGGCTGAACGAAGCTTTCACCAGCCTGCTAACAGGCTTTGAGGTATGTGATGTAATATTCTTAACCATTTTCGCATGTGTAAAAATATGCCTATGTATAGATAGTAGCCCCTGAGACTCTGTTCAGCTTTTTTGAAAAAGGGGCCGGACAGAGGATCAAATATTCCAGAGATAATGTACTTGTCTATTTTGATAACACTACAAAAAAAGACACTTCCGTGATGATACGTGTTTGTCACAGTAGGTCACGTTTTCTGTCATGCATGTACATCCATGACGATTTTATGACAGAATCAAGATAGTCATACACGTAACTTTGTCGTAGAAGTGTTCCATGACATTACCAAAATTATCATCACGGAGTGTCCACTTCCATGACGATAAATCGCGCGTCATAGAAGTGCTTTCGTCAAGGGTGACCAACACGTGGCATCCACCGTAACGGGTCGCCATTAAGCTATTCGGTTCGGTTTTGGATCCGATAATCCGTTATCAGCCCGGACCAATGGAGATTTTCCACGTGTAAAATTCTCATTGGCCGGAGGAAACATGTGTTCGCTCAACGTTCGGACAGATGTCATCCACTCATTGGACAGGAGGCGCCTATGATACGTCAACACATGGCACGGCCCAAAAGAGGCCCATTCCAGTGAAAAGGCCGGCCCAGCTAAAGGCCCACCATGTTTTTTCAAACACTAGTGGGCTGGCCCGTTAACAGCCTGCCATTTTTTGGTCAAATTGAGGCCCATACAAGATCAGGCCTGTTCACAGCCTGCCGTGTTTTGGGCCAAATTACGGCCCGTGTTGGATCAGGCCCGTTAACAGGCCACTGTTATTTTGGGCCCATACTAAGACAGGTTTGTATTTCAGCCTGTTAAATGCCCGTATACCAGTTCGGCCTGATAATAGTTTCAGCCTCACTACTGCAGGATGCTGCTAACGTGACACTACGATCAGAGACCCTTCGAGAAACTCTTTGTGATGCAATAATCAAAACGGTGCTGTATGAAAACCGTAAAAAATGATGCAAAACATTTGCGATGGAGGATGCATCAAACACGGTTCAGATTTTAGTTGCGTGTGCGATTCAGGCCACACAGTTAACCCGTTCGAACTATTTGCGATGAGGCAGAACAACAAAAACGGGCAGCATTATCAATGTGTGTGCGATATACGGCATATAGGTCACTCCGATGAACCATTTGCTATTAGGGAGTGCAACATAAACGATTAGCCAGATGGTGTGTGTGATATAGAGCATGCGGTTCACTCGGACGAACTATTTTTGATTAGTGAATGCAACAAAAACGGTTCAACTTAAACAAGATGTGTGTGATACATGGCAAATAGCCCAATCGGATGAACTGTTTACGATGAGAAATTACAACACAGATGGTTAATACAGTTAGTTCTTGTGTGATTCTGTGTGTACAAAAATCTTTCAAATATGCAAACTAGTTGCTTGCGGTGGCTAGGAATATCGCACACGATGCGTCTGCAAGTACTCGTGTGCGATGATTAGTAAGTTACACATACATTTCCTTATGTTAACACTTGTGTGATAAATAACACGTGGCACCGGATACAGTATTCGGGTTGTGTGTGTGCTCCACTTAGTCTTCCCGTGCTCCAGCGAATGCTTCCCGCGCTCCACATGGATGGATTGTAAAGTCCACGCCTATTCCCACACCGGTTTCCCGCCACCAGCTAACGGCTTGCTGCATATAACCCAGGCGGCAACGCACCACCGCGACACTCTGCGAAGATCTAGTCCTCACCCATCTACCATTAGTTATTCCAAGCATGCCAGGCAACGACCAAAGCTTCAACGTCAATGCCTACCTGCGTTACATCTTCGGCGAGGAGAACGAGCTAGAGCACGTCGGGGAGCAAGAGCTTCATCGGCCGGTGCAGGCACCATGGCCCATCGGCGGCGATATCGGCGTCACAGTCCTTGGGAGCACAATCGACATATTGCAGAGGAGGTGTGATGAGCATTTTGCCATCCACCGTGCAAAAGATCCAGAGCTGCTCGGCGGCATGATCGACGACCCACCCGAAGAGCCGCCGTCACCAGTGCTCATCAAGAGCCTGATGCCCCACAAGGAATGGGAAGAGGACCTCTGCGATTCAGTCAAGAGAAAGGCAGCCTACGGCTTCATCATTGCCCGCGGCGGCCGTGTCAACGTCGACCCCAATGATGTGGTGGCCAGGCTCGACCGCATCCTTGGCGGAGTTGACGTCCCCAATGAAGTAGAACATCGCCAACGTGATATCTTGAGGATGCAGGTGATCGACGGAATTTGCTACCAGGCCAAAGACATGGAAATGGAGCGGTTCCGCGGAGTTGTCATGCGCGCGATTGCACGCTGTCAAGCTCTTCTAGAAGAGGCCCAGCAACCCCAAGAGCCTCCCAGCGCCAGCAGCTCCGTAGGCGGAGGCGGGTCAGGACACTCGGAGTGAACGGCCGCAAGGGTGCTATGCTGATCATGGAGTCCGAGATTATCGGAAGGCCGCCAGCTCGGCCTTTTAGCTTATATTTTATTATAATTGTATGCATATGTAGGTCGTGTGTGTTCTGGCCCTTACCGCATTTGGCATTTTAAATTTTCCTGAATATGTAAGACAATTATTAAGAATTATTAACAGCTTCCATTGTAACTTTGCCTCAACGACCAGCAGAGCGCGCGCAGGGACGCCAGAGCGGAGCGCGCCGTGACCGCCTCAACGGCGAGCAACCACGTGGTCAACCTTCTGCCATCAATAAATTTTGACCTTGTTTCTCATCACATTGCTGATTACAACGCAATAAGTATAATTGCAAATCTGTTCACACCTATCAAACTAATATGTGTTCACACTTAGCACCGGGCTATAAAAACTACCCACTCAAAAATTACTTCACAGTTCCTCTCTTCATCACCCACAAAACTGGTTTTCTCTGTCAAGTCGTTCCGCCATGACCAGTAGGAGGAGTTTGGGGTGGACGTATAACCAGGCAGCAAAGACCAAGGCCGCGGAAGCACTAGAGAGGTCCCGCCACGAAGCCGCAGCCACAACAAAGATGTCCCGGCGCGCCGCGGAGCCCTCGAACAAGCTCTCACGGGCACGCAGGGCTCTCACAAGTGCATTCGCGGCATCGGCCATCGCAATGAGCCGGCGTTCCTGAAGTCCTTCGCCGGCGATGACGACATTCACGCTGGCGTCACTACGCAGCAGGAGCTGGTCAACGGCTTGATGAAGCTGCTCAAGATCAGCGATGCCTCGGTTTGACAAGGCGACCGGCCTCGTCTAGCAACTCATGGATGACAATGCGAAGCTCCTCAAGTTGGTTGCCGAGAAGGAGGAGGAGGCCGCCGGCTGGAAGATGCTTTGCATGAGCGAAGCGAAGGCCTCGGAGAAGATCTTTGGCGGTCGTCGAGGAACTGATGGGTGGCTTGAGGAAGCTCCGGATCGAGCGCAAGCAGGAGATGGAGGAATCTGTGGCTGCTTTCAAGCAAAGTCGTGAGGAATTGAAGGAGCTGCAGGATTTCACCGCCCGACGATCTATCGACAAGTAGAGACAATAGCAACCTAGATCATTGTCTGCAATTTCCTTCTCCTCTTGCCCCCATGTCTTCCGGGCTTTGTCGCATGTGGCATTTTAAATTATCCGTAATATGTAAGACAATTATTATGTGCGCCATTGTAAATTTGTCGTCGTATTATCCTTTGCCATTTTATTTGTGGTCGTACTATCTGTTGCCCTATGTGGCAATTTAAATTAGGGCGGAATACTAGTTGAAAACACGAACAAAGCAAATGCTGCCATGGGATCACAAGCAAACACCCCCTCCAGGTGCTTTAATTAACCCATTAATGGATAAGTTGTGAGCGAGGCGGGCGACGTCTGGTGCATGGAGGTCAAAGAGCTCGCTTCCCGGTGAGCATGGGCGGCCTTGCTGCTTGCACATGTCCCATCGAGCCTGCGAGGTGGACAGGATGCACGCGTCCCGTCGAGCCTGCGCGGCGGACTGCTCGCACGCGTCCCGTCGATCCTGCACGGCGGACTTCTCGCGCTCGTCCCGTCTAATCAAACAGCTGCACGCACTCCATCGAGTATGGTTAAATTTCGAGACGGTAAATATAATACAACCGTTTGCGATATTAACGTGTCAGCGTTTTGTATCAAAAAGGACTTCGTTGGCTACTAATGTGTGCACCTCTTCTCAAACTAGACGATTTTTTTTACCACGGCATATCTATACCACGGCATATCTATACCACGGCATATATGTGCAATGTCATGAAACCATGCCAAGTTTCAGATTTCTTGGGTGAATTTTTTATTTACTGGGATTTAAAAAACAAGATTCTCATTGTTTCAGGACGACCACAAGTTTGTAATTCATTCTCATTCCTTAAATGAGACCTAAACATGCACCCAATGACACATGTACGGTTTCCCACCCATTTTGCTTCACTGGAGCATGTGGTTGTAGTTAAAATTTGAATTATGGACTACATTAAATGCATAGAAAACTAAGTAATTAGTAATATATATACAATGGCAGAACGAACCTTGAACATTTTCAAATTTCAGCCCGACACTCCTGTTATTCTATGTTGCATGTATAAAAAAAGTTCAAAGCGAGAAGAGGCATCGATTATCGTTTCGCCCACAAGAGGGGCATGTTTCCCTACCGGAACCACGAGGTTGCGACAGGCTCTGGTTTGTAAAAGGCTTGTAATATAGCTTCGCCCAAATTGGACAATTATATATACCATGTAGTGACACCATGCCATGTTTCATGATTTCGTGGTGAGTTTTGGATTTACAGACATTTAAAAACTGAGATTCGCAATGTTTGTGGTCAGGCCAGGATGGCGAGACGGTTGAATTCGTTCCCATTCGTTCCATGGGACCTAAATATGCACAACAAGGAAACATGTACATTTTTTCTAGCCATTTTGGTGCACTAGCGCATGTATTTGTAGTTCGGATTTGAATGATGGACATTAAATGCCTAGAAAACTCAATTAATGAATAAAAAAGGTCAAACGAACCCTGGATAATTTCACAGTTCAGCGCGAATCTCCAATTGTTCCGTGTCGCGTGTAGAAGAAAATACGAGGCTAGAAGAAGGAGTAATTATCGTTTGGCCCACAAGGGGACACGTTTCCCTGTCGAAACCACGAGGGTTCTTGCGACAGGTTCTGGTTTGTAAGAGGTTTGTAATAAAGCTTGGCCCGAATAGGCAATGTTTTTACCACGACATATATGTGCCATGACATGACACCTTGTCACCTTTGATGACTTTCTGGTGAGTTTAGGATTTATGGGGACTTAAAAACCAAGATTCAAAATGTTTGAGGAAGAGCCAGGACACCGGTACGGTTGTAATTCGTTCCCATTCCTGGCATGCGACCTAAACATGCACCCAAGGACACATGTATAATTTTTCTCGCCATTTTGGTGAACTGGAGCATGTATTTGTAGTTCAGATTTGAATTATGGACATTAAATGCCTAGGAAACTCAATTAATGTATAAAAAGGCCAAACGAACCCTGAATAAGTTTAAATTTCAGCATGAATATCCCGTGGTTCCATGTTGCCCGTGGAAGAAAATACAAGACGAAAAGAGGCAGTGATTACGTTTCGCCCACAAGGGGAACACGTTTCCCTATCAGAACCACGAGGCTTCTTTGAGAGAAGCTCCAATTTTTGTAAGAGGTTTGTAATAAAGCTTGGCCCAAATTGGACAATGTTTTTACCATGACATATATGTGCCATGACGTGACACCATGCCACCTTTGATGACTTTCTGGTGAGTTTAGGATTTATGGGGACTTAGAGACCAAGATTCGAAATATTTGAGTACGAGCCATGACGCCGGTACGGTTGTAATTTGTTCCCATTCCTGGCATGGGACCTAAACATGCACCCAAGGACATTTCTAGCCAGAACTGGAGCATGTATTTGTAGTTCAGATTTGAATAATCGAAATTAAATGCCTAGGGAAATCAATTAGTGTATAAAAAGGCCAAATGAACCCTGAATAAGTTTAAATTTCAGCACGGATATCCTGTCGTTCCATGTTGCCCGTAGAAGAAAATACAAGGTGAAAAGAGGCAGTGATTACGTTTCGCCCACAAGGGGGACACGTTTCCCTATCGGAACCACGAGGCATCTTTGAGAGAAGCTCCGGTTTGCAAGAGGCTTGTAATAAAATTTGCGCCACAATGGACGAAAAAAATTCCTCGACATATAAGTGTGATGTCGTGACACCATGGCAGGTTTCACGATTTCAACTTAGTTTTGGATTTACGGGAATTTAAAAACCGAGATTCTTCTCATGAAATGTTTTCAAATAGCACACGGTTCACTCACGAAAGCCGATATTCAATGAAAACTTCGTGAAACCATATTTTAAAGTTTCATAAAAATCTGGAAAAAAATTGTGGGATGTTAAGAAGGTGATGTTTTATTGCGACACAAAATTTCAAGTTGAAAAACATTACGATATGTGAGCTATGAAAAGGAAAAATTCCGCCCTGAATAGTGACATTACTATTCGGCACTATTCAACACTGATTTTATCTTTTTCATAGCTCACATCTCTTAGTGTGTTTCAACTTGAAATTTTGTGTGCCAATAAAACATCATCCTATTAACATTCCGCATTTTTTTGAAATTTTTTGAAACTTCAAAACATCTTTTTCTCGTGGCTTTCACCGGTTTCCACCAAATGTTGGTTTTCGTATGACATCCCACCCGCTAGGTGCGCGATCTGAGTCATGTGTTCTGACTGTCCCGAACCCAAACCCCACGGATCGTACGTGTGCACCGTTGGATGCTCCCAGATCGAACGGCAACCCTGAGCCCTCTCGATAGCACATGCAGTACATGGGTAAGCACTGTGCGCATGCGTCGTGTAGCTCACGCTTCCTTCTCTACTAGTAGGTTTTCATTCAAAACAGGCTACCATTTCTCGCCACTCCTCTCATCGGGTTCCCGCCTCTTCTCCTAGATATGCATGATGTAGATGTTCGTTTACTTCTTATAGTTCATCTCATCCAAAATCAATTAGTTTTGTAAAAAAACTATTTTAACATTCATGGAATTGTGCATTGTAAAGGTAAAAACAAAAAGTGACAATTCATTTAGAAAAAAAAGGTTTGGGCAATTAAGATATGAAAGATTCTAGAGAACAAAGGATAAGTGCTTGTGTTTTGAGGTTTGTGCATTATGCTTAAGTTCAACCATGGAGTCTTCTAGATTGTACATGTGGCAGAATCTAGTGGAATGTAGATGGTATCCAACGGCCAGTAGTGCTCGGATTTTCCATCTGTGTACCGTCAGATTGGCTTCGTCCAACGAGCAACTTTCATAGTTATTCGCACACTATATATGTGTATAGATGTATAGATATATATAGATGTGTCCCATGCTAGACAAAATAAAGTTTGAGCGCATGCGTGGGACCCCCCCCCCCCCACTACCGCCTCGAAGTTGGGAAACTGACATCATAGGTATTGAACTAGGCTTGGAGTCGGGTACGGTGTTCGGCTTGTAATGTACTTGGCGTGGCCCATCGAAGTTGTGCATTTGGGATTTAAACACATCATACACCATCGTACCCATACATATTTTCGGGCCGCATGCAGTGTATACGAGGTCTTCTGATCGACCACGTCTTCTGATATCTGTGGGCTCCCCGAGTGTATATATATCATCCCTTTGACCGATAATGAGTGGTATGTGTTGGCCATGAATGGATTCCTCCTAGTTCATGTTAGGGCCGGTCACCGTCAAATGTCAGTCAACCAAAGATCAAGCTCATGCGTTGTGAGGATTCCCTCCCAGATGCTCGGATTGCTGGGTTCGACCTACATCAAACCCTGCGTATTTATCTCGTCCTTAACTACCTTGCCTTCATGTTTGTTGTTTGTATCGAGAGGTAGGCACCACATCTAAATTGTACATTATTCTATATTGAAAACACACATCACCCCTTCCCAACGTACATCATTTTGGGCCGCATGCAAGAGGTGCTGGTTTTGTGGTCCCTCTTGTGCGATGTTTATGATGGTTCAATCTATTGGCCCAAGCGGTTTATCGACAACAACAACTGTCATTTTACCAAACGAAAGATTCATTGGTCCGTCTTATGGTAGGTCATGGCGACATGCATGTATGACCAAAGTATCGATCATTACGCGCATCCGCCCCGCTGACACGAAGTGGGAGGTGGTGGGCCAAGCATCCTAGCAAGGTACAACATTATGTCATTATAAATATCCTAGCTAGGTGGTTGTTAGGGTGTTTTCGGGTTTGCAAGGAAGGTGCCACCAAAGTTATGCATTGTGTATTTAAAGTTTTATACACCCCCAATATTCGTACATATATTTGGCCACTTCCAGGTGGTTCTTGACTTCTGGCCCCTCTCATGGATCTTCAATGACGCGCCCAACCATGGGCCCGCGGGGTCAAAGTTGTGCATTGGAATTTTGAACATCAGATACCACCCTTTTCACTCATATATATTTGGGCCACATGCTGATGCAGCTGTATTTTGACCCTCCCTAACGTTATATTTTGCTGCAAAGACTCTGATGATCCTCAACGGACACGGGGTATAATATCTTAACCGTGTGCGATACAAGTGCGATGTGAACCACCACAACCGCGCAAGCGCGAGCAAATTAAGGTGGAGGTACTGCTCAAACGTGTGCGATGCAAGTGCGCTGAAATCACCATGACCGCGCAAGCGCGAGTAAAGGGAGGTACTGGCTCAACCGTGTGCGATACAAGTGCGCTGAAATCACAACGACCGCGCAAGCACGAGCAAAGGGTGGAGTTACTGGCTCAACCGTGTGCGATGCAAGTGCGCTGAAATCACCACGACAGCGCAAGCGCGAGCAAAGGGTGGAGGTACTGGCTTAACCATGTGCGGTGCAAGTGCGCTATAAAACCACCATCTGATGAGGACCTGACTACCTAGGATACTACCAAAAATATTGCATTCATGCATATTTGTCAGGTGATTTCTAGAGCAAACTATTCAATAATCTATTTATGTTATCCAGAACAAAAATACTTCACACACTTTTGTGTTTTGTCTAGTTGCAGGTGTATGGGACATTTGTACAATCCACATATGAAGATAGGGGAAAAGGAGAAGTTTATGTTCAGTTCAAAAAGTCCTCTCCCGTCACTTTTGGGCCAAGAGAAGATAGAGTCCAAGTCTCTCACGTTCTGGATTCATATTCGGACTGCACAAACATACTTGACTCAAAACGCCAACAACTTTTTCATACGGACTCGGAATTGGGTGATTCTTTTTTTTGTTGGAAATTAAATTTCGTCCTCTTTCCAACCCAATTGGATTCACCTTTCAATTCGTCCGGAGCGTTGAGATATGGACGAAACAATCTAACGCTGCAGCATAATCCGAGTCAAACAACAAGTCCAAAGGTGTTGCATCACCTCCACTTGGGCCCATGAGCCTTGTACAACCTAGGGTTGGTTTTAGGCTGCCTTGGGACGTCCTCCCACCTCCTTGGCCGCCACCCCTTGCTCCTATATAAATAGATCCATCTAGTAGCTTTTTCCTCGGGATTTGTTTAGTTAAAAGTTAGCCATTGCAACTTCGTGTACTTCGTTTGTGTCCAACGACCAGACCAAGACCACTTACGGATCCCCACCATTATCAATACTTCATATATATTTGCAATATTCAGATTGCTTTATCATATTCTTGCTTGTTCTTCGATTGCTTGCAGGAATAGACCTTCGTGGTCAGGCTGACCGTGCTTCCGGCATCGTCAGTAACCACAGGAGATTGGTTTAGCGATTGCCAAGGCGCAACGTCGTGCACGTTTGTAGTCGGATCGTCAAAGTCATCTCCACCAAATCGATAGTTAACATCTCATCGAAAGATCGGGACACCTCGCCTTATCAAGTGGTATCAGTTTTCAGGTTGCTCGGTGAGAATTTCCAGTTATCCCTATATTAGATTTATTTTCTTACCTATTGTCCAAGAAAGCCACAAAAAAGTTAGATCTATTCATCCTTTATCCTAGCCAGTCTGAGCCTTGCAATTTTCTTTTCATTGTTTGCATTATTGAATTATCGATTGCATCGTCGTGTCGAGTTGCTGGTCTTAGTGTCTAGTTCGTTTAGAGTTTCGAGTTCTGTTCACATTAGTCACGCCGCCGCTGCATCATTATTAGTTCCGTTGTCTACCATCCCATTCACCAATTTCCACCGCGTGCTACCCACCGTTCATTGTCTTCATCATAGTTGAGGCTGTTCACATCTTCGCTTAATTCAATCTGCATCTTATCTATTTTGTTTGGAAAGAGGGAGAGAAAAAAAAGAGAGAGAACAAAAATAAAAAAAGTTCAGAAAAAAAGAGAGAAAGAAAAAGAAAAAGAAAAGTGTGAGTAAAAAATAGAGAATAAAAAAAGCAAAATTCGGATCTATCTAGACTCAATCTCGTAGTTGAATTCGGATTCGAATCTGTTTTGTGCACTGTTCAGTAAAACAGTCATAACTTCCTCATACGAAGTCAGTTTTGGCTCCACGAGTACTCAAATGAAAGCTAGCGACGATCCGCATCTAAATAGTTGCAGAGGCTTGTTCACTATTTGACACCTCAAAATCAGCTTCTAAATAGGTCTTTTTTCCCTCCGAAGTTTGCGGACACAGCTTATTCCAGTTTTTCAGGCCAGTTTTAAAATTCTTTGACTCCTCATATCAATTCAGAATTGAGTGATTCTTTTTGCATTGGAAAGCTTGAGTTAGTATCATTCTTTGAAAAAGTTATTAGAAAATTGGCTCAAACTTTTCAAGAGGAAAGTTGGAGAGAGAGTTGTTGTATATCCTGCTTGGCAGTTGTTTTTCATCATTATCTTTAATGCCGTTGTGATCTTCACTTATATCTTGCTGTCCAGAGCTACTTAGTATCCTTCATTGATGCTAGTTGTGCTACGCCGTGACCTCATTAGTCTTCTAGGCTCGCGTCTCTAGTCCGATCTAGCCTTGGACCAGCACAGTACCGTTGTTGAGCGTTTATTTAACATTGCATCTTTGAATTGATTATTGCTAATATTTTGCTACCATATATAGCCAACCCAGCTCCACATATTTCTACACCGTGTATACGTACATTCTCCTGGCAATCGCTTTGCACAATTTTTGGAGTTATTTGACACCGCTGGTTGCCTGTCACCACCTGCCACATGGTAAGAACTTGTAAGATGTTGATATTTGCTTTACTGTGAGCACTTTACAACCACATCCTAGTAGTTCATCGAAACATTATTCTCGAATTTTGTTTCTTGTTTCTACTAATCATGACAGGTTCCGGAGATAGAAGTTCTTGGACGACGGACACATCATCACCATCACGAGAGTTGGGACAACACACACAAGCACATGGTCAGGTTATCTCTTTACCGTCATTTGAGGGTAGATTTAATCTTGCTATTTATCTAGCTTGGGAGCTTGAAGTAGAACAAGTTTTTAGTCACAATGACTTTTCTGAACTTGTGCGAGTACGAGCTGCCATTAGAGGATTTACTGGTTTTGCTTCTGTTTGGTGGAGTGTGCACTATAAGAAAAACATTGATAACCAACCCACAACTTGGAAAGATTTGAAAGATGTAATGAGACAACAATTTTTCCCTCCTTACTGTCGTCGTGAATTGCTTTGCAAATTTGAACAATTTAAACAAGGCAACAACACTGTTCATGCTTACTACCAAGAGTTCAAATCTTATATGCATCATTGTGACATAGAAGAATCTGAGGATGATACAATGAATAGATTTTTTGGTGGTTTGAACCATGATATTCAGGCACGATTTCAGTATATTCCTCGTTGCATTACTGGTATGTATGTTTGTGCTTGTACCTTTGAGAGACAGTTACAGCAGGATGCATTGGGTGACTACAACAACTACTATTCTAGTTCATGCTCACCACCACCGCTTGGTTCCTCCACCATTGCACCTACTAGAGCAGCCACACCTCAGATTGTGAGCGCGGCATCATCTCAAGAGTATGGTACATTGCCATCATCCGTACCTACATCAGCTACATCTTTGCGACAAGGTAACTGTAAAGGTATTGATGATATAACTTCAGATGAGAATGATGCATGCCTAGTTAACTTGAATACATCATGTGTTGAGTTACCTGTTGATTTGAGTGCATCACCTATTTTAGAGAATCATGTTACTGTCATGAATGCGTCATGTGATGAAACAACTGAAATACCAACAATTTTGAGTGCACCCAATGAATTAACTATTGATGCAAAAGAACCAATGTTTAATCATTTTGATATGACCTCTAATCTTGGTGATGATTCTGTGTCAAATGACTTATTGCATGTTTGCTTATTTAAGCATGTTGTAGCATGTAAATTTGATGCAAGTAAGGTTTATTCAGCAATGTTGGGATGGTTTAATGATGAATATTGTCAATCTTTTCATATGAATAAGAGCTTCACTTATATGTGCAAACTGAGTTGCAATACTTTCACGCCTTGTACTTCTTGTGATAATATTTTGGCTTTATATTTTATTAACTATGAAAGTTACTCATGTATACGTGTGTCATATGTGCAAAATCCACGGGAAGTAAAAATGGATGGCATGTACATATACAACATGTACACCTTGTCTCTTTTCTTAGCCACATTTCAGATTAAGCAACGCCGAGGACGGATTTATTTTAAAGAAGGGGACGATGATGAGGACATGACTACCTTGGATACTACCAAAAATATTGCATACATGCATATTTATCAGGTGATTTCTAGTGCAAACTATTCAATAATCTATTTATGTTATCCAGAACAAAAATACTTCACACTTTTGTGTTTTGTCTAATTGCAGGTGTATGGGACATTTGTACAATCCACATATGAAGATAGGGGAAAAGGAGAAGTTGGTTCTGTTCAAAAAGTCCTCTCACGTCACGTTTGGGCCAAGAGAAGATAGAGTCCAAGTCTCTCACGTTCTGGATTCATATTCGGACTACACAAACATACCTGACTCAAAACGCCAACAACTTTTCCATACGGACTCGGAATTGGGTGATTCTTTTTTTGTTGGAAATTAAATTTCGTCCTCTTTCCAACCCAATTGGATTCACCTTTAAATTCGTCCGGAGCATTGAGATATGGACGAAACAATCTAACGCTGCAGCATAATCCGAGTCAAACAACAAGTCCAAAGGTGTTGCATCACCTCCACTTGGGGCCATGAGCCTTGTACAACCTAGGGTTGGTTTTAGGCTGCCTTGGGACGTCCTCCCACCTCCTTGGCCGCCACCCCTTGCTCCTATATAAATAGATCCATCTAGTAGCTTTTTCCTCGGGATTTGTTTAGTTAAAGTTAGCCATTGCAACCGTGTGCCGTTTGTGTCCAACGACCAGACCAAGACCACTTACGGATCCCCACCATTATCAATACTTCATATATATTTGCAATATTCAGATTGCTTTATCATATTCTTGCTTGTTCTTCGATTGCTTGCAGGAATAGACCTTCATGGTCAGGCTGACCGTGCTTCCAGCATCGTCAGTAACCTCAGGAGATTGGTTTAGCGATTGCCAAGGCGCAACGTCGTGCACGTTTGTAGTCGGATCGTCAAAGTCATCTCCACCAAATCGATAGTCAACATCTCATCGAAAGATCGGGACACCTCGCCTCTATCAAGTGGTATCAGTTTTCAGGTTGCTCGGTGAGAATTTCCAGTTATCCCTAGATTAGATTTATTTTCTTACCTATTGTCCAAGAAAGCCACAAAAAATTTTAGATCTATTCATCCTTTATCCTAGCCAGTCTGAGCCTTGCAATTTTCTTTTCATTGTTTGCATTATTGAATTATCGATTGCATCGCCGTGTCGAGTTGCTGGTCTTAGTGTCTAGTTCGTTTAGAGTTTCGAGTTCTGTTCACATTAGTCACGCCGCCGCTGCATCATTATTCCTTCCGTTGTCCACCATCCCATTCATCAATTTCCACCACGTGCTACCCACCGTTCATTGTCTTCATCATAGTTGAGGTTGTTCACATCTTCGCTTAATCCAATCTGCATCTTATCTATTTTGTTTGGAAAGAGGGAGAGAAAAAAAGAGAGAGAACAAAAATAAAAAAAGTTCAGAAAAAAAGAGAGAAAGAAAAAGAAAAAGAATAGTGTGAGTAAAAAATAGAGAATAAAAAAAGCAAAATTTGGATCTATCTGGACTCAATCTCGTAGTTGAATTCGGATTTGAATCTGTTTTGTGCACTGTTTAGTAAAACAGGCATAACTTCCTCATACGAAGTCAGTTTTGGCTCCACGAGTACTCAAATGAAAGATAGCGACGATCCGCATCTAAATAGTTGCAGAGGCTTGTTCACTATTTGACACCTCAAAATCAGCTTCTAAATAGGTCTTTTTTCCCTCCGAAGTTTGCGGACACGGCTTATTCCAGTTTTTCAGGCCAGTTTTAGAATTCTTTGACTCCTCATATCAATTCAGAATTGAGTGATTCTTTTTGCATTGGAAAGCTTGAGTTAGTAGCATTCTTTGAAAAAGTTATCAGAAAATTGGCTCAAACTTTTCAAGAGGAATGTTGGAGAGAGAGTTGTTGTATATCCTGCTTGGCAGTTGTTTTTCATCATTATCTTTAATGCCGTTGTGATCTTCACTTATATCTTGCTGTCCAGAGCTACTTAGTATCCTTCATTGATGCTAGTTGTGCTACGCCGTGACCTCATTAGTATTCTAGGCTCGCGTCTCTAGTCCGGTCTAGCCTTGGACCAGCACAGTACCGTTGTTGAGCGTTTATTTAACATTGCATCTTTGAATTGATTATTGCTAATATTTTGCTACCATATATAGCCAACCCAGCTCCACATATTTCTACACCGTGTATACGTACATTCTCCTGGCAATCGCTTTGCACAATTTTCGGAGTTATTTGACACCGTTGGTTGCCTGTCACCACCTGCCACATGGTAAGAACTTGTAAGATGTTGATATTTGCTTTACTGTGAGCACTTTACAACCACATCCTAGTAGTTCATCGAAACATTATTCTCGAATTTTGTTTCTTGTTTCTACTAATCATGACAGGTTCCGGAGAGAGAAGTTCTTTGACGACAGACACATCATCACCATCACGAGAGTTGGGACAACACACACAAGCACATGGTCAGGTTATCTCTTTACCGTCATTTGAGGGTAGATTTAATCTTGCTATTTATCTAGCTTGGGAGCTTGAAGTAGAACAAGTTTTTAGTCACCATGACTTTTCTGAACTTGAGCGAGTACGAGCTGCCACTAGAGGATTTACTGGTTTTGCTTCTGTTTGGTGGAGTGTGCACTATAAGAAAAACATTGATAACCAACCCACAACTTGGAAAGATTTGAAAGATGTAATGAGACAACAATTTTTCCCTCCTTCTTGTAAATGTGAATTGCTTTGCAAACTTGAACAATTTAAACAAGGCAACAACACTGTTCATGCTTACTACCAAGAGTTCAAATCTTATATGCATCATTGTGACATAGAAGAATCTGAGGATGATACAATGAATAGATTTTTGGTGGTTTGAACCATGATATTCGAGCACGATTTCAGTATATTCCTCGTTGCATTCTTGGTATGTATGTTTGTGCTTGTACCTTTGAGAGACGATTCTGGGAGGATGCATTGGGTGACTACAACAACTACTATTCTAGTTCATGCTCACCACCACCGCTTGGTTCCTCCACCATTGCACCTACTAGAGCAGCCACACCTCAGATTGTGAGCGCGGCATCATCTCAAGAGTATGGTACATTGCCATCATCCGTACCTACATCAGCTACATCTTTGTGACAAGGTAACTGTAAAGGTATTGATGATATAACTTCAGATGAGAATGATGCATGCCTAGTTAACTTGAATACATCATGTGTTGAGTTACCTGTTGATTTGAGTGCATCACCTATTTTAGAGAATCATATTCTTGTCATGAATCGTCATGTGATGAAACAACTGAAATACCAACAATTTTGAGTGCACCCAATGAATTAACTATTGATGCAAAAGAACCAATGTTTAATCATTTTGATATGACCTCTAATCTTGGTGATGATTCTGTGTCAAATGACTTATTGCATGTTTGCTTATTTAAGCATGTTGTAGCATGTAAATTTGATGCAAGTAAGGTTTATTCAGCAATGTTGGGATGGTTTAATGATGAATATTGTCAATCTTTTCATATGAATAAGAGCTTCACTTATATGTGCAAACTGAGTTGCAATACTTTCACGCCTTGTACTTCTTGTGATAATATTTTGGCTTTATATTTTATTAACTATGAAAGTTACTCATGTATACGTGTGTCATATGTGCAAAATCCACGGGAAGTAAAAATGGATGGCATGTACATATACAACATGTACACCTTGTCTCTTTTCTTAGCCACATTTCAGATTAAGCAACGCAGGACGGATTTATTTTAAAGAAGGGGCGATGATGAGGACATGACTACCTTGGATACTACCAAAAATATTGCATACATGCATATTTATCAGGTGATTTCTAGTGCAAACTATTCAATAATCTATTTATGTTATCCAGAACAAAAATACTTCACACTTTTGTGTTTTGTCTAATTGCAGGTGTATGGGACATTTGTACAATCCACATATGAAGATAGGGGAAAAGGAGAAGTTTAGGTTCTGTTCAAAAAGTCCTCTGACGTCACTTTTGGGCCAAGAGAAGATAGAGTCCAAGTCTCTCACGTTCTTGATTCATATTCGGACTACACAAACATACCTGACTCAAAACGCCAACAACTTTTTCATACAGACTCCGAATTGGGTGATTATTTTTTTCTTGGAAAGTAAATTTCGTCCTCTTTCCAATCCAATTGGATTCACCTTCAAATTCGTCCAGAGCGTTGAGATATAGACGAAACAATCTGAGGCTGCAGCATAATCCTAGTCAAACAACAAGTCCAAAGGTGTTGCATCACCTCCACTTGGGCCCATGAGCCTTGTACAACCTAGGGTTGGTTTTAGGCTGCCTTGGGACGTCCTCCCACCTCCTTGGCCGCCACCCCTTGCTCCTATATAAATAGATCCATCTAGTAGCTTTTTCCTCGGGATTTGTTTAGTTAAAAGTTAGCCATTGCAACTTTGTGTACTTCGTTTGTGTCCAACGACCAGACCAAGACCACTTACGGATCCCCACCATTATCAATACTTCATATATATTTGCAATATTCAGATTGCTTTATCATATTTTTGCTTGTTCTTCGATTGCTTGCAGGAATAGACCTTCGTGGTCAGGCTGACCGTGCTTCCGGCATCGTCAGTAACCTCAGGAGATTGGTTTAGCGATTGCCAAGGCGCAACGTCGTGCACGTTTGTAGTCAGATCGTCAAAGTCGTCTCCACCAAATCTATAGTTATCATCTCATCGAAAGATCGGGACACCTCGCCTCTATCACCACCCGTGGAAGCTAAAGGCGGGTAAGTTTATTTGGAAATTAGGATGAACAGTGTGCAATAGACCAGCTAGTTAGAAATATAAAAAACGAACTACCCGCCTTGAGCGTTGCAAAAATCGGAGGATCCGCGCCACTTTTCCTTATTATCATACACGCATATTGTTATTGGACCGTGCGCGATCTTGGGCACTGCCGCCCCGCATCAATTCTTTTACCCAAATTTAAGTAGCCGTCGTACTTCAACCTTCGCCCACACTCCTCTAGCACCGACCTTATAGTAAAATTGCAGTAGCCGAGGCATTTGAACCGTCGCCCTCCCTCGCCCACCACCCTCTCCACCCACCATTACTAAAATTTTCAGTAGCCGCGGCGTATCCTCAAACAGCCCCCCCTCCACAGTCCTCCACCCACCCCCTCCCCCCCTTCGAACCCTAGCTCACGGCCGCCGCCGGCGCCGCCGCCAACCCTGCCGGTCTGCCCATTCCTCCTAGCTTAGATAATAAAGTTAAGGTTATCCAGCGATTCCCATACCGTCGCCCCACTCCCCTGAGTTTTTAGATGAGGCCTGCGGTGTCCCTCCCCACCAAATCCACACCCACTACTCTAGAATGTCGCAGCCTAAGCTTGACCACGTAACCCAGGGAGCCCGACGAGCGTTAGGCCAAGAAGAGGTTTATCATGGCCTCTTCGGCGGACGTTGGCGAGGTGGCCGCCGTTCGCCCCGACCTGTCGATTCCAGAGCAACACGTCGCCGCAGAAGTCGGCGAAGACGTTCACTACGTTGCCATGCCGAAGGCTTCATGTCAGCGGGCTAGCGTATTACTCTATCTCAGGAAAGCTGGCAACGACATCAAGCTCGTCCACACCGACAGCTTCACGCGGGCCATGTCACAGGTTAAGTGGTCCATCCCCAACCCCTCTAGTTCAACCGTTGTCGATCACTTCGACGGCCCTGCCGCTGATCTCCTCCGCCAATCGGTCAAGGATTTGCGAGCTTTATACGCCATCGAGCCCATTTTGTCACTTCTGAAGGACACGTTCTATGGCGGCGGCTTGGGATCCTCAATTGCCAAGTCAGATCTCATCGACCACGACCACGACCAGGAGGAGGGCACCCATGAAGATTCTTCCAAGGTGAAACAACCCATCTGTGACATCAGAGAGTGCACCATGGGTCTGTGCTCTTCCAACTGGAAGGATCCCGTCCATGAAATGCGAGGCAACATTCTATCAGCAAATATTACCTTTTCTAGCTTGACAACCCATACACTTTGTTGTAGTAGCATTTGTCGTGTGGTGCTTTAACTGTGTCGTGTTTAATTATTTCAGTTATGCAAAAATGTATTGTTCAATAGGTCTATGTGATGTTTAAGTATGAATTGTCCACTTTAGTTTCACGAATGTCTATATTTGGTTGTTTATAGTGAGTAGGTGCCTTCTTTATCTGTATTTGGTTGTTAGGTTGGTTGGAGTGAGCATTTTTTTAGTTATCGAGCAGATGCCTTGTTTATCTGTATTTGGTTCTTAGTTTGGTTGAAGTGAGTATTTGTCCAGTTATCAAGCAGATGCCTTGTTTATCTGTATTTGGTTGTTAGGTTGCTTTTTTAGCACTTGTCCAGTTATCAAGCAGATGCCTTGTTTATCTGTATTTGGTTGTTAGGTTGCTTTTTTAAGCATTTCTCCAGTTATCAAGCAGATGCCTTGTTTATCTTTATCTGCTTGTTAGGTTGGTTGCTGTGAGCATTTGTCCAATTTTCAAGCATATGCCCTGTTTGTCTGTATTTGCTTGTTAGGTTGGTTGCAGTGAGACTCTGTCTAGTTTTCAATGGCTATATTTGGTTGTTATACTGGTCATTTATGCCTTGTTTATTTCAGTCATTCACGATGTGTGGTTCATTATGTGCAAGTCGGAACTGTGCCGCTCGACTACATCAATACTAGTTTGAACGGCTATATTTGGTTCCAGTTATTCCTTGTGTAGTTAACACATGCCCTTTATCTCAGTTTTACACATTTATCCAGTGTGATGTTTAAGCATTACCTATGTTCTATTCATTTTCAACAATACCAGTTTGAATTGCAATATTTGATGGTTGTTAAGCCTGCTGTCGGTAACATTACCTTCCATTTTATATCTACTTTAACAGCATGCTGAAACCAACACATTCAAGCTATCATTTGGAGATGATGTTGTTTACCTTTGCTATATTTTTTTGATGTTAAGATTGTTGTACTTATCATGCCTTTCCACTACTTATGCAGGACAACAATGGGAGTGGCCACCATTTTCCGTCGAGGTTAGCTTCATCCCTCGGCTTGTACTCCCCCCGTCGCTCCATAATGGAGTGCATATAGATCCAGGCCTGGACACTAGTTAGCTTCTAATATTGACTTTTTGCTTGTAGGTACATATGCCCTTGGCAAGGATCCACGCACCGACCATTTTTGCCTATGGGGCAATGAGATATTGATGAACAAGCATCAAGTGAGGAAACTGATAAGGATTATTAGCAAAAAGATACGAATGGTGGAAAGCAAATTATTTGTTTATGCTCTATCCAACACAACAGTGAGCTGTAGGATGGTAACTACAAACTCTGCAGCCTTCTCTTTTTACTACCCATAATGAGTGTTTAGACAACAATGTCTGAATCTTTTTCGTTCCCAGTGGTTCCCGAAGCAGTTCACTCAAGATTACCTCGCAAAGTACATGATTGGTGGACACGCAATGAAGGTTAAAGTATTTCATCCAGACTACAAGGAGCATCGAGAAGTCCTAATGAAGACAGTGAAGGATGGCCGGACAGCCATCTCAAGGGGTTGGCCTAGAGTCCTGCGCGCCTTACGCATGGAGGAGCGCACAATATGGGCATTCCGCTTCACCTTCTCTAGCAACAAGAATGTCTTTCGCCTCTCTCTTTACAGTCTTTAGTACAATTGTGGTTCATCATTCTTTACTTGGTGCTTCTGTAGTTCTATGTACCTATGCATTGAATTATGGATTTGTGGTTGAACCTATATTTGTAATAAACATGGTTGGATATGAAATGAGGGATTGCCTACTTTCAAATTCATAACATGTGATTTTTAAATTAGGGATTAACTGGATTAATTATGGATTAAATAGGTATTACACTGCACACGGTTTGCAAAAGCGAAACGTCTGCGATATACTTGGAGATCGAAGCGTTTCTAGGATCCACTACGTGCGATCAATCTCCTTTGCACACGACTTTCTCTTGAAAACTGTTTGCGTTAGGCCACCTTAGCAAACGTTTATCACACAAAAAGTGTGTGTGATGGACAACCTTTGCCACACAATTTCTTTCTACGCACCGTGTGTGATGCATTCAATAACGCAAACGATAAAATAATTAATATCGTGTGCAATGGCAACGCTATCACAAACAATTTAACAGGAAAAATTGTGTGTGATGTACCTATGAACGAAAACGTTTTCCTTGGAGTGACTGTGTGGGATGTGCATACGAACGGAAACATTTAGCGGGGACTGACTGTGTGGGATGTAGTTGCGACCGGAAACAATTTCATCGTATAATTGAATTTTTTTTATCTGTACTGTACGTATTTCCATATTTGAGCGCTCGCCGGTCGCACACGACCTCATTTTGCCGAACGTGTGTGCCAGGAGGGCATATCCCCGACGGTTTCTGGGTCGTGTGGGAAGGACCCCCCTATCGCCCACACTCACTTGGAGACGGTTCTAGATGCCGTCGCGGAAAGGGGTTTTTAACCATTTGTTTAGGACAGACGCGCACCAGTGCCTGTTAGCGGCCCATGGTGCATCTGGGACGTTGTCGGCCCCTTTAACTTTAGGCCATTTAACGGCCCAGGCAGAAACTGGGCTATTTCTTGTCCGAAGTAACTTTAGGCCTCTTAACGGCCCGTAGTCTTCATGGATAAATTTCAGCCCAACTAGCCTATCGGCATGTTAATGGCCCGTGTAACAGTTGGGCCTAATTACAACACGCGTTGAATCCGGCCTTCTTACATCCCATATAATAATGGCCCGTGACACTCTCAGGCCTATGGCCTGCATAGATACCGGCCTGCTTAAAGCCCATAATTTTATTAGGCCAAACAGGCCCGAGATATATTTTGGCCTGTTAACTGCTCGTCCTATTTGGGCCAAACATGAGCCTTAGGCAGTTTTGGCCTGTATTGGCCCGTGAAATTTTCGGCTCAACGCTAGCGCAATCTAGGTTTTAGCCTGTTAAAAGCCCATGGTATTCTCTGGCCCAGCTGGACAGAACTTTACTCGGCCTATTAAAGGCGGGAAACAACTATAGGTTTAGACCTGCTAATGGCCCAAGATGATTATAGGCCCAGGTTTTGGCCCATATGAGTAACGGGCCGGCCTGAAGACCGACAAATGAGATCCACTGAACCTTCCGGCCTAAATTACAACATACCGACCAAGAATAAACCTAGACTATACAACAAAGAAATTACAGCATATTACATCCCCTCGGCGTCAAAGTACGCCGCCAGTGATAATAAAGGGCAACCAGACAGCAGATTACATAAACTGGGCAGGTCACCACTAGTGGAAGTTAACAGGTGGACAAAATAATAGACATAACCGACAGCACTTCAACACAGTTCAAGAAAGGTTGGCCCAGCCCAGGAGTTGCAGCACAAGCAGCTTAGCAACCTGATGAGACTGCACTTATTTAGCGCTTATACCACCAACTTAAGCTTCATAGCATCAATAAACGTCATGTACTTACGGTTAATCTTGCATAGAGACTGGGTTTCAGTCGTATTTGAGTGGAAGCATGTATTTCTGCTTGAATTTCAGACTGAAGAAGTTGAACAGATTCAGGCGGCGGCTCATCGAGCTCGTGTCACTGAGTAAGTTTGACAGTACATCAGGATGTGACTTCGTGGTTGTATCCCTACCCTCAATATGTGTTGCCTTCTCCTATGGAATATGTGTTAGAGGGACAAACAATGGGTTCATCTTACTATCATTGTGGCAGTTCTTCCTACCAGCTGTGCTGTCACCCTGAAAGAGAAACAAGTAGGTAGATAACAGGTTTTGCACGTATAAGCATCAACGTTGTCTATTCATCTCATTTCTTTGTCAAAAATAAAGAGACACGGTTTAAAATAGCATTAACATAATAGGCATTGTTCATAGTTAAGACGGCAGGAAATGGCCTTTGTGCAGGAGCGCCACTTCACGGACCACTAGATTACAGATCAAGAACAGAAGCATAGATGTAGTTCTAAACAACGTATAAGCATGAATGGTGAGTGCACTGTCAGTTTATACCATTTCATATTGGTAAATAAAGAGACACGATTTTAATAACATTAATATAATATGGCATTGTTCATAGTTGAGACATAGCAGGATATGACATTGTGCTGTTGTTGGTAGTCTCACCACACCACTGGATTAGAGATCAAGAACACAAGCATACACATAGTGCTAAAGAAGATAACTTGCTATGTTTAATTTAATTTACATGGTACAAATAAGGAACTAGATTGTACAACTAAAGACTGAAATTGAGAAGGACAACTTATGTTTATGTACTTCTATTTATAAACTTTGAAAAAAGCAATTTGATGCAGACGACAAAAATAAACAGCATTTGCACTCATAGCTATCCAAATATAAACAACAAAGTTTGAAGGCTCGAGGAGGACAAACTTACATTAGTAGTGAAGACAGGCTCTATAAAGGCCTTGTCCATATTGATGGTGGGGCAATTCAAGAAGTTTACCACACACTCTTCTTCAAGAGTATTGCCTTTATTCTACATTTTGTTAAGAGTAAATATAGATGTGAAAATATAGGAACAAATGGCGATTATTTAACTTCAGATGCAGAGTACAAATGTAAATATAGCATACAGGCAGAAGGCACTAACAAGAGCAACGCAGAGCTAAACTTCGTCAGTAACATTGGTTTTATTCAATATTTTGGCAAGAGTAAATGTAGATCTGATGTGTAGAAAAATGGAGGACAAGGTAAAATAAGCTGCAAAGTGTACATGAAGAACTAGCTGACAAATATAAGTATAGTGATGAAGGATAACAGATACTTACAAGAACAATGCATAACTAAGTTTCTTCATAGGCATTGGGTTTATTCTACATTAATTTAAGCACTAATATAGATATGATAATTTGGAGCGAACAGTGGATATGCAAGCTATAATGCACAATGATGTCACATAATCCACCAGGTATGAATGTAAGGACAACGATAGGACAATAGGTACTCACAAGAGCAAAGCAGCGACCAGCATAGTTGTGATATCCTATGTTTTGCGATGCTGGTTCTATCGCCAATATACGTCGGGTGCTATGTGATTTCTCTGGTAGCACCACCTTTTTCAAGGACTTTTGTTGTACTCCTTCAGGTTCTGCAATCACCCTCTTCCTTTTGGATGTCTGAAACACAAGAACAACATTTGAATGGAAAAACACGGTATGACGACAAATGGAATAGGTGTTGATAATGGATGGGCATGGCATCACATATATCATGAGTAAACTAAGCAGATGGCGGTGCAACGAAGCAAAAGAAATGCAAGATATGTGCAACCAATAAAACCTTGCCAAATTAGAACAGGCACCTTATTGGGTGAACAGGATAGGCCATCTGCCTTTGACTCCTTGAGCTCAGAATAGTCATTAGGATCATATTCTGAATACGAATTTATAGTCGGGAGCATGTGGGTTTAATTGCATCCACAATGGACCTCAATCCCTTGATGCCAAGTTTGTTACCCATTGAACTGTTCCGCAATATTCTTCTGATGTGCGCATTCTTATATTCATTGTGATTACGTACAATATCTATATAGCATGAAAACACAAATAGTAGTGAGATTATCTTTGTAATGCAGAGGATATTGTAATATTGTAGAGGCTCCCTGTCGGTGTCAAAACCGGCGGATCTCGGGTAGGGGGTCCCGAACTGTGCGTCTAGGCGGATGGTAACAGGAGACAAGGGACACGATGTTACTCAGGTTCGGGCCCTCTTGATGGAGGTAAAACCCTACGTCCTGCTTGACTGATATTGATATTGTGGATGTTTACAAGAGTGGATCTACCACGAGATCAAGGAGGCTAAACCCTAGAAGCTAGCCTATGGTATGATTGTAAGGGTTGTTGTGATTGTTGTCCTACGGACTAAAGCCATCCGGTTTATATAGACACCGGAGAGGGCTAGGGTTACATAGAGTCGGTTACAATGGTAGGAGATCTACATATTCGTATCGCCAAGCTTGCCTTCCACGCCAAGGAAAGTCCCATCCGGACACGGGGGGAAGTCTTCAATCTTGTATCTTCATAGTCTTGGAGTCCGGTCGATGATGATAGTCCAGCAAATGATAGTCCGGCTGATGATGGTAGTCCGGCTATCCGGACACCCCCTAATCCAGGATTCCCTCAGTAGCCCCTGAACCAGGCTTCAATGACGATAAGTCCGGCGTGTATATTGCTTGGCATTGCAAGGCGGGTTCCTCCTCCAAATGATAGAAGATTGTGAACACCAGATAGTGTCCGCTCGCAAAATAAATTCCACATTCCACCGTAGAGAGATAATAATATATACACAAGTTCAATCTGCGACGTTTTCCATGGCATGACGTCACACCACTACCAAGCCATTACTCGAATTGTTTTTACTTTACCACCTCGGCGCATTTAGCGAAGCAGTTTCCTTAACACGCTTTGTCGAACCGAGATCGTGTTTCCCTTAATCCGGATTCTCATCAATACGGGCGGGGTAACCCAACCGAATCATTGATGGTGGCGCTTGGGAGATAAGCGAGTTTTACCAGGCGGTGGGGACGCGTGAGATTTCGCCCGCCCATATAAGCGATAAGGATTCACCTTCTCACCCACGCCTTCTTCCTCCTTTGCTTATCCATCTCCGGCAAGACTCGAGCTCCAGCGCCCAAGTTCACAAGATCTCGCCTCAACCTTCTCCGACCATGTCCGGGCGGGAGGTAAATGGTTGGCCTCCACCGTTAAGGAGGAGCAAATTGCCAAACTGCGCGACGCGGATACCTCTCCGGCGACATCAGCGACCGGCTGCCCGACGAGGGCAGCTCATCCCCACCCCAGGCCCCATGAGAGGGTTGTCTTTCTTTCCCACTTCCTCCATGGATCTGGGCTTTCCACTTCACCCCTTTGTCCGGGGCTCTCATGTTCTACTACGGCCTGATTTCCATGATCTGGCGCGAACTTCAGCCTCAACATCTCGGCGTTCATCGTCAGTGCGAGGCCTTCCTCTGCATCCAGCCCCACTTCGTCTTGTGGCTCAAGACCTTCAATGTCAAGCCGAAGGTAGTGAAGGGCATTCAAGCGGAGTGCGGAGGCGCCATGTTGGGCAAGATGCCCAACGTCCTTTGGTTCAAAGGGGCCTTCGTGGAATCCGTCAAGGGGTGGCAATCGGGTGGTTCTACATCACCGAGCAGCGTGACCCTAAGTGGGCGGCGGCCCCGAGTTTAGATCTGGTATCCCCACGCAGCTCACCTCCACGGAAATAGAAGGGCTTGCTGTGGGGCAGTTTGAAGGAGCCGACGGACTTCGGACCGCATCAAGAAGCCGTGAAGAAGCTCAGGCTGGTTAACGTGGTCCAAGTCATGCTCGTCCGCGGATTCTCCCATGCCAAGAGCGGCATTCAATCTATGGGAGTTCGATCCGAACAACACCAGCGCTGAACAAGCTCTTCGACACAACGTCTGGCGGCGCTGGAAGGTGCTGTTCAAGGGCGCCGGTTTCGCATCCGCGATCAAGACCATGGATTTCGCTTCATGGCCTTGGTGACGAGGTAAGTGGTTCTACCCCTGCACGGGACACTTGTTTTTGATAGTTTGACTCTATCGCGGTTTTAATTTCCCTTTTCCTTTGATAGGACTGGATGAAGAAGGCGGAGCAGATTACCTGTCCGGCTCCTATGCCAGAAAATCCAGTAGACGCTCGTCTAGCGAGGCTGCTGGTTTCGGCACCGCACGTGGTGCCGGAGAAGAAGGCCAAGAAGGAGGCCACGGGTGCTCGAATGTTTTCAGGTGTCCGACGACTCCGGGGCGGACTCCTCCCCCGAAAATGAGGAGGAGGAAGAGGACTCTCTCCCAGAGGAGGGAGAGAGGAAGAGGAAGGCTTCCCCACGGGGAGGCCGGAGGGTCAAGAGGGAAGGACTATTCCCCCGGACAGCTCTGCCAACGTCAACGTTGGCGAGGAAGAATGGCCTTCGAGGGCCAGGCCTCCGGCGAGATCGTAAGTATCCGGATTCCTGAATGATTTATAATTTCTGTTTTTTCGTCACATAGTGTCATTCTAATGCCGCATGCTGCCTACAGTCCGGCCAGTGATGATCTCCCCGCTTCATTGAGCGGGTCGTTGGCTTCGTCGGATGTAGACTCCATCCCGACCACCTCCACCCCTCGCGACGTCGAAGACGCCGGGGTGGGATCCCTAGAAGGGACCCATCAGGGGGAGGCTCCGGAGGCGCCACAAGGCGCCCTCCCGGACTTTGCGCCGGACTCCACAACAGAACCCGCAGTGGTTCCGGAGTCCGGCAGGCGGCCCCTTCGATCGAAGGGCAAGACCGTGACGCCGGCGGCTTCCGTCCAACCGGAGGCGCCGGGCAATTTGTTCGAGGCACTGCAGAGCGCTTCCATCAAGGAAGAACACCGCACTATTATGAGTGCGGTGATTGAAAAGTGCAGCTTCGCCAAAGGCGGGCTGACCGAAGCTCGCAATAGCCTTCTATCGGGCTTTGAGGTAAGAAGTTAAAATATGCAATATAATACCGCATAGACAGTAGCCCTCGATGCTCGGTTCGGTGTTGGAAAGAAAAGCCGGACTAAGGATCTTAAAAAGATATCGCAGGGTTGCTAAAAATTATGGCAATATGGGTTGCAGGCTGCGCTGCTGACCTCTGCCAAGACCGATCATGGAGGTCGGTGCGTTGAAGCAGGAGCTTGGCGGTTCGGGCAAGAGCTCGGCCGCGCCAGAAGCAGCTCAAGACAAAGAAGGTGAGTAACACCACTTTGAATTTGTACCTTCTGTAAAAGGATTTAGGTTGCGACAAAAATAACAAGGATAACATGGTGCTGCAGGGCCCACGAGCGAGGTGGCGGCCACGAAGGAGGCCGTGTCCGCGACGAACATAATGCGCCACAGGCAGGCAGAGCGAGAAAAGCAAGAGGCGAGGTGGCGGTGGTTCAGCAAGAGCTCCGTGCTCTCATGGAAAAGCATGAGAGTTTGGGCGTGACTCAAAGACTTCGAGTCCGAGCTTGCCTCGGCTCTCGAAAGTGCCAAAACCGCCAAGGCCGAGGCCCATAAGGCCCTTCAGAGGTTGAATTGATGAAGAAGATAGCGGCGGGTAAGGCATTTTTCATGCAAAGCAAGCATGTGAATGTAAATTACGTGATACTTACCCGAATTCGGAGCTCTCGAGGCGTTGCAGATCTGCCTCAGCGTGTCTCGATGCGCCGCATTCTACCGAGCCGAGGAGGGAGCTCAGCGGAGAAGGTCTTCGGTCTCGATATCTTTGAGGCCGCCATCCGGTGCCCCTAGCGACCAGGTGAAGCAGCTGGTCGAGCTTCAAGGTGGCGAGCAGGCCATGAAGGGCTCATAGTCCGCGGTGGCGGAGAGGCCATGCACAGGAGCTACCGGCCTCGTCGACGGCTGGTGGATCGTGCCCACAGGTGGAGGTTATCAGCGCTCCGCTTTGTATTGAAGGTGCTCGTCGGGCCCTTGCCCGCGCAAAAGGTGCATTGGGGCAAGCTGGATGCGGAGAAGCTAATCAGCGACGCGCCACCAGCGGGCAAGGAGCATCGTCGCCCGAACTTTACTATAAGGCTGTCTGAAGGGTGCCCGCAAGATTGCGGATGAGTGCCCTGGGATGTAATTATTGAGTGAATTCGCAATGTGTTATCCTGTGCGCTGAAAACTTTGTTCATATCGCTAAGCAACGCTTGTTTAATTTAAAATATTACCTTCATGCGGCCGTTTATTAAATCGAGAGATGGCAAGTCGTGGCTTCAGCCCCATGCCACGAGTCTTTGGGGTGTTCGGGATAAACTTGAGCACTCTTGTTCCCATTTTGGGTCCATCTAGGAGGCGCTCAACACAACGAACCAGGCAACCGGACTTATAGTGCTTGAACACTCTCACTTAGCCATAGAATTCTACAATTTTAAATTTCGTGAAGCCCCTAGTATTCGGAAGACCGAATTGGGGTGCTATCCACGCCTTCATCGGACATAATCCGAACTTCGCTCAAGCGGCGAGGTCTTTAAGGACCCGAAAGGACCTCTCAAACAGCGACCAGTCTCACGCCTTATCATGCCGGTCAGTTTAGCTTTCCATCGAGGCGTTAACCGGCTCAACCGGGCGCAATCGCAGTGGTTCTCCCAGTGCTACCTTAGCCGATAGAACGGAAGCGTAAGGTGCCAAACATGGGGCCGGCAAACCCAACTATTGACCCAAGACATGATTCGAGCCGATTCATATAATGCTATAAGTTCGGGTGCCGCACTTGTGAAAGTGTCGGACTTTATCACACCATAAGCGGAGGACATAAGCCCTGGTGTGTTTGGCGTACCAAGATGCACGGGTGCAACATGTAAATAAATGAACATATATATATAAAGTAATGCAATTAAAGGCAAAAGTGCTGCATTTTATTCAAGAAGATATGCTATCGGTGCGGAATGATACAAATAGTGCGGAAAGCAAGGGATTGGACGAATTAAAGGCGTCTCCCTCGAGGGTAGGCAGCGGAATGTTGTATTTTAACAAATTTAATGCTCGTGATGGAGACCACCGAGTGTTAAATCGCGCCTTTGTCCTTCCCCGGCTGTTGCATCATGAGTTGGCGGCTCGCCGCGGACTGAGTTCTGTATAAAAAGAAAAATAAAACAAAAAGAGCGACACACTTGGGAGCCCCTGGTGTGGTCGAACCGCACTCTGGATCTGTTGTGGTTGTGCCCTTCCCCTATGCCCATGGTATCTCCGTATGTAATTATGTCTGTGAGAGTTTGTCTTGCAATTTTGCGAGGGCTGGGGTTGGGGCCGCATTACTCTGGCGATGCGGAACGTGCGGGTGGTCTTGGTTGATGTTGCTCGGGCGCGTTTGGTCGTGTCCGGTCGTTTAACGGCCGGACTCGAGAATTGCCTTAAAAGGCTGATCTGTACTTCTGCGAGAGCATTGTATGTTCCTCCGTTCGGAGGGAGCGCCGTGTTTCCGTTGACCGTGATGACTCCATGAGGGCTGGCATCTTGATCTTAAGGTATGCATAATGCGGCACGCGTTGAACTTTACAAACGCGTTCGTCCGAAAGCAGAGCGTGATAGCCGCTGCGAGCGGGACTATGTCAAGATTAACTCCTCGCTTGGAAATTATCCGGGATCCAAGACCACTTCGATGTAATCGAGCACGTACAATTGGCCTCTACACCTGGTATGGCGCCTTTGAAGGTCGTCGTTGTAGGTTTAATCCTTGAAGGGTCTATGCCCATCTTGCGCCGTATCCCGATAAAGCAGGTTCAGCTCTGCCGCCGTCCATAAGGACTCTTGTGAGGTGAAATCCATCAATTATTGGGTCTAAAACCAATGCGGCGAATCCGCCATGGCGGATACTGGTCGGATGGTCTCTTCGATCGAAAGTGATCGGGCAAGAGGACCATGGGTTAAATTTTGGGGCGTCTGGCTCCATCGCATATACGTCCCTTAGTGCACGCTTCCGCTCCCTCTTGGGAATATGCGTTTCGTATATCATGTTTACCGTCCGAACTTGAGGGGGGAATCCCTTTTGTCCTCTGTTGTTCGGCGGCCGGGTCTCCTCCTCGTCATCGCTGTGTAGCCCCTTGTCACTGTTTTCGGTGATTAATTTGCCTGCCTGCTTGAATACCCAATAATCTCTGTTGGTGTGGTTAGCTGGCTTTTCGGGGGTACCGTGTATTTGACAAGAGCGGTTGAGTATTCGGTCCAAATTGGACGGGCCCGGAGTGGTTCTTTTGAATGGCTTCTTCCGTTGACCGGGTTTGGAGCCTCGGAATCCGGCGTTGACTGCCGTATCCTCATTCTTTGTCGCCGTTAATCGGCGTTTGTTTTGTTTCGGCGCAACCTGCCATTGCGGTCCTTAGTATCCGGACTGCCAGCGTTTTTTGCCGAGGTTATTACTGCGGCGAGCCAGCTATCCTCTCCCGCACGAAGCGGGTCATGAGGGATGTGAGGGCTACCATAGATTTCGGCTTCTCCTGTCCTAGCTGCCGGGCCAGCCACTCGTCACGGATGTTATGTTTGAAGGCAGCGAGTGCCTCGCATCCGGACAATCGGCGATTTGATTTTTCTTTGTTAGGAACCGTGTCGAATTGCTCGGCTGATTAAATGCGCTGCTGGATTATGTGGCTTAGGTCATCTGCGTCGGTGGTCGCTTTGTCGTGCCACTCGAAGTTGTCGAGGAATGCGGCTTCCGGTCTTCCCACATCAATTGACTCTGCGGGCAGGCTGTTAAGCCAATGCCGAGCTGGTCCTTTAAGCAGCGCGGAGATATTTGATGGCGTGAAGATGCGTCGCCGGGGCCATGTGTATATGGAGAAGATAATCCTCAATCCGAGCGCGGGTCTGTTGTGCCATCGTGGATTCGATATTAACGGGTTTGAACCCTTGAGGATTTGATGATCCATTACTTCGTCGGTGAAGCATAGTGGGTGTCGGCGCCTCAGATGAGCAATATCGCGGCGTAGCTCGAGAGCGTTATCTGCTGTGTTCGACCGGCCGAGTAGTTGTATCCGGTCGCGACGGTATTCATCGTGGGTCGTGGGCGTCCACGTGATCCATAGATAGATCTGGATTGTCTTGCCTTGTCCTCAATATATCTACGCAAGTCCGTAGCGTTCCCCGGCTTCTTGCTTTTAGAGCGATGCGAGTGCGGTTTTGGTGGAGGGCTTACGCCTCTCTATCGCAGCCACGGGTGGTCGGTCTGCCAGTACAGTCGCTGGTGATGCTGCCTCCTCTAATCGGAGGAGCAACTTGCGTTTTGGGTAACTTTTGGAGGCGTTCGAGTTCAGACTCTTGACGCGAGGACCTCGGTCCATCTGCCGGCGATGGGTCTTGATCAGCTTGAAGCTGTTGTTGCTTTTCTTTAGGCTGTTTGCCGTGGCCATTAGCCTGCGTCTAAAACGCTCTTGCACGCGGGATCCTCGAGCACGACAAATTAAATGCGTCGCCAAGGCTTGCCTCGTCTCCGGAGGAGGTAAGTAGTTGTCATCCTCGACCTCTTCGTCTGCCACCCTCTCCTGAGGGCTTGCTTTTGCCTCCTCCTGCGCTGGATCGTGCTGGAGGGAGTTGTCTTGGGCACTTTATGGGGTGTTATTATCTCCTGTGCCGGAATCTCCATTCTCGCTGCGGCGGGATTTAGAGCGGCGCCCGGACGTCGGCGCTTGGGCTGTTTCTTTAAGGAATCGGCCTCCGCTGCTTCTTCGCCGTCCCCATCTTTTGGGGTGTCCACCATGTATATGTCGTATGGCGAGGTGGTTTTCGGTGTCCTGTAGGCACTTGGTTCTTAGTAGTCTCCGGCATCGTCGTCCATACCGTCGATGTCTTGGTCGTGGTCGAGTCGTCGGTTAAATCATCGGCGGTGGCTACGAAGTGGGTGGTGGGTGGGATCTGAATTTCTTCGTCATCCGCGTCCCAACCGTCCCCGCCATAGTTCGCCAGGGCTCTCCGGATAGCGAGAGATGCTTCAATGAATTTATGATATCGCCAAGGGCGAGTCTGAAAGATGTCCGCAGCGGTGAATTCCATGATCGGCGCCCAATCGGATTCGACCGCGGGGCGCAGGAGGTTCGAGTCCGCAGGAGTCGGCACCTCGAGTCATGGGCTTTACGTGAGACAAGGTAAGTGTTCGCTCCATCGCCAGTAGGAATTGCGGCTCCCGGGCGGTGTCCAGCCATCCGTCCTCGATTGAGCGATCGGCTCCGGACTATGAGTCGGGCGGATCCGGTGCGACCTCAAAGGTGCTGTCCGTGACGAGTTAGGTCATGCCCATCGTGACAGCGTGGCGCGATCGGTATGGCTCGATCCATCGAGGATCAAGTCCCCGCGGATATCGGCCGTGAAGTTTAAGCTTCAAACCTGACTCGACGGCCAGGGGCGTAGCTTCGATCTGCTCGGATGGCCAAGGAGTTGGCCCGCAAGACTGAAGCCGCCGAATCTGAAGACCTGTCCGGGAGAAAGGTCTCACCCAGGACTGCGTCGTTGTTGATTGAAGAGGCCATCAAGCCTATCGGTGGCGACACGAGGAACTCTCAATGAAAGCACCAATGTCGGTGTCAAAACCGGCGGATCTCGGTAGGGGTCCCGAACTGTGCGTCTAGGCGGATGGTAACAGAGACAAGGGACACGATGTTTACCTGGTTCGGGCCCTCTTGATGGAGGTAAAACCCTCGTCCCGCTTGATTGATATTGATATTGTGGATGTTTACAAGAGTGGATCTACCACGAGATCAAGGAGGCTAAACCCTAGAAGCTAGCCTATGGTATGATTGAAAGGGTTGTTGTGATTGTTTTCCTACGGACTAAAGCCATCCGGTTTATATAGACACCGGAGAGGGCTAGGGTTACATAGAGTCGGTTACAATGGTAGGAGATCTACATATCCGTATCGCCAAGCTTGCCTTCCACGCCAAGGAAAGTCCCATCCGGACACGGGGGGAAGTCTTCAATCTTGTATCTTCATAGTCTTGGAGTCCGGTCGATGATGATAGTCCGGCAAATGATAGTCCAGCTGATGATGGTAGTCCGGCTATCCGGACACCCCCTAATCCAGGACTCCCTCACTCCCTGTAAACCCTTGTGTGCTATCACTGGATTCTGATGAGAGAGCCCATGTGTGCTGTAATATGGTGAGTAGATTAATATAATCTGGCACAACTACACAAAAAATAAGCTCCCTGTTAGGGGCCTCAGATGGAAGGATAGTTGGCAGGCGATAGGTTCATAATATACCGTATAGAAAGTTTATTGCCAAACCATGATAACGAGAGCGCTGAGCCAGTAGGCAGATCATAGTGTAGATAATAGGGGTACACCATAACCACCATAAATAAATCAGGAAAGCGGAACTGGCTGGAAAACATAGGGTTTTGCCGCTACTAATATGCAGCCTATCGATCACCTACTGGCCAGCTCTATTCATCTGAAGGCGCACAACTGTTACTATCAGTTTAGTCTATCAAAGACCGCACGACTCCCACCATTTCCGGGGTATTATAGCAGACCAACTCGAAGTGCGAAATCATTTAGCAGAACTGGCCCAATAGAGGTGTCGACTATAGATGTCCCTGCTCCCCTTCCTGACAAGGAACATACTGTGCTTACTAAAGAAGAACAGAAGAGGAACATGTTAAAGAACAGAAGAAGAAGCATATTCTACATGTCCGCATGCAAGTCGCGTGACTTTTGTCATTTGGGTCAGTCGACCATTTCAGGCGGTTGGATGAAGATCCTACGTCTCCTAACCCTTCTCCTTCCTCGTCTCTCATTCATCCCATATGAGAACACGCGCAGGCCGCCCGGCGAACCACCGCCCCATCGCTCAGTGTTTCTCCACCACCCCACCCCACCCCGCCCCCCTCAAGCGTCGAGTTTTTCTTTGTTCGTGAGGCCCCACCACCGCCCCACAACCACCGTCCCCACCCGAGCCCCTTCCTTCGCACCAGCGCAGTCTGGCAAGCTCTGAAAAATCGACTGACCCAATTTTGAAATTTAGTCTACTGTCATTTAACTAGTGTGGAATATAAAAAGGGAAAACCATAAGCATTGCGAGTATAGTGTTGAGCGTGCCATGGAGGATCCGAAGGTGCAAACCGGACAAAGGCAACTTCGCAACCAATGTTTGCTTTCAACTAGCAACTAAGTGATGGACAAGAAATCAGAGCAAAGCAGTGGCGATCTATTTTCTTGCTGCGGTAAATAAGTTGAGTAGATACGAAAGAGTACGGCCTCTGGTGCGGCGCCGTGTATGCATCGGCTGAGAATTTGACGGTGCTGTGGTAGCCATGGTTGTCAGTGGCATGGAAGCAGATCTAGGAAGGTAGACGGTGGTGGTGGGGCGCGGTGGACGAGACAGTCGTAGGAGCGGCGCTGGCAAGGTGGACGACGGCGGGGATGAAGCGAGAGGACGGGATGCAAGGATCCCGGTCCGAAGCCGTGGATGAGAGAGGTCGATCTCTTGTAATGGACGATGGCATCGGGGTATTAGCTCCGGCATGGTGGAGGAGGATGGCGGTGGATGGGGTGGCGGACGGAGGAGGCTGGGGTGGAGAGGTGTGACGCCCCCGATTCAATCATACACTAATCATGCACGCAAATGTGTACGATCAAGATCAGGGACTCACGGGAAGATATCACAACACAACTCTAAAACATAAATAAGTCATACAAGCATCACAATACAAGCCAGGGGCCTCGAGGGCTCGAATACAAGTGCTCGATCATAGGCGAGTCACGGAAGCAACAATATTTGAGTACGACATAAGTTAAACAAGTTTGCCTTAAGAAGGTTAACACAAACTGGGATCTGAGATCGAAGAAGCGCGGGCCTCTGCACAGGATCCGCCTAACTACTCCTGGTCGTCGTCGGTGGGCTGCACGTAGTAGTAGGCACCTCCAAAGTAGTAGTCGTCATCGGCGGTGGCGTCGCTCTGGGCTCCATCGTGCAGTTGCAGCAATCGAGTATAGATAGGGGAAAAGGGGAAACAATGCAACCGTGAGTACTCATCCAAAGTACTGCAAAGCAAGGAGCTACACTACATATGCATGGATATATGTGTAAAGGGCCATATCGATTGGACTGAACTGCAGAATGCCGGGATAAGAGGGGATAGCTAGTCTTATCGAAGACTAAACTTCGGTCACCTCCGTCTTGCAACAAGTAGAAGAGGGTAGGTTGAAGTCCTCCAAGTAACATCACATAGCAATAATCCTACCCGCGATCCCTCCTCGTATCCACGAGAGAGCGACCACCGTTGTATCGGCACTTGGAAGGGTGTGTTTTATTAAGTATCCGGTTCTAGTTGTCATAAGGTCAAGGTACAACTCCAAGTCGTCCTGTTACGAAGATCACGGCTATTCAATAGATTAACTTCCTGCGGGGTGCACCAACTTACCCAACACGCTTGATCCCATTTGGCGGACACACTTTCTGGGTCATGCCCGCCGCGGAAGATCAACACGTCGCAGCCCCACCTAGGCTCAGCAGAGAGGCCAAGACGCCGGTCTAAGCCTAAGCGCGCAGGTGCAGGCCCATCGCCTGAGCACACACACACGTTGCGTAAGCAGCCGAAGCAGACCTAGCCTAGTGGCGTTCGGTCCAATCCGGCGCGCGCCCGCTCGGTCGGCCACGTCACGAAGTGCCGGGTGATACCACGGCGCGCGATACCCATAACTACTCCCGTAGATGGTTAGTGCGTATAGGCTCGTAGCCAACTCAGATCAAATACCAAGATCTCGTTAAGCGTGTTAAGTATCCGCTGAGCGCCCGAGCAGGGCCAGGCCCACCTCTCTCCTAGGCGGTCTCAACCTGCCTTGTCGCTCCGCCACAAAGATCCACTCGCGGGTGCTCCACCAGCCCACCCGACTTTAGTCTCCACATGTATCATGTATAAAGGATATAGTATATACCCGTGATCACCTCCCGAGTGATCACGGCCCGATTGTATAGCACAGCAGACGGACAAGAATGTAGGGCCACAGATGAAAATACTAGCATCCTATACTAAGCACATAGGATTGCAGGTAAAGGTAACAACAGTAGTAACAAGGACAGGCTATGCAGCAATATAGGATTAATCAAAGCGGTAACATGCTACACTACTCTAATGCAAGCGGTATAGAGTAGAATAGGCGATATCTAGTGATCAAGGGGGGGGCTTGCTGGTTGCTCTGGCAAGAGAGAGTCGTCAACTCCGTGGTCGAACCAGGCAGCAGCAGCGTCGGTCTCGTAGTCTACCGGAGAGAAGAGGGAAGAAACAATGAATAACATGTAAGCAGATGCATATCGATGCATGACATGACAAATAACGATGCTAGGCGTGCCCTAACGTGGTATGAGGTGGTACGGTTAAGGAAACATCAGGAAAATATCCCGGGTTTCGTGTTTTCAAGCGAAGAGCGGAGGGGAAAGTTGCGAGTTCGATAGGTTAGGGGTGTGTGGCGGACGAGCGGACTGCGTATCCGGATTCGTCTCGTGCTTTACGAGCAACTTTCATGTAGAAAGTATTTTCATCAAATTCTGATTAAAAGATATGATTTTCTAAAGATTTAATCATTTTCTGATTTTAATTATTTATTTAAATCCAACATTATCCAAAACAGTGTTTGCTGATGTCATCATGACATCAGCAGTCAACAGAGTTGTTGACTGGTCAACTGACGTGTGGGTCCTCCATGTCATTGACTGTTAACTAACCTAACAGATTAATTAACTAAACTAGGTGATTAGGTTAATCTAATCAGGATTAATTAAGTTAATTAATTCTTTAATTAATTAACTAATTTATAATTTAATTATTTTATTTATATATATATATATTTGTATTTTTTTTTTCTTTTTTCTAAATCCTTTTTTTTAATTCCGTTCTCAGGGGCGTGGGCCCCATTTGTCATTGGGACAAGGGGAGGTTGCGGGCGCCGGGCAAACGGGCACGGGAGGCTAGCGCTGCCCGGCGGGCGCCACGCCAGGGGCGGTGTACCACCGGGCACCCGGCGAGGAGGCCAGAGGAGGCCAAGGCGGCGCGGGTGGGCGTCGTGGCGCGAAGTCTTGGCGAGGTGGCGAGAGGCCACGGCGGGCGTGGGTGGACGACGGCGGCGCGCCGCAGCCTCGGCCACCGCAGCAGACCAACATGAGGGGCACGGGGCAGGGCGGCGCGCGCGCGGCGGGGGACGGGCGCGTGGGGTCGTGGTGGCGCGACGGCAGCGGCGGCGCGCGCGTGTGAGTTGCGGGGCGCGACCGGTCGCATGATGGCGGCCCGACGCAGATGATAACCGCTTCGGGGCGAAGAGAGAAGGAGGAGCTCACAGGCGGTAGGGAAGTGGCGATGGTGACGAGGAAGAAGGTCGGGGGCGACGGGCGGCGGAGAGGAAGCAGGCGGCGAGGTTGCGATCTCCGGCGGGGTAACTTCCGGCGACGTCGATCCAGCGGGCGTCGGCGGGTCAGCCAGCGGGCGTAAAGCGTGGTTGGCGCGGGCGAGAGATCCGTCGAGGAGTGGGGGACAGGCGCGAGGGCGAGGGGCAGCGGCGGCGTTCGACGGGGCGGGGCAATCGCCTCGATCCAATCCCATCGCGAGAGAGGGGAGAGGCGTGGGGAATCGAGGGAGGCGTGGACCGAGAGGGGAGTGGGGAATGGGAGGTTCTGGTTAGGGTTTCCGTCGCCCGTGGGGCTATAAGCGCCAGTGGGCCGGCTGGTTAACCAGAGGCCACTGAGCTATGGCCCGATGGGGGGTTCTTTCTCTCTTTATTCTTCTTCTTTTTGTTTTCTTTTTCTTTTTTTATTTATTCCTTTCGGTTTTATTAAATTATTAATTTATTTCAATTTTGAAGAATGTGAGAACAACACCTAAATATGGTATGTTAAAGATACCCTTTGCCACATTAATTTGGACAGCTAAATAAAATAGTTTAATATTTTACAAAATACAAAAGGCATTTAATTAATTTCTTTTGCTGCTGTTTTATTTTCCTTTGAGCATTTAAACATTTTATAAAATGTGGTTTCATCACCATAATTACCTATGTATTATTTGGTTCACCCGAACATTTAAATTTTAATATTTGAAAACTTTTATTGTTTGCTCGATTTTGAATTTGAAATTGAACTAGGTTTGAACTAGCGAGTTTATCCACGATAATCGAGGTGGCGTGGCATCATTAGCGGGATTCTTGTAGCTTAATTACCCGGCGTCACAATTCTCCTCCACTACAAGAAATCTCGTCCCGAGATTTAAGAGGGGAGTAAGGGGGGAAGGTTTGGTAACGAATATAGTGGGTCTTCTCATCCTGGCTTGCTCTTCTCGAAGGGGTCAATCCAATATATTGATGCCTTCATACTTACGCTTCAGTCAAAATGATGAAGTCGTCATCCTTTCTTGGGATCTTCATCGTACTTACGAAAAGGATATGGGGAAGACTCGGGAGGGCGGGCCTTACCAGGTTGACTATCTGGTACATAACTCGAGAATGGGGTAGAAGTAACTCTCGAATTGAACTTAAGAAAATATCGAGAGTAAAGTAAGAAGGTACCATGAGAAGTTTCAAGCGGATAGGCCATTGTTCGATATCCGAAACAACATGCGAAAGGGGTCGAGCAATGAGATTGAGTATTGCGTCTGTTACCAAAATAGATCACTTGGGGCGGTGGCCCGTGAATTACATGAGGCCACACGCGAGAACAACCTTGGGAAGAGGGGTGCAGGAGAGTCAGGTTTCGATCTGTGGGCCTGTGGGTTATGGGCCCACCATGTGGTTGAAAGTAGGAAGGGGCTGACATTTTGCACGGTCATGATAGTAAGGCGTGTCAAAGGGTAGCCTGTCGGATATGTCGGCAACAACATCGATACCAAGGGCGAGGGACGAAGAACCATTTTCCTGCTTTCGTTGAGCGAGGCGGGCCAATAGGCAAAGTTCTCGTCCATCGGTGGTTACGGAATATCATCAACAATCGTAACGGGTCTTACTTACAGTGGTACAGCGAGGTGCTTACCTAAGCAGGGAATTATCACTGCTCGGTTAAGTCTGGTTACTGGAAAGGTTAAACAAAACGATGGAAAGTATAGTATCATTATCAGATTAAACAGAATAATTGAAAGGAAAATGTGTTTAAACACATATTTCAGGAGTATATCCTTCCCAATGACAAGCAGAGCATGATACCCATGACAGGATATAATGTAGAAAACCCTTTAGGTAAGGGAGAAAATTTTCATGACATTACCCATACAAGCGGTGTTTGGATAATTGATAAAGAGAATTTAGCATTGTGCTTCAAATGTTCTTGGTGATGAGCGAATTACCACGACATGCTTCGTAGCAATGATATGGTGTTTCAATCAAGGACCAGACTTTGGATACACCAATGATCCATCAGAGTAACTTATAAAATAAGTCCTATAATTTCCTCCGGGAGGAATGGTTATCCTTGTAAAATAAATAATAATGATAGGTCCTCCGGCCGGGGGGGGGGGGTGCTAGGCATGACATCATATTACCGGGTCATCAAAGGACCAACAACCTAACTCCTGGAAAGTTGTCCCAACCATCATATCTGACCAAGATTTAGATCCAATTGGTGTCATGATACCTCAGACTCAGGATGTCCGAGAAGGAAAAGGTGCAACACAAATAGACGAAATGACATTTCAAGATTCTCAGGAAATGAACTAAGGGAGCGGGTTCTTGAAGCAATAGTTCATCCTTAAACCAAGGAGAGGATGAGGGGGTAGCTGATGGAACCAACGAAAATCCTTGAGATTTCCAAAAAGGTGGATTTCCACAGTTATGTGAACAAGGAGATATCATTTGTCGGATCAAATGATAAAATGGTGTATGCTCGAGGAGAACATACACAGTTAAACATTGGATGAGAGGTGCACCGAAATATGGGATGGGTTGCACGACCAACGTCGAAATGATGATTCAATAATCAATAGTCTAGGAATGAGCGGTTGACCATTAACTTCAGAGCAATAGGGTTGCTAGAAGTACAGAATCCAAACAACACCGTTCACTTGTAGGTACCTCGGTTAGAATTAACACGGGAACCAAGAAAGAATGGTGATGGTGAGAAGTATCACTATACCAAGAATTCTTAAGAGGTGGAGTAATCCTCATGACATTCTTGTCGTATAAGAGGGTAATACTCCAAGCTAAAGTAGAACAAATGTTGGATAGTAAGGATCTCAAGGTATAACACGAAACACGAACAAGTTTGTGTTGAACAGAAGGCAATAAAGTGGTCAAAGATAACCCAAATCATCGGGGGCAAGGATGGTATTTCTCATCATGATCTCAATTGATATCCTGGAAGAGCTCATAAGGTTGATGATGATCACGACACATTTGTCGAGAGATTTCATGCAGATGTAATCAACCAGCGACGACATCAAGTCAGAGGAATGATGAAGCAAGAGGTTATTGGAACCACAGTTACGACACAAACTCGAACTCAAGCTTGTTGTTTAAGGTGAAAGGGTATGACGAGGAAAATCGGCGTAAGCTTAGCTATAAATGCAAATTGGTGCTCGAGAATAAGGACCAGGTAGCACAGTTAGAATCGTCACGACAATGATATAGCCAAACAGGCTAGGAATGGCGTGATCGGGTACAAACTTCGTAGTTATAGAAGCTTCTTGAAGAGTTGTTGAACCGTAGTGCGGACTCGGTTCGATTATCGGTGTCTTTGAGTGTTTAATAACTCGAGCCCGTGAAAAATTGGAATCGATGGGAAGGTAGTACTTGATGAACTCATAAAAAGTTATGCAGTTCCATGATAATCTCGAGATACCGAGGGGTAATACTCGACACAAGATCAAAGTAAAGGTTGGACTGGTGTATTGATCCATAGAAGACAATTGTTTTAACTTGTCAGAAATGGAATCAAAGAAGAACAATCATGGTCGGAACCACGATTGCAAGGATCAATTCACGGATACCATATGTTAGCTATCAAGGAAATAGTTATTACTACAAGAAGCTTCCATGATAGGATATACATCGCGTCCATGGGCATGAACACAAAGTTCAAGGTCGACTCCCACTTCCTCAATGCATAATCTTCCATTCACCTCTCGTATTTCGAAGATGACATTAGTTGTTGAAAGTTTTACCTGGTGCAATACCAGATAAGTATGACTCGTGAAATCTTTCGGGTTCACACCGATGAGGGAAGGCGTTGGTTCAATCCCATCGGGGCTTCTTACGAACATATACCATAAGCTTCAAGAGTAAATATGTAACACCCCGGAAGTAACTTTCCATATTTGTAACTCCAACTCTTGCCATTTTCGGCATTGATATATGATATTCCCTCCGTGGTTGGGTTTTCTTCATTTTGCATTTTGTCCATGTCATGCATTTTATATTATGTCATCATGTGCATCGCATTTGCATACGTGTTCGTCTCTTGATTCTGAGCATTTTCCCGTTGTCCGTTTTGCAATCCGGCACTCCTATCTCCCCGGCGTCCTTTTACGTTTTTCCGTGCGGGTATCAAAACCTTCTCGAAATGGACCGAGGTTTGTCTAGTGGCCTTGGTATAACACCGGAGACCACCGGTCAAGTTTCGGTCATTTGGAGCTCGTTTGGTACTCCAACGGTTAACCGCACTCTCGCAAAGGCCTCTTTTAAGTTGCAGCCCAACACCCCTCCAAAACAGCCCAATAACCCATCTAAGTCACCTCCATGCTCTCCGTCGTTCGATCACGATCGTGTGGCGAAAACTACACCTCATTTGGACTCTCCTAGCTCCCTCTATGCCTATTTAAACACCTCCCCAAATCCGGATCATCCTCTTCCCGAAACCCTAAAAGCGTCCACATACGGGGCGTGTCCGCCGCCAACCGGACAAATCGTGCCGCCGCCCAGCAAATCGGGGCGCCACGTGTACGCCGCCGCCGCCCATGCCATGAGCCCGTGAGCCACGGCCGCCCTCCGAGCCCCCAGCCCGTCCGCGCCCGCCGCTTCGGCGCGCCTCCCCGCCGCCCTCCGCCTCCAGCCCGCCCGCCAGCCGCCGCCTCGCCGCCGCCCGCCGCGCCACGCCACCACCGCCCGCCGCTCGGGCTCGGCCTCCGTCGCCGCCTTCCTCGCCGCGCCGGCCCGCCGCCTCCCGGCGCCGCCCCGCCGCCGCCGACCCGCTTCGCCCGCCCCAGGCAACCCGCCGACCGCCTCCCCTCGCCGGCCGACCCGCCGGCGAGCTCACCGCCACCGCCGCCGCCGCAGATTCGGGTCGGGCCCCGATCCGGCCTCGAATCCCGAGCCCGTTGACCTCTTCTCTCTCTCCCCTCCATTTTCTCTAAGTTTTTGCATCCATTGTAATTTTGTGCAATTTTCATCATGCTATATCTTCGCATCCGTAGATCCATTTTTCGCGTATAATATGTCAAAATGTTCGCCTCGAAGAGTAGATCATTTCATTCCATTGCATCATTTTCATTTGAGCTCATCTTGATGCCCGAAATGCTGTTGGAAGAGTGCTATGTGCTGTTAGTTTCTGATTTTTATCAGAACTTGCACTTTTGTTATTTTTGCCATGATTATTGTGTGCACCCTATGAATTTGAGTCCTACATGTGTTTTGTAAAATGCCATGTCATCTTTTCAGGGGTGTATGCCATGTATTTTTGTGATCTATGTGGTGACTAGCACAAGCATGCAAAGTAGGTGTCCTAATGTTGCTGATTTCAGCCCTGTTTTAGCTGATTTTGATGCCATGTTAACTTGATGATACCGAGAGATCTATGCATATTTTGAGATACTTCAGTAAGGGTGTTTTGTAAAACATGTCTTTCTGTATCCATCCATGCCTTTGTTTGCAATTATGGAGTGCCATAGCTTGAGTCAATCGAGCTCTACTTTTGCTATCAAATGTTTCCTGGCAGATTGTATACATGTTATTCAATTTTGCCTAGCTTGTTGTGGTTGATCCATATATGCTATGTTAGTGTTCTTGCCATGTATGTCTTCTATGTCATGTCTTCTTGATGTATGTATGCTTAGTTTATCATTTGAGGCTCTGTAGTGAGTGCATTGAGCTTGTAAACATGCCCTCTCGTTATCAGTTTTGACATGTCATTTTGCTGAATCTGTTAACGAGACTTTCAATATTGAAATGGGTGTTACTATATTTTCTAGTCCTTTTTGGCTTATGGTCAGTAAGGGACTTTTGTTCTAGGCTTTGAGTAGATTCATGCCATGCCATGTTTTGCTATTGTAAGTTCCTGTAGCATGTAGTTTTGTTGCTCTGAACATTGCAACCTGATGCTGTTTTTGCCATGTCCAGCCTGATTATTAATGCACTTTTGCCATGCTTGTTTGAACCTGTTATGATGTGAACTAGCCGTAGCTCAGTGCTCATATTTTGTCGAGCATCATGTGTATATCACTGCCATATGCTTTGTTGATACATTTGGGTGCAGTAGCTTAATTATTTGTTGCTTGCTAAGTGGCATCATGCTGTTAATGGCAGATTTGCGCCATTCTTGTTTTGCTTGCCATTTGCAAACCGTGCATCCGTTTCCGGTGATCTTTATATCGATTTCAACGAAATCATCTCATCTTTCAATGGCATGCTTGGTTTGCCAAGTTGATGCCTGGTTCATCATTACCTTCCGGAGCGCATACGCATTGCATATCGCATCCGCATATCATGTCATGTTTTGCATCATGTTGATTGTGCATTGCACCGTGATTTATTGTGGTTCCTTTGTTTGTGTTGTTGCTTTGGGTAGAGTCGGAGACGAGTACGTGAGCGAGGAGCCTGTTGAGAACGCTTTCGAGGATCAAGCTTTCGACAACTCGAGAACATTGCGAGCAAGATGACCATACCCTCGAAATCACTTCTATCTTTGCTATGCTAGTTGCTCGCTCTTTTGCTATGCCTATGCTGCGATGCCTACCACTTGCTATATCATGCCACCCATATTGCCATGTCAGCCCCTAACCATCCTTTCCTAGCAAACCGTTGATTGGCTATGTTACCGCTTTGCTCAGCCCTCTTATAGCGTTGCTAGTTGCGTGAAGTGAAGTTTTGTTCCTTGTTGGAACATGGAGATGTTGTTCCTTGTTGGAACATGTTTACTTGTTGGGGATATCACAATATATATATACATCTGCTATATTTTAACACATCTATATATTTGGTAAAGGGTGGAAGGCTCGGCCTTATGCAGTGTTTTGTTCCTCTTGACACCTAGTTTCCGTCATACCGGTGTTATGTTCCTTGATTTTGCGTTCCTTACACGGTTGGGTGATTTATGGGACCCCTTGACAGTTCGCTTTGAATAAGACTCGTCCAGCAAGGCCCAACTTTGGTTTTACCATTTGCCACCTAAGCCTTTTCCCCGGGTTTTCGCGAGCCCGAGGGTCATCTTTATTTAACCCCGGACGGTGCTCCTTTGAGTGCTGGCCCGAACCGAGCAACCTGCGGGCCACCACGGGAAACTTCGAGGCTTGGTTTTACTCGTAGCTTGACTTATCCGGATGTGCCACGAGAACGAGATATGTGCAGCTCCTATCGGGTTTGTCGGCTGTCGGGCGGCTTTGCTGGTCTTGTTTTATTGCTGCCGAAATGTCTTGTAGTCCGGGATTCGAGATTGATCGGGTCTTCCGGTAGAAGGAATATCCTTCGTTGACCGTGAGAGCTTATAATGGGCTAAGTTGGGACACCCCGCGGGGTAATATCTTTCAAAGCCGTGCCCATGATTATGAGGCAGATGGGAATTTGTTAATGTCGGTTGTAGAAAACCCAAAGTTGACCTCAAATAAAATACACATCAACGCGTGTGTAACCGTGATGGTCTCTTCTCGGCGGAGTCCGGAAGTGAACACGATGTTGGAGTTATATCGGCGTAAGTAGTTCAGGATCACTTCTTGATCGCTATTAGTTTCACGACCGTGCTTTGCTCCTCTCCTCGCTCTCTTTTGCGAAGTAGCCACCATATATGCTAGTCGCTTGCTGCAGCTCCACTTTATTACCTTGTCCTTCCTATTAGCTTAAATAGTCTTGATCTCGCGGGTGTGAGATTGCTGAGTCCCGTGACTCACGGATACTTCAAACACGATTGCAGGTTCGATGAGGCGGTCAGGTGATTCAACCGAGCTCAAGTGGGAGTTCGACGAGGAACGTGGTCGTTACTATGTGTCTTTCCAGATGATCGATAGTGGTGCCCGGTTGGGACGATTCGGGGATCTGTGTAGCATTTGGGGTATCTTCTTTTATTTTGGTTCCGTAGTCGGACCTTGAGTGTACTCTGAATGATGGTTGTTTATTTATGTACTGTGTGAAGTGGCGACCGTAAGCCAACTATGTATCTTTCCCTTAATTATTACATGGGTTGTGTGAAGATTACCTCACTTGCGACATTGCTTTCAATGCGGTTATGCCTCTAAGTCGTGCCTCGACACGTGGGAGATATAGCCGCATCGGGGGCGTTACAAAATATCACCAACTCGAAAGCAGAGCATGGTTGACAAAAGGAAACGATACAATTTACCAAAGGCATTATGTATCGGAGAAAGAACTCACAAAGTGATTAATTATGAAGGACACTGTCGGATAATAATCCAACAGTGGATATGGCGATCCACAATGGGGCTGATATGAGTATCGATACTCAACCAGAAGAGGAAGGAATGCAAATGCAACAGGTTATGGAAGCATCTGAATAATTCACAGCTTAAATGCAAAGGAATTATGATTTCCAAAACAAAGGATCGAAGCGGGCGTTACGATCAAGGATGGATCAATTGAATATACGGAGGCTGTCGATTTACGACGGTTTGGTGAGAACCAGCTCATGTTCAAAATGACGTCTGAGCCGGAAGGATGAATTCTAGGATCTATTTGAGGATTGTGAGAATTCGCAACATATTGAATCAACAGACTCAAAATGATAATGACAAGGTATGCCATTAAGATTACGAGACTTATGGGATTCATCATATTGCAAGCAAGCAAGAATTTCAAGAGCAATAGGCTGCTCTGGATTTTCGGAAGATCGGGTAGTATTTGAATGTATTTTTGTGAAACACATGAACAACTGGGGTTGAGCGGATACTCGACAAGTGCGAGGATTTATTTGAAGGGGTATTCATGTGGCAAAGAACTGCTAGGCAGTAGGCACAAAGTATTCTCGGAACAATAGAAAACTTGGGGTATCTTGTAATAACAAGATCAATGGGGATGATCGTATGAATGGCTAGTGTAAGTAGTTATCCATACGGATTTATCGGTGGTCGGGAATAGCAAAAGTGATGGGCACAATGTCTCGAGAGAACATCGAGAGTATCTTGGAATCTTCCGATTAGCGAGCGATCATCGAAGTGAGGGCTCTCCGGGAGAAAGTACTTGCGAGAACCTAAAGTTAGTTTTGTTTTTAGCAAAATCGTTTAACCGAATAGAAGAAAGTTCAGAATCCCAGAGTAAAGATCGAGGAGTAAAAGATCCTAATACCACCCAATGGCGGCGTGGGCCCATCGCGCGCACAGCCATGTTAGTAAAAGTTTTGTAAAGTCTAGACTCGACTTGACCAAGGGGTTGGAAGGGGATTCCTCTGCGATCGGCTCGATACCAACTTGTGACGCCCCGATTCAATCGTACACTAATCATGCACGCAAATGTATACGATCAAGATCGAGACTCATGGGAAGATATCACAACACAACTCTAAGACATAAATAAGTCATACAGCATCACAATACAAGCCGGGGCCTCGAGGGCTCGAATACAAGTGCTCGATCATAGAAGAGTCGTGGAAGCAACAATATCCGAGTGAGACATAAGTTAAACAAGTTTGCCTTAAGAAGGTTAACACAAACTGGGATACAGATCGAAGAAGCGCGGGCCTCCTGCAGGATCCGCCTAACTACTCACAGTGTCGTCGTCGCCGGGCTGCACGTAGTAGTAGGCACCTCCAAAGTGTAGTAGTCGTCATCGGCGGTGGCGTCGCTCCTGGCTCCATTGTGCAGTTGCAGCAATCGAGTATAGATAGGGGAAAAGGGGAAACAATGCAATCGTGAGTACTCATCCAAAGTACTACGCAAACAAGGAGCTACACTACATATGCATGGATATATGTGTAAAGGGCCATATCGGTGGTGAGCTGCGAATGCCAGGATAAGAGGGGATAGCTAGTCTTATCAAAGACTACGCTTCGGTCACCTCCGTCTTACAACAAGTAGAAGAGGTAGGTTGAAGTCCTCCAAGTAATATCACATAGCAATAATCCTACCCGCGATCCCTCCTCGTATCCACGAGAGAGCGACCACCGTTGTATCGGCACTTGGAAGGGTGTGTTTTATTAAGTATCTGGTTCTAGTTGTCATAAGGTCAAGGTACAACTCCAAGTCGTCCTGTTACCAAGATCACGGCTATTGAATAGATTAACTTCCTGCGGGGTGCACCAACTTACCCAACACGCTTGATCCCATTTGGCCGGACACACTTTCCTGGGTCATGCCCGGCCGCGGAAGATCAACACGTCGCAGCCCCACCTAGGCTCAACAGAGAGGCCAACACGCTGGTCTATGCCTAAGCGCGCAGGGGTCTGGGCCCATCGCCCTGAGTACACCTGCACGTTGCGTACGCGGCCGGAAGCAGACCTAGCCTAGTGGCGTTCCAGTCCAATCCGGCGCGCGCCGCTCAGTCGCTGGCGTCACGAAGTGCTTCGGCTGATACCACGACGCCAGGATACACATAACTACTCCCACGTAGATGGTTAGTGTGTATAGGCTCATAGCCAACTCAGATCAAATACCAAGATCTCGTTAAGCGTGTTAAGTATCCATGAGCGCCGAGCAGGCCAGCCCACCTCTCTCCTAGGCGGTCTCAACCTGCCTGTCGCTCCGCCACAAAGATCCACTCGCGGGTGCTCCACCAGCCGACCCGACTTTAGTCTCCACATGTATCATGTAGAAAGGATATAGTATATACCCGTGATCACCTCTCGAGTGATCACGACCCGATAGTATAGCATAGCGATTTGACAAGAATGTAGGGCCACAGATGAAAATACTAGCATCCTATACTAAGCACATAGGATTGCGGTAAAGGTAACAACAAGAGTAACAAGGACGGGCTATGCAGCAAAGATAGGATTAATCGAAAGCGGTAACATGCTACACTACTCTAATGCAAGCGGTATAGAGTAGAATAGGCGATATCTGGTGATCAAGGGGGCTTGCCTGGTTGCTCTGGCAAGAGAGAGGGTCGTCAACTCCGTGGTCGAACTAGGCAGCAGCAGCGGCGTCGGTCTCGTAGTCTACGGAGAGAAGAGGGGAAGAAACAATGAATAACATGTAAACAGATGCATATCGATGCATGACATGACAAATAACGATGCTAGGCGTGCCCTAACGTGGTATGAGGTGGTACGGTTAAGAAACATCCGGAAAATATCCCGGGGTTCGTGTTTTCGAGCGGAGGAGCGGAGGAAAGTTGCGAGTTCGATAGGTTAGGGGTGTGTGGCGGACGAGCGGATCACGTATCCGGATTCGTCTCGTCGTTACGAGCAACTTTCATGTAGAAAGTATTTTCATCAGAATTCTGGATTAAAAGATATGATTTTCTAAGATTTAATCATTTTCGATTTTAATTATTTATTTAAATCAACATTATCCAAAACAGTGTTTGCTGATGTCATCATGACGTCGCAGATCAACAAGTTGTTGACTGGTCAAGCGGCGTGTGGGTCCCGCATGTCATTGGCTGTTAACTAACCTAACAGATTAATTAACTAAACTAGGTGATTAGGTTAATCTAATCAGGATTAATTAAGTTAATTAATTCTTTAATTAATTAACTAATTAATAATTTAATTATTTTATTTCTTTATATAATTTTTTTATTTTTTTATTATTATGTTCTTTTTTCTAAATCCTTTTTTTTAATTCCGTTCTCACGGGCGTGGGCCCCATTTGTCATTGGGACAAGGGGAGGTTCTTGGCGCCGGCAACGGGCACGGCGCTAGCTTTTGGCCCGGCGGCGCCGCGCCCGGGCGGGTGTACCAGCCGGGCACCCGGCGAGGAGGCCAGGAGGAGGCCAAGGCCAGGCGGGTGGGGGGCGTCGTGGCGCGGGCGAGTCTTGAGCGAGGTGGCGGAGAGGCCACGGCGGCGGGTGGACAACGGCGGCGGCGCAGCCTCAGCCACCGCAGCGAGACCAACACGAGGGGCACGGGCCAGCGGCGGCGCCTTGAGGGGACGGGCGCTGGGGTCGTGGTGGCGCGAAAAACGCACGCGCGGGCGGCGCGCCGGCGTGGAGTTGCGGGGCGCGGCGGTCGCGGAGCGCGGCCGGCGCAGCGCGATGATGGCCTTCGGGACGAGAGGGAAAGGGAGGGAGCTCACAGGGCCGGTAGGGAAGTGGAAGTGGGTGACGAGGAAGAAGGTCGGGGATGACCGGGCGACGGAGAGGAAGCGAGCGGCGAGTTGCGATCTCCGGCGGGTGGCTTCCGCGACGCAGATCAGCCAGCGGCGTCGTGAGTCCAGCGGCGGCGGCGTAAAGCGTCGGCGCGGTTGGAAGCGGCGAGGGGAGCCGTCGAGGAGTGGGGACAGGCGCGAGGGCGAGGGCGGCGGCCGGGCGAGGCGTTCGGCAGGGGCCGGGCAACCGCCCGATCCAGATCCCATCGAGAGAGAGGCGTGGGGAATCGAGGGAGGGCATGGACCGATAGGGGAGTGGGGAATGGGAGGTTACGGGTTAGGGTTTCCGTCGCCCGAGGGCTATAAGCGCCAGTGGGCAGGCCTGGTTGGCCCAGAGGCCAGCTGGACTGTGGCCCAAAGATGGGGGGTTCTTTCTCTCTTTTATTCTTCTTCTTTTTGTTTTCTTTTTCCTTTTTTTTTATTCCTTTCGGTTTTATTAAATTATTAATTTATTTCAATTTTGAAGAATGTGAGAACAACACCTAAATTGGTATGTTAAAGATACCACCGCCACATTAATTTGGATAGCTAAATAAAATAGTTTAATATTTTACAAAATACAAAAGGCATTTAATTAATTTCTTTTGCTGCTGTTTTATTTTCCTTTGAGCATTTAAACATTTTATAAAAATGTGGTTTCATCACCATAATTACCTATGTATTATTTGGTTCACCCCGAACATTTAAATTTTAATATTTGAAAACTATTATTGTTTGCTCGATTTTGAATTTGAAATTCGAACTAGGTTCCGAACTAACGCGAGTTTATCCACAGTAACCGAGGTGACGTGGCATCATTAGCGGGGATTACTGTAGCTTAATTACCCGGGCGTCACAAGAGGGTGTTTTGGCGTCCACGGAGTACAAATGGGGAAATGGAGGGAGAGAGGAAGGGGGGAACCATGTCTTCAGGGCGCACTTGTCTCAAATGCCAGGAAATTTACAAACTTAGCCCCCGTTTAAAATTTCCTACATCACAGCAATATTAGTCGATTGGGGATAGGACGGTAATCTAGCATACACCGAATATTTGCCGACGAGAGTTTGTTTTTGGCGCCCACCGTGTATGAATCGGGGAGGGAGTCGATTTCGGCCGAGGAGACACTGTGTTTTGGCGCCCACTGTGTATGAATCCTGGTGAGAGGCGGTTTTGTCACATTTGAGTGAAATTACAAACCTACCCCTATCGAAACCTATAGAAATCGAGCCGATAGGCTTTCATGTCTGGGATAGGTTGTAATTTCCATCTCGCAGATTTTGGTTTCAGGCAGTTACTGTGAATTTCCCTGCTTCGTTCAAATTTTTTTGCAGAGCAAGAGTGCATGTTTACCATGCCAACTCAATTCGAATCCAGTTCGTATTGTATTTTTGTTTGGGAAGGATCCATTTGCGATTGGAATAAAATTCTACATACATCATTTTTTATATATAGTTTCAAAAGCACAACACCCTTTATGCATAAATATGGTTTACAAATGGCATGATCTCAGATTCATAAGGTTGTATCCATCTTAATTTGGATTTCCAAATATTTGAAACCACTTTATGTTGAAATCCAATGTATGCATTCCTCGCTAACTGTCTCCAATTAATGTGTGTTTCATGCGGTTTTTTTACTTCTGAAACATGTATAATGTGTTTCACACACGCAACATATAGTTTAATCCCGTTTAGACATTAATTGCATATAAATCATGCATTGTCTCTAATTAAAGAATCTATGGATCACGAATATTGATAAACTATATAACATTACACATGTCCCGAAATTCAAATGAATATGCATGTTTGATACACCAATTTGCGTTATGATATTATCGATGTCGTGATCTCCAGTTTAAATATTTGAATCCCTTTTAATCCAGATATTCGTCTCATATAGCTATCACTCATGCTTATATAGGAGTATCTCTCTAGACCTATACGCGTTCGTCGTCTCTCAGGTATCTCTCGTGCTACATGTATGTCGAAAATGATCTTTTATCTTCGCAACACACTGACGGTACTCTTTCCCTTGACCTTCATCACTCTATCTCTCTCTAAATATATCTCGCTCCCTGCTATGTGTCTCTAACTATGATTCTCCATGTGAAATCTCTTTCTCTCACACAAATAGATACTTCCTCTCCCGGGGTCTCATTTCTCTCTACTATTCCCCTGTGTGCCACTCGCACACCCCCTCTCACACAGAGATGTCTGTCGCTCCTTAGATATGAGAAGCTATGACTCTTCCTCTTAAATATCTCTTTCTCACACACAAACACAAACTTTGTCTCCCAGGGTCTCATATCTCTCCACCATTCTCTTGTATGTCAATCACACACACACTCTCTCTCTCTCTAGATATATCTTGCGTTCCCTCATATGTCTCTCTAGCTATCACTCTTGTTGTGAAATATCTTTCTCTCACGCAGACACAAAACTCCATCTCTCGGGATATCTTTCTCTCTGATATTTGTTTGTATGTGACTCACATGCACACTCTCTCTATCCCTCTCACACCCACACACATAACTCAGCCTTCTGATCCACTAGACTCCTATCTCTAACATACACTAGCTAGCTAGCATCTTTATCTTTCTATTTATACGTTTCTCCATCAACCTTCTTTCTCGCCCTCACTCTTGCTTCCTATCACGCACACTATATATGTTTCTCTCTACATGCAGTCAAGTGCCCTCTTTTTATCTTTCTCTCACACACACATAACTTCACCCTCTGAACCACCCATCGGTCATCTCCAACACTCAAACTAGCCGATGTCCCTCTATCTAGCATCTGTACCTCTGTATCTATCTGTAGTTTCTCCGTCAACATTTCTTTCTCGCACGCACTCTTGCTTCCTATCACCCACACTATATATGTCTCTCCATACATGCATTTATAGATTGATCTCTTTTGCACAATCGTTGTGTCTCGCTCCCTCTGCTTGCCATAGATGCATGCTCCAGCCCACGCCACTATCTCTTAAAGACATAAACACATGCTCAATTATCGAGCCTTCTTTCATACACTCTCACATGCATGCATATTATCATACGGATATCTCGCATATCGTTGATCATATGACTTATGTCTTCTTTCTTTTATCTTGATCATGCTCGTGCGCGCACACACACACACACTTCCCATGTATACATGTATACCTCTCGCACATGCACGTTCAAGGTCTCCTATGTCTCCATAGATAGTTAATTACCCTCAACCCTAACGCCACATCGAATCGTTCTCTTCTTGTGTGCACATAACTTTCGCCTAGATGGGTAAAACACACACTCACACTTAAAAATCTCCTTTTAGCTACCCCCCTCTCTCACTGTTCCCCTATATACCTGAAACCAATAAGACCATCCCTTCGTTTAATTCCCGCCTACATGCACCATCGATATATAGTAGTCTTCCTCAGTGTCTCTCGAAGAAACACGTTCTCTTGATGGCGACTCCACTCACGCGCACAAGCCTTCTCTTCCCTTTCTATGGGCCTTTTCTCTCCCACACCCCCTCGTTGGTGGCCTCTGTCATACACTATCATGAAGACATGCACACTTAAATTACATCCGCCACCGAGGACCCCGCGTCACACACACACATGCACCCCCACCCCCCCCCCCCACACACACACACACTCTAAGACTTCATCTCACACACACATGCTCTAGGCAGACCATTTGTTCCTACCACCCTTCGTCCAACCTTACCCGTATGATAAGCAATCACCTTAATTTACTTGTATAACATGGACAAATTCCACTTTACTTTAGTAGTTAGCAAACTTATCATCTCTACTCTTATAAAAAAACGAGTTGGTGATGATGGTGTGCCTGCCATCTTGTAATATAGACCGTCCGATCTATATCAGACGGATAGAAAGCAAACTATGACAATTTTACAAAAGACACCCGTACCTCTCTCCACATTTAAAGACATGGCCTTGAATCGTTCATCGTCCTTATCTCCCACAACCTCATTGCCGAGCAATTAAAGAAGGAAGTCTCTAGAACAATCTAGCATGGTGGCCGCTGCTGCCTGCCTGCGCCGTCCATCCCCATCCCTCCGCCCAGTCCGACCACCAGTCACCACCATCCTCCACTCCTCCTCACCTTATCTCTCATCTTTCATTTTTTCGATGGAATTTTCGAGGTACTAGCTTTCCGATAAAATTCTCGAGATATCATTAGTTTTTACACATGGGATTACTCCTGCATGGGTCAATGACAACAGGTGTTTTGTAAAAAAAGATGCATATTGATGTTCCGTGCAATGCACGAGCATCTTGCAAGTAATTATATAAGCAAATCACGAGCAGGAAGAGACATTTTTTTACACAACCACGTTAACATGGCCACGCAAATCACTAGCTAAAGTGTAATACCATTATACTTATATCCCGATGCAAAAGGTTGAGTACATGTCCAAAGAGTAGAGTCGCACACACACACTCTGTCTCTGAGAATCTCTCACACACACCAGTTACGTGACGCCCACTTAAGCAGACACGTATGTTACAATTTGTGCACCCGCGGGTACACGTGATGGTGTGCATTTATTTAAGCCGAACGGCGAACCCAAACAGTAGCTGCATTCATTCCCCTCCCGCCGCATCTTCTTTGGTCGCCGTAGCCTGGTAGCCATGGCCCGGCCGAAGGTAACGACATACGCCATACTCCCCCCGGAGCGGCGCTTTAATCTAGAAATTTTAGTGACCATGCATGCATCTTTTTGTGCTAGCACTCGTATATAAGGGTTGACCGGTCGCCTCCCGCGGACGTGCTCGGGCAGTGGAAGAGGAAGGAGAAGGGAAGCGGGCTGTGGTGTAATGTTTTTTTACAACATTTTCTGAGGAAACTGAGTGCAATAATTGAGTAGTTTTGCAAACTACCAGTACTATAGTTGAAACAGTTCAAAACCAATACCACCACCACGCCCGTGTCTGACTACACTGGCCGACGCAACCCCCTCCCTTGCTGGGCAAGCGCTTCCCGCGTGAAAGGGTCAGCGTCACCCTGGAACGTGAGTGCCGCATTAATGCCCGGCCAGAGCGGAGGCGACCTCTCACTGGCGCCGGCTTTGAAGCAGCGCGACGGCCGAGAGAGCGCCGCTTCGGTGCCGATGTTGCGCCCGCGTCGAGGCTGGCCATAGTTTGGATGAGTCTCCATCGTGGGGAGCCACACTAACTGCGACGATATGGACTCCCGTGCCCCATAGTTATGGAACGTTCCATCTATGAAGAACATGTGGAACTGGAACTACGAGAAGGACATGTACCCAGGAGTGGACGTACGAACCTGAGTAATGTAGCGCAGTAAGTGAAGTAGAAAGGCACAAATAGTATGAACATGCATGGCATATAGGCATTTATCTCTTACTACCACTAAATGTTGTACATGCAATGCATGGTGATGTTAAGGAGTACGTGCCTAAGTACTCTACTACTATTATATTAATTGGAGTCACATATTAGGTTTTATATTTGTTTACGTGTATGCCCCGAGACCTTCCAACTTGTCGTGTCTTTCTCTCCGGGTTGCACTTTGTATCGTTCATACCACTAGTACTACTACGTGTGGTCTCCGACCCAGAAGTGGAGATGCTCTACCACGCTGTTCATGTCCACTCCTTTCGCTGACGTGTGGGACATCCAGCACGTGCCGTGTTTGGCACTCCTTCGTCGTAAGAGTTGAAACACTAGCATTCATCAGAAATAAAAAATAAATATAAATCAGCAGTGATACTATACCACGTGGTTTCCTGGCTCCTCGATATCGGAAAGAATACTTCCGTTCGCCGACATGTGGGACATCGACCATCCTGGTCCACTCGCCATACCCGCATAACTCCAAGGGAGAGTCACCCCGGTCGTCGCGCCGCCGTAATTACTAATGATCCGTCAAATTACAGGCCCAACCTTTCCCACTGTGAAGTTGCTCGGACGAAGGAACCATCATGACGTTGAATTCCGCTTCTTGAAGAAAACCACTGTACCAGCAGTACTGCTAGCTACAGTAGTTACTCCAGCAGAGGCCTCCTTTGGTTCATAGGATAGGAATTTTATAGGAATATGAAAATCATAGAAAGTGAGATGACATGCATCTCAATTCCCATAGATAAAGAGATGACATTTGATGCATAGGATAGGAATTTTTCCATTGGGTCTAGGCTAATGTACTGGTAATTTGCTCTAAAAACTACAGTACTAACTAGTACTGGTACATGCTTGTAATTAATTAAACAAACGTACGGGCCACACAGACACAAACACACACTAACTACTAGTACTACTACTTCTCACATGTTGGCCAGACGCCGTCGTTCTCCTTCCCGGCTTTGTCGGCGACACCCCACCATGCTTGGATCTCCGCCGACTTCTCCGCAGCAGTGCGTGCGTCCTCTTCTTTCTTGCGGCGGGGGCCTCTCTTTTCTTGAGTGCTTTCTGACTTTTCCGCTCCCTCTCTGCAGCTTTGGCCGCCTCTTGCTCTACCGCCCATTCGGCCTTGGCAGCTTCAAATTCCGCCCACGTAGGTATGAGGTCGCGAACCGCGATGAACTCAGCACGGCGGGATGCCATCACTTCCCTACCATTCTGTGTGCGGGCGGGGGCGGCGAGGAACTCGGCGCGGCGGGATGCCATCGCTTCCTTACCGGTTAGTGTGCGGCGTGGTGGCATGAACGACGCTTGGTGACATCTCTAGGGTGGAGAGGCCGGACAACCGCATAGTGCATTGGTTTGTCCGGAGCTCAAGGACAGAAGACGAAGGAAATTTGGATTCCCCTTCAATCCTGGTCATTTATTACCGAGTAAAATGTATTGGCGGTCATGGAACTTGTCTTGATAGATCACTTTGATCATTGTATATGAGATATGGTGATTATATGGTAACTGGCTTAGCATATAGCTCCGTATTTGTCTGGTTCACCAGTCAAACAGTCCGCATGCGCCTCATCAGCTCGTGTTCTTTATCTATCTATCTATGCGGGCCTACCTGTCAGTGGAGAAAGAAATAAAAACCAAAATTATGCGTATGTGAGGAATCAAATCAAGGACTTGTTGCTGCAACGCACACTCGTCAGCCAAATGATAATGAAATACTTTGCGTTAAATGCACAAATGGTTTTTTTTCATTTTATACGTGATGCACACATTAGCGCACACGGTCCATAGAGGCAAGTAGCTTGTACACGTGCTGACAGCCAGACACTCACGCTCACGCTGTCAAACCATGATAATGCATGCACGTCGCCCTCTCAATAAAAGTCCTGCTCATGGCGCAACACAGACGGCGATCCCGTCACCTGCGCGCCCCAGCAGTGCCTGACATTACTATTTAGACGTTTGCTGGAGGCCTCCGCGAACACCAAGCATGTATTCACCTGGCTCAACACCAACGGTCATACTCATGACTCGGCTCCTTGCTCATGTATATCGTCCATCACAATGACAATCTATAAAACAGCCTAGCTAGAGAGGGTACTATGGTACGGAATATGTACTACCATGAGCAATCGATCATACTGCCACTGCACACGGGTGTGTGTCTGATCGATTCGTCCATTATTCATAAGTTATGCATGGTTGTGTGGTGTCTAATGGTGGTCTTCAAAGGCTAGTTGGTGACAAGAGCAGTTGCATGGACGCCTGGTTGTCAATACATGCCGCATACGCTTCAAAGGCTCGTCATCCATGAGTTCACATTTTACCACCACGCCAGCGTTTGATCGCCCTGGCTACCGAAACCCCTTCCATCACTAGCACACGCTTCCCGCCTGAAACAGTCATCGTCTCTCCAGAACGTCAATGCCGCATTCACCGGAATTAACTGTAGGTGCAGTTGTTATGTCACTGACATGTGGGCCAACTGCCCGTTGGGCCCGCATGTCAGTGAACCAACGCACCTGTGATTAATTCACTGAAGCAGCGTCCGCATTCACGCCCGACGTGACCACTCACTAGCGCCGGCATTGCAGGAGCGCGACGGCCGAGAGAGCGCCACCCGCGCGGCATTCCGGTGCAAGCGACCGTTCCGCGTTAATGACACCATGGCCATCCTTCCATCTGTCGCACACATTAATGACACGCGGCTGCCGACGAACCTACTCCGGCACCAGCCATCCATCCGTCTACCACGGCTCATTGCCATTCGCCCGCTATATTAACTTGAGCCCCAGCTCCCAGCCATAGCCAAAGACCCACACTAATTCTCCTCCGGTCCCTTCCTTCCGTCGGCACCACTCCAACCATGGCCTCCTGCACTCCAAAGCTCTCTTGGACGTACTGTCGCAGCAGCAGACGAAGGACATCGGCGGCTCCGCTCCGGGCGTGTTCCAAAGCTCTCTTGGATGTACTGTCGCAGGAGCAGACGAAGGAGATCACCGGCTCCCCCGGGCCACCCTCTGCCACCACGACCACGAAGCCGGCAGCGAGGAAGAGTAGTACATGGTAGGTCACCGCCGCTCTGGTCCCAGGAAGGCCACCGCTCCTCCACTCAGTCGAGGCAAAGCTTGGTGGGATAAACATCAGCGATCGATTAGCCGCTTAACAACGACGTGGAAGCGGAAATCTTCAAATCTTTGTCCTCTGGAGGAGGAGGTTATCGAGGCGGATGAGGAGGAGGCAAAGGAAATGGCCGGCTTTCTCAGGTTCTTGGACGGACATGGTGGTCGGGCGCCGGCAATCGTTTAGATTAGGCTTACTGTAGGTTTTAGTACAGTTTGTGCGAAATATGTAATGAATTTCGTCTAGTTTATAGGAAAAGTTTTCGATATGTAATGAATTTCATCTGGTTAATTTCAAATTTCCTTTGCTTGCACGAATTTCGTCCGGTTAGTTCATATAGTTGTCGAAAGGTATGCGGGAAGCATTAGATGGCATCCATCAGTGTCCTCGGACAAATGTCGGTGTAAATTTGAGGGCCAGCGCTGGAGATGCCCTAACTATCATGCTACAATCGCTAACAATGCTCCATTATTTCCCAGGGAACAGTTATCCCTCAATCAAAATAAGATCTGTCGTGTTTCACACTCCTCCCACGTAAGAGTGTAAACTCTTGCTTACATAAAAATGGATCAAGTGGACGACACTGTAGCACGTCATATCACTCAAACTAGCCCGCCTAACCTGCGGGAAAGCACTGCCCTCATCATTTTGTTCTGGATTTCTATCAATCGATCGCACGAAAATTTTACGCTTTGCAAGTTCAAAAGGAAAAGGCGGCACACTTACGAATCGTACGTGTCGCGTTCGCGTCGCACCCCCTACAGTCAGGCTCGCACGCGCTCACCAGAGGGGACACGCGTTGTCTTGCATTTTCACTGACATGTGGGACTGCAATTGAATAAACCATCGATAGTCAAAATCTAATCGCTCGGCGAGCATCGGCTGAGAAGAGAGAGATGGGGGAGGGAGAAGAGATCACCCGCCCGCCGTGCACGGACTCCAAGAAATATATATGGTGATAATGTGAGGTGGGCCATGCGAGAGTCCGGACCGCTTCCAAGCCCACTTCTGACCGCCCTGGCCCACCAGAACCCGCCCACCCTACCACCTCCCTGCGCCTGCTCCCCCCTCAGGCGCCAGTTGCCCGCATTCATAGCAAGTAGTACCAGTAAAATTCTGGGCTATAAGGGCATGTACAATGGTTGATAAGATAGTCTTATCATAAGTCTTGCATGTAATTTAGAGATGACAAAAAACATGTGTACAATGGATCATCTCTTAGCCCTGGCCCACCAGATGATGCAGCTGGCGGAGCTGCATATGATGTCTGTTTTGGCCATGAAGGACATCATAGTCCGGCTATGGCAAGCCGAACCCATTCCGAGCAGCTACTTCAGCCTGGTCAAGCGGCTCGGAGACGCTTTGCCCCGAGTAGAGGCAGTGAAGCGCTTGGCGTGCATAGAAGGTGCGCGGATGGCCTTTGCCCGTGTCAAGATGCACCGGGCGAAGATGAAGGCCGCCATTGTGGCGGTTGAGGGTCCGCCCGGAGGCAAGGACCACCGCAAGCCGGAGCGCTATTTTGAAGATGTCCTCGAGGGTGCTCGTTTGATAGACGGTCAATGCTCGAAGGATATCATGTTCGAGTAAATGTATCCGGGCTACCAGGACAATGTATTATAAATCAAGGTAGTGCAATATATTTTATGCATTTATCTGAACTACTTGCCTCCTGTGTGGCCGTATATTATTATTCTGAAAGTTTGCCAGTCGTCGTCTTCAGCCCCCACGTAGATACTACGGGGGTGTTCGGAATAACGTGTAATCACTGTTGACCCAACGTCTTGGTCTGTGAAGGAGGTGATTTACGTAGTGAACTAGGAAATCTGACTATGCGGCTTTAGCACTTTCACTTAGCCATAGGATTTTTACGGTGGGGCTAAGAACTAGCCCCTGGTTCGCATGTGGCTATCCGAGTTGGGATGCCTTAGGCGCGTAACTCCTTTCCCTCCTCGAGCTCCCTGCTGCTGACCCGGAGGAGAAAAAAGCCAAGGCCAAGGACGTGAAGCGCAAGGGGGTGGCCGTGCTCGCGGTGGAGCCGGACATGAAGCGTGGCCGGGACCACCCCGAGTCGTCCAAGAGCAGATGTCTGTTTTGCGCCTTCCACAACGTACACAACCACAACACCGATGATTGTCAAGAGCTCAGGGCCATTCGAGATGGACACTTCGGTCGACGCCCCAAGCGCAATGACGGGGGCTACGACACGGGAGGAGGACGAGGTGGGGGACGCTGGGACGACCGCGGCCCCCGCCAGGAGTGGCGCGATCAGCCTCGTGATGACCGCTGGCAGGACCAGCCTCGTGAGGGCACCTGGAGGGACCAGCCGTGCGAGCACCGCCCTCAGGGCAATGCTGGTCTCCCTCCACTGCCGCCACCACCAAGAAGGAACGATGACCACCATCAGGACGAGGGGGCTGGAGGCTTCCAGGAACCGTGCGCTATCGCCTGCATCTTGGGCGGAGCTCAGGCCCCAGCATCCCAGTGCATCTTCAAGCAGTTTGCTCACGAGGTAAACGCGGCTCTTCCCAGGCTCGAGGCCACGCGCCCTCTCAGATGGTCCAAATGCGCCATCACCTTCAGCTCGTCGGACCAGCTCAAGTGCGTGGCGACTGTCAGCGCCCTCCTGATGCTTTGCTCGCCCGTCATCAGCAACATCCGAGTCACCAAGACCCTCATCGACGGCGGCGCAGGGCTCAATGTCCAGTCTGTCGAGACGTTCGATAGCCTCCAAGTGCCATACGATCAGCTGCAGCCTACCAAACCCTTCTCAGGAGTGACCGACGGCTCTACCACCCTAATAGGGCAGGTCCGTCTCCCTGTCACCTTCGGCCAGCGCGACAACTACCACGCCGAGCTCATCGACTTCGACGTCGCCCACATCCGTATGCCGTACAACGCTATCCTTGGGTATCCAGCATTGGCCAACTTCATGGCAATGACCCACCACGGCTACAACGTCCTCAAAATGCCAGGAAGCGGCAGAATCATCACAGTCCCCTGCGAAGAAACAGATGCGGTGTGCTCCCTGGAGCGCGCCTTCCAAGCCGCAACAATTGAAGACCCTAACAGAGAGGGCACCCTGTACCCTCCTGAGGCCATCCCCAAGAAGAATAAGCAACTACTCCACACAGGGCCTCAGGAGACCGGCCTCTCCAGCGGCGCCGCCTCAGGATTAGCGCCCGCACCTGGGGCGCCTACCTCCCTCGCATAGGAAGGCGCGCCCTGCGCCCTCCCCGGGCGAGGCTTGGGGGCTCTCTTCTGGAGGGCCTCAGACCTAGCCAACATCACGAGGGAGGCGCTCGGGCACCACGTGGAGGCGTGCTTTGCTGCACGTTTCCCTTGAGAGGGCACTGGGCGAGGAGCGCCCGGTGCTCAGGAGTTCATCATCAAGGCCACCCAGGAGCTTCAAGAAGCAAGGACCATGCGCGGCGACCGCCGCCCACCACCTGGTGCAGCTCCCCATCCTGGCGAGGACGACGGGCTGTGCGTCTGCATCGACATTCTAGGTCTCAACAGGGTCGCATCTCAGGAGCACTTCTGGCCTTCGCGCGTTGGGCGGTGCGAGGGTCCGCCTCACAGCTACGTCTACATGCCATTTGGCTTGCCGAACATGGCGGCCGCCTTCCAGCGCCACCTGCGGAGTGTCCTATCGGCTCAGGAAGCCAGGCATCACGCAGTCTGGGCGGAGATGGTGACGGTCCTCGAAGATCCACCCGGGCCCCCAGAGCCTCCTGAGGCTAAGGGTCCTGGCGGCTCATGAGGAGCGACTCCTTCATCGCGCGCCTTCGGCTACCTCAACCCTCCTTCGACAACGGTACCAGGCAACATTTTCCAAGTTTACTCAGGTGGGAGCGCCCCTCGGGGTGCATGATTCCCAGGTCGCACGGGCTTGTCCCTGCAACATTTATCCTTTTTGCATCTTTAGCTTACTCCGTCGGTGGCGCCCCTCGGGCTGCATCATCCCTAGGCCGCTCGGGTCTGTCCCGGTGGCATGTATCGTTCTTGCACCTATCTGAGCTAGCTTGTTCCCTCGCATGAGTAACCTATGATTACCACATGCCTGGCCGACACTTTGATGCCATGAACATCGCACGCCGTAGCAAGCCCACCCAAGACCGCCTCATGATGAAGGACTGGCACGGCGTCTGTGCTTGGGTCCGTCCCTGCAACGTCGCCGAACCCAAGAGGTTGAGCTCTGGCTCGCGGGCCCGCTCCCGTGTACGTCACCTCCCATGGCCCTTGGTGCCTTGTTCTCGCATGAGCTGATCGTGGATGGAAAGGCTAGGGCGCGTGACCCGGTGCCTCGCCACCACGGGAGCCGCGTGTCGGTCGTCTTTCTTCAGGATTCTTCGCATGAGAAGACTAGGCACGGCATCCGTGCTCGGGTCTGTCCCTGCAGCGTCGATAAACCTAAGGACTGAGCTCTCCCTAGCAGGCCGGCCCCACTCACGTCACCTCCTGGGGTCATTGGTGTCTGGCCCTCTCATGTGATCGCCTCAGGAGATTCGCCCTGCACAGGTTACCTAACCATCTCGCAGGACCGTTGCAGCCATCAGGAATGAAGGCCAGGCGCAACCCGCCTTGAGGTAGGGCCTCGTGAGTCCCGCGCTGGCTCATGAGTGCCCAGACACACCTCGTCAAGCCCTGCCGTGCAAGCCACGTGTCAGGGAGGTGCTGTACACGCCCCGGGGGCTCCACTCAGAGGGAGCCCTCACCCACACACCAGTGGGAGCACCATGCTCCGCGCTGGCAGTCGACACGATCGAGGAGCGGCTACGCCCGTGCAAGTGCGGAAGCGCTATGCTCCGCGCTGGTGATAAACAATTGAGGGCGGCCCCATGGCCATACCAACCTCAGGGAGCCACCCGACTCAGTGTCCAGCTTCATTGCAATGCTCCCCCCTAGGGAGAGCCGCGCGAGGGGGCTGGGCATGGGGGCTGAACTCGGGTCACACCGAAGCGTACGCCACCCTACCAGGTCTCTCAGACCTGGTCGTCACGCACCCTCCCGAGCAGAGCCAAGGTATGAAGGTCGTTTGGACGTCAAGGGGGACTCCTGGGCATCGCGACTCAGGAGCCTAACTGGCCACGTAGCCCCTCACCCCTTGGTCTCGTCCTGGCGATCCGGATGAGCCAACGGCAGCAGAGGTATGCGCGGGGTCGGGCCCCGCCGACGTAGAACACTAGGCCTACTCCTACATCTCCTCTCCGTAATCTGTTTGCGCATCAAGGGGGCTCCTGAGCATCGCGCCTCAGGAGCCTAACTGGCCACGTAGCCCCTCACTCCTTGGTCTTGTCCTGGCGATCCGGACAATCCAATGGTGGCTGAGGTATGCGCGGGGTCGGGCCGTGTCGACGCAGAACACCAAGCAACGGGAAGGAAATCGCGGAATCTCAAAGAAATATTACAAGACATATTGTTCTTCGAATACCAAACACAAGTTTAAACGCCTCCACGAGGCATGGTGCATGTTGCAGAAGCAAAGCACGAAAAGGAGCCTCCAGGAAGCCATCTCGTCATCCCTGGATGCCGTTGTCACTTGCAAGGGGTGCGCCTTCCACGGCGACGTTGCCCTCACCTGCGCCACTCGCCGGAGTTGCAGGTTCAGCAGCGCCACCAGTTGAGGACGCAGGGTCGAAGGCGCGGAAGTTCTTCAACAAGGCCTCCACCTGGCTCTTCACGGCTTTAGCACCGGCTGCTTAGCGCTCGTCATCCAGGGGCTCGAGCAGCTCGTCATGGTCAGCGTCGGGATCGCGAAGATGGAGGTGGCTGAAGACGCGTGTCAGTGCCGCAGAGGAGAGCGCACGGGCTTCCTCCTCCACCAAGGGGCCGATCCTATCAACTACGTCCTCGAGTGCCGCAACAATATGAGGGAGCAGCTGGGTGGGGCCCTCGTCATTTGTCGCCAGCGGCTCCTCCAAGCCCTTCTCGTAAAGCGCCTGCAGCGCCACGTGGGACCTCTCCTCAAGATACATGAAGGTCACACGGTCCTCAGCCAGGACTTTCACTTTGGCTTCCAGCTCGGCCTTCTCTGTCTTCATCTCCTGCTCTAGATTCTCCAGCCGGCTGCGCTCCATGGCCTGTGCCCTCGCCAACAGCTCTAGCTCGGCGTCGTGACCTCTGACAGCATCCTCTTGGGCCTTCATCTTCTCCGCCACCGCCTTGCGGTCTCGGGCCTCGGCCGCGCGCTCGTTGCTCATGGCCTCCAGCGTCCAGCAGCGATCCTGGGCGGCCTCGGCGTCCTTCAGCGCGACCTTGCGGGCAGCCGCGGCTTGGGCAGCGGCCTGCTTGTCCTTCTCAGAAGGTGCCACAGCCTGGCTTCGCGCCTCCCGGATGGATGCATCAGAATGCAACCAGCCAGAGATCAGCTCCAGGCGCCCGGCCACTAGGCGACGGTCAGTGCCTTGAAGATCATCCCGCAGTCGGGTCAGCGCAAAAACGGCGTGCTCCAGGGCATCAGGCAAGGCAGAAGGATCACAGATTAGCAGTGGGGCGGAAGGAGAAGGCAGCATCGTCGCCAAGACCTGGAGTTTAACGGCGGCGGAAGAAGAAGCTGGGAGCTCCGAAGCCTGCGGGGCCTCGGCTAGCAAGCTGGGGACAAGCGCCTCGGGAGTCGGCGTAGCATCAGTGGCCGCTGTCCCCTGGAGACGCTCCTCCAGGCCTCGCGAGGAAGCCCGGGCTGGAGAGGGGCGGGTGCCATCGCCATCCTTCTATGCCGGAGGAGGCGCGGTCGTGCCAGGCTGCTTGGTCCCCGAGGATGTGACCTCCCCTTCCTTCTCCTTCTTCGAGGATGACATTGGTGTAGAAGCTCAATGAGGAAGCATCAGGAAGCCGTGGCGGAAGCAGGAACAAGGGCAAGGTCAAGGCAGGAAACTCACTGGTCCACGGTGGTGTAGTCTCGGCGCCTCTTCAGAAGTGCGGAGCTTAAGGGCCTCGCGGCCTGGGGCGCAGGCGCGCAGGCCCTGGGAGTCTGCGAGGCCGCGGTGGCCCCGGGTGGCGGTGAGGCAGGGGCGTCACCATGAGAGATCAGCGATGATCTGCTCGTCGTCGGGACACTAGACGTCAGCTTCCTAGAGGGGGAAACCTTGGACCTTGTAGTGACCCCAGCAGGAGGCAGGACTTCCCTCAATGGGTGGTCACCGGCAGCGTCGTCATCAGGCAAGGCGCGGCGGAGGTCAGCCTTGCGCGGAGGGGAGGTCTCCCCAGACCTCTCCGGGGTGGCCGCCGAGTCCTGCTCTTCCTCCTCGCTAGAATTGTTGGAGGACACCACCACCGGAACCGTCGCCACCGGGGCCTCAGAGGGCGCCGGCGGCACAAGAGCATGCCCATCGAAGACTGGCATGGCGGCGGCAATCTTTGCCCCATCCAGGCGGTGGTACAAGGGAAGGAAGCTATCCGGCGGGTACCCCCGGTCATCCCTAACAAAGGAGCAGAGGGTCGTGCCCAGCTCCTCGTCAGACAGGGCCTCCGGACGCAGGCGGAGGTCATCCCCTTCATCCCCGAGCTTCCACAAGGGGCGCGTACGCCTGGAGGGGAGCCACGCGCTGCGCCATGAACTCTTTGACGGTCATGGCTCCCATCAGCTTCGCCGCCCTTGGGCCATCAGGCTTCAGGTCGACGGTCATCCTCTACAGCACCAACTCCGCCCGAGGGTCGCTGAGCCTCGCACGGAACCACCCGTCATGAGACGCGGGCATCTCCGTCGGCAGCACTAGCCGAGGTTTGGAGCACTTGGCATCCATCAGAACCCACTTGCCCCGGAAGCCCTCAGCCTTCTTCCCGGGCTTCGAGATTGCATTGGTCTTGTTGGCCGTGAGGAAGTTGACGCACCCCGAGCAGGGATTGTCCTTGACCCGGACATAGAAGAAGTGGCGCAGCAGCGCCACGGATGGCATTACCCCAACATACGCCTCGCAATAAAAGGCTAAGATCGACAGAAGGAGGATGGAGTTGGGATGAAGATGGAGGGCGTGAATCTTGTAGTGGCTGAGGACGGAATAGAAGAAGTCGAAAAAGGGAGGTACCATCCCCGCCACGATGCTGCACATGCAGAAGGGGTAGAACATGCTCCCCGACGGCTCTGGCTCAGCGGAGCCGGCCCGGAGTACAGTCTACCTCTTCTCATCGCCCTCCGCCATCATCAGGAGCGTGGAGGCGAGGTTCTTCTCCGAGACACTTGACGCGTTCAGCGCAGGCTCGTACCAGGATGGCAGAGGGACGACCAAAGCTTTGTTGGGTGCCATTGGCGGCAGGCTCAGAGGAGGATTTGGGTGGATCTGGAGTCTTTGGTAACAAGGAGCAAGAAAGGGGATTTGGAGCAAGATGAAGGGAAGCAATGAAGGAAGCGTGGCCCGTGCCACCCTTTTGTCAAGTCGAGCAGTTGCCGAGGTAGCATGGGGAAGTGGAGACGCCCATGTCCCGTCCGTCTCCATGCGTCAATCAAGGCCGCAGGCGGTTGGGGCCCACGGTGCTCCCCACTTGCCCCTTGGCTTCGCATTGAAGCCAAGACTGAGTGCGCCTTGGGCCCGAGCGCTACTGTCGGCGTTCTGGGAACGGGGGTACCCAGACTTGCCTACCTGCGACCCACGGTGTGGCTCCTCTAGCGGCCTGTTATGGCCCATCTTCACCAGCAAACACTCAAGACCCTCGCAAGGGGCCAAGCCTCACGAGGCGGGTGACACAAGACCTCCTCAGGGGCAGCCTCGCTAGGCTGGCTCGCGAGGAGCGGAGAGATCAAGGTGAGGGGCACCTCGCGAGGTTCCCGTGACGCAAGCCATGACGACCAAGGACAGGCGGGCGCCAGCGGGCGCAGAGTACTGGTTTCCTCTTTGGTGTTAAAGGAGCAGGCACAGGCGAAGAGTCCAGAGGCATCAGGCAAAGGTTTCCATATCAGTGCAACGAGACCAAGACTAGCAGGACGGCAGGACGGAGGTCATCGCGGAGCCCACGACGGCGTCACCACAAGAGCCTTTGGCAAGTGAAGACCACCTTTTGTCAGGATAGCTTGTACTAGCTGTCCCCCTTTAAATTGGCCGTTGTTGGCTCCCTTCTCGACTAATATTTCGGAAGAGGACCGGGGCCTCTATAAATAGGACTAGCCACCACCATAGGGAAGGGAGTAGACGGGGGATGAACCATTCCACTCCACCCTCACACACACAAGCTCATCGAGCTCAAGAACACCTCCCCTCAGGAGGCTGTTCTTCCCTTGTACTTGTTCATCCTCAGCCTACAAGGCAATTCACCACACCACACTTGAGTAGGGTATTACACCACATCGGTGGCCCGAACCAGTATAAACTCTTGTGTCCCTTGTCCTTTGAGTTCGACGAGATGAGCCTTGAGATCGTGGTGAGGGAGTGAGCTAGGGGGAGGGAGAGATCTTCGTGCGCACCCCAGAGTTCGAACCTTAAGGGTTTTGCCGGAACCTGAAATCCGACATTCGTAGAGGTTCCTCCATGGACTACATATGGAGCAAAATGAGTGAATCTACACTCTAAAATGTATCTATATGCATCCGTATGTAATCCATAGTGGAATCTCTACAAAGATTTGTATTTAGGAACACAGGGAGTATAATAGTTGTACAGTATGTTCCTTGTAGTGAAGAGGAGCAGGGACATTTGCAGTGTACAGGTCTATCCGGTCGCTTGTCATGGACGCTTTCAACTCTTCGTGTTGGTCTTCGTGTTGATTGTCATGGACACTTTCAACTCTTCGTATCCGATCGTATGTGTCGCCTTTGAGAGTTAGACTGATAGTAACAGTACTGCGTCTTCACTTGTAGAGAGCTTGTATGCGAAGCCTTTCTAGCGGCAACGGCAATACTAGCACATATATTCCAGCAAGTTCCACTTTCCTGATTTTACTCCTGATGCTTAGGGTTTTCCCATTATATCTACACTATGATCTGCGTAGGTGCTTTATGCCTACTAGTAGCTGTCCACCCTTTAAAGCTAAATAACACAACAATCATACGTCCTAAGGTTCTTCAAATACGAATGTGATATGATACTGACATTACCTAACAGACACATGTCGGTGCCGGATTTCCGAGACATAAATCCTAGTAAACAACCCTTGTGTCATCACCAGCCCCAGGATTACTGTTGCCGGTGGACATTTCCATGATACAGAGTTCCATGCAATTACAAGAAATTGGATACAAGACCACAAAGGTCCAATGAATATAACAAGGATCTCTAGTGGTGGATGACGGAAGCGACTCGTGGATCTCCAATGTTATGGTACTCCATTCCCACGGGAACAGCTGCCCCGGATAATTCCTATCTCGCACGACTGCTATCTTCGAATCCTAGATTGCGGGGTGTCGTCGCAGTACTCCTCTCTGAATCATGGTATGGCCAAGACAATAGCCATGGACCAGCCAGTGAGTACACTTGAATGTACTCGCAAACATCAAGAACAAAAGATATACCGGATGCATATGCTCATGATGAATTAAATTACATGCATGTGCTGATTGAGTATTAAAGCATGGCATGACAAATATTCATACAGTGCGAAAGGATAAATAGGTCATTTTATTAGTAAATCAAAGAAATGAAACGGAATGTTAGGTGTTGGACCGCCTGAAGAATTCCAAGAGAAATGCCAAACGCGTGTCTAAAAGAGAATCGGGCGAGACAAGACCGCCCGAGAACTCAAGCGACGCCAGGAGAGGTCTTTGAAATAGATGCCACGGTCGGGTGTCTGAAGCAACACCTCATAAAGGGCTTATAAGAAAATAACATGACTATTCAGGTGGACAAGCCATCCCAAGTGATACTCAGAAACGAAAATAAACTTGAGTATCCCGGGTAGTCTAGCCATCCCAAGAGACACTCAAGGTTAAACATAAGAGGAAAAGGTTAGTCCACAACAATATCCATATCAACAATAATATTTATAATAACACCAGTAGTGACAATCATCATGCTGCAGAAGGGACCATGATCACTTTAATTATTTCCTTCGGAGACTGACACTAAGACCGACACTTGACCAACCCAGACGGTAGTCCTTAACCATGGACACAACTATTTGAATAGATATAACTCTACAGAAGGTGTACTCTTTACCCACAAGTAAAGTATTTCTTTAGCCAACACTAAGACGTTGACTAATTCCAATTACGATCTTTGAGTTGAAAACACACCTGATGAGTACACACTAGATTAACTTTCCGGATGCCAGGAATCACCCAAAGCATCGTTCAAGAGAAACTCTAAGGCAGGGAGACCATCGTCTCGAGTAGCATGGGATCACTATTAATACGCGCGGATTACAAGGGGTGCCACCCTCTCGGCCCAGCCGGATACACCCATGCCCCCTGACCTGATGACTGGCATTGCAGGCGGTACCTGGAAACCCTCATCGTGGCTTCTCTGTGGCAGGGACAAGTGGTAGCAGGAAACCAGTATCGGGGTTACCGGAAAAAGACTCGATCTACGGTCAACTCGGGAGGTTTAAGTTTTCCTGCAGTTGTTAGCACAATATAACTCCTTGGCAGTACCCAACCGGGTCACCACCTGGTATGTCCCAACATACCCTTACTGATCATTCTCGTCACAACGAGATTTCAGTCTCACGGTCACTTTTCTCGTGACTGATTCTTTCCTGCAGATTTGCCTGCACCATCACAGGTATATATGGCACTTGAAGATAACCATACTCACATATACCTAATCTTTAAATGAAGATAAAATACCATCAAGGGGTCATGCATGTATGACTAGCAATATGCAAATTCAATATGAATTCCAAAAATATTCATAATTCAATTATGTTCGCAAACAAACAACTATGAATGCACCACATGTGTTCAAGATGCTTGCCTTCAGCATGCAGAAAGATTGGGTGCACTCCAAAACTTTGAAAATTATATCTCCCCTCCATTTCCTATTTTTAAAATATCATAATAACCACCTAATTCCAAAACAGTACACAAAAGTTGTTTGGAAGTTTTTGAAATAAATACAAAATAAACTAGATGAAATTTGAGAAACAACAGAAAAATAATCAAGTCATTTGGAGTTCATATGATTTTCCTATGGATTTACTAAGCTGGAATAATCAAGGAAATGGACTATTTATTAGATCCAGCAAAAACCAGGCCTAGGAAAAATGTTCACCCTATCTGGACAAATAGAGCATGCATTTAGGAGTAGGTAGAAATTTGAATCATCAAATTTGGATGTGAAATGGCTGCTGTGGAATTATTTGAAATGTGCTGGAAAAGAAAAAAGCAAATATATATTACTGTGATGGGCTGAGCACAAGCGCGCGCTGGGCGGGACTTAGTCGTTTGGCGCTACTGGGCCAAGCCTAATCGCTCTGCCGCGCGGGAGTGATGCGACGTCGAAGGCGTATTCCAAGGAATACGTTTTCCCTGCGTGGAAGCGACTTTGACTCAGCCCGTCTCCACTTAAGACGAGCTGGCGCGACGCTGCGTCACTGACAGTGGCCCGCCTGGCCCACTGGTCAGGTTTGACCAGTCCACGCGTGTGCCGTCTCCTCCGACCGAACAGAGGCGGCGCTCCGGCGATGCTCGCCAGCGATTGGCGGCTCTGTTTAGAAAACCAAGGCCATCCGCGAGCTCAGGAGGTCAAGGTGAACATGGGGGTGCCCTCCTTGGTCGCTGGAGTGATGGGAGTCGCCAGCGTCGAGCTCGGCCGAAGAGCTCCGACAGGACGAATTGTGCATTTCGCCCATGGTGGCTCCCGAGAAAAATTGAGTGCGGGGATGGGTCGGTGGGTGCTTAAGGAGGCTAGTGGTGGAGAACTTTGGGAAAGGGAGGGCCGGATGGCATCGGAACCATCTGGACAGTGGCAACGGTAGTAGTTGCCGGAATCGGAGAAGACGACCTCCTCTGGTCCACTTGATAGAGGCGAAGGTGTCCTGATGTTTCGATGTGATAGCAATCGTTTTCTGTGGGAGTCGACTTTGACGATCCGACTACGAACGTGCGAAGACATCGCGCCTTAGCAATCGCTAAACCAACTTCCGAGGGGTTATTGACCACGCCGGAGCACGATCAACCTGACCATGAGGGTCTATTTCCTGCGAGCAAATGAAGAACAAGCAAGAAACTGAAATTGTAGTCTGGATATTGCGAATAAAATAGGAAAGCTTTATTAATGAAGGTGGGGTTCTGTGATGCCTTTGTCTGGTCGTTGAACACAAAAGAAGTATGCGAAGTTGCAGCTATGGTGAACTTTTAATCTAAACAAAACCCAAAGTCTAAACGATGCCCTAAGGGCTGTATATATGGAGGAGAGAGGGGGGAATTTCATGGCCCTTGGAGGAGGGGTTCGAAACCAACTGTAACTCTTGTTTCCCCACACATACGGACTCTAAAAGCTGCCTATAATCAAGTATTTCGAAATTACATGGGCCTGGCAAAAAAATAATGTGACGCAGCACCTAGAATAGCCTATGGACGAAATTTATGAAGTGGCATATTGTATGTTTCGTCCAAGGCTTCATGCACTCATTATGGTGGCTTCAAAGTCCTGGAATCATCACTTGTCACTCCGTTCTTGTTCCCCTTGCGCATGTCATCATCTCCATGCTTGAACTTGCACCAAGGTTCATCTTTCTTGTCCAAGCTAGGCCCTTCATTTGTAAGCAAAACAAATGTATCCAATTTAGGCAGCATCATATTCTCATGAACATTAGAATCGTTACCAAGAAACGAAAGTACCTGATAATTCAATTGGCGTGCGCGAGCTCTAGTAATTGGTCCAGTATGTATAGCGGCAGGGGTTGTGGGTGTAACAATGGTATTGATGTCCTCATCAACGAGATATGATGGCACACTGATTTAGGCTGAATGGAACAAACCATAATTAGTCAGAGAGGGCAAACTGTACATTACAAAATAACTGAAATTAAATTTCTTTATTTGTACACACTCTCACACCTTTCCGATAATTTGGCGCATGTGTGGTTGTTCACTTAATAGAGGGTAGTGTACTGTACGTGAATGACAGGACGTGCGACCGGGACACGTGGATCGCTAGTTGATCATAGTTTTCTTCACTGTACATTAAATAAAGAGTTTTGTTTCACACACAATATAAAACGATTGTTATGGAGAGAGAGAGAGAGAGAAAAACCACTCCACTATATTAGTACTATATATGAGTACTATATAAGCTGGAGCCTCATCGCTTGTTCGCTAGGGTTTGCACTCTTCACACTCTTGCTGCACTACGTATATATACACACGCTGGAGTCTCAATGTTCCTTTTCTAGGGTTTGCTCTGTTCACAATCTCTCACCCTCTTCATCAGATCTAAACAAGACTGTGTTGGCTCTCTTTCTCCCCCTCACAGCTAGTCAAGGAGCCGTTTGGATCTCGTCGAACCGGGAAGGGTAGGAGGTGCAGCATTCACTCTGTCGCATTCGGTGAGGGAGCGAATCGACTGCCGGCTGCGCCGTTCTCTTTCAACCAGCACCTGTGCTGGAGGGCCTCCGAACCCTTCTTCCTTGCTGTCGTACGTAGTGTGGGCAGATCCGGCCTCTCGCCGCACGCCTAGCCACATCCTGCCGACCCTAAGGTATAACTTTATTTGAAACCATCATTGCTCTAGCTGCATGCCGGTCTTTTTCGATTCTGTAGTCGAATCTAGGTCTTGGTTCAAAGAGGGGAGAATGGGGGGTTGGGGTGGAGCATGAATCTAGGACGTGGTTCAATGAGGAAAGGGAGGAGGGAAAGTAGTACAGACTGGTTATCCAGCCACTCTGTTGGTCGAAAGGGGAAAAAGGCGGTAACCCAGTATACATATCTCTAAGGAACTGATCACTTTGTTGAAAAAGGAAAGTAACCGAGGGGTCAGGGAGTTTGTGCAGGACTAGATTTGCTGCCCTCACATAGGAAAAAGATTCAAAGAGAACAAATATGGGACCAACACAGATATGCTGCTTGGCAACATACTCTGCATCACCCATTTATACGTGTGGAGGCACATGGTCCTGGCATGTCCCATGCCCCATACAACTATTTTGCTGTTGTTAATCCAATAATGCCGCTGGAAAATTGAAGCAATCTGTTGAAAGTAAATTACATTTTTAACGAATGTTATTTTAAGAGAATGTCTCTGTTAATATGAATTAATGCCACCATTTTAGAAATGCTACTGTCCTACTTTGTTTTCCATCAAGATAAGGTAGATGTATCTTTTTATGGTCGTATGTTTCTTCCTCCTTTATTGGCTAGTAATTGTTTCCTTTTTTACCTCTGCGAAAACAGCGATATCTATTCAACTCATTGCTATTGCGACCTTTTGCTTCACTATGCAAAACACTTTTGTTTTAAGTGTTTTGTGCAGTTCAACTAAAATGTTACACTAGCAACCTTGCTTGATTTCAGTGGTACTGCACAAAATGAGATTAGATTTCCTATTTGTGTTGGCAGATTCATATTTGATCTTGTCCACCTCATGAAAGGTCAGTACCGGCCTTCATCCACATGATTGTGCAGTGTGCTTTGAGATGTTGTGCTAGTTGTATTGGTACTGCTTTAAATAAATGTTGAATTAAAGCTATTGTATTGATGTATTTTCCCACTAAGTTAACAAAAATGGGACAAACCCAGACATGATGATTGTTTCTTTGTTACAACAAACTCTCCATCACCCCTTTATAAGTCAATGGAAGCACATGGTGCTATTGCGCCACTCTCCCCTGCAACTGTTTATGCTTTTTGTAAATCTAATGCCACTCTTAGAATTAACTATTGAATCTTAGTTCAAAACTGCAATACTTGTTAGGGGTCAGCGGGACTGCATGTTTAACAAATGTATTGTTGAGATGATGTCTCTTTTATTATGAATCAGTTATAGTGTTTTAGAAATGGTACTATCCTGCTTTGTAGTTCTTTCTACATGATTAACCAAGGTATTGTTAAGATAATGTCATTGTTAATATGAATTAGTTACACTGTTTTAGGAACGGTACTTTCCTGCTTTGTCGTTCTTTATACATGTTTAACCAAGGTATTGTTAAGATAATGTCTCAGTTACTATGAGTGAATGACATTGTTTGAGAACTGCTACTATCCTGCTTTGTTCCCATTAAGATAAGGTAGATGTTTTTCTCGTGGGCGTACAATTCATCAACCGTTATTGGTCAGTAATTGTTTCCTTCATACCCATTTGTGCATACATGGATATCAAAACTTCTGCTCGTTGCTATTTCGACTTTGATTTTTGTTGAACTGCACAAAAGGAGCCAATGTGTTTAAGGCAACCTATTGCATTACGGGGCCTAGTTGATCTTTCCACTTTGCAGAAAGAATCAGTAACTATTTGCGCTACATTACAGAAGGAATAATCGAGAAGCTTTAGTGAGTATTCCTAGACGCTGGTGACATGACTAGTCTGCAGATATCGTGGGCAACTCAACAACACTTGGATTGCAAAATTCTGTAACAAGGAAAGGTGATGTAGGGCGGAAACCCTAGGGCCGATCTTTCACGAAATGGAGAGGATCCTATGAAGAACACAAAGAACACGAGGGGAAAACACGAGAGAAAGACACTCAAATCAACGAGAACAATCACACATGTGCTAGATCCATGAACATAACTAGTGATACAAGATCCAAACGCAACAACGGACTATACAAGAGGCGATAGTTCTTCTCCGTGAGGAGGTCTTGAGGGGTCTTCCCGTGAGGGGTCTTGAATCCCCTTGGGGGATCTTCTCCGTAGAGGTCGTGGTCTCCTACAGAGAAGGTATCAAGTGGATAAGCAAAGCTCTGTATCTCAAATGAGCTAATCCTTTGCTAACCCTAGAAAGAGGGAGGAGCAGGAGTATATATAGTCTAAGTGGGTGAAGGGGTACATGGGCCTCGGTGTCGGTGCCAAAACCAGTGGATCTTGGGTAGGGGGTCCCAAGTTGTGTGTCTGAGGATCGATAGTAACAATGGATTGTAGGGACACGATGTTTACCCAGGTTTAGGCCCTCTTAATGGAGGTAAAACCCTATGTCCTGCTCAATTATATTCGGTGTGTATAAGGGTTACAAGAGTTGATCTACCTCGAGATCGTAATGGCTAAACCCTAGTTGTCTAGCCTATGATTATTCTGATAGCCTCTATAGATTAAACCCTTCCGTTTATATACTCACCGAAGGGGCCTAGGGTTTTACAAATTTGGTCACCAGAGGAAAGAAATAACATATTTGGACACCAAACTTTCGATGCACGCATATAGGAGTCCTACACGGACACGGGGGATAGTCTTCTGCTTTATCTTCACGGTCCATCAGTCCGGCCCATATCGAATATTCCGGACACCCGAGGACCCCCTAATCCAGGACTCTCTCAGTAGCCCCTGAACCAGTCTTCGATGATGATGTGTTCGACATGCGTTTTATCTTCGGGATTGCAAGGCGGGTTCCTTCTCTTGAATACTTCAAGTTAGCTTCCTGCATAAAGGAACTGTATACGGCTCTTCACAATCAATACAACCCTTAGCCACGAAGGCAAGATGTCAAAAATAGGAACAGTGTGTTTTACAAACAACTTTTTCCGTGAAGCGTCACACTTGAATCCTTAACATTTCGAACCGTTTTCATGCCTCTCGTTTCGCATTTCGAGGTCTAGCCCTCATTGGCACGTCTCCTCAAAACAGAGATCGTGGCCGCCCATTACGGGATTCTCATCAATGTGGTTTGGGTAACCCAACTGCACCTTACGCACGATCTCGTTGGGAACATGCGAGGTTTATGGCTTGAGAGGCGGACATTTGGTATTTTCACAGTCTATAAGAGGATATAGATCCCTCCTTTTTCCCCACGCCTTCCTATAGCTCCTGCCTTCCAACCTCCAATCTCCAGCGCCCATGACTCCAATCTTTCCCACCGTTGCCACCCTCCTCAGCAATGGTCGAGTGCGGTTCCAAGGGCAAGTGGGAGGCCTCCTCCGTCACCGTAAAGGACGTTAAGGATCTCTGGAGCGGGAGTTATCTGTCTGCGGATATCGCGCATAGGTCCCTGACAAAGATCAGGTTATTCCTACTCCGGCGCATGGTGAGAGGCTCATATTCATCCCCTATTTCCTCCGGGGGCTAGGGTTTCCCCTCCACCCCTTCGTCTGTGGTCTCATGTTCTACTATGGGTTAGATTTCCATGATCTAGCCCCAAATTCCTTCCTCGACATATTGGTGCTCATCGTCGTGTGCGGGGCTCTTCTCCGCATCCCTCCACACTTCAGCCTATGGCTCAAGGTTTTCAATCTAAAGCCGAAGGTGGTTGATGGACAGCATGCGGACTGTGGCGGGGCCATGGTAAGCAAGCTCCCCAACGCAGTCTAGCCCAAAGGGGCATTCATTGAGACTGTCAAGGTGTGGCAGCAGGAGTGGTTCTACATCACGGAACCCCGCGACGCCAAATGGGCGGCCACTCTTGACTTCATATCCGGACCCCCCATGAGACTCACCTCATGGACCGCCAAGGGCCTTGATTGGGGGTCCCAACCGGAGGTGAAGATGCTACAGAAATGGATCTCCAATGTGTTATGGAAAAACACTGGTCTCACAAACGTGAGTCAAGTGATGCTCTTCCGCTGTATCCTTCCCTGCCAACTCCGGGCCTCCCCCATGTGGGAGTTCAATCCGGAGGAGCCATGGACCTTGAAGCGCTTCTTCGGCACTACGCACGAAGACAAATGGAAGCAACTCTTCAAGCCCAAAAAAGTTGGCCGATGAAGACCGAGGACATCGGACTCGACATCAAGAACCCGGCCTCGGCGGTAAGCATAATCTTTACGAAGACTTATCCGGTCAATACTTCAAATTTAATAAAGATTATATCGCCTGCCTTCCATACAGGGCTGGACGGAAAAGGCAGAGCAGATCAACTGTCTAGCGCCGCTGCCTGAGAACCCGGCCACACCCCAACTAACACAGATGTTGGTCCCGGCGCCGGAGAAGAAAGCCTAGAAGAAGAAAGGCAAGGAGGCCAAGGGCGGCCCCCGCCACAAAGGTCCTTCGGACACAGTGTCCGGAGAGACCGAAGGCTCTCTTCCCACGACGGAGACGAGGAAGAAGAGGTGGAAAGCGACTCCCCTTGTAAGGGGATGAAGAAGAAGAGGGAGGCCTCCGAGGACCCGAAGGGGGAGGCACCCAAGAGAGGGAAGGTGACCCTCCTGCACAGTTCGGACTCAGTGTCCGAACTAGTCCCCAAGAGACCTCCCAGGGTTAAGCCCCTGGTCGAATCGTAAGTATTCAGAAACTTACTGTTTATCTTTGGTCTTCCTGTTTCCATTATATAAGTTATTTTGCTATTTGCCTTTCAGCACTCCATGCGAGCTACCGCAAACTCCCTTATCGAGGGGGGGGGGGGATTCTCTTCCGCCCGAAATGGCAAAGAGTGATACGCCGCCGCGAGCCCCCCTCGCCTACCACCATGGAAGACACCGATCGAAGTGTCGTCCCAAAGGAACTCTCCTAGACGAGAGGGGGAAAGCGAGGCCGTCGAGAAAGCGCCCGAGGTTAGCACCTCAATTGCCAAAGACCTAGGGGAGGCGACCCCTATGACAACCGATGGTGGGGACCCCCAACAATTCGGGCCCCGCTGAACACCATTCACTACAAGAAATAAGTCAACCTGTGACCTTCTGTCAGTGACCCTGGAAGAATTGGTGATAAATTTATGACCATTTTAGACCAATTGGTCAAAAGCTGTTTGGGAGTTCCAAACCCTAAACCATAACGACCATTTTTGTCAGAATGGTCATAATTTCATTAGAGGAAATGGTCGTAAAGCTGGTAGCATTGTCCACTGCCTCATGCCTAGCTAATAACGACCAATATAAATGGTCAGTAAACTTGAGTTCGAACGCATTAGGATGATTAGGCAGCCACCTCAGCAACCTCACTTATGTGTCATTGTCCAGGTGCCATTTTTTCTTAAATGTTTATATTCAACAGACAGGCGGGGCCCATTTGACAGCAGGTGGGCACACACTAATAGGCAGGACCCATTCGACAGGCGGGGCCGAGCGCTTAATTCGCCCAAAAAGGATGAGCGGGCTGGGACTCGAACCCACGACCCGGCGCTGGCTTCGCTCGCTCGCTACCACTGGACTAGAGAGGGACTATTTCTAATATATGGGAATTTGTCTACACATTATATAAACCACATCTTTCTCGTATCAGTGACAAGTGGGACCTTCCGACCAGGCGGCATCGAACAGAGGAACACTTAGCGTTTTTCTAGGTCTTCCGACCAGGTGGCGTGGCGAAGCAACCAGCGAGGGCAGCGGACGGGGCGGGGCTGGAGGTGGCGGGCGGGCGGAAGCAATCCCGAGCGAGGGCGGGCCGGGCGGGGCAAGCGACCAGCAGGGGCCGCTCGCCTTGCCCACGACCTCGCTGCAGGTGGCCTCGCCCATGGCCTCGCGGCAGAAGCAACCAACGGGGGTGGAGGCGAGGTAGGGGCGTGGGCGTGGAGGCGAAGCGACCAGCAAGGGCGGGGCGGGGGCGGGACCGGCAGTGGCCGTGCAGGGGCCGCTCGCCTCGACCACGACAGGAACGGCGACCTCGCCGCTCGCCTCGCCCACGACAGGAACGGTGACCTCGCCCACGCATGTGGGACTCGCCGCCGCCGAGCATGGGGGACTCGCCGCCGCCGCAAGCAGACCTCGCCCACGTATGCACTCCTCTCCTCCCCCTCTCCTCTCTGTTGATGTCATTGATTTGATGTAGATGTGTTAGGAGAATCTCCACACACACACACACTGATTTGATGTAGGTTTGTTGTAAGCTTGGAAAAATCTCTTGGAAATGGCATTGATGAATTTGCTAGAAATTGTGAAGAGAATTTATGTTGATGAAATTGTTAGGAGAATTGTTGTTGATGAAATTGTTAAGAATTCTTTTGGAATTTAGTTAATTCATAGTGGTGAATTATGTTGTCAGATATCAATAGAACAGAGTTGTTGATGAAATTGTTCTATTTTGTCCAAGAGTAAATTGCGTTGATGAAATTGATGTTGGTCTTTCCCTGAAATAGGATCCTGAAATTTGTTGGGGCAAATTTTGCCAAAGATGCTCACATTCTTTGCCCATGCTGTGAATGCCTCAACCGCTCAAGAATGGCTCAAGGAAGAGTGGAAGATCATCTGCTTCTTAATGGGATGTCCAGCACATATGATAGATGGATATATCATGGAGCACCTTTAGACGGACAACCTCGACATTTTGAAGCTGATACACAGGCCCCTCATATGATGGGTGGTGGTGATGCTGGCATTGATTTCATGGAAGAGGTTTTGCGAGAAAATGCTGGTTTGGAGGAAGAGGATGGGCATGAAGATGATAGGATTCCTGACCTATTGAAGGATATGTACGATGCTGAAGACCGTGCTGATGGAGAGAAGTCGTTGTTTGCTGAGGTGTTAGAGGAGGCGAAGCGCGTAACTCATGAAGGGGGTAAATTTCAAGATTTACCTTCACCGTGAAGTTACTCCACATCAAGTCTTTCTACCGGATTAGCAATGCTGCATTCAATGCAATACTCCGCCTTTTGAGCTTGCAATTCCCTAATAGTTGTGTTCCCAGATCTTATGATGAAGCATTGAGCATAATCCGCAGGCTGGGGCTAGGTTATGTTTCAATACATTTGTGCCCAAACAACTGTGTCTTGTTTCGGAAGGATTTAGCAAAGCATGACAACTGTCCAAAATGTAATGCCTCTAGGTGGAAAGATGCTGATGGGAAGAAGTCAATACTAGAGAAGGTACTGAGGCACTTTCCGTTGATACCAAGACTGCAGCAGATGTTTATCTCGAAGAAATTGTCGATGGAGGTACAATGGCACAAGCTAAAGCGGCAACCTGTGGACAATGAGTTGAGCCATCCCCAGCAGACGGAGAGGCATGGAAAGAGTTTAACAGAATACGTGTAGATTTTGCTGCAAATCCAAGGAACATAAAACTTGGCATTGCCACTGATGGCTTCAATATGTTTGGGAACATGAGCACGTCTTATAGCATGTGGCTAGTTTTTGTGGTGTCGTACAACCTGCCACCATGGGCATGCATGGATCAGTCCAACTTCATGATGTCGTTGCTTATCCCGGGTCCAGAGTCTCCAGGAAAGGATTCTGATGTCTTTATGGAGCCCCTCATAGAAGAACTGCTTCAGCTCTAGACTGGTGTACCTACATACGATGCCTTGAGTTCGGAAGAAAAGTTCAATCTACGTGCTGCAATCATATGGTCCATCCATGATTCCCCGGTGCCGCACACTCTGTCTGGGAGGATCACAGCAGGTTATAAGGCATGTGTCCATTGTGACAAAGACCCTTGCTCAAAGAGAATAAGGAGCAAGATCTTCTATATTGGGCACCGCCACTTTCTTCCTCGAAACCATCGCTGGCGAAGAAGCAAAGATTTTAATGGTGAGAATGAAACTCGTGACAAGCCAACTGAATTCACTAAAGAAGAGCTGGAGCAGGAACTTGAAAAGGTGAAAGATGTGAGACCAGGAAAGCTTGCAAAGAAAAGAAAGCATGAGGAAGGTCAATGTTGGGACTGGAGGTCTTGTTTGTGGGACCTGCCATACTGGGCTGATCTGAAATTAAGGCATGATCTCGATGTAATGCACATTGAGAAAAACATATGCGAGAATCTGCTAGGGACGTTTCTGAACATTGAAGGGAAGACAAAGGACACGGTTAGTTCTAGGCTTGATTTGGAGGACATGGGCATAAGAGAAGATTTGCATCTATAGCACAATGAAGATGAAGATTCATTTGAAATGCCACGAGCATGGTATACAATGAGTAAAGAACAAAAGCTTGCATTATGTGAATTCCTAAGAGCGGTGAAATTTCCAAATGGTTATGCTGCTAACCTAGCAAAGTGTGTTACTTCTGATGGATTCAAGCTTTCATTACTGAAAACCGATGATTGTCACATCCTCCTCCAAAGGATTTTACCGGCGGGCCTCCGAGGAATCATGGACAAGGATATATATGAAGCAGTTGCTGAGCTGGGAAATTTTTTTAGAGAACTGTGCTGCAAAACACTCAAGTTAACTGTCCTGGAAAGACTTGAAAAAGAAATCCCAATTATTCTTTGCAAACTCGAGAAGATTTTCCCTCCAGCTTTTTTCACCGTGATGGTCCATTTGGTAGTGCACTTACCAAAAGAGGCAATGCTTAGAGGCCCTGTGCAATACGGTTGGATGTACCCAATCGAAAGAAGGCTGCTTACTTGTAAGCATTATGTGCGAAACACGGCAAGACCTGAAGGTTTTATTGCTGAAGCATATGTCGTTGACGAGTGCTTGACTTTTTTGCTCTATATACTTTGGCGATGTGGAAATAAGATGGAACCTGCCGGGCAGAAATAGAGAGCGGTCTGATTCGCAAAGTGGTGATGTCTCTGTTTTCAACCATGGTGTGAACTTTCTTGGAGCCTCACAATACTTGGAGGCTGGTGACGAGTATGACAAGATGGTTTGGTATGTGCTCAGCAATTGCGCCGAGGTTCTACCATATATCTCGTTCGAGTACGTTATATCTTGTGCACTCATTATATATTTTTTTTGCTTGGGTTGGCACCAACCTAATGTTTTAATTCACATGTTTTGTTTGCATTGTAGGAAATGCAAGGAAGAGTTAAATCAGGAAGAAAGCAAGATCCATGTTGATAAAAGGGTTGCTAAGGGGTTTCCTAGTTGGTTTAAGAATGATGTGAGATCTTTAGCCACATGTTTGATGTTTTCTGTGTTATTCACCAACTGTTAAATACCAAAGTTTGCTAAATGGTTTATTTGTGCAGATTGGAAAGTTGCATGAGGAGAAGAAGGTCAGTGATGATCTATTTGTTTTGGCATGCTTACCGGATATAAGTTAAGATTGTTCATTAAGAATCAAAAACATTATGAAACAACATAACTTTCATGCTCGAGTATGACAGTGTCATCTAAACATGGTTTTTCGTAAAGAATCGACAACAGATTTGCATGACTCAAACCCTTGCCACGGACTGTCGCCGCGACGAAATCGTCCGGTTTTTGAAATCACCGTAAAAAATTCAAAAAAAAGTCAAAAAATGGGAGACCTCCGCATCACATCATCAAAGGTGGCCTACCAACTAGCAAAAATACTAAACTTGCAATACCGATGTTTTCTTGAAAAGGTGTTCTAAAAAACGACCTACCATGAACGAAGATTCATGGCTTTCAAGCCAAACTAGCAATGATATGGCCGCATTCGTTGAATAGTTTTTGATAATATGCCCAAATTTGGCGCATGCCTCCGTCTTGTGATGGCAAACAATGTTGCCAAAGCTAGGTTCCAACTTGTTTCTCAAAAAAATTGTTTTTCATTTTTTGAATGCTAAAAACATGTGTTCTTCGTGAAGCGGCTACAAGGAGGGTCACCCCAAACGGCGCCATTCTATGTCTATCTCAAAGTAGACCCTATTTTACGGACGGTAGCCAAAATTCATGCTTCTCCGACCCTCGTAGCTACTCCCGGCCATTCAGACAACCTTCGGCCGATTCACCTGGAACAGGCTGGAATTTGAACTGCGAGTCCTCCATAGCTTGCCCGTTATTTTCGCTAAAAATACTTTTTAGCTTCACAGGTAGGCATTTCATCACATTGACAATAGATTTGCACGACTCAAACCCTATCCACGGACGGTCGTCGCGACGAAATCGGCCAGTTTTTGAAAACACCATAAAACATTAAAAAATCAAAAAATGGGAGACCTCCGCATCACATCATCAAATGTGGCCTACCAACTAGCAAACATACTAAACTTGCAATACAAGTGTTTCTTTGAAAAGGTGTTCTAAAAAACGACCTACCATGAACGAAGATTCATGGCTTTCAAGCCAAACTAGCAATGATATGGCCGCATTCGTTGAAAAGTTTTTGATAATATGCCCAAATTTGGTGCATGCCTCCGTCTTGTGATGGCAAACAATGTTGCCAAAGCTAGGTTCCAACTTGTTTCAAAAACCGTTTTTCGTTTTTTGAATGCTAAGAACATGCGTTTTGTGTGAAGCAGCTACAAGGAGGGTCACCCCAAACGGCGCCATTCCATGTCTATCTCAAAGTACACCCTATTTTACGGACGGTCGCCCAAATTCATGCTTCTCCAACACTCGTAGCTACTCCCGGCCATCCAGACAACCTTCGGCCGATTCAGCTGGAACCGGCTAGAATTTGAACTGCGGGTCCTCCATCGCTTGCCCGTTATTTTCGCTAAAAATCCTTTTTAGCTTCAGAGGTAGGCATTTCATAAAAGAATCGACAACAGATTTGCACGACTCAAACCCTAGCCACAGACGGCCGTCATGACGAAATCGGCCGGTTTTTTAAAACACCGTAAAAAATTCAAAAAATCAAAAAAAGGGAGACCTCCGCGTCACATCATCAAATGTGGCCTACCAACTAGCAAAAATACTAAACTTGCAATACCGGTGTTTTTTGAAAAGGTGTTCTCAAAAACGACCTACCACGAATGAAGATCCATGGCTTTCAAGCCAAACTAGCAATGATATGGCTACATTCGTTGAATAGTTTTTGATAATATGCCCAAATTTGGTGCATGCATCCGTCTTGTGATGGCAAACAATGTTGCCAAAGCTAGGTTCCAACATGTTTCAACAAAAAACCGTTTCTCATTTTTTTAATGCTAAAAACATGCGTTTTTTGTGAAGCGGCTACAAGGAGGGTCACCCCAAACGGCGCCATTCCATGTCTATCTCAAAGTTGACCCTATTTTACGGACGGTCGCCAAAAATCATGCTTTTCCGACCCTCGTAGCTACTCCCGGCCATTCAGACAACCTTCGGCCGATTCAGCTGGAACCGACTGGAATTTGAACTGCGGGTCCTCCATAGCTTGCCCATTATTTTCGGCAAAAATCCTTTTTAGCTTCACAGGTAGGCATTTCATCACAGAATCGACAACAGATTTGCACGACTCAAACCCTAGCCGCGGATGACCATCGCGACGAAATCGGCCGGTTTTTTAAATCACCGTAAAAAATTCAAAAAAAAATAAAAAAAATGGGAGACCTTCGCATCACATCATCGAATGTGGCCTACCAACTAGCAAAAATACTAAACTTGCAATACCGATGTTTTCTTAAGCTACTCGTTATGATTTTAACCATGATTTCTACAAAGTTTACAAAAAAACCTAATTTTTTCTACCCCCAAAGCCAAAAGAATTTCCCTCCCACACCAAAATTTTCCCTCCTCCAAAATTTCCCTCTCCCAAAATTTCCCTCCACTCCCTCTCCCACTACCAGGCGGGTCCCACCACTCCCTCTCCCACTAACACACGGGATCCCCTCCCCTTCCCTCCCAAAATTTCCCCATTCCCTCCCTCTCCCAACGAACCCTAGCTTCTCCTCCCCGCCGCCGCCCACCGACGACCACTCCCTCCCCTGCTCCGCCCCGCTGCCCGTCCTCTGCTCCGCCCCTCCATTCCCTACCTCCTAGCCCCGATGAATCCCCCCTCCCCTCTCCCCACCCCGCAACCCTAGCCCCTCCTCCTCTACTCCGCCCCGCCCCGCTCTGCTCCCCGACAACGAATCTCCTCTCCGCTCCACCGCACCCTACTCTGCTCCTCTACATCGACGATGGTGGGTACATGCCACGATGGCGACAAGAGGGTAGACGTGAGCGACGACTGCGACAGGAGCCACCGCTACATCATCTACAACACGACGACAGGTACTCCCCTTGATGTTCTAGGGTTAGGATCTCCCTCTAGTTAGGATCTTCTGGTGGTTCTGTGGATCTCATGGGTTGGCATCTTCTAGGATTATGATCTCCTGATGGTTAGGGTTAGGATCTCCTGGTGGTTAGGGTTCTTCTTCATGGGGATGGGGATGGATTCATGGGGTTAGGGTTCATGGGATGATATCGTTATTGTTCATGGGGTTAGGATTCATGTCGTTGGTAATCTGATTTTGAGATGGGGATGGATTCATGGGGTTAGGGTTTTGTGGGGAGGTGGTTCTTTATTCTAGATTTTGTATGCTCTATTTTGATTTTGCATCCCTGTCAATGACTTGGACATGTTGCTTGATGTTTTGCATTGTCATGTGGACACCCTGTGGCAGCTCATCCAAGGCTTTGTTTGTCTTGCAGGTCATTGAGCAGCATCAGGAGGAGGAGCTCAAGCACGGCTACCACGACGCACCACCACAAAAGCAGGTTATTGTCCCTCTGCATCTCCCCTCTCCCTCTGCTGCCAATCTAAAGCTCTGTAGTTGTTGTTCCCATGCTATCTAGGGTTTGTAGGTTCCCATTCATGTTTGGTTTCTATCCTGTGAGCTCCTTCCATGCTTTGGTTTACATATGGATGATCTAGTTCCATAGCTATGTTCCTGGGTTTGCTAAATTGGTCAGTGGCAGTGCTGAACTCTCATTGCTTCCTATGGGACTCTGTTGTTCATATAGAAAGCTTCCTGCTCACTGCACTACTAGAGTAGTTCATGTAGGTGTGATATATTAATTCATGGTGTTAATTCATGGTCTAGTTAATTCATGGTGTTCATTACTAAATGATTAAGTCCATCTGTCATTATTACTGATGCATTGCTACACCTGTGTGTGCATGCTGGTTCAAGTGTTGTCCTTTATTGATACAAGTGCATCATTCTACTTTGTCCCTAGGTGTGATATATTAATTCCTGCTCTCTGGGTTGGTCTAGTTAATTCATGGTGTTCATTACTAAATGATTAAGTCCATCTGCCATTTCTCTGAGCTTTATTCTATTGATTGGTTAGCTGTGTTAGTTTGTTACTTTGTGCTACTTTTATGTAATGACACCAATTAACTTAGTTGAGTTATGTAGTTGCTACCCCCTTCTTTATGTAGTCAAGATCTTAAGGCATGCTTCATATCCTTCCCATGTACATGCATGCTTGTTTAGTGCAATTACATGGTTGCTTAATTAATTTAACTACATCACTATATTGTTGATCCAACAAGTTTGCTTCACATGTATTATTACTGATGCATTGCTACACCTGTGTGTGCATACTGGTTCAAGTGCTTTCCTTTATTGATACATGTGCATCATTCTACTTTGTCCCTGTTATATCTCATTCTTTTTTATTCTATTTTGCAAGCTATTATAGAAATGTTCCAACCACCTCAAGATCATCCATGGCAAGGAGGACAAGGTCAAACATGAGGCCAACCGTTGGTATGCAACTTGCTCCTTGTGGTTATCTTGTCGCCATAAAATCTGTGTCTTAATAGGCTAAGTGAAATGTATTGCTGCAATCTGAATAAGCTAGCTTAATTGTGCCTGTGTGCTGTTAGTCTTCCTTACCTGAATAACTAGGATTAAATGATAATAAAATATCATAAGATATGTTTGGCTGTCTGTCCATGCATTCCGAACATTCACCTAATAGTAACGTTTCCTTGATCATGCAAATAAGAGCCTCTCACCGAGTATGAGAAGGTAGGGCTAGAAATATGATGACGAACAATCGGATGTTCCAGTCCCTTGGCATCGGTGCAATAGCGTCGATGATTAGGAAAACAAATGATGTACAAGAAGGTAGAAGTAATGAGGTTCAAGAAGGTAGTGGAGTTATCAATGATGACCCAGAGTACAATCCTAAGGAGGATGAAGTTATTGATGGAGAGGAAGTGGATGATGTCGTAGTGAAGAAGACTGTTAAGGTGCAAACTCTGTCTTGCTTGGAGGGTTGGGGTTCTTGTATGCTATGTGTTTCCTTGTGCTCACATATTTCTCTTGTGATCTAATGCTTTTTTCTGTGTTGTTTATACAAGGCACTGAAGGAATCTAGGGCGAAGAGGCCTGGTGTTAAGAAGACAGTCAGCAAGAAGAAGAAGAGCTCAGAAATATCTGTTGCAATGCCTCCAGGAAGGGTGATGGCCCCAGCTCCAGAACAAAAAAAAAGGATCCTGGAACCTGATGAACCTTCCCCTGATAGAGTCACAAGGCATAAAGCAAAGGTGGCGACTGCATGGACCATCAGGAAAGTCTACTGCGCATGGACTCTGAGACCTCGGTGCAAATGGGTGATGAGTTGCCGCCCATAGATGAAGGACCCACTCTCTGCATGGATGGAAGTGGCACTATCTGCCTAGATGAAGGAAGAACTATCTGCATAGACGAAGCAGGCACTGTCCACAAAGACCTCAACCCTTTTGCACCTTCTATTGATAGGAATGTTGTCATCAATGAAGAAGATCAGCAGCTTGTGCTTCAACCAGGCAAGTTGAGCTTTGCAATGCTCTCTTTTACTAGTGCATTTTCCAAATGGAATGATCATGTATGCTTTTGTCGATTCCTGCATTTATCGATTTCTATTCTAATTTATGACTTCAATTTCATTTTCAGATGCAATGAGTACCAAGACTAGACTTAGAAAGGGCAAAGGGCTAGAGAGAATCACCAAGTCGCTTGGTAACAAGGTGCCTATCCATATTGCCGAAGGGATGAAGCATCTAGAGAAGCCTCTGCAGGAAGCAAAGCTTGCTTCTGAGTGTGGAATCGTTGCAAGAAGCCATCTGTCGGTTCTTCCTCACTTCAAGATATACAAAAAAGTGCTAGTGTACTGGAGAACTACATTGGGAAAGTTGCTGTAAGCTACTTGTTTCGTAGTTAATGTGCTATCTATTTTCTGTTGCACCTATGCATGATCACTAATATTATTCTAACCTTGTTTGCTGTCTTTGTAGGCAAATTTTGACATGAACACGGACTCAGAGACCATCAAGACCGCGTGCAAAGATATTCTGCAGAAAAACTCAAAGAACAGACGCAATCAGAACAAGAAGAAGTATTTTGATACCGTAGCCGCAAACAAAGTCAGCATCAAGCCTCCGGTGCCAGATCTGACGGACGGTGAATGGCAAGCTCTGGTGGAGATGTGGTCTACCCCAAGACACAAGGTTTGTCTCTACTTTGTTTGCTGATTTATGTTCTGCACATGATATGCTAGTGCTAGATCATGCTGACAGTATGCTTTTTTGTTGGAGACCTGTGTGTCGAACAAGATGAATCGAGAAAAAGTCGTGTACAATCAGAGAACTGGTTCCAGGCACTACACAGCACACATTTTTGCCACCGTGAGAACTTTTCTCTAGAGACCTTACCGTTTGATCCTCGTTGAATAACATTTCTGATTCTTGCTGAATAACATTTTGATTTTTGTTGAAAAACATTTCAGAAAGAAGAGCGTAAGGGTGAGGAGCTGACTGCGATTGACTTGTTTAAGGCCACTCACAACAGCAAGAAGCACGGGTTTTCGGAGCCAGTCAAGACTGATATAGTAAGTCACTCCACGCTTTGTCCAGCCAGTTCAAACATTTGTCTAGAAACCTCAGCCCTGTTTGATTCACAGCCAGCTTTGATGTTGTTTGATGCTATTTCATGTCAAGAACACATGCTATGTTCCATGCTTTGATGCTGTTTGATAGTTCAACAAAGATATCAGAACTTGTTGTAGCTATTTGTTGCATTTTTTATGATATGATGAAATTTGATCTGAATGTTAGTTTGATGATCGGCTCACTCGAGAAGCCATCTTATATAGAACCACCATTCTAGGCTTAATGAAGCGATCATATTGTTCCAATTGCATGTCTCCAGGTCACATAACTTACTAGTCAAATAATGTTGTCAAGTTACTAGTCATCATCTTCTTCTGTTTGAGTTTGAGTAAAATATCTATGTATAGATTTTGTGTGCTGGTTTGGTTACTTCAAATAATCCATTTGTGTGCTGGTTAGGTTTCTCTTGTTTGGTTTGGTTTGCAAAATGTGAAATAGATCTCCCACTAATCCCTATCATTTCCCTCCATATGCTAGCTTGAGATGGAAAATATGAAGGACGCGCCGGTACTAGAAGGTGCAGAGCCAAAGTCTGCTGCTGGAATTGTTGAAGAAGTGCTCAAGACCGAAGTCAAGCAAAGCACATTCCTCTGGAATGTTGGGCTCTAGTCATCTAGCAACAACTCCACCAAAGCAACTGCTGTTGTGGCTGCTCATGTTCGTGATCTTGAGTAGAAGCTGGAAAGGTCGGAACTTCAACCTAAAGTGATGCAAGAAGAATTGGCGGCAATCAAGATGAAGGCGGAAGAAGTTGAAGCTGCACGCTACAAGGAGCTTGAGCTGCTACGCAAGAAGTCTCAAGAGCAGGATGAGAAGTTATCCCACTTGATGGCTCTCTTTGGAGCTAAGGTAGTTTGAACCTGGGAGCAGGATGAGTAGTTTGAACTTGTGAATCCGTGTTGCATTTTGGACCTAGGTTGCATTTTGGTAGTCTCAACTGCTACTGTTGCATTTTGCACTTGTGAACCTGGGATCTGTGAAGTTATGTGAACCTGGGAGCTGTTATGTGAACCTGGGCCTGGGCCTTGTGGATCACTTGTTATGTGGATCACTTTGCATTTTGTTTATTTTCTATGAACTTATGTGGATCACTTGTGCACATGGGCCTTGTCGTTTATAGTTATGCAAAATAAGAACCTGGGCTCTAAAAAGGCCGAGGCACGAAAAGAATTAGACTAAAAAGGCTTGGGCCTAAAAAAGAGTTAACTGTAAGAAAAAAGTTTGCAAAAGGCTTCATCCCAGAAAATAAAAAAGCCAAGGCCCAAATTAGAACTAGACTAAAAAGGCTATGGCCCAAAACAACAGTGGACTATAAAAAAATCATCAGAAAAAGGCTCCATTCCTAGAAAATAAAAGGCAAATTATTGGGCAAGGCCCATGCAGATAAGCAAAATAAAGAGAAAAACATTAAATGGGCTGAATTATTGGGCTTGGCCCATGTAGACGGCTGAAATGGACCGGGCTGATTCTATTTTACGACCTTTTCATTTGGTCATAATTTTGCCATGTCAGCTTGCCACGGTGGATCTGACGTGGTGTGGGCGGATTGCTATTGACCAAAATAGTTGGTCGTTAAATCTACGACCTTTTTTTGGTCATAAACGTCTACGACCATTCCAGAAGAAAGGTCGTTAATTTCAGTTTACGACGGCCAGCTTTTGACCATTTGTTTTTGGCCACAAAAAGGTCACAAATGGAAAACAATGACCATTCAATGACCAATAGTGGTGGTCACAAGTTGACATATTTCTTGTAGTGATTCCGGAGACCAACATGGCTCCGGGATCGGATAAGCAGCCTCCTTTGAAAGAGGAGGGAGGAGCACCACCTCCTTCGGCAGCCTCCGCTAATCCGGAGGCGCCCAACATTCTATAGGAAGCACTGCAGAGTGCTTTCGAAGTGGAGGAGCACCGCACCCTGATGGGTGCGGTTATGGAGAAGGTTCAGTCTGCTAAAAATGGACTGAATGAAGCCTTCTGCAGCCTACTTACAAGCTTTGAGGTATGCGACGTAATGTGGTAAAAAATTTCATATAAAAGAACAAACCTGTATAGACAGTAGCCCCTGAGGCTCTGTCCGGTTTAGAAAAAACCCGAACAGAGGATCCACATAGTAATCGGGATAGTAACATGTTGTGCTACCATTGTAACAGGCCTCCATGTTGGCGGCTACCGCCCAGGCAGCAGAAGTTTTTCGAACTCAACCAGATGCTTCAAGTGGCCGATGAGGAGCTCGACCGCGTCAACAAGTGACACAAGGTATGCATACAATGTTAAGAAGGAATTCATTTTCATAGCAGAGGGATATTTATATTGAGAGGTTAGCTCATAGAATTCTTTGATTATGATCATAGGTGGCGCAGCCGAGGTCGAGACCCTCAAAGGCGCCCTTGCCCAAGCCAAGAAGGAAGCAGAGGCAAATAAGGCAGCCGCTGATAAAGCGGCTGCTGAACTAGAGGTCGAACGAGTTGCTAGCCGCCAACATGAAGGTCGGGTGGCTGAAGTCGAGCAGGAGCTGAAGGATGCCATCAACAAATGCGAAACATCGGAGCAGAAGACTTCGGACCAGTCCTCTGAGCTTGCCAAGGCTCTCCGTGATGCCAAAGAGGCGCGGAGCGAGTCCCGGAGCGTTCGCGAAGAGATCCACCAGGCGAGGCAGATAGCGGTTGGTAAGGCCTTTTTTTGCAAAGTATCTTTGGAGGTCGGAGGTACACTTTTCTCACACGAGTGTGGAGCTCTCCAGGCACGTTTGCGGATCTTCTGAAGAGTGTCGCTGATGTCGCACAGTTCTTCTGAGCCCAGGAGGGGAACTCGATCGAGAAGCTGTTCTGGTCGCCATACCTCGCGCCGGAACACCCGATGCTTTTGAATGACCAGCTGAAGCAGCTGACGGAGCTGCATAGGGTGGAAGGCCTAGCCATGAAGGACCTAATAGTCCAACTCTGGCCGGCCGAGCCGATTCCGAGCAGCTACTTCGGTTTGGTGAAGCGGCTTGTCAATGCGCAGCCGCGGATTGATGCTGTAAAGCACTCGGCCTGCATAGAGGGTGCCCGGATGGCCTTCGCCCATGTCAAGATGCAATGGGCAAAGATGAAGGCCACCGAAGTGACGACCACAGGCCCGCCCGAAGGCAAAGATCATTGGAAGCCGGAGAGGTACTTCGATGACGTCCAAGAATGAGCCCGAGTAGGAGAGGGCCAATGTTCTAAGGACATAATATTTGATTAAATGTCTTCGGGTTGTACAAACTATGTTATGAACCCATGCTGTGATATATCTACATTTGCGCCTTTTGTTTCAAGCGATTTTTCCACATGTGCGGCTGTTTATTTGTTATATTTCTGAAAGTTGCCAGTCGTCAGCTTCAGCCCTCATGTAGATGCTACAGGGGTGTTCGACATAACGCGTGACCACACTTTATCCAACGTCTTGGTCCGTAAAGGAGGTGTCTGCGAGGTGAACCAGACAATCAGACTATGCAGCTTTATTACCTTCACTTAGCCATAGGAGTTTACCTGTGGAGCTAAGTACTAGCCCCTGGTGCATGTGCGGCTAACTGGACTACGGTGCCTTTTCCACACGGCTGGACGAAGACCAGCCCCTCGTATAACACGGGGTGAATCACTAACGATTTGTAGTATAATACTAAGTTGCCGAATCACCGACCAGCTCTCGCCTATCATGACAGTCAGCTTTCGGCTTTCTCTACTTAGGTACTTGACCGAACGAAGCAGAAATACAATCGCAGTAGTTCTCCCTTTACTACCTTAGTAAACGAGCAGAATGTAAGGTGGTAAGCATAGGAGCCGGGCAACCCAACTATGGACCAAAGACATGATTCAGAGCCGATGCATATAATGCAATATCCGAGACGCCGATGAGTTCCCTATAGGTGTTCAGACTTGAAATGTGCAGGGCCTAATACAGCCCCAGGTGTTAAGGCCGGACTAAAGCACGTGTGGCAGTCTAACACAGGGAGGGAATAAATATGATAATATAAAATAAATGAGTGCCAAACGAATGTGGTGATCAACTGCTTCCTTTATACCCTGGTTAATACGTCGAGACGTGTTATTACTGATAATGCCATAAATATCGAGGCCATTTTACATGTCAAAAGTTTACACAAGGGAAAGGTTTACACATGGCCTAAAAGTAGTGGTTTGAAGATCCCAATGGTGCCCTAACGCACGTCTGCGTCGTTTATCCTTTGTGAGAAATCCTTTGAGAGGAGGAGTTGATGGTCGTCTACAAGAAAGAGGGACCTAGAAAAGAGCCCCCGTACAACCATAGAGTAGGTAGGTTTTTTAACGAACCTGCAGTGGGAAAAATATTTAAGGTCCGAATAGGGTCAAGCCGTATTATAGACCTTTTCCGCAGTGTGCCTCCGGTGCTGCCCAATGTATTTTAAGTGCGTAATTATGTACGCGCGATACATATGCTGCAACCTTATGGGGCGATCGGCGGAGGCTAAACTGCTATTCAAGCTTTGGATCCACCGAGCTATCACACTGTAATGCGGATCGGACTTTCTTAGCAGTGTCCTGGGTCTTGATGACCGATGAACTGTTTAGATTAATGAGGCCGCCACGTACCTCGGCTGCTAGGGCCGCGGTGTGCTCCTCGGTACGGAGGCAGCGCTCCATATTTCCATTTACTGTGATGACGCCACGTGGTCCGAGCATTTTGAGCTTCAAATAAGCATAGTGCGGGACTGCATTAAAGCGGGCGAAAGCAGTTCGCCCAAGTAGCGCATGATAACCACTGCGAAAAGGGACAATGTAGAAGATCAATTCTTCGCTTCGGAAGTTGTGTGGAGAGCCGAATACTACTTCTAGTGTTGAGGAGCCCGTGTAGCGGGCCTCCATGCCGGGTATTACTCTTTTAAAGGTAGTGTTACTACGCTTGATTCTTGACGGGTCGATACCCATGTTACGAACATTATGTTGATAGATCAAGCTGAGGCTGCTGCCGCCGTCCATAAGGACTCTAGTGAGATGGTGTCCGTCGATGATAGGATCGAGTAACAGGGCCGCGAACCTCCATGACGGATACTGTTTTTGTGGTCCCTGCGATCAAAGTTGATCGGACAAGCCGACCATGGGTTAAATTCTGGGGTGACAGGCGCTTCGGCGTAAACGTCCCTTAATGCACATTTGCGTTCCCTCTTGGGGATGTGGGTGACATAGATCATGTTCATCATTTTCACCTCGGGGGGAAACTGTTTCTGTCCCCCAGTGTTCGGCGGGCGAGGCTCGTTATCATCCCCGTTTTGAGGTCCTTTCCCCTTATGTTTGGCATTTAATTTGCCGGCCTGTTTGAAAACCTAGCAGTTTCTGTTGGTGTGGTTCGCAGGCTTGTCAGGAGTGCCATGAATTTGGCAAGGTCTCTCTAGTATTTTCTCCAAGTCGGATGGACCGTCCCTATTACCTTTGAACGGCTTCTTCCGTTGACTGGGTTTGGAGCTACTGAATCCGGCGTTTACTATCGTATCCTCTGTTTTGTTATTGTTCCAACATTTCCTTTTGTTGCGTCGTGGGCTGCCATTGCCATCCCTGGCCACAGAAGTGCCGGGGTCGCTGGAACTGTTGCTTCTATGAGCCAACCAGCTATCTTCGCCCGCACTGAAGCAGGTCATAAGTGCAGTAACAGCTGCCATGGTCTTCGGCTTTTCCTCGCTGAGGTGTCGGGCGAGCAATTCGTCGCGGACGCTGTGTTTAAATGCCGCTAAGGGCTCGGCGTCCTGACAGTCCTTGATTTGGTTCTTTTTAATTAAGAACCGATTCCAAAGTTTGCGAGCTGACTCTCTGGGTTGCTGAATTATGTGGCTCGGGTCGTCAGCATCCGGTGGCCGGACATAAGTGCCTTGAAAGTTGGCCCGAAAAGCATCCTCTAAGTCTTCCCAACTTCCAATGGAGTTTTCTGGGAGGTTGTTCAACCAGTGTCGTGCTGGTCCTTTTAGCTTTAGAGGGAGGTATTTAATGGCGTGGAGATCATCTTTGTGAGCCATGTGAATGTGGAGAAGAAAATCTTCGATCCATATGGTGGGACCCGTCGTTCCATCATATTGCTCGATGTTCACGGGTTTAAACCCTTCTGGAAATTGGTGCTGCATTACCTCATCGGTAAAGCACATAGGGTGTGCGGGACCTCTGTACTGGGCGACATCGCGACGGAGTTCGGAGGACATCTGTGTTGGTTGCTGATCCCGGACTTGGTTATGTTTGTCGTGCCAGCCTTGATGGCCGTTGTCTCGTGTTGGGGCACGTCCTATTGATCCATAGATTGATCTGGTCTGGCCGGCTCTATTGGTCAGGTCCTGACGTAGGTCGTACGTGTAGCCCGGAGTCGTTATCTCCTTGCCTCTATGGAGAGGGGGCGCGGGCTGGTATTCGGCATAATTGGTCATTTTGTCCCATCCACGTGGTGGTCGATCCGGTTGATCAATGTGAGTGTATTTTGACGGTATTGGTTCAAAGGCCTCATCGTCGAATTGTGGCAGTAGCCTGTGTTTGGGATAACTTTTTGTTTGGTGCTCAAAACCATATCCTTCTTGGGCGGCTAGGACCTTGGTCCATCTATCATTGAGTGCATCCTGTTTGGCTTGAATCTGTTGTTGTTTCTTTTTCAGGCTCCGTGCGGTGGTGATGAGCCATCGCTTGAAGTGTTTTTGTTCGAGGGGTTCCTCTGGGACGATGAAATCTTTGTCACCTAGGCTAAAATCCTCTTCGGAGGCCGGTAAGTAATTACTATCTTCCGAATCCTTGAGATCGGCAAGTTCATCGGGGTTGACTTGACCCTCTTCCCTCTCATCCTACTCGAACGCAGGCTCAACGGGGTGGTCGGATTCTTCGGCGTTGTCCGGGGTGTCATTATATCCGGTGCCGGTATGGCTTTCCCTCGCCCAACGCGATCGTGAGCGGCGCCACTGACGTCGGCATTTTGGTGGTTCGTCGACGGGCTTATCCTCATATGGATCTTGAGTGCCATTGTCATCCTTCTTCTCAGGCATGTCCACCATGTATACATCGTAAGTAGAAGTGGTCATCTAACGCCCACTGATGGGCGGGTTTTGACCTGGTTCGGCTCCGACATCGTCGTCCATGTCATCGATGTCTTCGGAGGCATAATCTAGCAAGTCGGTTAAGTCCTCGATAGTGTCTATTAAGTGGGTGGTGGGTGGGACGTAAAATTCCCTACTCTCAGCCCCTAGTTCGAGCTGCGCATAGTCTGGAGGTGACACTCCCGTGATGGCGAGAGATTGTATTAGGTCCATTGTTTCGTTTAAGAGCGAAAGCTGGACAAGCGTCTGGGGATCTGCGGATCTAGGTTTAGTAACCACTTGACCGAGGACCTCGAGTGTTCGGAGTTGACTTCCAGAGGCGAGCTCGACTTCCTGATGACAGGGACAATCCCGTTTGAGTCCGGGTTTGCCAATGGTGTGGTCGCATCTGGGTCTTCGGCTAGAAACTCCTTGATGGGAGAGAGTTCGGTGAGCTTTATCCTCCCGTCTTCGGACGAAGTGGTCCGCCCCGGATCTAAGACTGAGGCAGGCATGAGCGTCGATCCCTTAACGGAATTTAATGGTGGATCTGAAGGGCCTCCTTCGTATGGGTGGGGAGCGGCGGCCGAGGCCGTGAACCCCTCGAAGATCAGGTCTCCTCGGATGTCCGCAATGTAGTTCAAACTTCCAAACCTGATCTGGTAACCAGGGACGTAGCTGTCGATCTGCTCGAGGCGACTAGTCGAGTTCACACATAGCACGAAGCCGCCAAACACAAAGAGTTGGCCAGGGAGAAAGGTCTCCCTGGAAACAGCATCGTTGATGATAACGAGGCGAGCCATCAATTTTTCTGTCGACAACACAAGAGAACTCCCAATGAAAGCACCAATGTCGGTGTCAAAACCGGCAGATCTCGGGTAGGGTGTCCCAAGTTGTGTGTCTATGGATCGATGGTAACAAGGGACAATAGGGACACGATGTTTATTCCCAGGTTCGGGCCCTCTTCATGGAGGTAAAACCCTACATCCTGCTCAATTATATTCGATGTGTATAAGGGTTACAAGAGTTGATCTACCTCTAGACCATAATGGCTAAACCCTAGCTGTCTAGCCTATGATTATTCTGATAGCCTCTACAGACTAAACCCTCCAGTTTATATACTCACCAGAGGGGCCTAGGGTTGTACAGAGTCGGTCGCCAGAGGAACGAAATAACATATTCGGACACCAAACTTGCCGTCCATGCATTCCTACTCGGACACAGGGGATGGTCTTCTGCTTTATCTTCACGGCCCATCAGTCCGGCCCATATCGAATAGTCCGGACACCCGAGGACCCCTAATCCAGGACTCCCTCACTCGGCCCAACACACTGTGTGTAGACAGGCATCAGTCGTCCGGTAGCTACCGGACATCTGGTGGCTCGTGAGGGTCCGGACGTCCGATAGCGGTCGGATGTGCGGCATTTCATCTCGGATCAGGCGGGCTCGGATTTCCGGAGGCGGTCGATCGTCCGAAGGTCTCGATTTTCCGTTAATTTCCCTTCTGTTCGGTGACACCGGTCGTCCAGAGGGGCTCGGTCGTCCGGCGTCTGGAAGGTGTCGGACGATCGGTCCACGTCGGTCCTCCGGCCACTGTAGCGTTCACTGGCTGGGACTTGGTTGTCTGGCTGGCGCTTCAGGCGTCGGACGTCTGGCCTGGTCTGGTCGTCCGGTGGCTGGATATTTTCCCGCAGCCCTTCTTCTTGTTCTTTGTACTTGGTGTCCTTGCTAGCTCGTCCGTTGGATGTAGTGGTTCCGTGTCTTCCCTCTTGGTACCTGATCACACATAGTGTTTCCGCTTTAGGTAGTAGCCATGTCTCACATGTAGCAAGTGATAGTTCAGAGAGGAGTGAGTTCACCTTAGTCGCGTTACCCCTTGCTCGAGCTCTTGTCATAGATCCAAGTGGTGTCGTGGTAGATGTAGGTAGGTCCATGGGGATGACTGTGGGATGCTCCGCATCATCTCCCCCTTGGAAAAGATCCGACCTCGGATCGAAATCATCATCATCAAGGTAGGGTGAGAGATCTTTGACGTTGAAGATATCGCTCACGGAGTACTTGTCACGCGGTATGTCGATCTGTACGCACTGTTGTTGTAGCGCGCGAGCACCTTGAAGGGTCTGTCGGCTCGTGGTCGTAGCTTGGACTTGCGTTCATTGGGGAAGTGTTCCTTGTGAAGGTGTAGCCATACAAGATCTCCAATGTTGAATATCATGGGTTGCTTGTTGATGTTGAGCTTGGTTGCAAGTCATTGTACTTGGCGCTCGATGGTGTGCCTTGTATCTTCATACATATTCTTAAGGTAGCTCACTTGTGCACTTGCGTCCATGTTGATGCACTCTTGTAGTGGTAGAGGTAGAATGTCCAATGGGGACAATGGGTTAAAGCCGTAGACGACCTCGAAGGGGGACATGCCGGTAGTAGAGTATTGTGCTGGATTGAAGGCGTACTCGGTGATGGGTAAATGCTCTTCCCACTCCTTGATGCTCTTCTTGATCAACACACGTAGGAGAGTAGATAGTGTCTGGTTCTTGACCTCTGTTTGACCGTCGGTTTGAGGATGATATACCAAAGAGAACAAAAGTTTGATTCCAAGCTTGGCGCATAATGTCATCCAAAAGTAGCTTAGGAACTTGACATCGCGGTCCGAGACAATCGTCTTTGGCACTCCGTATAGGAACACTATTTGCCTACAAAAATGATTTGCAACAGGTGTAGCATCGTCTATCTTATTGCATGGGATGAAATGAGCCATCTTAGAGAATCAGTCCACAACACCAAACACGAAATCTTTGCCATTTCAAGTTCTAGGCAAACCAAGCACAAAGTCCATACTAATATCTTCCCATGGGTGATATGGAATAGGAAGTGGCATATATATACCATGAGACTAAGCTTTAGACTTAGCTTTGCAACATGTAGAGCATCGACTGGTGAAGCGTGAGACGTCACGGAACATCTTGGGCCAAAAGTTGTTCTTAGAGAGTGTAGCAAATGTCTTGTCGCGTCCAAAGTGTCCCATAAGTCCTCCTCCATGAGATTCTTGCAAAAATAACAAACGAAGAGAAGACTCGGGGATGCATAGTTTGTTAGCTCTCATAAGATGATCATATTTGATGTAATAGCATTCCCAAGATGTATGTGTCACACATTTGGCATAAGGAATAGCAAAAGTTGGATCATGCGCACACAAGTATTTTATGTGCTCAAAGCCAATTACATTCAATTCAAGTTGGGTAACAATCATGCATCTACGGGAAAGCGCATCTGCCACAACATTCTCTTTGCCTTTGATGTACTTGATGACATACGGAAAAGACTCAATGAATTCACTCCACTTAGCATGACGCTTGTTCAACTTAGTTTGACCCTTAAGATACTTAAGTGTTTCATGTTCCGTGTGAAGAATGAACTCATGAGGGCGGAGATAATGCTTCCAAACATGCAATACTCTCACTAAAGCATATTGTTCTTTGTCATAGATGGGGTAATTAAGTTGCGCTTCAGAATTTTTTTCACTAAAGTAAGCTATGGGGCGCTTCCCTTGCATCAACACACCTCCTATGCCATAACCGCTAGCATCGCAATGTATCTCAAATGGTTTATCAAAGTTGGGTAATGCAAGCAAAGGGGCATGCGTAAGAAAATTCTTAATCTCATTGAATGCGGTATCTTGGGATGGTCCCCAAACAAATGGTGCATTTTTCTTACTCAAGGCATGCAAAGGTGTTGCAATCCTTAACAAATATACGATAGAAACTGGCTAGACCAAGGATACTTCGCACTTGTTGCAAGTTAGTTGGTTGGGGCCAAGTTTTAGTGGCATCAATTTTAGCTTCATCTACATGCACACCCTTACAAGACACAACGAAACCCAATAAAACAAGCTTATCAACACCAAAAAGGCATTTTTCCATATTAGCATAAAGGCGCTCTTTTCAAAGAGTTTGCAAAATGGCTCTAAGATGGGTGACATGATCTTTGAGAGATTTGTAGAACACAAGAATATCGTCAAAATAGACCACAACAAATACGCCAATGTACGGGCGGAGAACAAAATTCATCACACGCATAAAAATTTTGGGTGCTTCGGATAAACCCATTGGCATAACCAACCATTCATACAAGCCAAACTTGGTTTTGAAAGCGGTTTTCCATTCATCACCTTCTTGGATGCGTATTTAATAGTAGCCACTTTTTAATCAATTTTAGAGAAAATGGTGGCTCCACTAAGCTCATCTAGCATGTCGTCTAAGCGTGGGATGGGTGACGGTATCTAACGGTGATAGCTTTGATAGGAAGACAATAGGAACACATGCGATATGTACCATCTTTCTTGGGAACAAGGATTACCGGTACGGCACATGGGCTCAAGCTTTCACGTACATGGCCATTGTCGATGAGTTGTTGTACTTGCCATTGGATCTCCTTGGTTTCCTCAGGGTTGACGCGGTAGGGAGCCTTGTTAGGAAGAGGTGCTCCGGGGATGAGGTCGATTCGGTGTTCAATGCCTCGTAGTGGGGGTAGTCCCGGAGGTAGCTCGTCAGGGAAAACGTCCTTGAATTCCTCCAATAGAGAAGATAACACTAAAGGTAGATGGTGAGAGGTGTTAGTTTTAGGTTCCTCGTCCTTGCACAATAGGACATAGTGCATAGCACTTGATGGGTTCTCACACACTTCTCTCATCTCACTTTTGGTAGCGAATAGCACTAAGTTTTTCTTGTCGCTCATCGTGGAGGCGCTCTATTTGGGCTTGTGGCTCTCACTCTATTTTTGGTAGTTCACTCTCTCACTATTCTTTCCATCATGGATGGTTGCTTGCTTGTCGGTGATCACTTGACTTGGTGACATAGGTTGTAGCAGGTACTCCTTTCCCTTCATCTTGAAGCGATAGTGGTTTGTTCACCCATTGTGGATGAAGCCGCGGTCAAATATCCATGGTCGTCCAAGTAGGAGGTGGAAAACGGACATAGGAACAACAACACACTCTAAGGTGTCTTCATATGATCCGATCTTGAAGGAGACATAAACCATGTGTTCTATTTGAATTGTGCTAGAGTCGCTAAGCCATTGGACCTTTTAGGGATGAGGGTGCTTCATCTTGACCAATTGTAGCTTGGAACATAGTTCTTCACTTGCCAAGTTATGGCAACTTCCTCCGTCGATGATGACCTTCAGGGACCTTCCATTGATGCCCGCCTTGGTGTGGAAGATATGGCATTTTTTGTCTTCATCTTGTTGGTGTTGAAGTGTCAATAACTTGGAGACAATGAGAGCGGGGCTCGAATCTTCATCACAAAAACTTGATCATCTTCATCTTCATTTGCTTGTTGGTGCATAGCCACATGATCAAGGGCTTCCATTTCTCCTTCACTCATGGAGTCTTATGTACCATCGTCGTTGAGGATCATGGTGCGCTTATTGGTACACTCAAAGGAGTTGTGGCCTTGGCCGCCGCATGTGAAGCATTTGATGGAACTTGTCTTGATGGTCTCATCCGGTGGAGTTGTAGATGATGAAGCTCACAGCTTGAAGTTGCTTGTAGTAGGAGGACGACCTGAGGTTGTCGAAGTTTTCTTGTAACTTGACTTGTCACCGTTTCTTGTAGAAGGTTTGGTTGAGGTAGAAGATGTTCGAGTCGTTGAAGCTTGATTGTATGAGCCATATGTCTTGTAAGAGTACTTGGCATACTTGAAGTCATCTTGCACTTGTTGGTGTCGCTATGCTTTAGTAGTTTGACGTACTAGCTCGATGAGGTTGGAGTAAGGTGGAAGTCAGCGATCTTCTTGATATGGTGATTGAGTCCATTCAAGAAGCGTGCCATAGTTTGTTCATTATCTTCCGTGACATTAGCTCGTATCATGGCGATCTCCATTTCCATGTAGTACTCTTCAACTCTCTTTGTTCCTTGCTTGAGGAGTTGTAGTCACTTGAAGAGGTCGCAGCTATAGTATGTTGGCACAAAGCATGCTCTCATGACATCCTTCATTTGATCCCAAGCTGTTATTGGTGGTTCACCTCTTGCTTCTCGGCACTCGATGACTTGATCCCAGCAAATGAGTACATAGTCTTGGAACTCAAGGGATGCTATGGTGATCTTCTTCTCTTCCTCATAGTTGTGCAAACGAAAGATCTTGTCAACCTTGAATGCCCATGAGAGACACTCTTCGGGATCATTGCTTCTGGAAAACTTGGGCATGGTGAACTTGAGATTGTCGTAGCGTTGCTCTTCATTGGGTTGGAGTCGGGGGTGATAACGTCCTTGACGTGGGGGATTGTCACCCTCAAGTTGCTCTTGGCGTGGAGGATTCCCATTGGCTTGTTGCTCTTGGCGAACTTGTGGTTCTTATCTAGCTTGTGGAGGAGCTTGTGGAACTTGTCGGTGCAATCGTGCTTGATAGTTCCTCTCTTGAAATTCCTCGCGAAGCGCTTCTTCTTGCTCACAAGTATGCCGGTTGCGTGCGGGGACGGCGTTACTTGTGTCTCGGAGGGCACGCTGCCCCTCAAGTGCTTGAGCTTCACGTCATTCTTGTTGTTGATGGAGAGCTTCGGCGTCTTGCTCGTCTTAGTGTTGGTGTGCTCGCTCTTCCTCTTGTTGGCGTATGCGTTGTCGTTCTTGTGCTTGCACAAAGGTAGCTTGATTTTGACGATGTCGGTGTTCTTGCTCGTCAAGTTGCTCTTGTGGACGATTGCCGTCTAGAGGATTGCAGTTTGCTTGATGGTCTTGGCACGCGGCTCGACGTAGAGTGTTTGATGTCGGTGTACTTGAGCTGGAGATTGTGTCGTCGGAATGTCGACTTGAGTGGCTCCGTCTTGAATATGACTAAGTGGTAGAAGAGCGGTTGACCAACAAGGCACGAATCTTGTCCATTCTAGCATTGTTATCTTGTTTTTGTTCATCGAGATTGTTGTCGAAGTAGTCTCTTGTACGTTGCTCGGAGTGGCGCAAGTCGGTGGCGAGATTGTCGATGCGGTCGCTCAATGCTTGTTGTTCTTGATGCAATGCTCTTTGTGCACCGAAGAGGTTGTTCTTGGTGACGTAGGTGTTTAGATCCTCGTCTTGCTCAATGAAGAGTGGGTTGGTAGAAGTAGTTTGCCTATCCATCCTTTCAAGTCAATTTGTGAGTGGAATAAAGAGACGAACAATACCAAATGTACCTTTTTGACACCTGAAACAGTAGGAGAGGCTCCTACTGTATGTATTAAATTAAAGTATCAAAAAAGTTCTTACAAAGTCATAACCTTACATCCATGGCCATTGTAAATCTAAGGTAGAAGTGGGAAACCAATGTAAATACTGGATTAGGGTACAACAAAGGATTGGGCAAAAGAAGAAATAAATTGTCTGTGTTTCTCTTTGGCTCTATGTATGAGTAGAGAGAAATCCTCTTTGAATCTTCTTTTCCATGAGCCAACAGTGGGGTTTATCCTTCGGAAGTGCTTGTTATTTCTTTCTTTCCATAGAATCCAGGAGGCGTATAGAAAAATCTCCATAAACATTGGGTTGTTCCATACTGTCTTTGCTTCTTTGATCCAATTTAGACGATCTCCATTAGTTGTCCAGTGGATGTTCAAAGTATCCCAACAAGTCACATTGAAATGACAAGTAAAGATCATGTGTTCAATCGTTTCTTCCTCTGTGCTGCCACACATGATGCAACCGTGATTGTCACCAGTGTTATAGTGTCTTATCTTAAGCAAGTTTCTGGTGTTCAGACGATCTGAGAGTAGAAACCAACCAAAAACCTTGATTTTCATTGTGGCCGAGGATTTCCTGAGCCATTTATAACTATTGTGTGCAGTGACCTCCCGAAAGTAGAAATTATAATATCTTTTTGCAGTGTATATCTCAGAGCCCCACTCATAAACCCAAGAGTCCATGTCCTCTCCCGCATCATTGCCAACATGTGTTGTGATCTCCTGGATATCTCGCAATTCACTGTGGGCTTGCATGGAGATAATGTGAAAGGTTTCACTGAGGTTGGTGCAGCCAAGGAAATCCCGGACCGAAATATCTTCATGTTTAGCATAAGAGAACGCACGGGGATGTGAATCTGTCAGGACATCATCCAACTAGAGATCTTTCCACATAAGCGCGGTGTCACCTCTGCGAACGATCACATGCGAGATGCCTCTATAGATAGGAGTAAGTTTGAGCAAATCTTTCCGCCAGAACGAACCACATGGGTCTGAGGCGTGTGGGATTTTGTCTATGTAGTATGTGGACCAACTTAAATCAACCCACTCAATGATGTACCTTGACCGATGTTGAGAATGGATCAAAGATCACTCAATGATGGAACTAGGAAATATCACAATTGGTACCGTATCTTGTCAATCTCTCACACCTGCACAAATAAAGCCTTTGGTGGAGCTTGGTTAGGATGGTGGCATAAAACTTGATGTGAATGTTAGCAAGACTTGATAATGTTGGAAAAGATTCACAAATTTGCAAATGCAACAAATAGACCAATAGCAAGATATGGCACACGGAAACACACACATGGATAGATAGATGGGGTTGTGCAACCAAGGAATGAGCCAAAATGCGGAATCCATGAAAATTCTCTTGTTGCACAACGCTAGAGAGACGCTAGCTCGATTGCACAATAGGCAGATACGAGACTTGTGCACAACCTACCAAGCAAAATGCAACAACTTCAATCCCAAGTATGCTATATGTATGGTGTTCCGATGATATGATCCAAGATGATCGAGCATGACAATTTTAATGTAGTATGATGCTATGGTTCTTCCTTGAAAGCTCTTTGCCTATCTTTTCCTTTTGCTTAAAAGCTTGTTTGGCTCTTTCTCTCTTGATCTCTTTCTTTGGCCTCTTATGCAAAACTTCACGAACCAAGATAGCAATTGTGTATATGCGAGTAAAACGTTGTGACACAAGATATGATATCAAGATGCTTGTACCAAGATGATATGGTATGTATGCTATGTGAACTATGATCACTAACGTGCGCAAGTAACGTTGCCAGCAGTACTCAAAGGCTAGTCTCGATAGGAAAGGTACGCAAAATGGGCTATGGGGTTATCAATGCAATGGAAAGAATGAATGTACAATGAAGGGATACCACGATATCAAGATGATATATAGGTTACGGTTCTTACTTATGGTGAAGGTGTCAAAATGGTGAAGTGGTCGATGTCGATGACGAAGATGAGCGGCAGTGATGTCGATGTCAAATCGTCCCTAAGTAGCAGACACAAGTTAGGAAACAAGAATCATAACTCAAATTCTCAAAGACCAAAAGTGGCAAAAAAATCAGAGTTGGTAGCGGGTAAGTGGTGGTGGTATGTAAGTGCATATGTGGAAATGGTAGTGGAATCGGGGTTGCGTATGCGGAAGTGGAAATGGACCAGTGGGACTAAATGAAGTTCAGTTTCATTAGGGTTCGTCAGATATCCGGTCTGGGTCGGTTGACCAGTGGTCGTCGGATGCCTGGTACCTCTCGGACGTCCGGTGCCTTGGCGATTTCGAGCACGGGAAGAACTCTAGGGTTCGAGGTGGGGGCAAAATTGGACGAATTTGTGGATGTAAAAGGGGAGAATATGGGGGAAAGCTAGAGCTACCTACTACACACGAAATCCATGGATCAAATCCAACAAAACTTCATCAAAACCAACAAATCACAAAAAAAATTGGGGCTAATTTTGGAAGGTACTTTTTGAAATTGGAACAAAATCAACAAAACATGGCTAGAAAACAAGGGTAGGGGCTCCAACTTCGTGATCAACCAAGGCTCATGATACCAAGATGATGTAGGGTGGAAACCCTAGGGCCGATCTTCCATGAAATTGTCGGCGGGAACGACACCTATGGGATCACGGGGAATCCCTTCTACGGTTGGTGGGCGCGGGGCTGTGGAAAGAGCGGGTTTGGAAGATCAACACAGGGAGTTTATCCAGGTTCGGGCCACGAGTGATGCGTAATACCCTACTCCTGCTGGTTTGTGTTTATCTGGTGTTCTTGGACTAGCTACAAAGCGTGCCTGGTCCAAAAAGTCTGAATCCTCCTCCAGTATGCCTCGGGCCTCCTTTCATAACCAAAGGGGTCGCCACGGTAGCACACATGAGGTGGAAAGTTTGTACTGTACACAAGTCTATCGTCTGACATCGTAGGACAAACACATTTAATGCGCTGCCAACGTGCCCTCTCACTTTATCGGGGACGGCAAGGAAACTCGTCCCGTTCGCCACCTCTTCGTCTCACTCCGTCGCGCGTCCAGGCTGACTAGGCGTGCAGCGCCACGCTGGCTGGCTGGCTACTGAGTTGGTGCGGTGGCAGAGTCTTCACGAATATCTACATGCCACCACGAAGGTGCTTGCTGAGTTGGCCTAGAAACGGCACGTCGCCACGCAAGTGCCTGCTTTGTTGGCGGGTTGACTGCCTTGTTGGAACGGCGGTGGAGCCCTGGCAGGTGGGGCCCTGGCTGCGGCCCCACAGATGTCCCCGGCAAGTGGCTTGCCGGGGTCTCGCAGGCGTCCCCGGCAAGGGTCTTGCCGGGGGTCTTGTGAGCGTCCCCGGCAAGGACCTTGTCGGGGTTTCCGTCTTCTGGTTCTCATCTAGTATTGTATGTCCTTGGTCTTCACATAGATCTACATGCCACCATGCAGGCGCCTCCGGAGCCTTAGTTCCAATGTTGTCAATGGTGTCGGAACTCTTAGGCTCAAGGGTGGCGGCTCTGCTGGTGTTGGGCAAGTTGCCCTGGCAAAGGCCCTTGCCGGGGTTACGTAGGCTGCCCCGGCAAGGCTCTTGCCGGGGAGATCCCACCTTGTCCCTTTGCTCCTCACGCCTCTGTCTTGGCATTGCTCTGGTAGTCTTGTGTCTTCGCTTCCTCTACCCCGCCAAGCGTGGCCACGGGCGTTTGGCTGCGACTGCCTGCGCACAAGTAAAGGGATGTAAAAAGGACCCCTACTTTTGAACACCAATAGGAGCCCCCGAGCCTGGGCCACATATAAGTGTGGAGCGTTATTGGGCCAGGCCCAGAACGGTGCGCGAGTACGCGTGGCAGAGTTTTACCGCAGTAGCTCCCTTGCCAGTTGTGCTACCCCACGACTGCGTTGAATGTGACGTGGGGGTCGTGCGTGGGGCGGTTGCAGCACGCTTGCATCACATCGTGGTAAATGGTAAAGAGGCAGATCGCACCTTCCCCATAAAGGAGAAACTATAGGCCCGTTGCTCAGTTACCCCCTGTGCCTTGCCCCAATCTCGGAACCGTCGCTCCCTCTTCTTCCTCAAGACCTTGCCTTTGCTCGCCGCCGCCGCGCCCTCACTGCCCTTAATCCTCCATCCCCTCTCAATCGCCATGGCGCCCAAGACAGGCAAAGGCAAAGGGGTGGCCAAGGACGTCGGGGAGAAAGAGGCACCGGAGAGCGAGTTGGCGGTGCTGCGGATGCAGCACGCCTACTTCCCCTCGACGGTCGATGCGGTTCATCTCAGGGACTACTTCATGCCCCTGTGAGGGAGAGAGACGACAGGGCACCCCGCCACGCGCATCGTCCCTGCCGATTTCGCCAAGGCCAGCCAAAATCGGCACCCCTTCTTCGTTGACTACTTCTCTTGCGGGCTCTGCCCCCTTTCTCTAATTTCTTCAACGACGTCATGCACACCTACGGCTTCCGCCTTCTGGATCTTGCGCCGAATGCCATGGCGTGCATGGCCCTCTTCGCCCATCTCTGCGAGGGCTTCGCCGGAGTGCTCCCCAGCATGACACTCTCCTGCCACTACTTCTACCCTCGCATCCATGCAGGGGGCACCATCTTCGGCTGTATCACCTGGATCCCAAGGTATCAGGAGAAGGGCACGTACCCTGAGGGCGCCCAGAAGGAGGGGTGGGACGAGTGGTGGAGCCGGTGGTGCTGGATCAAGGAGAAGGATCCACGGGAGTTCTGGCGGGTTCGCTGGAGTCCGTCGGTCCGCCACAAGGACTGGAGAAACCTCGACGCCAACGACGAGAAGCTCTCGATCGCTACCACCAGGATCAACCGCCTCACCGTGGCCAGGCTCACCCTCGACATGATTGGGCCTGATTTCATCTGCCACCGGATTGCCCCACTGCACAACAGGGGGAGGCCGGCCTGGGATTACAGGAACGCGGCCGACGTCATGAGGCTCCACCCTGGCTTGAAGCACAACATCACGGTGATGGGGCATGCTCACTTCTGCTATAGGCTCTTTCAGCTCAAGGTGAGTGACGACGGCAGGGCTCAGAGGACCGGCAGAGCCGAGAAGGCAGGCAAGGCCGTCAAGGCATCTCTGTTTGGGTTGCCGGCGGGCGTGGTCCCATTGAGTAACAACTCTCGCCAGACCGCCATCATTGCCATGATGCCGGACTTCAACACACACGGCCTTGATCCGCTCTGGGTCAAGCCGAAAGCGGAGGAGGCGGAGGCGTTCTTCGACAACTTGTCAGAGAATTATATCCGTGACGAGCCGCTGCTCATCCACGACACCACCAAGGAGGAGCTGGACAACATCGCCGCCAGGGCGGCGGACGCGGTGCTCGCCAAGGAGGCCGGCAGCGCCGGCACCTTGGAGGAAGAGGCCGACATGACCACGGAGGAGAAAGAGCTCGCCACATGGGCGGAGTCTGCTGGGGAGGCCAGCAGCGTCGCTGCCGGGGCCCTCCTTGTTGAAGACGTGGTCAAGGAGTCGGCCAAAGAAGAGGCCGAGGCTGTCGACCCTTCGGCCACAGGGAGGAGGCGCGACCTGCGGCGGGCTAGCTCCGGCGAGCCGGTCAGGCCCCGTAGGACCGCACAGCGGCAACAGGTCCAGGAGGAGTCCGTGCGCCAGACGAGAGCCACGGCGGCGAAGGCTACGGCAGCGAAGAAGGCGGTGAAAACCGCGGTAGTGAAGAAGAAGGTGACCGCTTCCTACTCATCTAAGTGGCGTCGGACCCCATCCCCTTCTCCTTCTCCTTCGGATGGCACCTCGGAGGTTAATTTTGAGCTCGGTCCTTCAGCCCGAAGAGGAAAAGGAGGCTAGTGGAAGAGGAGGCGGAGGACGAGTAAGCGTTTCGCCCTCCATCATCTCCTGACCTCACACCTATGCTATCCTCTTTTAACTTGATATTATCCTCACATGGACACGGAGACGTTGGCCCAGAGAGTGGCGAAGAGGGCCAGGGCCTCGACGGGCGAGGAGCCCCCGGCGAGCACTCTGCGCACGCCGGAGTTGGTGGTGATCAGCCCGGACGACAACCCCCGACGCAGCCCCCGCTTCAGCCCCCAATGTGAGTTCACTACTCACTTCCCGTCATTGTGCGTTGGGGCACGATCCCTTGGTGCTGATCTTGCTGGGTTTGCAGGAGGAGAGTGGCAGCAGGAGGAGCCGCTGAGGGCCACCCCCAACACGCCGCCCCCGTCAACCACGCCGCCCTGAGGGGTGTCCCCGACAAGGGCACCAAGCACCGAACCCATGCGCGCAGAGGAGGAGGAGGAGAACTTGGGCGGCAGTGGCTCCATCCCGACAACGAACGTTGGCGAGGAGGGAAACGCTTCTTCCCAGCTTGGTGCGGGTACGTGTCCTGCCTTCTGTCCCTGTCTTTTATTCTTCTTGAAACTTGATTTTGGCCCCGTCTCATTCCCCTTCTTGGTATCCAGACCCTCCCTCGGCGGACCAAGGGGATATTGATACCGTCATCGGGGAGGTCGCCAAGGACGCCGAGGCCGAGGACGACAAGATTGCTGCCGAGGAGGCCGCCAAGACCGCCACTGAGGAGGCCGCCAAGGGGCCTGCCGGGGAGGTCGGCAAGGCTGCCGCCGAAGAGGCCGGAAAGGCGCCTGCCAGGGAGGGGGTGGCTGATGACCAACCTTCCTCCCCTCCAGCCCCTGGCCCGAGCAAGTACTTGAAGGTGGGCGACGACCTGTTCATCCATCTCCCAGGGATGGTGAGCACCATGGCGCCGACCGAGGGGGAGGTGTTCGACGATGAGGCGCTCGCCACCACCGAGCTTCAGGTTGTTGATTAACCGAGCGCCTGCGGTGGCAGTTCCTAGGAGGAGCAGCTTCTCCGGGCCATGAGCGCCAACTTCCAGAAGTTCCAGGTGCTCCACTGATGACCCACAAGTATAGGGGATCTATTGTAGTCCTTCCGATAAGTAAGAGTGTCGAATCCAACAAGGAGCAGAAGGAAATGACAAGCGATTTTCAGTAAGGTATTCTCTGCAACCACTGAAATTGTCGGTAACAGATAGTTTTGTGATGGGGTAATTTGTAACGGGTAACAAGTAATAAAAGTAAACAAGGTGCAGCAAGGTGGCCCAATCCTTTTTGTAGCAAAGGACAAGCCTGGACAATCTCTTATATAAAGGAAAACGCTCCCGAGGACACATGGGAATTATCATCAAGCTAGTTTTCATCATGCTCATATGATTCGCGTTCGTTACTTTGATAATTTGATATGTGGGTGGGTCGGTGCTTGGGTACTGCCCTTCCTTGGACAAGCATCCCACTTACGATTAACCCCTATTGCAAGCATCCGCAACTAGAAAAGAATTTTTAACGTAAACCTAACCATAGCATGAAACATATGGATCCAAATCAGCCCCTTACGAAGCAACGCATAAACTACTGTTTAAGCTTCTGTCACTCTAGCAACCCACCATCTACTTATTACTTCCCAATGCCTTCCTCTAGGCCCAAACAATGGTGAAGTGTCATGTAGTCGATGTCCACATAACACCACTAGAGGAAAGACAACATACATCTCATCAAAATATCGAACGAATACCAAATTCACATGACTACTTATAGCAAGACTTCTCCCATGTCCTCAGGAAGAAACGTAACTACTCACAAATCATATTCATGTTCATAATCAGAGGTGTATTAATATGCATAAAGGATCTGAACATATGATCTTCCACCAAATAAACCAACTAGCATCAACTACAAGGAGTAATCAACACTACTAGCAACCCACAGGTACAATTTTGAGGTTTAGAGACAAAGATCGGATACAAGAGATGAACTAGGGTTTGAGATGAGATGGTGCTGGTGAAGATGTTGATGAAGATTGACCCCCTCCCGATGAGAGGATCGATGGTGATGACGATGGTGATGATTTCCCCCTCCCGGAGACGGCGGGTTTCGCCAGGTTCTGCCTCGAGACGGCGGCGCTTCGTCCCGAAAGCTTCCTTCTTATTGTTTCCAGGGAGAAAGACTTCATATAGCCAAAGATGGGCACCGGAGGCCTGCCAGGGGGCCCACGAGACAAGGGGGCGTGCCCAGGGGGCTAGGGCATGCCCCCCACCCTCGTGGATGGTGTGTGGCCCCCCTCTGGTACTTTCTTCGCCCAATATTTTTTATATATTCCAAAACCTACTTTCATGGAGTTTCAGGACTTTTGGAGTTGTGTAGAACAGGTCTCTAATATTTGCTCCTTTTCCAGCACAGAATTCCGACTGCCGGCATTCTCCCTCTTCATGTAAACCTTGTAAAATAAGAGAGAAGGCATAATTATTGTGACATAATGTGTAATAACAGCCCATATGCAATAAATATCAATATAAAAGCATGATGCAAAATGGACGTATCAACTCCCCCAAGCTTAGACCTCGCTTGTCCTCAAGCGGAAGACGATAACTAAAAATATGTCCACATGCTTAGAGATAGAGGTGTCGATAAAATAAAATACGGACATGAGGGCATCATGATTGTCATACGATTTCTTATGCTAAAGTAACAATCTATTCACAATGTAAAGTATGAATCAAAAAATTCATTGAAAACTAACAAACTATGATCTCGGTCATTGAAGCAATTGCAATTTATCATAACATCAGAAAGAGTCAATATAAGAGCTTTTCAGCAAGTCCACATACTCAACTATCATTTAGTCTTTCACAATTGCTAACACTCATGCAATACTTATGTGTATGGGGTTTCAATTGGAACACAGAGAAAGATAGGGGCTTATAGTGTTGCCTCCCAACCTTTTACCTCAAGGGTAATGTCAACAATAATAGTTTATGATAACTTACTCAATCCATATGTAGATATGGTGGACTCTCATGGCAAAACTGGGTTTAAGTATATTTGGAAGCACAAGTAGTATCTCCACTTGGTGCAAATAATTTGGCTAGCATGAGGGGGAAAGGCAAGCCCAACATGTTGGATGATCCATGACAATATACTTTATTTCGGATATAAGAAAACATAACCCATTACGTTGTCTTCCTTGTCCAACATCAACCTTTTAGCATGTCATATTTTAACGAGTGCTCACAATCATAAAAGATGTCCAAGATAGTATATTTATATTTGAAAACCTCTCTTTCTTTATTACTTCCTATTAATTGCAACGATGACCAAAACTATGTTTGTCAACTCTCAACAACTTTTATTCGTCATACTCTTTATATGTGAAGTCATTACTCTCCATAAGATCGTTATGTTCTCTTTAATTCTTTTTATTCTTTCTTTTATTCCCTCTAGATCATAGCAACATAACCAAGCCCTCGACTCAAAACTAATATTTATTATATATAGCTCATGGACTCGATTACATAGAAGGATCATAAAGCATAACTCAAACCTAGATCATACTAAAACTTATTCTACTAGATCAAGATATTACCAAAAGGATCGAACTAAGAAAAACGGTAAAGATAGAAGTGTGATGGTGATACGATACTGGGGAACCTCCCCCAAGCTTGGCAGTTGCCAAGGGGAGTTCCCATACCAATGTATTTATGTCTCTTTCTTCGGAGGTGGTGATAATGGAGTTGTTGATGATGTAGGCTTGTCGTCCAACATCGAGCGTAAGAGGTGCTCCAACTTACGAATAATGCCCTTGAGTACGGTGATATGCTCTTGCAACAGAATATTTTCACGAGTTAGATACTTGTTCTGCACCTGAACTATTTCAATCATCTTGAAAGCTTCAATTTCAGTAGGCGTAAGAAGATTGTAATGAGGTTGAAGGATGTCTTCTTCTTATGCTGCCGGAGCTTGATCCTCCATGGCCTTCTTGATCCTATCATCCTTGTTGATCTCCCCGAGTTCTTCTCTCTTCAGCTCTGTCTTCATTAGCCAAGCATCATTTCCCTCATTGTTGGAGGAGGGGGACGACATGATGCCTGGCCTTGACAATTCTGGCAGAAAACAGCTCGAAACAAAAACAGAGGATATTTGCGTGATACGAGGGTCAAAACATTCGGGAGAATATATAATAAATTTTTACCGACCAAAAGAAGTATCGTGAAAGAAAACGGAGTCCGGAGGGCGCACGAGGTGCCCACGAGGCAGGGGGCGCGCCCTCCACCCTCGTGGATGCCTCGTGTCCCTTTCGGACTACTTCTTATTTTCCTATTTTCTCAAATATTCCAAAACGGAGAAAATTTGCCATTAGAACTGTTTTGGAATCGGTTTACTTACCGTACCACATACCTATTCCTTTTCAGAGTCTGAAACATTCTGCAAAGTGTCCCTTATGTATTCATCCGGGGTTACAGTTTCAATAGCATTAGTTTCAACATTTATTGGATTACCTGAGATATAATGTTTCATTCTTTGACCGTTCACCACCTTTGGATTTGTGCCTTCGAAGTTGTTGATTTTTATGGCACCGGAACGATAAACCTCCTCGATAACGTAAGGACCTTCCCATTTAGAGAGAAGTTTTCCTGCAAAAAACCTTAAACGAGAGTTGTATATAAAAACATAATCACCTACATTAAACTCACGCTTTTGTATCCTTTTTTCGTGCCATCTTTTAACTTTTTCTTTAAACAGTTTGGCATTCTCATAGGCATGGGTTCTCCATTCATCAAGTGAGCTAATGTCAAATAGCCTCCTCTCACCGGCAAGTTTGAAATCATAATTGAGCTCTTTAATGGCCAAATATGCCTTGTGTTCTAGTTCGAGAGGTAAGTGACATGCTTTTCCATAAACCATTTTATAGAGAGACATACCCATAGGATTTTTATATGCAGTTCGATAGGACCATAATGCATCATCAAGTTTTTTGGACCAATTCTTTCTAGATCTATTAACAGTCTTTCGCAAAATTAATTTAATATCTCTATTACTCAATTCTACTTGACCACTAAACTATGGATGATACGGAGATGCAATTCTATGATTAACATCATACTTAGCAAGCATTTTACGAAAGGCACCATGAATAAAATGTGAACCACCATCAGTCATTAAATATCTACGGCCTCCAAACCTTGGAAAAAATTAACTTCTTTAAGCATCTTAATAAAGGTGTTATAATCAACACTACTAGTTGGAGTAGCTTCTACCCACTTATTAACGTAATCAACAGCAACTGAAATATGTGTATACATGTGACGCCTCGATTCAACCGTACACTAATCATGTACGCAAATGTGTACGATCAAGATCAGGAACTCACGGGAAGATATCACAACACAACTCTAAAACATAAATAAGTCATACAAGCATCATAATACAAGCCAGGGGACTCGAGGGCTTGAATACAGGTGCTTGATCATAGACGAGTCAGCGGAAGCAACAATATCTGAGTACAGACATAAGTTAAACAAGTTTTCTTTAAGAAGGCTAGCACAAACTGGGATACAGATTGAAAGAGGCGCAGGCCTCCTGCCTGGGATCCTCCTAACTACTCCTGGGCGTCGTCAGCGGACTGCACGTAGTAGAAGGCACCTCCGTGTAGTAGGAGTAAATCGTCAGCGGTGGCGTCGGCTCTGGCTCCGACATCTGGTTGCGACAACCAGGTAGAAGGGAAGGGGAAAAGGGGAGAAAAGCAACCGTGAGTACTCATCCAAAGTACTACATAAGCAAGGAGCTACACTACATATGCATGGGTATATGTGTAAAGGGCCATATCGGTGGACTGAATGCAGAATGCCGAATAAGAGGGGATAGCTAATCACGTCAAGACTACGCCTCGCAGCCTCCGTCTTGCAGCATGTAGAAGAGAGTAGATTGAAGTCCTCCAAGTAGCATCGCATAGCATAATCCGACCCGGCGATCCTCTCCTTTTTGCCCTGTTAGAGAGAAATCACCGGGTTATATCTGGCACTTGGAAGGGTGTGTTTTATTAAGTATCCAGTTCTAGTTGTCATAAGGTCAAGGTACAACTCCAAGTCGTCCTGTTACCGAAAATCACGGCTATTCGAATAGATAAACTTCCCTGCAGGGGTGCACCACATAGCCCAACACGCTTGATCCCATTTGGCCGAACACACTTTCCTGGGTCATGCTCGGCCGCGGAAGATCAACACGTCGCAGCCCCACCTAGGCCAACAGAGAGGTCAGCCGCGGTCTAAACCTAAGCGCCGCGGTTGCAGGCGCCGCCAGCACACACACTGCGTTGCGGGCGGCCGAAGCGTAACTAGCCCCTTAATACAAGAGCAGGCTTTGTTCCAATCCGTGGCCGCTCGATCCGCTAACGTCACGAAGGCTTCGGCTGATACCACGACGTCGAGTGCCCATAACTGTTCCCACGTAGTTGGTTAGTGCGTATAGGCCAGTAGCCAGACTCGGATCAAATACCAAGATCTCGTTAAGTGTGTTAAGTATCCGCGAACGCCGAACAGGGCCAGGCCCACCTCTCTCCTAGGCGGTCTCAACCTGCCCTGTCGCTCTGCCACAAAGTACTGTCGGGGGCCGTCGGGAACCCAGGCCCACCTCTACCGGGATGGAGCCACCTGTCCTTTCAGCCCCCTCATCAGAATCACTTGCGGGTACTCAACGAGCTGACCCGACTTTAGTCACCTCATGTGTCATGTATAAAGTATATAGTATATACCCGTGATCACCTCCCTAGTGATCACGGCACGATAATATAGCATGGCAGACGGACAAGAATGTAGGGCCACTGATGAAACACTAGCATCCTATACTAAGCATGTAGGATTGCAGGTAAAGGTAACAACAGTAGTAGCAAGAACAGGCTATGCATCATGATAGGATAAACGAAAAGCAGTAACATGCTACACTACTCTAATGCAAGCAGTATAGATAAGAATAGGCGATATCTGGTGATCAAGGGGGGGGGGGGCTTGCCTGGTTGCTCTGGCAAGAAGGAGGGGTCGTCAACTCCGTAGTCGAACTGGGCAGCAGCAGCGTCGGTCTCATAGTCTACCGGAGAGAAGAGGGGGAAGAAACAATGAATACCATGCAAACAGATGCATATCGATGCATGACATGACAAGTAACGATGCTAGGTGTGCCCAATCGCGGTAGTAGGTGATACCGACGAAGGGGGAAAACATCCGGGAAAGTATTCCCGGTGTTTCTCGTTTTCGGATAGATGAATCGGAGGGGGAAAGTTGCGTGTTTGCTATGCTAGGGATGTGTGGCGGACGAACGGGCTGCGTATCCGGATTCGTCTCGTCGTTCTGAGCAACTTTCATGTAGAAAGTATTTTCATCTGAGCTACGATTTATTTTATATGATTTTCTAAAGTTTTAAATCATTTTTAGAATTTATTTAATTAATTATTTAGAAAATCCAATTATGATGTCAGCATGATGTTAGCATGACGTCATCGGTCAACGCTGACCGTTGACCGGCCAAACTGACGGGTAGGTCCCGTCTATCATTGTCACATTATCCTAATTAACCTATTAATTAGTTACTTAGTTAATTAGGTTAACTAATGTTTAATTAGATTAATTAAACATGATCAATTCAGTTATTTAATTATCTAACTAATTAATTAATATTTTTTTTGTTCTGATTTTTCCAGGGTGTGGGTCCCGGCGTTCAGTGGCACAGGGGCCAAACGGGGCGGCCGTTAGCGGGCGCTCGGGCAGTGGCTAACGGGGCGGAGCCCCGAGGGCGTGCGGGCAACGGCGAACGTCCTTGGCAGGGCACCGACGAGGCAAAGCGAGGCGGCAGCCTGGCATAAAGCGTCGCCGTCCGGCGAGACCAGCCGGGCAGGCGTGTCTCTGGCGGACAGCGAGTCTGTCTGCGAGCGAGAGAGAGTGGGAGGCCAGGGTCGAGGCGCGCTGGGCGTGGCCAATCTTGAGGCGAGTGGGGGAGCAGCACGGGCACAACCACGCTGGGCGCGCGCGCAGCAGCGACGCTGACGAGGATGGCGCCAGTCAATGAAGGTGGAGAGGAAGGAGGGGGTGGCGGCTCACAGGGGGGCGTAGGGTCCGGGGCAACGGGGCGCGGGGAGGAGGACGGTGACGTGCATCGGAGAGGAGGCAGTCCGTCGTGGGAGCTCCAGCGAGGTGTCGAGGAGGAGGACAGCGAGGCGGCGTTCCGGGCGGCGAGGACACGGTCGATCCAGGCGGCGTCGGGGGCGGGGGTCCTTGCCCCCGATCTCGATCTAGATCGGGGAGCGGGCGATGTGGGGCGGGGGGAGTGGGTGCGGTAGGTTAGGGGTTCGGTGTCGTGGGGGGTAATGGAGGAGTCGGGGTGGGCTGGCCGATTTGGGGCCGGCTTTGGCTATAGCAATCGGCCAACAGCCCCGATGGTGAGGGGTCTTTCTTCTCTTTTACTATTCAGTTAATTTCCTTTTTCTTTAATTCTTTTCTGTTTTCACTTATCTCTTAAGTTTATTTAGTTTTATTAATTACTGCAATAGATCCTAAATTGGTAGTTCTAATTATACCACAACCACATTAAATTGGGAACTTTAAATAAATTAGTTTTCATTTGTTTTAATATTTTCAAACCGTTTAAATAATTGTTTTTGCTACTATTTAAATCATTTTAGAGTATTCTAACATTTTATAAAAGTGTGATTTCTCCACCATAAATACCTATGTATTATTTGGCACAACTCAAACATTTTAGTTTTAATGTTTGAAAACTTTTACCGTTTGGCATATTTTGAATTTGACTTTTGAATCGGTTTTGAACTAACGAGAGATTAGCAACAGTAACCGTGGTGACGTGGCAGTTAACGTGGGATTACTGTAGCCTGATTATCCGGGCGTCACAATACCCATTAGAGGAAGGAAACGGTCCCATATAATCAAAGCCCCAAACATCAAATGGTTCAATAACAAGTGAATAGTTCATAGGAATTTCTTGACGTCTACTAATATTACCAATTCTTTGACATTCACCACAAGACAAGACAAATTTACGGGCGTCCTTGAAAAGAGTAGGCCAATAAAAACCAGATTGCAATAACTTATGTGCAGTTCTATCTCTAGCGTGGTGTCCTCCATAAGCCTCGGAGTGACACTTGCATAGGATATGTTCCTGTTCATGCTCAGGTACACAATATCTAATAACACCATCTACTCCTTCTTTATAAAGGTGTGGGTCATTCCAGAAGTAATGTCTTAAATCATAGAAAAACTTTTTCTTTTGCTGGTATGTGAAACTAGGTGGTATAAATTTAGCAACAATGTAATTAATATAATCAACATACCATGGAACAGTACGAGAAGCATTTATGACAGCTAATTGTTCATCGGGAAAGCTATCATCAATAGGTAGTGGGTCATCAAGAACATTCTCTAACCCAGATAAGTTGTCTGCAACGGGGTTCTCAACTCTCTTTCTATCAATAATATGTAAATCAAATTCTTGTAGCAAGAGAACCCATCCAATAAGTCTAGGTTTAGAATCTTTCTTTTCCATAAGATATTTAATAGCGGCATGATCAGTGCGAACAGTTACTTTAGAATCAACAATATAAGTTCTGAACTTATCACAAGCAAATACAACTGCTAAAAATTCTTTCTCAGTGGTAGGTAATTTCTCTGGGCACTGACTAGAGTTTTACTAGCATATTGGATAACATTTAATTTCTTATCAACTCTTTGTCCTAGAACAACACCTACATCATAATCACTAGCATCACACATAATTTCAAAGGGTAAATTCCAATCAGGTGGCTGAACAATAGGTGCAGAAATCAAAGCTTTCTTAAATATTTAAAATGCTTCCACACAATCATCATCAAAGACAAAAGGAACATCTTTTTGTAAGAGATTAGTCAGAGGCCTAGAAATTTTAGAGAAGTCTTTAATGAACCTCCTATAAAAACCGGCATGACCAAGGAAACTTCTTATACCTTTCATGTCCTTAGGACACGACATCTTTTCAATAGCATCAACTTTGGCTTTATCAACTTCAATACCTCTTTCAGAAATTTTATGCCCCAAGACAATACCTTCATTAAGCATAAAGTGGCACTTCTCCCAATTCAAGACAAGATTAGTTTCTTGACATCTCTGCAAAACTCGATCAAGGTTGCTTAAGCAATCATCAAAAGAAGTTCCGTATACGGAAAAATCATCCATGAAAACCTCAACAATCTTTTCATAAAAGTTAGAGAATATAGCAGTCATACATCTTTGAAAGGTAGCAGGTGCATTGCATAAACCAAAAGGCATACTTCTATAAGCAAAGGTACCGAAAGGGCAAGTAAAAGTGGTCTTTTCTTGATCCTCTTTTGACACAGGTATTTGAGAGAAACCAGAATAACCATCTAGAAAGCAAAAATGTGTATGTTTGGATAATCTTTCTAGCATTTTATCAATAAAAGGTAAAGGGTAATGATCCTTTTTAGTAGATTTATTTAATTTGCGGAAATCAATTACCATTCTATAACCTGTAACAATTCTTTGTGGAATCAATTCATCTTTATCATTAGGAACAACAGTAATACCTCCCTTCTTAGGGACACAATGGACAGGACTTACCCACTGACTATCAGCAACGAGATAAATTATACCTGCCTCCAGAAGCTTTAGTATTTCTTTTCTTACCACTTCTTTCATCTTAGGATTTAACTGTCGTTGGTGATCAACAACCGGTTTAGCGTATTTCTCCAATTTTATTTTGTGCTGGCATAGAGTGGGACTAATGCCCTTAAGATCATCAAGAGTATATCCAATAGCAGCACGGTGCTTCTTCAGAGTTTTCAATAATTTCTCTTCTTCTTGCTCTGAAAGGTTAGCACTAATAATAACAGGATATATCTTGTTTTCATCAAAATAAGCATATTTAAGAGTATCAGGTAATGGTTTAAGCTCAATCACGGGATCACCCTTGGGTGGAGGAGGATCCCCTAGAATTTTAACAGGCAAGTTGTGTTTCAAAATAGGTCCCTGTTTAAAGAATACTTCATCTATTTCCCTTCTTTCATTCATAAACATATCATTTTCATGCTCTAGCAAATATTGTTCTAAAGGATCATTAGGAGGCACGGCAATAGAAGCAAGACCAATAATTCCATCTTTACTAGGCAATTCTTTATCATGGGGTTGTCTACGAAATTTAGCAAAATTAAAATCATGAGACATATCCCCTAAACCAATAGTAACAACATCCTTTTTGCAATCTATCTTAGCATTAACAGTATTCAAGAAGGGTCTGCCAAATATAATGGGACAAAAGTCATCTTGTTGGGAGGCAAGAATAAGAACATCAGTAGGATATTTAATTTTCCCACACAGACTTCAACATCTCTATTGGCAAGCTTAATAGTAACATTAATATCTTCTATCTCAGAAGGTGCAATATCATGCATGATTTCTTCATATAAGGTATAAGATATTGCACTGACACTAGCACCCATATCACATAAGCCATGATAACAGTGATCTCCTATTTTAACCAAAATGACAGGCATGCCAACAACAGGTCTATGTTTATCTTTAGTATCAAGTTTAGCAATTCTAGTAGCTCCATCACAGAAGTAAATAACATGCCCATCAATATTATCAACCAAGTTATCTTTAACCGTAGCAATACTAGGTTCAAATTTAATTTGCTCAGGGGGTGTAGATGTTCTAGTATTACTCTTACGAACCACAGTTTAAGCTTTAGCATGATCCTTTATTCTAATAGGGAAATGTCGTTTCTCAATATAAGCGGTAGGAACAGTAGGATCAACATTATAAGTGATAGTATTTTCTTCAACTTTAATAGGTTCAACTACTTTTACTTCAATGGGAGGATGATATTTAAACCACTTCTCCTTAGGGAGATCAACATGAGTAGCAAAGGATTCACAGAAAGAAGCTACTATCTCAGAGTCAAGTCCATATTTAGTGCTAAATTCACGGAAAACGTCGGTATCCATAAAAGATTTAACACAATCAAACTTAGGTGTTATACCTGACTCCTTACCTTCGTCGAGTTCCAAATCTTCAAAGTTGCGTTTAATTCTTTCCAATAAATCCCATTTGAATTCAATAGTCTTCATCATAAAAGAACCAGTACAAGAAGTATCGAGCATGGAGCGATTATTGAGAGAAAGCCGAGCATAAAAAATTTGAATAATAATTTCTCTTGAGAGCTCATGATTGGGGCATGGATATAACATTGACTTAAGCCTCCCCCAAGCTTGAGCGCTGCTTTCTCCTTCGTGAGGCCAAAAATTATATATATAATTACGATTACGATGAACCAGATGCATAGGATAAAACTTCTGATGAAATTCCAATTTCAATCGGTTGTAGTTCCATGATCCAATATCATCACATAGCCTAAACCATGTCAATGCCTTTCCCTTCAAAGATAAAGGGAAGACCTTCTTCTTGGTAACTTCCTCGGGCATACCTGCAAGCTTAAATAATCCACAAACTTCATCCACATAGATTAGGTGCAAATCGGGATGTAATGTTCCATCTCCTGTAAAAGGATTAGCTAGAAGTTTCTCTATCATACCCGAAGGAATTTCAAATTAAACATTTTCAGTAGGTTCAACAGGTTGAGGAGCAACTCTTTGCTCTAATGGTCGGGGTGAAGATACCCCGAACAAGCCCCTCAAAGGATTACTTTCCATAGTAACAAGTGACAGTAAATTTCAGCACACTATATAAATTTTTCCTTACCAAAGGCGCTTCACTCCCCGGCAACGGCGCCAGAAAAGAGTCTTGATGACCCACAAGTATAGGGGATCGATCATAGTCCTTTCGATAAGTACGAGTGTCGAACCCAACGAGGAGCAAAAGGAAATGACCAACGATTTTCAGTAAGGTATTCTCTGCAATCACTGAAATTATCGGTAACAGATAGTTTTGTGATGGGGTAATTTGTAACGGGTAACAAGTAATAAAAGTAAACAAGGTGCAGCAAGGTGGCCCAATCCTTTTTGAAGCAAAGGACAAGCCTGGACAAACTCTTATATAAAGGAAAACTCTCTCGAGGACACATGGGAATTATCATCAAGCTAGTTTTCATCATGCTCATATTATTCACGTTCGTTACTTTGATAATGATATGTGGGTGGACCGGTGCTTGGGTACTGCATGATAACCCACAAGTGTAGGGGATCGCAACAGCTTTCGAGGGTAGAGTATTCAACCCAAATTTATTGATTCGACACAAGGGGAGCCAAAGAATAGTCTCAAGTATTAGAAGTTGAGTTGTCAATTCAACCACACGTGGATAACTTAATATCTGCAGCAAAGTATTTAGTAGCAAAGTAATATGATAGTAGTGGTAACGGTAATAAAAGGTAACGGAAGCAAAAGTAATATTTTTGGTGTTTTGTAGTGATTGTAACAGTAACAATGGGAAAGTAAATAAGCGAAAACCAGTATATGGAAAGCTCGTAGGCATTGGATCGGTGATGGATAATTATGTCGGATGCGGTTCATCATGTAAAAGTCATAACATAGGGTGACACAGAACTAGCTCCAATTCATCAATGTAATGTAGGCATGTATTCCGAATATAGTCATACGTGCTTATGGAAAAGAACTTGCATGACATCTTTTGTCCTACCCTCCCGTGGCAGCGGGGTCCTAATGGAAACTAAGGGATATTAAGGCCTCCTTTTAATAGAGAACTGGAACAAAGCATTAGCACACAGTGAATACATGAACTCCTCAAACTATGGTCATCACCGGGAGTGGTCCCGATTATTGTCACTTCGGGGTTTCCGGATCATACCACATAGTAGGTGACTATAGACTTGCAAGATAGGATCAAGAACACATATATATTCATGAAAACATAATAGGTTCAGATCTGAAATCATGGCACTCGGGCCCTAGTGACAAGCATTAAGCATAGCAAAGTCATAGCAACATCAATCTCAGAACATAGTGGATACTAGGGATCAAACCCTAACAAAACTAACTCGATTACATGATAGATCTCATCCAACCCATCACCGTCCAGCAAGCCTATGATGGAATTACTCACGCACGGCGGTGAGCATCATGAAATTGGTGATGGAGGATGGTTGATGATGACGACGGCGACGAATCCCCCTCTCCGGAGCCCCAAACGGACTCCGGATCAGCCCTCCCGAGAGGTTTTAGGGCTTGGCGGCGGCTCCGTATCGTAAAACGCGATGATTTCTTCTCCTTGATTTTTTTCTCCCCGAAAGCAAATATATAGAGTTGGAGTTGGCGTCGGAGGAGATCCAGGGGGCCCACGAGGTAGGGGGCGCGCCCTAGGGGAGGGGCCACCCTCGTGGACAAGGTGTGGGCCCCCTGGTCTTCATCTTTTGCGAGGATTTTTTATTATTTTTAACTAGACGTTCCGTGGAGTTTTAGGTCATTCCGAGAACTTCTGTTCTGCACATAAATAACACCATGGCAATTCTGTTGAAAACAGCGTCAGTCCGGGTTAGTTTCATTCAAATCATGCAAGTTAGAGTCCAAAACAAGGGCAAAAGTGTTTGGAAAAGTAGATACGACGGAGACGTATCAACTCCCCCAAGCTTAAACCTTTGCTTGTCCTCAAGCAATTCAGTTGACAAACTGAAAGTGATAAAGAAAAACTTTTACAAACTCTGTTTGCTCTTGTTGTTGTAAATATGTAAAGCCAGCATTCATGTTTTAGCAAATATTATGACTAACCACATTTGCAATAACTCTCAGGTCTCATGTTTACTCGTATCAATAGCATAAATAATCAACTAGCGAGCCATAATAATAAATCTCAGATGACAACACTTTCTCAAAACAATCATAATATGATATAACAGGATGGTATCTCGCTAGCCCTTTCTGAGGCCGCAAAACATAAATGCAGAGCACCTTTAAAGATCAAGGATTGACTAGACATTGTAATTCATGGTAAAAGAGATCCAATCATAGTCATACCCAATATAAACTAACAGTAATGAATGCAAATGACAGATGTGCTCTCCAGCTAGTGCTCTTTAATAAGAGGGTGATGACTCAACATAAAAGTAAATAGATAGGCCCTTCGCAGATGGAAGCAGGGATTTGTAGAGGTGCCAGAGCTCGGTTTTGAAATAGAGATAAATAATATTTTGAGTGGCATACTTTCATTGTCAACATAACAACTAAGAGATGGAGATATCTTCCATGCTACACACATTATAGGCGGTTCCCAAACAGAATGGTAAAGTTTATATTCCCCCTCCACCAACAAGCATCAATCCATGACTTGCTCGAAACAACGAGTGTCTCCAACTAGCAACAGTCCCAGGGGGCGTTTTGTTTGCAATTATTTTGATTTAGTTTGCATAAAGCATGGGACTGGGCATCCCGGAGACCAGCCATTTTCTCGTGAATGAGGAGCGGAGTCCACTCCTCGTGAGAATAACCCGCCTAACATGGAAGATAAGGGCAGCCCTAGTTGATACATGAGCTATTCGAGCATACAAAACAGAATGTTTATTTGAAGGTTTAGAGTTTGGCACATACAAATTTACTTGAAACGACAGGTATATACCGCATATAGGAAGGTATGGTGGACTCATATGGAATAACTTTGGGGTTTAAGGGATTGGATGCACAAGCAGTATTCCTGCTTAGTACAAGTGAAGGCTAGAAAAAGACTGGGAAGCGACCAACTAGAGAGCGACAACAGTCATGAACATGCATTAAAATTAATAAACATTGGATGCAAGCATGAGTAGGATCTAATCCACCATGAACATAAATATCGTGAAGGCTATGTTGATTTGTTTCAACTACATGTGTAAACATGTGCCAAGTCAAGTCACTTAAATCATTCAAAGGAGGATACCACCCCATCATACCACATCACAACCATTTTAATAGCATGTTGGCATGTAAGGTAAACCATTATAACTCATAGCTAATCAAGCATGGCACGAGCAACTATGATCTCGAATTGTCATTGCAAACATGTTTATTCATAATAAGATGAATCAGGAACGATGAACTCATCATATTTACAAAAACAAGAGAGGTTGAGTTCATACCAGCTTTTCTCATCTCAGTCAGTCCATCATATATCATCATAATTGCCTTTCACTTGCACGACCGAACGATGTGAATAATAATAAGAGTGCACGTGCATTGGACTAAGCTGGAATCTGCGAGCATTCAATAACTAGGAGAAAACAAGGCAATATGGGCTCTTGGTTAAGTCAACAATAATGCATATAAGAGCCACTTCAACAATTTAATTAAGGTCTTCTCCTATCGACCCCCAAAGAGAAGAAAAGAAATAAAAACTATTTAAATAGGAAAGCTCCCAACAAGAAAAAGAAGAACGGGAAATTTTTTTGGGTTTTCTTTTAATTATAACTGCTACAGAAAGAAAGTAAACTAGCTAGAAGCTATTACTATTTTTTTTGGTTTTTCTTAAGGTTTAACAAACACACAAGAAGAAAGCAAGAAAAAGAAAATAAACTAGCATGAATATTACAGTGAAAGAGTATGAGCACCGACATTTAGCAATGAGTGTGTGTGAACATAAATGTAATGTCGGTGGGAAATACGTACTCCCCCAAGCTTAGGCTTTTGGCCTAAGTTGATTCATTGCCAGGGATAGCCTGGCGGATACCCATAGGTGTAGCTGGGGTCGTATTGTGATGCAGCGTTTATCGCCTCCTGAGCTGCAGTGTGGCGGCAAGCTACCTCCGCTCTCCTCTCGTACTCATCTGCCTCCTCTCTGGTAATAATATATCTTCATTTTGCCTGATAATCAAAGAAGGCAGGAGCGGGGAGGGTAATACGGACAACACGCCATTTGTCAAAGATTAGTCGATAAAGGAGAGGTGATTCATTCCTCTCGACAAACTGGTGAGAGACCATAGAATTAAAATTTAAATAAGTAGGAGGCAACTCCATATCATCCTCACGAACGTCCACCTCAAGAAAATTGGCTAAGCGGGTTGCATAAATTCCTCAAAAGAAATCTCCATTATATCTATTATGATGCAACCTACGTGCAACAATGGCTCCCATATTATAAGATTGGTCTCCTAACACAGCACTCCTAAGAATACTGAGGTCAGGCACACACATATGACATGCTTCATCCTTACCAGTTATGCACTTACCTATGAAGAGAGCAAAATAATGTATAGCAGGAAAGTGAATGCTCCCTATGGTAGCTTGTGCTATATCTCTAGACTCCCCTACAGTTATACCAGCAAGAAAGTCTCTAAATTCAGATTTACGGGGATCACTAGCACTACCCATTGTGGAAGTTTGCAAGAAAAAGTAAAATCCTCTAAGTCCATGGTATAAGATTTTTCATAAAGATCAAACATGACAGTTAGAGAATTACGTGAAGATGAAAATTCAAACCTCCTCACAAACAAGCTAGTGAGATGATAGTACTGGGGGCATTTGTCTGCCTCAAAGCTCACGAGATCGGCGTTACACAAATATGCGTTAAATTCTTCCTTGATTCCCGCTCGATCCATAAGATTTTCTGAAGGCCACTCACAAGGCCGTACTGGAGCGTCCCTCGGGGGCTCCTCTTCAGCATCACGCATTGCAAGCATGGGTCCTTGCTTCCTTGAAGAACCACCTTGGAACATTTTCCTAAGCATATTGCTTTCTCTGAAAAATTTCTGAAATTTTTAGTAACTTCAAACAAAAGTGAACCAAGCTCAATAAAATTGATAGCAACTACTCCTACAAGTGCCTAGGGCCTATATCAAGCATTAGAACTACTTGGAACCATATAAATTTGATATGCAAGCTCAAGAACATGGTCACCTAGACAACACAAATTTGCAATGAATAAAGCACTAGAACAAAAACTAATTGGACCAATGGAGGAGTCACATACCAAGGAACAATCTCCCCAAGCAGTTTTGTGAGAGGTGCTTTGAGCAAGGAGATCGAAAATCGCAGCAAAGTGAGCTAGAACTCGTGCTTGAGCCATATATTCGTGTTCGTGGGAGGAAGAAGAACTGTATGGGTGCAGGAATAAGTGGAGGAGGGCCACCGAGGGCCCACGAGGCAGGGGCGTGCCCTGGGGGGTAGGGCGCGCCCTCCACCCTCGTGCCCAGGTGGTTGACCCCCTGATGTGTTCTCAGTTCCATAATTCCTCAAATATTCTAGAAAAAATCATATTCCATTTTCAGGGCATTTAGAGAACTTTTATTTTCGGGGTATTTTTATATTGCACATATAAATCAGAAAACAGACAGAAAAAAAATACTATTTTTACTTTATTTCAACTAAATAACAGAGAGTAGAAAGAGGGTATAGAAGGTTGTGCCTTCTAGTTTCATCCATCTCATGCCCATCAAAAGGAATCCACTAACAAGGTTGATCAGGTCTTGTTAACAAACTCATTCCGAATAACATGGAGCCGGAGAAATTTCGAATAACACTATGTTACCTCAACGGGGATATGCACATCCCCAATAATAAGAATATCATATTTCTTCTTGACAGTAGGAAGAGGAAATTCAAAACCTCCAAATATAATCGATGGAATTTTTCCAATAGAATTGATACTATAAACTTGAGGTTGTTTCGTCGGAAGGTGTACCGTATGCTCATTACCATTAACATGAAAAGTGACATTGCCTTTGTTGCAATCAATAACAGCACCTGCAGTGTTCAGAAAAGGTCTTCCAAGAATAATAGACATACTATCGGCCTCGGGAATATCAAGGATAACAAAGTCTGTTAAAATAGTAATGTTTGCAACCACAACAGGCACATCCTCACAAATACCGACAGGTATAGCAGTTGATTTATCAGCCATTTGCAAAGATATTTCAGTAGGTGTCAACTTATTCAAATCAAGTCTACGATATAAAGAGAGAGGCATAACACTAACACCGGCTCCAAGATCACATAAAGCAGTTTTAACATAGTTTGTTTTAATGGAGCATGGTATAGTAGGTACTCCTGGATCTCCAAGTTTCTTTGGTATTCCACCCTTAAAAGTATAACTAGTAAGCATGGTGGAAATTTCAGCTTCCGGTATCTTTCTCTTATTTTTAACAATATCATTCATATACTTAGCATAAGGATTCATTTTGAGCATATCAGTCAATCGCATATGCAAAAAGATAGGTCTAATCATTTCAGCAAAGCGCCTGAAATCCTCATCATCCTTTTTCTGGGATGGTTTGGGAGGGAAAGGCATGGGTTTCTGAACCCATGGTTCTCTTTCTTTACCATGTTTCCTAGCAACAAAGTCTCTCTTATCGTAACGTTGATTCTTTGATTGTGGTTTATCAAGATCAACATCAGGTTCAACTTCTACATCATTATCATTACTAGGTTGAGCATCATCATGAACATCATCATTAACATTTTCACTAGGTTCATCTTCATTACCAGATTGTGTTTCAGCATCAGACATAGAGATATCATTTGGATTCTCAGGTGGTTCAACAATAGGTTCACTAGAAGTTTGCAAAGTCCTATCATTTTTATTTTTCTTCCTTTTAGAAGAACTAGGTACATCAATATTATTTCTCTGAGAATCTTGCTCAATTCTCTTAGGGTGGCCTTCATGATACAAAGGTTCCTGAGTCATTCTACCAGTTCTAGTAGCCACTCTAACAGCATAATCATTTTTCTTACTATTCATTTCATTGAGCAAATCATTTTGAGCTTTAAGTACTTGTTCTACTTGATTGGTAACCATAGAAGCATGTTTGCTAACAAGTTTAAGTTCACCTCTAACATTAGCCATATAATCACCCAAGTGTTTAATCATATCGGAATTGTATTTTAATTGTCTACCAAAATAAGCATTGAAGTCTTCTTGCTTAAACATAAAATTATCAAACTCATCCAAGCACTGACTAGCAATTTTAGTAGGAGGGATTTCAGCTCTATCATATCTATAGAGAGAATTTACCTTTACTACCTGTGTCGGGTTATCAAGACCAGGAGGTTCTTCAATAGGTAATGGATTAAGATCATAAGTTTCTTCAACAGGCGGTAGATTAAGACCATGTATTTCTTCGATAGGAGGTAAATTATTAACATCTTCAACTTTAATACCTTTTTCTTTCATAGGTTTCTTTGCCTCTTGCATATATTCAGGACTGAGAAATAGAACACCTCTCTTCTTCGGAGTTGGTTTAGGAATAGGCTCAGTAATTGGAGCAGGAGCTGGCTCAGGAGGTGCCCAATTATTTTCATCTGTCAACATATTAATCAAAAGAATTTCAGCTTCATCCGGTGTTCTTTCCCTGAAAACAGAACCAGCACAACTATCCAGGTAATCTCTAAAAGCATCGGTTAGTCCATTATAAAAGATATCAAGTATTTCATTTTTCTTAAGAGGATGACCAGGCAAAGCATTAAGTAACTTGAGAAGCCTCCCCCAAGCTTGTGGGAGACTCTCTTCTTCAATTTGCACAAGTTGTATATTTCCCTCAAAGCGGCTTATTTCTTATGAGCAGGGAAATATTTAGCAGAGAAGTAATAAATCATATCCTAGGGACTACGCACACGACCAGGATCAAGAGAATTAAACCATATCTTCGCATCACCCTTTAATGAGAACGGAAATATTTTAAGGATATAAAAGTAGCGAGATCTCGCATCATTAGTGAACAGGGTGGCTATATCATTTAGTTTAGTAAGATGTGCCACAACAGTTTCAGATTCATAGCCATGAAAAGGATCAGATTCAACCAAAGTAATTATATCAGGATCAACAGAGAATTCATAATCCTTATCGGCAACACAAATAGGTGAAGTAGCAAAAGCAGGGTCAGGCCTCATTCTATCTCTAAGGGATTGCTTATTCCATTCAGCTAATAACCTCTTGAGGTCATATCTATCTTTACAAGCTAAAATAGCTGCAGAGGCTTCCATATCAAAAATATAACCCTCAGGAATAACAGGCCTATCTTCATCATCACTTTCATCATTATAACCAATTTCAATAATTTCTTTCTCTCTAGCCCTAGCAATTTGTTCATCAAGAAATTCACTAAGGGGCACAGTAGTATCAAGCATAGAAGCAGTTTCATCATAAGTATCATGCATAGCAGAAGTGGCATCATCAATAACATGCGACATATCAGAACGAATAGCAGAAGCAAGTTTAGGTGTCGCAAGCTTACTCAAAACAGAAGGTGAATCAAGTGCAGAGCTAGATGGCAGTTCCTTACCTCCCCTCGTAGTTGAGGGATAAATTGTTGTCTTAGCGTCTTTCAAGTTAGTGTCCAGCAGATATAAATCCCAAGTGACTCAAAGAATAGAGCTATGCTCCCCGGCAACGGTGCCAGAAATTAGTCTTGATAACGCACAAGTGTAGGGGATCGCAACAGCTTTCGAGGGTAGAGTATTCAACCCAAATTTATTGATTCGACACAAGGGGAGCCAAAGAATATTCTCAAGTATTAGCAGTTGAGTTGTCAATTCAACCACACCTGGATAACTTAATATCTACAGCAAAGTATTTAGTAGCAAAGTTATATGATAGTAGTGGTAACGGTAATAAAAGGTAACGGAAGCAAAAGTAATATTTTTGGTGTTTTGTAGTGATTGTAACAGTAACAACGGGAAAGTAAATAGGCAAAAACCAGTATATGGAAAGCTCATAGGCATTGGATCGGTGATGGATAATTATGCCGGATGCGGTTCATCATGTAACAGTCATAACATAGGGTGACACAGAACTAGCTCCAATTCATCAATGTAATGTAGGCATGTATTCCGAATATAGTCATACATGCTTATGGAAAAGAACTTGCATGACATCTTTTGTCCTACCCTCCCATGGCAGCGGGGTCCTAATGGAAACTAAGGGATATTAAGGCCTCCTTTTAATAGAGAACCGGAACAAAGCATTAGCACATAGTGAATACATGAACTCCTCAAACTATGGTCATCACCGAGATTGGTCCCGATTATTGTCACTTCGGGGTTGCCGGATCATAACACATAGTAGGCGACTATAGACTTGGAAGATAGGATCAAGAACACACATATATTCATGAAAACATAATAGGTTCAGATCTGAAATCATGCCACTCGGGCCCTAGTGACAAGCATTAAGCATAGAAAAGTCATAGCAACATCAATCTCAGAACATAGTGGATACTAGGGATCAAACCCTAACAAAACTAACTCGATTACATGATAGATCTCATCCAACCCATCACCGTCCAGCAAGCCTACGATGGAATTACTCACGCACGGCGGTGAGCATCATGAAATTGGTGATGGAGGATGGTTGATGATGACGACGGCGACGAATCCCCCTCTCCGGAGCCCCAAACGGACTCCAGATTAGCCCTCCCGAGAGGTTTTAGGGTTTGGCGGCGGCTCCGTATCGTAAAACGTGATGATTTCTTCTCCTTGATTTTTTTCTCCCCAAAAGCAAATATATAGAGTTGGAGTTGGCGTCGGAGGAGCTCCAGGGGGCCCACAAGGTAGGAGGCGCGCCCAAGGGGGGGGGGGCGCCCCCACCCTCGTGGACAGGGTGTGGGCCCCCTGGTCTTCATCTTTGGTGAGGATTTTTTATTATTTTTAACTAGACGTTCCGTGGAGTTTCAGGTCATTCCGAGAACTTTTGTTTCTGCACATAAATAACACCATGGCAATTCTGCTGAAAACAGCGTCAGTCCGGGTTAGTTTCATTCAAACATGCAAGTTAGAGTCCAAAACAAGGGCAAACGTGTTGGGAAAAGTAGATATGATGGAGACGTATCACTGCCCTTCCTTGGACAAGCATCCCACTTATGATTAGCCCCTATTGCAAGCATCCGCAACTACAAAAGAAATATTAAGGTAAACATAACCATAGCATGAAACATATGGATCTAAATCAGCCCCTAACGAAGCAATGCATAAACTAGGGTTTAAGCTTCTGTCACTCTAGCAACCCATCATCTACTTATTACTTCCCAATGCATTCCTCTAGGCCCAAACAATGGTGAAGTGTCATGTAGTCGACGTTCACATAACACCACTATAGGAAAGACAACATACATCTCATCAAAATATCGAACGAATACCAAATTCACATGACTACTTATAGCAAGACTTCTCCCATGTCCTCAAGAACAAACGTAACTACTCACAAATCATATTCATGTTCATAATCAGAGGGGTATTAATATGCATAAAGGACCTGAACATATGATCTTCCACCAAATAAACCAACTAGCATCAACTACAAGGAGTAATCAACACTACTAGCAACCCACAGGTACCAATCTGAGGTTTTGAGACAAAGACCGGATACAAGAGATGAACTAGGGTTTGAGATGAGATGGTGCTAGTGAAGATGTTGATGGAGATTGACCCCCTCCCAATGAGAGGATCGATGGTGATGATTTCCCCCTCCCGGAGGGATGTTTCCCCGGCAGAATAGCTCCGCCAGAGCCCTAGATTGGTTTCGCCAAGTTCTGCCTCGAGAAGGCGGCGCTTCGTCCCAAAAGCTTCCTTCTTATTTTTTCCAAGGCGAAAGGCTTCATATAGCCAAAGATGGTCATCGGAGGCCTGCCAGGGGGCCCACGAGGTAGGGGGTGTGCCTAGGGGGCTAGGGCGCGCCCCCCACCCTCGTGGATGGTGGGTGGCCCCCCTCTGGTACTTACTTTGCCCACTATTTTTTATATATTGCAAAACTAACTTTCATGGAGTTTCAGGACTTTCGGAGTTGTGAAGAATAGGTCTCTAATATTTGCTCCTTTTCCAGCCCAGAATTCCAGCTGCCGACATTCTCCCTCTTCATGTAAACCTTGTAAAATAAGAGAGAAAAGGCATAAGTATTGTAACATAATGTGTAATAACAACCCATAATGCAATAAATATCGATATAAAAGCATGATGCAAAATGGACGTATCATCCACCGTGCCCACCTAGACAAGGCGAAGTCCAGGATGGCGGCAGCGGACAAGGCGGAGGCGGATCTTGAGGAGTGCATCGCTCAGATGCGGGCCTGGTTCCACGAGGCTCGGGATGGAGTGAAGGCTGCCCAGGACTAGCTGGTTGAGCGCAAACTGGAGCTCATCCTAAAGCAGGCTGACGTTGAGAAGGCCCAGGAGGCGGCGAAGGAATAGGCCGCCAAGGACACGGCCGCTCGGCAACAGCACCAGGCTCTGCTGAACTCCCATTAGGAGGAGCTTGCCGCCCGTGAGGAGGCACTCACCGCGCTACTAGAAAAAGGGCTATAGATGGGATTGACACTAATGGCGCACCAGACAAGTGGTGCGCCATTAGTATATCTTGATGGCGCACCACCTTCGATGCGCCATTAGAGTTGAAACTACTAATGGCGCTTTGGCACAGTGCGCCATTAGTATCAAAAATTTTTGAACTAGTGCGCTGTCTAAACATACTAATGGCGCATCCACGAGCGATCGCGCCATTACTAGTTGTAACTAGTAATGGCGCACCTGCCGAAAAGTCTTGCCACTAATGTTGTTTTTAATTATTTTTTATTCCTTTTTTGCAAAACTACTTATGGCGCACTTCGCACGCAGTGCGCCATTACTAGTTTAAACTAGTAATGGCGCACCGTGGTGTAATCGCCATTATATATTTTTTTCAAAACTACTAATGGCGCACCACCGAAGTGCGCCATTAGTAACTGGATTACTAATGGCGCATTTGTGGTTGGTGCGCCATTAGTAAGTGGGCAACAACAAGATATTTTGGACAGCCTCTCCTCCCACACTCACTTTCTCCCCACTTCATTCTCTCCACCGCCTCCTCCTTGTCTCGGGTGCCTCCTCTTTTTCACCTCATTTCCACCATAAATTCATTCAAATTAAGTGGTTAAGTTACCTTGTTTTGCTAGGTAAGTAAGGGCGGAAGCTATATTTATGTTGTTCTCCCTACAACAATGTGCACATGCACTTTTTATGGCCTAGCTAGATCTATGTATGTTCGTGGTGTTGCATATGTTTGTGGTTTTGCATATGTGTTTGTGTTTGGAGGTGTACGGTATTTGAAATCGATAGTTGCCAATATTTTGCGGAATGTTGATTCATTTCCGTTTAGTGAGAATTTTGGCATTAAGCATTCCTTTTGGTCCTATTTTTAGGGAAAGTCATGCCAAATTTTTTCTTGGTTCTAAAATATCGTTTTGCTCTACCCATGACGACCATGGTCCCCACGATGACCGAAGGCATCGTGAATAGGTTTTTGAGGTCCTTGAAGGCGAGATGCTTCAAAAGAGCGAGATGGAGATAAGATGTCCGTGTCGAAGATGCAAGCTGAATAGCCTTATTGCGGACCGGATTCGGGCAGGTGCGGGACCACCTGCTCTTGCGTGGTTTCATGGATGGCTATCGGTGGCAAGGTGATGAAGATGACTCTGAAGTCGTCCATGGGGCGGGCAAGAAATGAGGAAGGGCAGCAAGACAACCACCGCTGCTCGGTAGGCGAGAAGGCGAAGAATCCCGGGAGATGATCACGACGGTGATCTTGTACACAGATCATCATGTAGAAGAAGATGAAGGACATGATGATGATGTTGGCGGAGCGAGCGAAGCTGGACCATCGATGGGCTGGGTGCAGGACCCTCATATTCAAGAGCTGCTTCTCAAGCGGACGGATAACGCAAAGCTGCCGCCGAGAAAAGCCAAGATGGATCAACTTGAGTTAGGCGCGGTTACTCCATTGTATGAAGGATGCAGGCCGAGGATACCCGCTTTGAAAGTAACGCTCATGGCTCGGAGATGAAGGTAAAACACAAAATGACCGGCGCGTGCCGGCGAGAACATGTCATTACAGCACGAATGTCTTCCCAAGGGGAACAAGTGCCCGACTAGTTTGGAGGCGAAGAAAATCGTGTGTCCTCTGGATTTACCGCACGTGAAATACCATGTGTGCATGAACAATTGCATCATTTATCGGGATGAGCACACGAGTCTACCATATGTCCGGTGTGCGGTGTCACTCGATACAAGAAGAGGAAAAAGCTCCTCGAAAAGTGGTGTGGTACTTTCCGATCACTCCTCGTCTGCAGCGGTATTTCGCGGACCCTAAGGTAGCAAAGCTCCTGCGTTAGCACGCGGATAGGGAGGAGAAGAAGCGAAAGATGGCGCAAATGATCCGGAGATAGATAAAAAGACAAGATCTTGAGTCACCCTAAGGATGTGAGCGGTGTAGCGTTGAACTTGAATACCCAGAATTTGGGAATGTTAGAAGGAACATCGTCTTGGTAGCGAGCACCGATGGAGTCAATCCGTTTGGCAGCGAGAAGCACACATAGCACCTGGCACTGTGTTCGTGTGGATGTACAACCTTCCCCTGGTTGTGCATGAAGAGGAAGTACATTCACATGAGTATGCTAATTGAAGGGCGAAACAACCAGGGAGCGACATCAATCATGTCTGGGGCTCTGAAAGAGGAGATTGACCTTGCTGTGGAAAACGCCAGCCAATCGTGGGGCGCCATAGAAAAGAATATTTCCCTATGAGAGCCGCCTTTGCTCACGACGGTGCACAACTATCTCGATTCACGGATATCTTGCGGGCAGGTAGTCCACGGATTTTACGGATCGTAAGGTGCATGGATGACTGGCGTATCGCCAGCTAGATAGAGATCCGGGTCTTGAAAACCGTGTTCATGCGACATCGAAGGTGGCTTGACGGCGATGACCCGTGGAGAAGCGCAAGGATCTGTTCGATGGTGAAACCGAACCCAGCGCCCGATGTCACGAGGAGCGGCGAGGAAATAGACAAGCTGTTGAAAAATTGGAAAGACTGCCTTGCCGGGAAAGAAGCAAAAGGCGCGAGCAGCTGCTGAAGGTATGGAAAGCGAGGTCTATTTTACGGGACTTGCCGTCTTGGAAGATCCACCGTGTGCCTCACAGCCTTGATGTCATGCATATCACAAAGAGCGTGTGCGAGAGTCTTCTTGGTACCCTGCTCAACATGCGGAGAGGACCAAAGATGGGCGAAAGCAAGGCAGACTTGAAATCAATGGGCATCGGCGGGGCTTCACGCTATATATGATGATGATGATGATGATGATGATGATGATGATGATGATGATGAGTGAAGCAGGACACGAAAAAGTCGTCGCCAAAGGCAAAAGGCCAAGAAGACCGGAAATGACTACCCTCCGCGTGCTTCACTCTAAGTCGGGAGGAGATCGAGCAGTTTTCACCTGCCTCCTAGGAGTAAAACTTCCTTCTGATTCTGTGGGAAGATAAGCGGATACCTAGACCCAGTGAAGCGAAGTTCAGCGGGATGAAGTCTCACGGTATCACGTCTTGATGGCGCAATACTTCGGTTGCAATCCGTGGGATCATGGACACGCACGTCCGTGAAGCGCTATTTGGCCTATGCAACTTCTTCGCGTCATCTCTCGGAAGTCGATTGGCGTGAGGCAACTCGAAGGCTACGAGGAAGAGATCGTGGTGATACTCTGCGAGCTTGAGATGTACTTCCGCCCGCATTCTTGACGTTATGGTGCATCTGCTGGTCCATATAGTGGAGGATATCATCCAACTCGGGCGGCGTTCTGCACAGCATGATGCGTTCGAAAGGATGAATGGTGTCATCAAAGGATCGTTCGCAACATGTCACGTCGAGAGGAAGCATAGCGGGGGCTTTCGACCGAAGAGTGCATCTCCTCTGCACGAATTATCTGAGGCATCGAGAACCCGTTGGTCTGCCCGTCAGCGAGCACCTCGCAGCTCGCTGGATGGGGTCACCGTGAGGTCGCCCGAAATGCATGTCGACTTGAGTCGACTCGCCGACTTTGAAAGAGCAAACCTAGTCGCGCTACAACACATAGGCGTGGTCGATCCTTGGGTGGTAGAGCACAAAACCTTTATTAAGAAGGCGTACAATGACCGAGGCCAGCAGAGGGCGGACGGAGATATACTCAAAGAGCACAACTCATGTTTCACGCGTTGGTTCAAGCGAAGCTTTTGTCGTACCCTTTACATGAGGATTCTTCCGCGGAAGAACAACTCATATTCGCCTTGTCACGAGCGCGAGCACAACGATGACCTATGAGGCGTCACGATATCATGACTACACATTCTACACGAGGCCAAGGACATGAAGGCGATGGTTATCGAACTCCGGGTAACGATGGAATCCTACACGGTAACGACAAGGACAGATACTACGGAAGGATCGAGGAGATCTGGGAGCTGAGCTCTGTTGGAGAGAAGGTCGATGTTCCATGTCGGATGGGCCAAGACGTCATAAAGAAGACGGTATTTCACCACCATGGTTATACGAAGCCAAATCCAAGACCATGGTATAAGCGTCACCTGAAAAATGAGCCATGGTACTGGCTTCCCAAGTGGACCAATGCTTCTTCATTACCGACCCGCCAAAGCCCGGTCGTGTTGTTGTGAGGAGAGGCAAAGGAAGATCATCGGAATGGATGGAGTAGCCAATGAGCAAGACTTGACAAATCTGGCGACCGAGGATCGAACATGGCGACGATGATGAAGTAGCAGCATACACCACAAGAAGAAGCGGGACCACCCTACCTAAGGGCGTCCGTTCCATAGAAGAACTCCATTTGCGAAAAAGAAGGGCAAGAAGATTGTGAGCAGATAGCTAGCTAAGATCGATTGTATTTAAATCGTAGACTTCATTTCTCGATTATATTTCATGGGCACTTTTTGAACTATCATGAATATTTTTAATTTCATGGACACTCGATCTCGATCCTCCTCCATCTCGATCGCTATCCCACCTCGCCAGATCCGGTCCACCGCCGCGCCGCCCGACCGCCCGCACCCTCTCGATTCCCCTACTCAACCGCCGCCGACCCCCCCCCACCCAGATCCGGTCCACGGCCGCCGCGCGCCGACCGCCCGCACCCTCTCGATTCCCCTACTCAACCGCCGCCGACCCCGCACCCCCTCCCCGCACCCTCAACCGCCGCCCCCCCGCACCCTCCCTACTCAACCTCGCCCCTCCCTACTCAACCCCGCACCCCCGCCCCTCCCTACTCAACACCGCCCCGCACCCTCCCTACCAACCCCCGCACCCCCGCACCCCCCACCTCCCCTCCACCGGCATTACTGTTTGATGATATTTTTTAAAAATTATTACTGTCTTATAAAAAATATTACTGTTATGATTTAAACAAGTTTGAACATATTTAAACACAAATAAGTATCAAACAGCATTTTAAATGCATAAAAAATTGTGGAGCACAGGAATCGAACCAGGACCTCTGGTGTGAGAACTAGCTGTGACCAGTCGAGCTAGTAGAAGACTTGACATGTATCGGGTCGGTGGTAGATAGCTGTTGGCTCGGCGAAATAAAAAAAATACTAATGGCGCACCTCACCACAGTGCGCCATTAGTATGTATGTACTTATAGGCGCACCGAGGGTGGTGCGCCATTAGTATTGTGGCGCCCTACTTGTGCCGATCCCTCTCTCTCCCTCGCCCTCGCTTGCGATCCCTTCCCGATCTCCTCTCCAGCGCCACCGTCGCCCTTGACACCACCGTCGCCCGCCGCCCTCGGCGCCACCGTCGCCCGCCGCCACCACCGTCGCCCGCTGCCCTCGGCATGCCGTCGCCCGCCGCCAGCGCCGCCCGACACCACCGTCGCCCGCCGCCCTCGACCCTTGACGCCACCGTCGCCTCGCCCGCCCTCGGCCGCCCCGACACCACCGTCGCCCGCCGCCCTCGACCCGCCCAGCGCCATCCATCGCCCGCCGCCCTCGGCGCCGCCCGACACCACCGTCGCCCGCCGCCCCGACACCACCGTCCGTCGCCCCCGCCCGAACCGAGGAGGCGGAAGCGCGGCGGCGTCTTGAGCAGCGGAGAAAGCGGCCATCCTCGTCCTCAACCTGTCGTCGACATCGTCGATTCCAGCTCTCGCAGCAAGGTATCACGGCTGGTTCGTCCCCTGTCATGGCAGATTGATTTTTTTGGTAAACTAGGCTGGGGTTCGATGGATTATGGAGATTCATGGTGATTCATCGGTGAATAAATTCGTTCCAAGAACAAGATCATGGCCATTTCTGTGCTAGCTAGAGCCGTTGTCGACTGTGAGGTTCGAACAAGTTGTCGGCGTCTTTGTGCTCTATACTTTGTATGAAAATAGCATCGCTAATAGTAATCACCGAGGATAAAAATACGAATGATATTATAGTTTTCTATACTTCAAGTTTCTATTTTGTATATGCTCACCTGCATCTGCTCGATATAATGTCTTTGGCGTGATAATGCAATTAAAAAGCAATCTTGGTTGAGAGAAATTGCTGTCTTGGTTGAGACAACTGATTTTCATACAATGGCAGCGATGCACAAGCAGTGTGAGTGGTGTGTACTTATTTCAGAGATGATTGGTGTCGGCTCAGCGGCTGCCATTTAATCAAATCACAATTAAGTAGACTCACGATTCTGAACTCTTTATGGTTTGTTGTTTCAACTCTTGAACTCTTGGATCTTGCATATGTGTTTAGCTAGTAGAGTATAAAATCCAAATTCTTATGACCAGAAGCATGAATGGTTGTTTTAATGTTGCTCTCTGATAATGTCACTTAATCTAATGCAAATGATAATCTAAGCCCAAAAGAAAATTTTTGTAATTCAGTCAACGTCGAGCTGCTGTTCTCTACTCATGTGGAACATTGCGTTACATTTTTGCATCTTCAGAAGTGCGTTTGTCCATGGCATGGAGTTTTTGTACTGTTGTTAAGGTTCAGGACAAGCCCGTGACTATCGTGTTTCTAGTAGCTAAAATCTATTTGTTCCTATTGGCATTGGCTTGATTGTTCTAAAACTCAGAACCTGTTGGACAATGACATTATTTGTAACGGCAGCATGAGAGGAGGAAGATTTTGGTTTCTTGTTACGTATTAATAACTTCCTATAAGCAATGCACCTCGATGATTTTGTCAAAAGCGTGTCAGTCGATACTCTCAATATATTATTCTTTATCAGTTTACAAGTTGATTAATTTCCTCTGATTATTCTCAAATTCTGGAATTATTTGTAATGTCTTGCAGAATTATTTGTGCCTTTGTTTTTCCTAAGTTTAGGATGCACTCTGTTAGGTTTTAGAAAAAGTAGGCGAGAGAGATTAAAGGGGTTGTGACCAATGCTCCTCCGTCTGTAATGTGATACATTTTTTGACGATGTGTCGAAATGTCTTGCATTATGGGATGGAGGAGTATTGTCGGTATGTGACATACTTCTCCCATAAGCGTCGGTATGTGACATTATGGGATTAGGGGTTACAAAAACATCGAGTTACAAAAAGTTCAGATTGTAAAATGTTCATTTTGCAGCTAGTGCCCATTTTGAGTAATTGCTTAGAGGATGATCCTGTGTGAGCTGGTGGAGTGATTTGTTTTCTACATAAAGCTCTTTAGTCGGGCTGGTTTTAAGTGAAATACACATGAAGCTTCACCAGCTCACTGTGGGTGTGGGATCCATGTGACATGTGACATTGCATCCATGTCCACAGGATAATGATTTTGCAGGTACCCGAGAGGCCCTTGAGTTTGCGGAATGTCGATTAACTTCCGTTCCGGCAAATTGGGTACTCCATATGTCCTATTTTCAGCAAAGGTCATGCTGAAATTTTCCGTGAATTTTAGCATGATTTTGCTAAAATAGGACATATAAATACTTGTGACTAATGCATGGGCGGGGTATCGTAGTAGTTAATTAAGTAGGATCAAGTGCCCCGGCGTACTTGTGACTAATGCATGGCTTTTAGGGTGCCTCGGTGTCGATAAAAACCGAAATGATGAAAGCTTAGGCTTTTAGGGTGCCTCGGCGTCGAAAAACCCTCAATGATAAAAGCTTAGATTTTAGGATGCCTCGGTGTCGACAAACCCTAAATGATGAGACCATGATCTTGTTAGTTGACAATAACCAACTTTTGACCAAGCTTTGTTTCTATTTAGAGAAACATGGCCCTAGCGATGAGGCCGGGGTTGGTGGCAAGGCATTCAGGAGCTGTCCCGGAGATGGAGGAACAACCTCACTTGTATGAGGCCGCCGCCTTCCCCACCGATCCTGAGACCAGCGATGGTGCCGCCGAGGATGACCACCTGATGCCACCACTGATGGTGCCGCCGAGGATGCCACCAGCGATGATGGCGGCGCACGCGCACGATGGCAGCCAACCGAAGAGCCAGCGGAAGGACCGGCGCCGACCGTGCTCCGCACCCTCAAGGAGGAAGTTCTTGAAGTGGACTCAGCGGGAATCCAGCGGCGCCCGAGCGAATAGTCAAGGGTACTTTCGCTTCAGCTCGGGTGCATTGTCCGAGCACCGTCTCGATCAACACCGAGAACACGAGGCATCTGACGAGAGGAATTTGCGCAACCTCTTCTTCACGAAGCTGCCGAGCGATACAAGTTCCCGCTGAATTTGCAAACACAAGCCTCAAAGGGAATAAAGTGAACAATGCTGCCCTCACGAAGATGAGCAAGGCCCTATCTACTTGGAAAAGCAATGTGAAAAGAATGATCGAGAAAGGTGAGAGTTATCGGAAGATCAAGGAGAAAATCCTTGATCACGAAGATGACTACAATGACTTCAAGATCAATTGCTCGAGCACCACAAACTCCCAATCAAGTGAGTGGAAACAAATCGGGAGCTGAACATGGGGAACACACACTCGGTCCGGCGGTTCTGAGTGGCGGAGCCTATATGGGACAAGGAGGAGGCGGACCGTGCGAGCAAGGCCTACCGCCCCTCTTGATAAATCTGGTGACAAGCGGACCAGGAACTTTGTCGGGGCCCGGTACAAGAAGGACCGAAAACAAAGGAGCTTACCACGGATCCGAAGACCAAGCAGCTTGAGCTTGTTACGGTAAGGAATACACCCAGCGTAATTAGCTCCATATGGTTGCATTCTAATTAATGAAACCAAATTTCTAAATGGTTCACATTCCTTCCATGAGTGTTGAAAGCGATGGCAGGGTCGACTAAAACAACCCTTGGGACACCACTCTAAATAGGGGTTGAATGTAATGAAGAACAAGGATAAGCTCGATGGCCGGCGTCGGCTGGTCGTGTGGCGGCAAAGGCTTGTCGACAAAATGGGGTCATACTATACGCTGGTGTGCGGAAGGAGAAAAAGACCATCTCGGAAAGCGGTAGCGAGAGGTTCAAGAACTCAAAGGCACAGGTGGCGCGGATTCGGAGATTATCCAAGAGCAAGTGGAACAACGACTCGGGCGGCGATCACCGCCATTGTGCCTACCTTGATCTCGGGGTTGAGTCGTGGATTGCGGGCGGCCAACGAGGCCGCCCGATTCCTAGCTTCACGGCTAGCTACTTCGCATAATGCGATGGCGGGGCCATTGGTGCCTCCGGCGGGCGGCATTAGTGTCTCCGGCGCCGCACGGAGCTTAATGCACCGGGTGTCGCCCGCCGACACCTCTGCAGCAAGCGGGCCCTCCGTCAACTGCCGCCCGCCGTTGGCGGTGCCTCTACGATAGCCGAGCTCGGCGCCATCATCACGGTAACTAATTAAGCCTCTCTCGGCGAGGACTTCATCTCCTTGCCTTTGGTGGGCATCCCGGCGCCCTACATGTTTTCGCGGGTGCCGCCGACGTTCCGTGCACTCTCCTCCACTTCGTGAACAACGAGTTGGTCGATGTCGCCAAGGGCAAAATAGTTCAACGGGCAACCTTGTTCCACGGTACCCAGATGCCACCCAACTTGTTTAGGGTTCAACTGGTTGGTGCTGCCAAGCTGCGACGAGTTGTTACCTCGAATCGACCCGTCGAGGCCGGCGATGATGACGTGATGACCCTCGGCGCATGCTTGAGCTGGCCCTGCTTTGGCGAAGAGCGGATTCGTTTGAGGCGGGGACACCACCCAAAGACAACACCGCCCGGTCGTGCGGCGCCAAGTCGACCCCATGGCAAGACCGCCGCATAGCGGTGCGGACATCCCTATGCCACTGGATCCAAACATGCATATGGCACGGGATCGAGCAGCGACAACGGCGGCGATGATACATTTAGCAGCGTCGATCGATACTTTGCCGATCATGGATGCGATGGCGACTTCATGGGGCCTCCTTCTCAAGAACCAAACCCAACAAAAGGCGTGTGCGATCTAGCTCGTGCAGCGGAGAAGCCAAGTTACAGCAGAGCGCCGTCGGCGTTCAGCTCTCGGAGAGCGCCTCCGGCTGCCGACTTCACCGAGCCTCGAGATAGGCGAGGTGCAAAATATATCAGCCCCAACACACTCAAGAAGGCGGTGCGTGAGCAAAACTCGGTCCCATTATAGGAGAAGAAGAAGGCACGCAAAAGAAAGACTAAGAAGGGTGCGAGCCAGCCGGCACTGATGCGATCCGTGCTCGGGGCGGGCCACCTTCACCGCAGGATATCTCGAGGAGGTGCATGTGGCGGGTAGGCGATGCTACCGAAAAATATGCTCAATGCTGCAACCGGTGCTATCACGGAGTCTGCATGGCAGTGTTCTTTCTTTGGAGAAGCGGCGTCTCGGGGAGAAGGATGTGGCATACCCAGTTTTCGCGGCCAAGGTGCGGAGGGCAAGGGCTTTGTGGATAACTCCATCGAGGCGTCACGATCGTCCTGCGTTTTGATGACATCCATGCTATGTTGAACCTTCATCCGCTGCACTACAACTTCGTTCGGCTATTTTATTGAGTATGGAATCACGGATCATTAGCGACAAGACCGGGACATCGTGATAGTCGACCCCTTCTACATGCGTGCCAAGATCTTGGGCAGCGGCGGGGACCGGCAAGTCGCGAGTTCTTACCTCGAAGGCGTCATTACGGCAAACCAAGATAAGGATAACTTCCTCGTGCCTTACTTTCCGAGTAAGTCCTCCCTCAACCGACCCGTAACATATGAATTCTTACATTTCGATCGTTTTCTTTTAACATTCCGTGTTTTCTGCGGTGACACCGTTGCCGCTCATCCTCCTAAGCCCCAAATATTCCATGGCCACGTATTTCGACCGGACCGTCGATTGAGCGTAGACTACACAAATGTCAAGAAGGTTCTTGATGATGTTCTCCCGGCTCGCCAAATCTGGAGCACCTTCACCAGGCCTATTAAGTAAATCACGGCAAGCACGTGTTCTCCCACAATCTGACGTTCTGCTGCGTCAAGCAGCCGCTGGCGATCGAAGGGTGCCTACTCGCCATCCATCACATGCGAGGCGATCGTGCGGGACCATCATCAACTTCGCTACGAGTAAACTCAAAGATTGGGCAAAGGCGTGTCGGCAATCCGGGGCGCGGACCTCGGACAAAATTCTTTCGCATCCGATCGGAGTTTGCGGAAATCATCCATCAAGATGTCGCCGTACCTCGGGGCATTTCTACCTCAACAATCAACCGTCCAACGGTGACATCGACACAATGCTACAAATGCAGGTGACAACGACCGTTATTTCATGACTCCCGGATAGGCGGCGGCTTCATCCACGCTCCGGTCCCTTGAGTCGAGTCGAAAGCGGTGATCTTGTGTCTGGTTACGAAACATCGATTGGCTCATGTTGTAATTAAACTTTAATGAACTTGTAGTATGTCTCTTTGGTTTGAGAGTCGTTCAACTTAGATGTAATCGATGCTATTAATGTCTTGCTTTTCTCTTCCGATCGTTCATTTGCATACTTATATATTGCTTATGTATTGTGCGTGAATTGATACTAACGTTTACGTTTGGCTAGTGCATAGCGATGCCGGCGTATGTCGTGTACAAGGGTAAGGTTCGGAGTCTCGATGGTGGGAGGAGTGTCGGAGACAGGTTCACCGATTCAGTGGTAACAGTTACAAAGGTACACCACTAGGGCGAGGCGAATCTAGATCGCCCGCTATCTAGCGGGAGAGGGAGGGCGTTGGAGGAACCGGATGAAGGCGAGTTTCATCGTGATGATGCTCATCGTGATGACCGCAGCTCTCTTCTATGTGATGGTAGTTTAGATGATCGATATCGACTTGTAATGTGAAGACAAACTCGCTACTCGCGGTCTCGAGACTTGTAGTATAATGTTCTATATTTGTTCGGTCTTTTCAATTCGGAGACTAATATGATGAATTGTATTCGGAGACTAATATGATGAATTGTATTCAAAGACTAATCTTCTATTGTATTCGATGAATCTGTTGTTGATGTGTGCTGTCTATATTTTGTCAAATTATACATTTTGTAACCTGTGCAAAAAACAGAAAATAAAAATAAAAAAAACCTAATATTCATACTAATGGCGCATCACATGACGAGTGTGCCATTAGTATGACAAAGCTATACTAATGGCGCATCACTGGTCAGTGCGCCATTAGTATGCATGATTACTAATAAGCGCATCTCGTGGTGATGCGCCATTAGTATGCTAAAACACTGGTATACATGGCCTGGGAGGCATACTAATGGCGCACCGTAGCCTATACTAATGGCGCACCGGTGGTGCGCCATTAGTATATCAGAATACTAATGGCGCACCACTGGTGCGCCATTAGTAAAAATTACTAATGGCGTGCTAGTAATGGCGCACCAGTGATGCGCCATTAATGGCCAAATTAGGTGCGCCATTAGTAGCGGTTTTTCTAGTAGAGGATGAAGAGGTCGAGAAGCTCGTCATGCAGCAGACCCAGGAGCTAGAGCAGAGGCACAAGGAGGAACTCAATGCTCAGGCCCTGGTCCATGCCGGCAAGGTGAATGAACTGGAGCTAGAGCGGGAGGAGTTGAAGAAGGTGGCCTCGGAGCTGATGAAAGAGAGGGACACGACCAACCGTTCTTTGGCGGATGCCCAGGCCGCAGTCTCCGACAAGGCCAAGCTGCTCTCCAAGGCCGACGACTCCATGAACGACCTTAAGCTGAAGGCGGATGGCTTGGAGGGAAAGCTCTCGGTGGCCGGGGCTTGTGAGGAGACCCTGAACAAGGCCCTGGAGGAGGAGAAGTGGCTGCGGAGGGATGGCGCCGCCGAGTACGAGGAGTACGTGAAGGGCGTAAACCTATGGATCAGCCGCCTCGTCGACGTCGCGGGGAGGCTCACCGCGCAGCTAGCCGCCATGGGCCTGCCGGATGTCAGGTACTCCTAGGAGCCGAACGTGAGCCCCAATGCCAGGCTAACAATGTTCTTCGAGGGCATCCTCGGAGCCCTGGAGCGGCTCCGCTCCAACCGAGCGACCTCTCTGGCCAATGAGGCCCAGAAGCTTTTGCCGGGGCGCCCTGACCAAGGTCCTCACCAAGGTGGCATACTGGAACCCTCGCCGACGCGCTGGAGAGCCTGCCGGAGGACGTGGACCTTGCGGCGCTCGAGGAGCGTATCGAGCCCATCATCAGCTGCATCGATGGAGTCCAGAGGGTGGAGGGCCAGCGCCGGGATTAGGCACCCCGTTTCTCATCGCCGCTGCGGGTTCATGACCAAGACAATTTTATCTTAAGTTAGAACTGCGGCAACAATTGATGTAATATAACTCTACAGTACTTTAAGGCGAAGCATGCTATCTTCCTGTGTTGATCTTTCTTTGTATGTATGCCCCGTATGCCCAGTGGGATAGGTTTGCCGCCGCGTAAATCCATGCTATGGCGCTTCGAGGACGGATCCTTAGCAGCCTGTCGGGATGGCGCTTGCTGCCGGACAAACTACCTTGCCTCTCTCAGCGCGGCCGCTTGAACTGTTCAGCGGACTCGAAACAGAACAAGGACGATGCTAATAGTGGGCAGGTCACCTTGCTGTTCTCAGCACGGCTGCTCGAACTGTTGAGTAGACTTGGAACTGAACAAGGGCGTTGCCAATAGCGGAAGGGCCCCATTATGTACAGGTTTTCCATACAAAGAGCGAGACCTTTCGAGGAGAATAACCTTATAATAAAAGGAATTGCTAAAAGTTTTGCGTGACTTAGCTTTTCGGTCGCCACGCAGATGGTTGTTGCGGCTGCGGACAGCACCGCTCTGCCTAGCCGATGGCACCAGAGCGTGGCTGATCGCCGTCACCTTCCTCTCCCGAGCCATCGCGACGAGGGAGCCGATGAGCTGACTCCAAAACCAGATTTTCATAGCTTGCGCCCCCTACCTGGCGCGCCAAAGATGTCGGTGGGAACGACACCTATGGGATCACGGGGATCCCTTCTATGGTTGGCGGGCGCGGGGCTATGGAAAGAGCGGGTTTGGAAGATTAACATGGGGAGTTTAACCAGGTTCGGGCCGCGAGTGATGCGTAATACCCTACTCCTGCTGGTTTGTGTTTATCTGGTGTTCTTGGACTAGCTACAAAGCGTTCCCGGTCCAAAAAGTCTGAATCCTCCTCCAGTATGCCTCGGGCCTCCTTTTATAGCCAAAGGGTTCGCCACAGTGGCACACAGGAGGTGGAAAGTTTGTACTGTACACAAGTCTATCGTCTAGCATCATAGGACAAACGCATTTAATGTGTTGCTGACGTGCCCTGTCACTTTATCGGGGACGACAAGGAAACTCGTCCCGTTCACCGCCGCTTCGCCTCGCTCCGACGCGCGTCCAGGCTGACTAGGCGTGCAGCGCCACGCTGGCTGGCTGGCTGCTGAGTTGGTGCAGTGGCAGTGTCTTCACGAAGATCCGCATGCCACCACGCAGGTGCTTGCTGAGTTGGCCTGGAAATTGCTCGTCGCCACACAGGTGCCTGCCTTGTTGGCGGGTTAACTGCTGTGTTGGAACAGCGGTGGAGCCTTGGCAGGTGGGGGCCTGGCTGCGGCCCCGCATATGTCCCCGACAAGGGGCTTGCCGGGGCCCCGGCAAGGGCCTTGTCGGGGTCTCGTAGGCGTCCCCGACAAGGGTCTTGCCGGGGGTCTTCTGAGCGTCCCCGGCAAGGACCTTGTCGGGGTTTCCGTCTTCTGGTTCTCATCTAGTATTGTATGTCCTTGGTCTTCACAAAGATCAGCATGCCACCATGCAGGCGCCTCCCGAGCCTTGGTTCCAATGTTGTCGAGGGTGTCGGAACTCTTAGGCTCAAGGGTGGCGGCTCTGCTGGTGTTGGGCAAGTTGCCCCGGCAAAGGCCCTTGCCGGAACTACGTAGGCTGCCCCGGCAAGGCTCTTGCCGGGGAGAGCCCACCTTGTCCCTTCGCTCCTCGCGCCTCTGTCTTGGCGTTGCTCTGGTAGTCTTGTGTCTTCGCTTCCTCTGCCCCGCCAAGCATGGCCGAGGGCATGTGGTTGTGACTGCCCGCGCACAAGTAGGGTACAAAAAGGACTCCTACTTTTGTACTCCGACAGAAATGGAGAGGATCCTATGAAGAAAATGAGGGGAAAACACAAGAGAAAGACACTCAAATCAATGAGAACAACCACACATGTGCTAGATCAATGAACATAACGAGTGATACAAGATCCAAAGGCAACGACGGACGATACACGAGGCGGTAGTTATTCTCCGTGAGGAGATCTTGAGGGTTCTTCCCGTGAGAGGTCTTGAATCCACTTGGGGGAACTTCTCCGTAGAGGTCATGATCTCCTATGGAGAAGGTATCAAGTGGATGAGCAAAGCTCTGTCTCTCAAATGAGCTAATCCTTTGCTAACCCTAGAAAGAGGGAGGAGGTGGAGTATATATACTCTAAGTGGGTGAAGCGGTACATGGGCCTCGTCCCAACACACTGTGCGTACACAGGCATTGGTTGTTCGGCAGCTACCGGACGTCCGGTGGCTCGTGAGGGTCCGAACGTCCGTTAGTAGTCAGACGTCCGACATTTCGGCTCGGATCAGGCAGGGTCGGATTTCCGGAGGTGGTCGGTCGTCCGGTCATCAATCATCCAAGGTCTCGGATTTCCATTAATTTCCCTTCTATTGGGTGACACCGGTCATCTAGAGGGGCTCGGTCATCCGGTGTCTGGGAGGTGTCGGGCGTCTGGTCCACGTCGGTCATCCAGCCGTTGTAGCGTTCACTCGCTGGGACTTGGTTGTCTGCCTGGCGCTTCAGGCGTCGAACGTCCGGCCTGGTCTGGTCATCCGGTGGTTGGAGATTTTCTGGCATCTCTTCTTCTTGTTCCTTGTACTTGGTGTCCTCGCTAGCTCGTCTGTTGGATGTAGGGTTCCGTGGCTTCCCTCTATGTACCTGATCACACATAGGGTTTCACTTGAGGTAGTAGCCATGTCCCACAAGTGGCAAGTGGTAGTTCAGAGAGGAGCGAGTTCATCTTAGTCGCGATAGCCCTTGCTCGAGCTCTTGTCTTAGGTCCAAGTAGTGTCGTGGGAGACGCATGTAGGTCCATGGGGATGACCGTGGGATTCTCCGCATCAAAGGTATGGCCAAGTCAGTGGCCGACGCAGCTGTAACAAACAAGGTCAGTATCGGCCTTCATCCACATGATCATGCTTTGTTATGTTTTGCTACTTATATTGTTATACATTTTTGAATAAATGTTTATGAAGCTATTGTATTGCTATCATTTCCTGTCACAATAGTGAAGATGATTATATTTGTGAGCATATGTTTAATCAACTAGTACCACTATTATATCCATCACACTTTTTCTATATTTATGCAGACAGGGATGCTCAGCTTGATTTCAGTGGAACTGCAAAAAATGTTTAGATGGTTCGTGTCCTCCATAATACTTCATCAAGAACAATACATCGAATGGTTCTCTAATCATTTGTTGTCACCTTGAGCCACCAGACTATCTACTTGAAAGGAGCTGCCAATGTCTTGAAGGCCTTGCAACATATAATATACGGATTCCACCATGCTACGCAAGACATTGGCATTAGATATTTTGAATGGGAAAACCTTGTCAAAGTTTAACCATTGATGTTACTAAGAAGTCATTAGTTTGATATTTTGGAATTGGAAAACCTTGTCAAATTTTGCTCATTGATGTTAGCCAGAAGACATGCATTTGATATTTTGGAATGGGACACCCTTTGCCATGAGCAGCGTCGATCGTTTTTTCTAATTCCTGTATTCATGAGTAGCGTCGATTGTATTTTAAGAGTTTGTTCTGAATGTTGTCTATGAAATGCCAGGTCTTGTGAGTTTGATTGCAAAATTGAGCTTCGAATGCTGTGGCACACGGCATCACGAGCTGTTCACTACATATTGTTTTTCATGTTGATCTAATGCTAGTGATTTGCATGTTAAGAAGTTCATCGTCTTCTGTTGTTTCAGCACTTCAGAAGTTCATCGTCTTATGTTTCATTCATAGCCTATACAACAACTACTACCTCCATCCTGGTTTATTAGTCCCCTTCGCATTTTGTGCTAAATTTTTACATTAGATTTAACTAAAAAAATGTTAACGCATTTAACCAAAAATAATATCACTGAAAACTATGTTGAAATACAAATCCAACGACATAATTTTGTGTGAAATGCATTATTATTTTCTTAGTTAAATTTATGATCAAAGTTTGGCACAAAATAATAAAGGGACCAATAAACCAGGACGAAGGTAGTAGTTCAGGTAGGCTAGAGGTGAAACCATATGATCTTCCGACCAACTCATCTTCTTACTGTGTCATGCATAACCTATGTTATAAAATATAAATGTACGAAATAACTTAAATTCTCCGGCCTTGCTGTTGTAAGAGCATCTACTGCCTCCTTTTTCTTTTTAGAAACTAGAGCATCTATAGCCGGACGCCCCTAACCCGCCTCAAACAACAGGGTGGACGACCCGATTATGAAATTCGACCCAAACGGGCTCCTCAAATGGGCGTCAAACACCCAGGCCGACCGGCACCCCTCATATACAGTCCAAATATGGGGCAGATATGGGGTGCCCGGGCGCGTCCGCCATGTCGGACCGACGTCAGGGTCCCAGCAGGATCGCCCAAAAACCCGGTGGTCTGACGGACGTGTCCTCCGGTGGGGGTGTGAATGGTGCATGGTGCCAGTCCGGCTCGTCACGCAAGGACAATAAATTCTCCCACTCCGGCACCCTTCCAACGCTCTCCGGCTTCACCATGACCAAGAAGAACATAACCACCTATGCTTTGCTCATGCCAGAGTATCGATACCAGATCGAGCAGGAGATCCTGGCGAGGCGCGCGGCCCGCATCGCTTCTGGACTATCTCCGGACTAGCGGGAGCTGGAGAAGGAGGAGCTAGCGGAGGAGGAGGAGGGAGAGGAGCAACAGCCAGCTCCGACTAATGTGGTGGATCCGGAATACAAGGAGGAGGCAGAGCAGCCGAAGCAGGAGCTGGCGCCGGCTCTGGGCATCAACACGGAGGACACAGAGGTGCAGTTTTCCATCACCTGTGCAGACGAGACGGCGGAGCAGAATGCCATACTAGAGTCCATCTAGGATGAGGCCTATGTGGAAGCCAACCAGCGCTTCATCCGGCAGGAACAGGCGGCGATTGACGCCCTCTTCGACGAGGTCGAAGAGGATATGGATGCAGAGTAATCGGAGGAGCCGTAGCTGCCGCTGTTGGCCATGTACCTGACGCTGGGCACGGAGATAGTGGACATCTCCTATGATGACTAGGCTACTTATTCTATGTAGTACTTTGGCTTTTTCATTTGCATGCTTTTGTATGGATTTAAGATTTCTAGTATGAGGTATTCGGATGCAGAATTTGAGCCTTGACCGGTCAGTGTCCAGCTGTAGATGCATTAAGCTGCTACACAACACAGGTCTTCTATTCTAATCCCGTCTCTTTTTTTTTCTTTTTACCGATTAGTCCCGTCTTCTTCGTCTGCGAGCTCGCTGAGCTCAGTGAAGAGGACCAGACAATGGACGAGGCTTCTAACCAAGATCCGGCGCCATCGTTCGCATGGGTTCATGTTGTGTTCACCATAGAGCAGGTGCAGTTGCACTTCGACACCGTAATGGCGGAAGAGCTACCAGCACCGGTGGTCTTGGCGTTCCGGCAACCACAGGAGGACCAGTGCTACAACCTCCATCTCCTCAACGAGCGCCAGCATATTCAGGGACAAATCACCAGCTAACAGGAGAACGACACTGTTGTCGCGGACAAGCTAGCTGATGATCCTGGCTTCCTGGATGAGCATTGGGCGATGTACCAGACCATCTATAGGGCTCGTGAGGGTCTCTCCATCGTCCTTCGCCTTGTTGCGCTCGCGGTGGCGCCTCTATGTCGCGTTGTCAATATGGTCAACAAACGAGGGGAATCAGGAGATGACTGTACTTGGAGAGGATGATAGTAGGGACCCACCAGGACCATGGCCGTATGTGGGCAAGTGCCTCCTTATTAGAACTACAAGAAAAAAATTCTTCCTTTTGGGTTTCTGACATATAGGTCCCAACAATTGTCTAAGTATAGTCAATAAAAGAGAGAATTAGACAAGAAGCGACATTTTTTAGGGGTGAGCGGTATTTTTTTAGCGATGTTTTTTGTTGTTATTGAGAGGAGCATGGTATCAACTTGGCGGGCTATGGCCCACTAGCCCAGGCTATTATTTTATGTCGACCAAGCCTAGATATTAATTTTTCTATGTGAAAATGTCTATCCCAGCTTTACACTTTTTGAGGAATACCCGATGCTGGCCATCTTGTTATTCTCGGCCCTGCTGGGCTGCAAATCTTTCCTAGGAGGGATGCATTCGGCTTGCTAAGAAATGGGCTATAAGAAATAATAAATGGGTGTAAATATAAAAAAATGCATCGAACCGGTAATCAAGTTCAAAATTAGTTTTTTTTTATTTTGATTTTTATAATTTCATTACTTCTTGCGTGAGGAAAATTTCGTTGAATTTTTACCTAATATAAATGTATTTTACAATTAGATTGAATATGACTCAAAATTTTGGGATAAAAAATAGTTCAGATCCCATCAAAATGGAAATTTGGTTGAAATTATTAACCGTGGTGCTAGCAAGAAAATGGGATTTAATGTCAACAAACAACAAATGGGCTGCAGTAAATTCCATTAGAATGAAAAAATGGGCTATAAATTATTAAAACTAGCAAATGGGCTATATGTTCTCCGCCACAGATGTGATGCTCACTTGTGGGCCTACTAATTTGACACGTACGCAAGGCTTTGTCAGCTTATAGTCAACACATGATTCTAGTAGGCTGTCGTGCTTCTTCAATCTCGGATATTCTTGCTTCAGCCGCCCAAACCACCGCCAGCGGTACCGACCGCTCCTGCCTCCCGTGGCCGGCAAGGCTGCCACACAGGCCTCACTGGTGCACCCTACTCCCATTGATGTCCAGGATATTTCTCTACTCACCCACACCTCTTATTATTCTCCGGCGATGGCAGCCTCACACTACAGCTGAATCAGTGAACCCTCGTACTCCCCTCCTCATGGGCATCCACACTGTTGTGTCTTTGCCGGCTTCGAGTCGTTCCCTTCCTAGGCCTCGCCGTCGTCCACCACTTTGGTTCTCTCGGCGTGACAGTCCACTTTGTTAACAAACGACATCCATCGGTAGAGGGATATACATGGAGAGGCTGACAGTATGGATCCGCATGGTCCATGGCCGCATGCAAAGAAAGTGCGTCCTTATTATGCGAAAGACAAATGATTCCCCCTGAAAGGTTTGACCCACAATTAATATCTTTGTACGCAAGGAAGTGCCTCCTTATTATGCGGAAAAAAGTTCCGTCTCCATGATAGCTGGGACCCACCAGCTACATCTTTGCCCGCAAGGAAGTTCCTCCTTATTACGCGCAGAAAAATGATTCGTCCCCCTGCTAGCTAGACCCACCCGACTTGGAGGCTGACTTATGGGCCTACTAAGTTGACGCGTATGCAGGGCTTTGTCAACTTAGTCAGTAGAAGATATTAGCTGCAGTGACTGTAGGATGTTAATCCAATGGCCGTGTTGCTTCTTCAACCTCTGGTCTTCTTGCTCCAGCCGAACAAACTAGTGCCGGCCATACCGCCTACTTCTGCCTCCCGTGGCGAGTTGTGCTACCGCGCAGGCCTCACCGCTCGACCCTACTCCCATCACTGGCCTGGCCATCCCTCTACTCACCCACACCTCCTGTTCTTTGGCGATGGCAAACGAACCAGTAAACCCTCGTACTCCCCTCCGCGTGGAAAACAACTGCAGAGTCTTTTCCAGCTCTGGGTTGTTCCCTTCCTAGGCCTCGCTGTCGTCCATTGCCTTGGTGCTCTCAGTGCAGTGTGGTCACTGAACGACATCCATCAGAAGAGGACTGTATGTGGAGAGGCTGACGGCTGGGTCCATAGGCACACGCAAGGAAGTGCCTCCTTATTACGTGAAAATAATAATTCGTCCACCTCATAGCGCGGACCCACCGTAAGGGCCTCTGTATTTTGTGAAAAATGGTTTCCCCCTGACAGCTAGGACCCACTAGCTATATCTTCGCACGGAAGGAAGTGCCTCTTTACACCCTGGTAGCTGGGACTGGCTAAGTCAAAGCATACATAGCGCTATCTATCTGGTCATGAATGTGTACGTACATAGTGGCCGATTGGTCTCTCTACAGCGATGAACCATGGCCGAGTAAGGATAGCGACATGTGTCGTAGTACAGCCGCCGACGTAGCATGTCATGCAGTCCTGTCTATATCGTGTTCATCGGGAGGGGTGTGGCGTACCACAAAACGGAGGAAACAGACTTCTCTTCGAGCGTCTACGGCCAAAACAGGGTCTTGTACATCGGGAGGGATGTGGCGTACCGCAAAACGGGACTCCATGGGATACTGTTCATCCACCGTCTACTTCCTCGCTCTAGCCTCCACGGGCTACTGTTCATCCATCACCGACTTCCTCCAGCCTCCGCTGGCTACTACTGGTACAACGAGTTGCTATACAAATGGTTTTTAACCCATTTTCGCTGCGACGTTTTGAACCGGCGCCTAGTGAGTGTGGGTGATAGGGGTGTCCTTCGCACACAACCCAGAAACCGTCGAGAATAGGCCCTTCAGTCACACGCGCTACGAAAAATGAGCTCGTGTGCAATCGATCTAGCCATCGCATACAATTGTACAGGCCCAATCGTTTTCGTTTGTAAGTACATCCCACACAGTAAATCCTAGAGAAACGTTTCCCTTCGTATGTACATCCCACATAGTCAATAAATGGAATATGTTTCCGTTTGTATGTACATCCCACATTGTCAATCTAATAAGAATGTGCCATTATATATACATCCCACACGATGAATCCCAGAAAAACGTTTCTGTTTGCACCTACATCACACACAATTTTGCCCATCAAATTGTCTGTGATAGCATTGCCATTGTAGACGATATTAACAATTTTATCGTTCGCGTTATTGAATGCATCACGCACGGTGCATCGAAGAAACTATGTGGCATAGGCTGTGCATCACACACACACTTTTTATGTGGAAAACGTTTGCGCAAGGTGGCTTAACGCAAACGGTTTTCAAGAGGAAGTCGTATGTGATTGTTCATTGATCCAACACTTTTTCTTCCCTAGAACAAGAATTAAGCCACCATATGAATCAATCATTAGGGCAACCTATGGGGCAAAAGCTAAAGATGACAATACTTGAATGTATGCACTATGCCTAGCTAGGGGCATAAAACGATAGCTCTTGTTGGGAGGCAATCCAATGAATAAAATATTTTTTCTCTTGTTCTTTCTGTTTTTGTGTGTTCACACCATTATGATACTGTTATGATTGTGTTTTTTATTTTTTTAATTAGTGTTTGTGCCAAGTAAAGCCTTTAGGATCATGTTGGGTGATAGTTGATTTGATCCTATTGAAAAACATAAACTTTTGCGTCTAGTAGCTGAATTTGTAAAAATCACTGAAGCGACGAAAAATTATGAATTTTTTACACAAGATTGATATACAAATTTCCTACGTTGTCCTAAGTTTTCAGAATTTTTGGAGTTACATAACTATGGACAAAGTCCAGATTACTACAAATTGTTCTGTTTTTGACAGATTTCATTTTTGTTGCATTGTGTGCTTATTTTGATGAATCTATGGATTGTATCGGGGGTTTTGCTTTATTATACTAACGGGTCTCACGAAGGTTTTGTTGAGTTTTCTGTGATTGAAGTTTTCATGTTCTGGGTGAGATCACGATGGATGAAGGAATAATGAGTGAAAAGAGCCTAAGCTTGGGGATGTCCATGGCACCCCCAAGGTAATATTCAAGGAGAACCAAGGAACTAAGCTTGGGGATGCCCCGGAAGGCATCCCCTCTTTCTTCCAACGACCATCAGTAATTTTACTTGGAGCTATATTTTTATTCGTCACATATCATGAGTTTTGCTTGGAGCGTCTTGTATTAAATGAGCCTTTGCTTGTTTTCATTTTTAGTTTGTCGCAATCATCCTTGCTGGGCACACCAATTTGAGAAAGCCATAATGATGCTATGATTTTTTAGAATTGCTCTATGTGCTTCACTTAAATTTTTTGAGCTATGGAATTGCTCTAGTGCTTCCCTTATATCTTTTTTAGCACGGTGGTGCTTTAATTTTTGAAGAAATTCTCTCATGCTTCACTTATATTATTTTGAGAGATGTAGAAATTTATTTATGCTCATGTTCTTCACTTAAATTTATTTGAGAGCTTGTTATAAGCAATGGTAATATATTAAACTAGTCCCAAAGTGGTAGATATCCAATAGGGATATAATAAAAACTTTCATGAAGATTCTTGGATATTATAAACTTGATTCTTTGTAATAGTTTTGAGATATGACGATAGTAATATGTGAGTCATGTTGGTGAGTAATTATGCTTTAGTAAGAATATTGGTGTTAAGGTTTGTGATTCCCAATGCAAGCACAAAAGTCAATAGTTATGCAATGAAATTACATCCTACTTATGGTGCATTATTCGGTGTTAGTTATGCTTAATGCTTGTGTATGATTGTTTTAGTTTTTTGGTTGGTTGCTTCTCAATCTATTTGCTAGCCTTTCCTTGAACTAAGTGGGAATACTACTTGTGTATCCAAAATCCTTAAACCAAGTTGTGCCATATGAGTCCAGCATACCTACCTATATGTGATATTTTCATGCCGTTCCAAGTAAATTTGTATGTGCCAACTCTAATTTTCAAAGTGAATTTCCTTTTTGTGTGCCCGTACCACTCATGAAGCATGCTAGACGTGTTATTCTCAAGATGAGTGTTTATTCACTTGTCATTGCAAGAGAGTGTGGCGGTAATAAGGATGCCCAGTCTCGAAATGAAAAAATAAATTTACTTTATGTTGTCAAATAATAAATTCCTTGGAAAGTGTTGGTATGGAAGGCACCCATGGATACGGCTAGCCATGGATTGTGAAAGAATGGTGGAAAAAGGAATAAACTTTATTTATGTTTGGGAACCGCCTATGATGTATCTATCATGGAAAGTTTTGGGAATTCTCGGTCGTTTTGGTCGACGGGAAAAGTATGCCTCTCAAAATATTTTTATCTCTCAATTTAAGCTTTGAGCTCTGGCACCTCTAAAAATCTCTGCTTCCCTCTGCGAAGGGCCTATCTATTTACTTTATGCATATTTTATTTTTAATTTGAGTCACCATCTTCTCTTATAAAAGCACCAACTAGGGGATCACTATGATCATACTTGTGCATTGGATGTAGCTAATATTCGAGTGTGTTTCATGAATGGATCAATGATTGAGCATGATGGGCTAGGGATAACTTTCTTTAGTGTCGATATTTTGGAAGACATGGTTGCCTGTTGATATGCTTGAGTATTGAAATCTTCATGTCAAATATAGACTATTGCTTTGAATCATTTAGAAAGTCCAAATGTCCATGCTACAAAAGAAAAGAATATGTGATGAACATGTTAGGCAGCATTCCACATAAAAAATTATGTTTTTATCATTTACCTACTCGAGGACGAGCAGGAATTAAGCTTGGGGATCCTGATATGTCTCCAACGTATCTATAATTTTTTATTGTTCCATATTATTATATTATCATTATTGGATGTTTTATATTCATTTTGTAGCAACTTTATATCATTTTTTGGGGCTAACCTATTGATATAGTGCCCAGTGCCAGTTGTTGTCTTTTGGTTGTTCTTTTACTTCGCAGAATATCCATATCAAACTGAGTCCAAACACAGCGAAACTTTTTTGACATTGTTTCTTCCCAGAAGACAACTATCGTGAGGGTTTATATAGCAGGACGGTAAGCATTGGGATTTTGGGGTATTTTGCCACGGTAGGAAGCTTGCGCGGCTATGCGCGGGTACCTGCACGATTGTGTGGGAACAAGCTCACCGGTGATTCATTGGTGCCATATCGAGCCACCGTTTGGCCAAAAGAACGCCCCTGCGCGCTACTCAGGCTATCGCTCGAAGTCGTCTGCGGTAGCGAGTTCACAAGACGTGCGAGAGGAGGACGAAACGTGACGTACACATACGCTTAATTAAAAAAGTTTGCGATTTTATTATCTACTACTCCCATCCTGGTTTGTAAGTCCTCTTTATATTTTTGTGCCAAATTTTGACTAGAGATTTAACAAATAGTATACGAATGCATGTCGTCAAAGATTATATCGTTGGGCTCGTATTTGAACATAGTTTCCAATTATATTATTTTCCATAACATGCATTAAAATTTTGTTAGTTAAATTTATGGTCAAAATATGGCACATAATATAAAGGGGACTAGTAGACCAAGACGGAGGTAGTAGCACACGGGCGCTCTCAGCACAGCACCGCAAATGATTGTTCGACCACCATGTGATGTGGAACGCGACGTAGTTTGACATCATGTCACCGACTCGCAACTGTCGGCCAGCTTGTAGACGAACATTCCCTCCGTGTTCAACTGCTCTATGCATGTGGTTGCTCGCAGTAGAGGCTGCCGCGGCGCGCTCTGCTCTTGCGTCCCTCCATGCGTGCTGCCTGTTTTTGGGGCCGACACATGATCACGTACGTTAGTGTTTCCCTTATGCATGCGGTTGCGCCGGGCGCGGTGCCACGATGCAGTTACCCGTTGCAAAAACTTCCATGTGGATGTGCCAAGAATCCAGGCCGCCCGAGCCCCATTTATTCCCACGGCGATTTACCTTCATCTCTCACGCCACAGGACACAATAAGCACACCCACGATGACACATACAGAGAGGACATCCGGTGGTTCCAATGGCGCTCCCAGCGGCCAACGATGACAACGAGGGGATGTTCACCACGCATCACATAGTGTACACCCACCTGACGAGGAAGGACCTCTCGTTAGTGTACACGAACGAGCCGGTCTCGGTGGAGAGCTCCATCCAAACTATGGAGCAGTTGCTTGCTAAGGACAAGTACCATGTGGTAGGCTTTGACCTCTAGTTCACCCGCGGTCGTGCCAGGCAAGATCAGAAGGTTATCGTCGCCCAGTTGTGTGTGCGACATGACATCCTCATCTACCACTACCACCTGTCCACAAGGCCTTGCGAGTGTTTCGCCAGGTTTATCAACAATACCGACTAAAGTTTCGCTATGGTGGACACCGCCAACGATCTAAAAGCACTTGATGTTTCGTGCCTGACCTGCCAGAATCTTATCAACATCCGTGACCACTACAAGGTCTGGGGCAACACCAAGAACAAACATAACTCCCTGGTTGACCTCGCATCGGCCATTATCAACCCGTACTACATGAAGATGAAGGATGAGAGGAAGAAGGACAAGAACGCCTGGCACAGCTCCTGGGATAAGAGACTGGATGAAGAACACGTGCAGTACGCGGCCAAGGACGTGTACACAAGCTACGAGATGTACATGCAGATCGTTGACATGAGGAAGTGGCTACGTCCTGCCCTAGACGAGGGATCGAGCCACAGAGTAGTGGCGAGAGCGTCACAAGAAGTAGATGACTAGATGATCGTTTCTCCTAGTTTAGAATGCATGCAATTGTTTATTGAGCTGCGTGCGAATGATCTCTATAGTCACTTATGTAATTGGATGTTTATTTTAGTTATATATATGTTGTTCTTCTGTAGACAGAGAAAATCACACAACTTATTAGCAGCAATCATTTGTGTTATTATTGGTCTTCGCACACATTTATGATCACAGACATGTTTGTCGCGTATCACACACATCTGTTGGGGAACGTAGTAATTTCAAAAAAATTCCTACGCACACGCAAGATCATGGTGATGCATAGCAACAAGAGGGGAGAGTGTTGTCCACGTACCCTCGTAGACCGAAAGCGGAAGCGTCAGCACAACGCGGTTGATGTAGTCGTACGTCTTCACGATCCGGCCGATCAAGTACCGAACGCACGGCACCTCCGAGTTCAGCACACGTTCAGCCCGATGACGTCCTTCGAACTCCGATCTAGCCGAGTGTTGAGGGAGAGTTTCACAAGACGACGGCGCGTGGTGGCGATGATGATGTTCTACGAAGCAAGGCTTCGCCTAAGCACCGCTACAGTATTACCGAGGTGGACTATGGTGGAGGGGGGCACCGCACACGGCTAAAAGATCAAACGATCAATTGTTGTCTCTTTGGGGTGCCCCCCTGCCCCCGTATATAAAGGAGCAAGGGGGGGTGCGGCCGGCCAAGGGGAGAGGCGCGCCGGAGGAGTCCTACTCTTACCGAGAGTAGGACTTCCCCCCCCCCCCTTCCATGTTGGACTAGCAGAGAGGGGGAAGAGGTGGAGGGGAGGAAGGAAAGGGGGGGAGCCCCCCTCTCCTTGTCCTATTCGGACTAGGGGGGAGGGGCGCGCGGCCTTCCCTGGCCTCCTCTCCTCTCTTCCACCAAGGCCCACTAAGGCCCATTAAGTTGCCGGGGGGGTTCCGGTAACCTCCCGGTACTTCGATAAAATCCCGATTTCACCCGGAACACTTCCGATATCCAAACATAGGCTTCCAATATATCAATCTTCATGTCTCGACCATTTCGAGACTCCTAGTCATGTCCGTGATCACATCCGGGACTCCGAACAACCTTTCGTACATCAAAACATATAAACTCATAATATAACTGTCATCGTAACGTTAAGCGTGCGGACCGTACGGGTTCGAGAACTATGTAGGCATGACCGAGACATGTCTCCGGTCAATAACCAATAGCGGAACCTGGATGCTCATATTGGCTCCCACATATTCTACGAAGATCTTTATCGGTTAGACCGCATAACAACATACATTGTTCCCTTTGTCATAGGTATGTTACTTGCCCGAGATTCGATCGTCGGTATCTCAATACCTAGTTCAATCTCGTTACCGGCAAGTCTCTTTACTCGTTCCTTAATACATCATCCCTCAACTAACTCATTAGTTACAATGCTTGCAAGGCTTAAGTGATGTGCATTACCGAGTGGGCCCAGAGATACCTCTCCGACAATCGGAGTGACAAATCCTAATCTTGAAATACGCCAACCCAACAAGTACCTTCAGAGACACCTGTAGAGCACCTTCATAATCACCCAGTTACGTTGTGACGTTTGGTAGCACACAAAGTGTTCCTCCGGTAAACGTGAGTTGCATAATCTCATAGTCATAGGAACATGTATAAGTCATGAAGAAAGCAATAGCAACATACTAAATGATCAAGTGCTAAGCTAACGGAATGGGTCAAGTCAATCACATCATTTTCCTAATGATGTGATCCCGTTAATCAAATGACAACTCATGTCTATGGTTAGGAAACATAACCATCTTAGATTAATGAGCTAGTCAAGTAAAGGCATACTAGTGACACTCTGTTTGTCTATGTATTCACACATGTATTATGTTTCCGGTTAATACAATTCTAGCTTGAATAATAAACATTTATCATGATATAAGGAAATGAATAATAACTTTATTATTGCCTCTAGGGCATATTTCCTCCAGTCTCCCACTTGCACTAGAGTCAATAATCTAGTTCACATCGCCATGTGATTTAACATCAATAGTTCACATCTTTATGTGGTTAACACCTATAGTTCTTATCGACATGTGACCAACACCCAAAGGGTTTACTAGAGTCAGCAATCTAGTTCACATCGCTATGTGATTAACACCCAAAGAGTACTAAGGTGTGATCATGTTTTGCTTGTGAGATAATTTTAGTCAACGGGTCTGTCACATTCAGATCCGTAAGTATTTTGCAAATTTCTATGTCTACAATGCTCTGCACTGAGCTACTCTAGCTAATTGCTCCCACTTTCAATATGCATCTAGACCGAGACTTAGAGTCATCTAGATTAGTGTCAAAACTTGCATCGACGTAACCCTTTACGATGAACCTTTTGTCACTTCCATAATCGAGAAACATATCCTTATTCCACTAAGGATAATTTTGACCGCTGTCCATTGATCTACTCCTAGATCAGTATTGTACTCCCATGCCAAACTCAGTGGTAGGGTATACAATAGATCTGGTACACAGCATGGCATACTTTGTAGAACCTATGGCTGAGGCATAGGGAATGACTTTCATTCTCTTTCTATCTTCTGCCGTGGTCAGGCTTTGAGTCTTACTCAATTTCACACCTTGTAACATAGGCAAGAACTATTTCTTTGACTGTTCCATTTTGAACTACTTCAAAATCTTATCAAGGTATGTACTCATTGAAAAAACTTATCAAGTGTCTTGATCTATCTCTATAGATCTTGATGCTCAATATGTAAGCAGCTTCACCGAGGTCTTTCTTTGAAAAATACTCCTTTCAAACACTCCTTTATGCTTTGCAGAATAATTCTACATTATTTCCGATCAACTATATGTCATTCACATATACTTATGAGAAATGATGTAGTGCTCCCACTCACTTTCTTGTAAATACAGGCTTCACCGCAAGTCTGTATAAAACTATATGCTTTGATCAACTTATCAAAGCGTATATTTTAACTCCGAGATGCTTGCACCAGTCCATAGATGGATCGCTGGAGCTTGCATATTTTGTTAGGACCTTTAGGATTGACAACAAAACATTTTGGTTGCATCATATACAACTCTTCTTTAATAAATCCATTAAGGAATGCAGTTTTGTTTATCCATTTGCCAGATTTCATAAAATGCGGCAGTTGCCAACATGATTCGGACAGACTTAAGCATAGATATGAGTGAGAAAATCTCATCGTAGTCAACACCTTGAACTTGTCAAAAACCTTTTGCGACAATTCTCTACTTTGTAGATAGTAACACTACTATCAGCGTCCGTCTTCCTCTTGAAGATCCATTTAATCTCAATGGCTCACCAATCATCGGGCAAGTCAATCAAAGTCCATACTTTGTTCTCATACATGGATCTCCATCTCAGATTTCATGGCCTCAAGCCATTTTGCGGAATCTGGGCTCACCATCGCTTCTTCATAGTTCGTAGGTTAGTCATGGTCTAGTAACATAACTTCCAGAACAGGATTACCATACCACTCTGGTGTGGATCTTACTCTGGTTGACCTATGAGGTTCAGTAATAACTTGATCTGAAGTTTCATGATCATCATCATTAACTTCCTCACTAATTGGTGTAGGTGTCGCAGAAACCGGTTTTTGCGATGAACTACTTTCCAATAAGGGAGTAGGTACAGTTACCTCATCAAGTTCTACTTTCCTCCCACTCACTTCTTTCGAGAGAAACTCCCTCTCTAGAAAATTTCCAATTTTAGCAACAAAAGTCTTGCCTTCGGATCTGTGATAGAAGGTGTACCCAACAGTCTCCTTTGGGTATCCTATGAAGACACATTTCTCTGATTTGGGTTTGAGCTTATCAGGATGAAACTTTTTCATATAAGCATTGTAGCCCCAAACTTTAAGAAACTACAACTTTGGTTTCTTGCCAAACCACAGTTCATAAGGCATCGTCTCAACGGATTTTGATGGTTCCCTATATGACGTGAATGTAGCTGTCTCTAATGCTGTCACAGCCCCAGATCAGCCCTAGAGCTTGCTTGTAACTAGTGGCATTGCATCCATGCATCATGTCTAAATTTCCATTAAATTTGAATTGGGGAATTGGAGAGCCTCAGGAATCATTTAAAATAAATGATCAACATTAAAAATTGCTTCAAATGTTTCCAAGGAAATGTTCCTTTTCAGCTTTGAAAAATATTGGCAAGAATAAAATTCAAACCAATATTTTTGGAGTATCAAACATTTTATTTTGGGCTTTTGAATTAATTCAATAACTACTTGCATTGGATATATATTTGACATATAAATAATATATGTCCAATAATTCTGAACATCTTATGTGGTTTGGTATATTTTAGTTCTAGCCACATAACCATTTTCAGGATTTTATAAAATGGTTTAGTATTTTACTAAACTAAAACAAAACAGAACAAAATAGAAAAACAAAAACACAAATAAAAAGAGAGAGAGAGGACTACACGGTGCTCACCTCTCAGCCCACAGCCCACTCCAGTGCCCAGCCCACCACCGCCTCCTTCCTGTCGCCTTCCTCCTCTGCCCGGGAGGGCCAGGCGCGTGCCCGGCGCACCGCCACCCGCCGCGCCACCTCCACCCTGCTCGCTTCACCCCGACGCTCTGGGCGCCTCCGAGCGCCACGCGACCCCGAACCTTCTCACTCTCTCCCGAACTCCTCCCCTCCTCTCTCGCTCTCTCTGCCGAACCCGGACGAGCTCGTCGCCATGCTTCGCCATACCCGCGGCCACAGCCGTCCCCAAGCCTCCACGACATGCCCCCGAGCTCCGCCATTGACCTCTACGCCGTCCCCGCCAAGCCACGCGAGCGGAAGCGCCCCTCAGCTTCGTCCCCGACCTCGTCTTCAATCTCCGGCCGCCGGCAACCTCGCCGTGGATTCGCGAGCTTCATACCCTCCTCGACCTCGCCGTTGCCTCTGCTGGATTCGCGGTGAGCTCGCCGTCGTTTCCCCTCATCTCTCTCTCTCTCACGCGCCCTGTAGCCGCCGCCCCGCGGGCACCCGAAGCCGCCGTCCGCCATGGCCGGCGAGCTCCGTGCCCCCGAGCACCTCTGCCTCGCCTAGCAGCTCCGACGTGCTCCCGCTGCCCTTTAGGTGCTGCCTAGCACCTCCGTTCACTCCCCTATGAGCTGCAACACCGCGCCCGCACTTAGCCGAGCTCCGGCCTCATTGCCGAGCTCGTGGCCGTCGCCTCCGGCCACCACAGCCCGGCTAGCACCACCTAACGACGCCGGCGAGGCACTCCGACGCGCTTAGCCGCAGCTCGAATCGTGCCTCGTGGGCGATTCCCGAGCCTCCGCCAGGCGTCTGGTGGTTGCCGGCTGACTGGACGCCGTGGATTAGCCCGGTTGACCGGGGTTTGACCCCCACAGGTCAGCGGCGTGTGGGCCCGCCTAATTAAACTTAGGATTAGGACTAACTAAAATTAGTTAGTCTAATGACTCGACACGTGGGTCCAAGCCACAGTTTGACTCTGGTCAACCCTGTCGACTTCTTGACGTCACACAGGTATCATCTTGACGCAAAGAAAGTAATTCTATAATTAAAATAAATTAGGAAATGATTTATAAATTTCAGAAAATACTCTAAACTTCTAAAATCATAGAAATTCAACCGTAACTCGGATTGAAATAATTTATATATGAAAATGATCAGAAAAATATGAAGAATCTGTTTATGCCATGATCATGCATGTTTGAACAAGTGAACCTCACTGAATAGGATGAATCATGATTAGGGTAACTTATGAAATAGCATTTGGAGTTGGAGTTCAACCTTGTTTGAATTCCACTTCAACTAACTTGGATTATTATTGCACTAGGTAAATTCAGTACCTTAATATGACATGTCATTCATGTGCATGTGCATTGCATTGATTGTGTTCTCTCTTGTTTGCGGTAATTGTCCCTTCCGTAGAGCGATGTCTTGGCGATGAGTTCGATGACACCGATGAAGAACTATATAAATCTTCGAAGTGCCGAGCAAGCAAAACCCCTTGTTCATTCCGATATAATCCCACTCTCTCGCTCCTGCTCTATTTTACTGCATTAGGACAACCACGACTCATGTGTTACTTGCTGCGGTAGCTGAACCCTTGATCCCTTGCATGACTGTCATTCCACAAGAATTAGATGAAACCCACTAGCATGAGTAGGAATTGTTTGAGCCATGTTGTGCCTACTCATTTATGCTTGTTTGTCATGCCTGCTACGCTTAGAGTTGAGTCGGTCTGATTCATCGGGAATGAATTGGAATTGTTATGAACATGTCCTATTGTGTGTGAGCTAAGTGTGTGAACACGATTTGGTAAAGGTAGCGGTGAGAGGCCATGTAGGAGTACATGGTGGGTTGTCTCATTGCAGCCGTCCTCGAGAACTGAGTTACGTGTTTGTGATCCATGATACAGCTTACTACCACGCATTGGGCCCAAACCAATGGACCCTCTCGGCTTCTTGACCACCCTTGTCCTCGGTCAGGGAGTTGCAAGTAGTTTCGTGTTTGTAGCATCTTGGGGCTGCACGCAACGCTGACCTTAGGGGTGGGTTGTTTGCGGTAGGCACCGTGGCCCGTGTACCGAGTGCCCGTTTGGTATCTCGGGAACCCTGCACACATCGTTCGGGGCTGTATGGGAAACCTCGGCGGACTCCTGCGGATGGAACCCGAATAGGCGATAAACCTGGACTAGGGACTTGAGTGTTTAGGTAGGCCGTGGCCGACACCCACGTTGGGCTTCCGCTTGAAGGTTGCCGAGTACATGTCGTAAACGGCGGTAAGTGGTGAGCGTGTGTGAAGAAGTACACCCTGCAGGGTTTAATATGATCTATTCGAATAGCCGTGTCCACGGAGAAGGACTTCGGGTTGCCTATATCAGTTCATAGACAAGTGAAAGTGGATACACTAAAATACGCAAGATAAGCGTGAGTGCTATGGATGGCGTTCTCGTGGGGAGGCGGAGCGGATCCATAGTGGTGTATTGATATGGTGAATATGTGGACTCGTGTGCGCCACCTCAAAAGAGTTACTTGCGATCGTAGTTCGGGATAGCCACCGAGTCAAATCTGGCTTGCTGCAATCAAACTCCACCACCCCTTTTGATAATGATGCATATGTAGTTAGATCGATGTAAGTCTTGCTGAGTACAATTGTACTCACGTTTGCTTATTTTATGTTTTGTAGAGGCGTCGGTCTCGCTAGTAGTTCCACGTGGACTTGACGTTTAGCTTGTTACCTCAGCTACGATCTTGTGCCTCGGCAGATCTGGTAGATAGTCGGCTCCTCAGCCTTTTTCATTTATAGTTGTCTGTACCCGCACATGTTTAGCTTCCGCTTGTGCTTTGACTTGTATGCTCGAGTGTTGGTTCATGAGACCCATGTTTGTAATATCTCGCTCTTCGGAGCCTAATGTATTATATCTGAGTCGTAGAGTTATGTTGTGATGCCACGTCGTATTTACACATATTGAGCATATCGTGTGTATGTTTGAAATGCTTGGTATGTGTGGGATCCGACAAACTAGTTGTTTATCCTTGGCAGCCTCTCATATGGGGAAATGTAGTCTCGTGCCTCCGGCGATAGTAGTCCGCTTCTGCCCGGTTCACGGAGTCCTGCTAGCCCAAAGACTACTGCTTGGACACTTGACTGGCGGCATGTGTTTCACTTCGTTCCTATGTCTGTCCCTTCGGGAAATGTCACGCGGTGTTATTCGAGTCCTGCCTAGCTCTGCTGTACCGGGATACCGGAGTCCTGTTAGCCCAGCTACAGCCCGAGTACATACGTTGATGACCGACATGCTCGATGTGATTCATGTATGCCTGTCCCCATAGGTTAGCGCCGCTTTGGGTTCACGACTAGCCATGTCGGCCCGGTTCTTTGTCATATGGATGCTAGCGACACTATCATATCGTGAGCCAAAAGACGCAAACGGTCCGGGCCATGGTAAGGCGACACCTGTGGAATACCGTCGTGAGGCCGCAAAGTGATATGATGTGTTACATGCTAGATCGGTGTGACCTAGGATCGGGTCCCGACAGCGTTGGTATCGAGCTTTGATCGCTGTAGGATTACCAAGCCAAACTGGTCAAGTTGAGTCTAGAAATGCTTTAGCTATGTAGGGAATTGATTGTGGAGGAACGTAAGGCTCTTTTTACTCCTTATACCTCATGGCCTTCTCGATCCGAGTCATCCTCTTCTCTTCTACGGGTTTAAGAACTAGGCTTCTCATCTATCTATCGGGATGACGTGTTACTAATCCATAGACCTTTAAGATTGTTGGTTTTAATCCCGCTCAGTTCCTACTACTCCTGTATGATAACCGTTGATCTCGAATCTTGTTATGATGTTGTTGAGTGGTTATGCCACCATTTTTGCAGGATGTCTCAAATCATTTTGAGCATTTACAGCCGTTATGTCTGTCCGAGTCATCCTGTGTCTCTAAATAGTCGATGCATTTGCAAATCATTTCCTTCGTTCCGATGTCCTTTTGGGCCAGATTAAGCACACTAACCACCGGTGGAGGTACTTTGTTGCCTCGACATATATGTTGGAACTATTATTATGACCCTAGGTGTTTAGGAAGTCACCTAGCAATTTAGCAATGCTTTTGTATCCCTAGTGTGATAATTATGGCCATCATTTTCGAAAGCATCCCGTGATGCCATGTAGTAATAGGTATTCTACTCACGGGTTTCAACCTGAGATTCATCCTACTTCATGTTGTTAGTATTTGCTAGTGCCTTTAGGATATTAGTAACCTTTGCGATAGTCCTCGAAGTCCGTGGTATTCTCCTTCTTCCAAATACCATGAACTAATTATGGCAGCAGTTCTTTTAAACCAAAACATCACAATAAGAGTGCTCTTGAGAAGTACTCCATTCATAATTGTGAATCTGCCAATTCTACCTTTCTGCATGGATTATCCGGAAGAAATGTTGAGCTTGCTCGACATACTAATCTGTGCATCCACAACTCAGAAAATTATATGTTCCTTTGAGTTGTTCTCTTAGATGCCTTCCGACCTTCATCTATCAATTGATAGCCAAGGGTATGTGTGCATTTGTGCTCATCGATGCATTTTATCCTTGTGGTCCGTCAAGCCATTCTACTCCGGAATGACTAGGAGAGACAAACTCCAGTACCTCATCCATTTCTAGGATTGGGTCAAAGTAGTTGTATCCCGCAGATCAAAACGCCAATTCAGCTTTTGTTCTGTTCTACCTTGGAGTGTTACCATCTTTATGTCAAGAGTGTCATGGGAATTGCACAACCTCCTAGGAATTCTTGATGCAGTGATACTTCTCACCATCATTGTTCATTTCTCGGTTCCGTGTTGATGCAACCAGAAAGCCGACAAGTGACTTGTGATGTGTGACATCAATACCCCGAGCAACTTGTTGCTTGGTAGTGAATGGACAATATTCTCGTTCTTAGCGTGTTGGTTATTAAACCATCATCCTAAGATTGATCGTGCTACCTAGTCCCTATTTCTGGTGCACACTTCGATTGATGAGTTAGGGTTGTGTCAAGTCCTCACTCATTTGATCATATCATCTTGCCCTGAAAAGCAAGATTGTTCTCGAGCCTAGCAACATATCGGTGGTTCGTGACTTTCCAATTATCTTCTTGGAAGTGTTACCGGGTTGTTTCCTGACTGTTATGTTGAGCTCGTGATCAAGTTGGTTCCCTGTGGACCACCCTTTCTCCAAGAATCTGTGTTGGATATCCCTGAGCTAGTTGGTTAAGCTAGACAGTACCTTGGAGAGTTGGAAGATAAAAGCTTGCCTAACTTAGTTCATTCCAAAGGGATATTCTTGTGTAGTGTGTGTTGAAGAAGGATGATATCTTCATCGATTGGTCCCTGTGATCAGTTGCTGGACCTATTGTCTTATCAACTCTTTGATTCGAGTATGGGCCATTGTCGAGTCAAATCAGAACCAACGATATTCGTGATGTTGTCTTACTCGTGGTTGATCCCTCGAGCATACACCATTACATCTTTGGTCTGACCAATACTATCACGTGTTCACATGATGGTGGAAGTCCAGTGATATGGAAATTCCGATGAGTTGCTGTTGAGCCCATCAGTAGCATTTTGTCTCCCCCATGAGTCATGTTGAGCATCAACCTAGTATTGGAAACTTGTGTAAGCATTTCTTCGTGTTTCGTTCATGAAGCATATGTTTGGATGAAAGTAGTGACTTCCTCTAATTCATGTGCATCTGATGTAAGTTGCCGCCATGAATTTGAGAAAGGTTTGTTTTGTTTCCTCTGGAATCATCCCAAGCCAGTCATGCACGTGCGAAGTATTCTATGGCATGATAGACTGATCATCTTCATTTCATATGAATTCCATAGCACACCAAGCCACTGATTGACTCGTTCTAGGAAAAGGAGTTAAGTGCTAATCCATGGTAGTGCACAAGACTTCATCATCCTCGATGATGGTTCCACCTGAACTCGGTAGTGTTTTATTATAAGACTACCATGTGGTCATGCTTGTCTAGGACAACGTGTTCACTTGTTTGTAGCAAAACCAGCTCATGTTTTGGAGCTTGCTATCGTAGTTCATATCCCGAGAATCTCATACGCCATCTCGTCGAGTTGTGTTGCAACCCTTCATTTTCGGACATGATGAGTCTGAAATATCCTAACACCAACCAGATCTGAATCTCGAGCAGATATGATGGTTGGAACATTCAACAGCTTGCATTTCGTTCCCAGCTTGTACCCCATTGTGCCAATTTCTATGGGCTGCCTTCTTAGTAATTTCTGTTCAAGATCATCCTCAAAAGTGGACTTACCATGGGTCCCCTCCACCTTCGATGATAAGCAAAATCATCCATTGCGTTGTCTTCAACAAGGTAGTCCACATCATCCATTCTAGTCCGGGTGTACCATTCCTTTGCATTCCACCACATGATCGCTTGCGATTGCCTTAGGCTGGTATAAAGAGTCTCAATGATCTCTAATTCAAAAGTAATTCTTTTTGCCACTTAAGGGAATAGTTCTTTGCGTCACCTTTTTCGAGGTGCCCCGTTACGGGATCATGGTAAATATCTTCTCGCCACCTTGACACCATTCACCATCTTTCTAAGCGTGGAATTGTTGCCACTAATCAAACCTCGTTGTTGTTCTTCCATCCCTCTCGATGCATTTTGTGTCCCAACTCGAGATGTGTCACCATCTCAGTCCGTGAGTCGATCATGCTTACTTGATCTTCGTGAAGATCAAATCATGTAAGTTTTCCCCCTTCTTTCTGTTGTCGGGTCGAGTGAAGATTTCGATAGCAAAGACGTCAAGACCAAAATGATGGAGTGAATCAACATCTTCGAGAAGGGCAAATGGATCATGAAGATTGTGATAGTTGTGACTTCCCTTTTCCTCTTACCTCACGTCTTGAATCTCGGGGCGAGATTCTTGTTTAGTGGGGGTGAGCTGTCACAGCCCCAGATCAGCCCTAGAGCTTGCTTGTAACTAGTGGCATTGCATCCATGCATCATGTCTAAATTTCCATTAAATTTGAATTGGGGAATTGGAGAGCCTCAGGAATCATTTAAAATAAATGATCAACATTAAAAATTGCTTCAAATGTTTCCAAGGAAATGTTCCTTTTCAGCTTTGAAAAATATTGGCAAGAATAAAATTCAAACCAATATTTTTGGAGTGACTGAAACATTTTATTTTGGGCTTTTGAATTAATTCAATAACTACTTGCATTGGATATATATTTGATATATAAATAATATATGTCCAATAATTCGAACATCTTATGTGGTTTGGTATATTTTAGTTCTAGCCACATAACCATTTTCAGGATTTTATAAAATGGTTTAGTATTTTACTAAACTAAAACAAAACAGAACAAAATAGAAAAACAAAACACAAATAAAAGAGAGAGAGAGGGACTACCGGTGCTCACCTCTCAGCCCACCTGCCCACTCCAGCCGCCCAGCCCACCACCGCCTCCTTCCTGTCGCTTTCCTCCTCTCGCCAGAGGAGGGCCAGGCGCGTGCGACGCTGCACCGCCAAGGCCAAGGCCACCTCCACCTGCCTGCTTCACCCCGACGCCTGGACGCCTCCGAGCGCCACGCGACCCCAACCTTCTCACTCTCTCCCGAACTCCTCCCCTCCTCTGTCTCGCTCTCTCTGCCCGAACCCGGACGAGCTCGTCGCCGCCGTTCGCCATACCCGACCACAGCCATCCCCAAGCCTCCACGACATGCCCCAGAGCTCCGCCATTGACCTCTCGCCGTCCCCCGCCAAGCCACGCGAGCGAAGCGCCCCTCGGCTTCGTCCCGACCTCGTCTTCAATCTCGGCCGCCGCAACCTCGCCGTGGATTCGCGAGCTTCATACCCTCCTCGACCTCGCCGTTGCCTCTGCTGGATTCGCGGTGAGCTCGCCGTCGTTTCCCCTCATCTCTCTCTCTCACGCGCCCTGTAGCCGCCGCCCCGCGGGCACCCGAAGCCGCCGTCCGCCATGGCCGGCGAGCTCCGTGCCCCCGAGCACCTCTGCCTCGCCTAGCAGCTCCGGCGTGCTCCGCTGCCCTTTAGGTGCTGCCTAGCACCTCCGTTCACTCCCCTATGAGCTGCAACACCGCGCCCAAGACTTAGCCGAGCTCCGGCCTCATTGCCGAGCTCGTAGCCGTCGCCTCCGGCCACCACAGGCCCGGCTAGCACCACCTAACGACGCGCGCCGGCGAGGGCACTCCGACGCGCTTAGCCGCAGCTCGAATCGTGCCTCGTGGGCGATTCCCGAGCCTCCGCCAGCGTCTGTGCGTTGCGCGGCTAGACGCCGTGGATTAGCCCTGGTTGACCAGGGGTTTGACCCCCATTGGGTCACTGACGTGTGGGCCCGCCCTGCTAATTAAACTTAGGATTAGGACTAACTAAAATTAGTTAGTCTAATGACTCTGACACGTGGGTCCCAGCGCCACAGGTTTGACTCTGGTCAACCACATGACTTCTTGACGTCACACAGGCATCATCTTGACGCAAAGAAAGTAATTCTATAATTAAAATAAATTAGGAAATGATTTATAAATTTCAGAAAATACTCTAAACTTCTAAAATCATAGAAATTCAACCGTAACTCGGATTGAAATAATTTATATATGAAAATGATCAGAAAAATATGAAGAATCTGTTTATGCCATGATCATGCATGTTTGAACAAGTGAACCTCACTGAATAGGATGAATCATGATTAGGGTAACTTATGAAATAGCATTTGGAGTTGGAGTTCAACCTTGTTTGAATTCCACTTCAACTAACTTGGATTATTATTGCACTAGGTAAATTCAGTACCTTAATATGACATGTCATTCATGTGCATGTGCATTGCATTGATTGTGTTCTCTCTTGTTTGCGGTAATTGTCCCTTCCGTAGATTTATGTCTTGGCGATGAGTTCGATGACACCGATGAAGAACTATATAAATCTTCAGAAGTGCCAGGCAAGCAAAACCCCCTTGTTCATTCCGATACAATCCCACTCTCTCGCTCCTGCTCTATTTTACTGCATTAGGACAACCACGACTCATGTGTTACTTGCTGCGGTAGCTGAACCCCTTGATCCCTTGCATGACCTGTCATTCCACAGTAATTAGATGAAACCCACTAGCATGAGTAGGAATTGTTTGAGCCATGTTGTGCCTACTCATTTATGCTTGTTTGTCATGCCTGCTACTGCTTAGAGTTGAGTCGGGTCTGATTCATCGGGAATGAATTGGAATTGTTATGAACATGTCCTATTGTGTGTGAGCTAAGTGTGTGAACACGATTTGGTAAAGGTAGCGGTGAGAGGCCATGTAGGAGTACATGGTGGGTTGTCTCATTGCAGCCGTCCTCGTGAACTGAGTTCTGTGTTTGTGATCCATGATACAGCTTACTACCACGCATTGGGCCCAAACCAATGGACCCTCTCGGCTTCTTGACCACCCTTGTCCTCGGTCCGGAGTTGCAAGTAGTTTCGTGTTTGTAGCATCTTTGGGGCTGCACGCAACGCTGACCTTAGGGGTGGGTTGTGTTGCGGTAGGCACCGTGGCCCGTGTACCGAGTGCCCGTTTGGTATCTCGGGAACCTGCACACATCGTTCGGGGCTGTATGGGAAACCTCGGCGGACTCCTGCGGATGGAACCCGAATAGGCGATAAACCTGGACAAGGGACTTGAGTGTTTAGGTAGGCCGTGGCCGACACCCACGTTGGGCTTCCGCTTGAAGGTTGCCGAGTACATGTCGTGTAAACGGCGGTAAGTGGTGAGAGCGTGTGAAGAAGTACACCCTGCGGGGTTTAATATGATCTATTGAATAGCCGTGTCCACGGAGAAGGACTTCTGGGTTGCCTATATCAGTTCATAGACAAGTGAAAGTGGATACACTAAAATACGCAAGATAAGCGTGAGTGCTATGGATGGCGTTCTCGTAGGGAGACGGAAGCGGATCCATAGTGGTGTATTGATATGGTGAATATGTGGACTCGTGTGCGCCACCTCAAAAGAGTTACTTGCAGTCGTAGTTCAGGATAGCCACCGAGTCAAATCTGGCTTGCTGCAGTCAAACTCCACCACCCCCTTTTGATAATGATGCATATGTAGTTAGATCTGATGTAAGTCTTGCTGAGTACAATTGTACTCACGTTTGCTTATTTTATGTTTTGTAGAGAGACGTCAGTCTCGCTAGTAGTTCCACGTGGACTTCGACGTTTAGCTTGTTACCTCAGCTACGATCTTGTGCCTCGGCAGGATCTGGTAGATAGTCAGGCTCCTCAGCCTTTTTCATTTATAGTTGTCTGTACCCAGACATGTTTAGCTTCCGCTTGTGCTTTGACTTGTATGCTCTGAGTGTTGGGTCATGAGACCCATGTTTGTAATATCTCGCTCTTCGGAGCCTAATGTATTATATCTGAGTCGTAGAGTTATGTTGTGATGCCACGTCGTATTTACACATATTGAGCATATTGTGTGTATGTTTGAAATGCTTGGTATGTGTGGGATCCGACAAACTAGTTGTTTATCCTTGGCAGCCTCTCATATGGGGAAATGTAGTCTCGTGCCTCCGAGCGATAGTAGTCCGCTACAGCCCGGTTCACCGAGTCCTGCTAGCCCAAGACTACCGCTTGGACACTTGATCTGGCGGCATGTGTTTCACTTCGTTCCTATGTCCGTCCTTCGGGAAATGTCACGCGGTGTTATTCGAATCCTGCCTAGCTCACTACAGCCCGGGATACCGGAGTCCTGATAGCCGAGCGCCATACAGCCCGAGTACATACGTTGATGACCGACATGCTCGATGTGATTCATGTATGCCTGTCCCCATAGGTTAGCGCCGCTTTGGGTTCACGACTAGCCATGTCGGCCCGGGTTCTTTGTCATATGGATGCTAGCGACACTATCATATACGTGAGCCAAAAGACGCAAACGGTCCCGGGCCATGGTAAGGCGACACCCGTGGGAATACCGTGCGTGAGGCCGCAAAGTGATATGATGTGTTACATGCTAGATCGGTGTGACCTAGGATCGGGGTCCTGACAAATGCATAACCCAAAAACGATAGTGGTAAATCGGTAAGAGACATCATAGATTGCACTATGTCCAATAAAGTACGGTTATGACGTTCGGACACACCATTATGATGTGGTGTTCCAGGTGGCACGAATTTGTGAAACTATTCCACATTGTTTTAATTGAAGACCAAACTCGTAACTCAAATATTTGTCTCCGCGATCAGATTGTAGAAACTTTATTTTCTTGTCACGATGATTTTCCACTTCACTCTGAAATTCTTTGAACTTTTCAAATGTTTCAGACTTATGTTTCATCAAGTAGATATAACCATATCTGCTCAAATCATCTGTGAAGGTCAGACAATAACGATACCCGCCTCAAGCCTCAACACTCATCGGATCGCATACATCAGTATGTATTATTTCCAATAAGCCAGTTGCTTGTTCCATTGTTCCGGAGAATGGAGTTTTAGTCATCTTGCCCATAAGGCATGGTTCGCAAGCATCAAGTGATTCATAATCAAGTGATTCCAAAATCCCATCAAGATGGAGTTTCTTCATGCGCTTTACACCAATATGACCTAAACGGCAATTGCCACAAATAAGTTGCACTATCATTATTAACTTTGCATCTTTTGGCTTCAATATTATGAATATGTGTATCACTACGATCGAGATCCAACAAACCATTTTTGTTGGTGTGTATGACCATAGAAGGTTTTATTCATTAAATGTAACAACAATTGTTCTCTAACTTAAATGAATAATCAGTATTGCAATAAACATGATCAAATCATATTCATGCTCAACGCAAACACCAAATAACACTTATTTAGGTTCAATACTAATCTCGAAAGTATAGGGAGTCTGCGATGATGACCATATCAATCTTGGAACCACTTCCAACACACATCATCACTTCACCCTTAACTAGTCTCTGCTTATTCGCAACTCCGCTTTGAGTTACTAATCTTAGCAACCTAACTAGTATCAAATACTCGAGGGGTTGCTATAAACACTAGTAAAGTACACATCAATAACGTGTATATCAAATATACCTTTGTTCACTTTGCCATCCTTCTTATCCGCCAAATACTTGGGGCAGTTCCGCTTCCAGTGACCAGTTTCTTTGCAGTAGAAGCACTCAGTCTCATGCTTAGGTCCAGACTTGGGCTTCTTCATTTGAGCAGCAACTCGCTTGCCGTTCTTCTTGAAGTTCCCCTTCTTCCCTTTGCCCTTTTCTTGAAACTAGTGGTCTTGTCAAACATCAACACTTGATGTTTTTCTTGATTTCTACCTTCGTCGATTTCAGCATCACGAAGAGCATGGGAATCATTTCCGTTATCCCTTGCATATTATAGTTCGTCACGAAGTTCTAGTAACTTGGTGATAGTGAATAGAGAACTCTGTCAATCACTATCTTATCTGGAAGATTAACTCCCACTTGATTCAAGTGATTGTAGTACCCAGACAATCTAAGCACATGCTCACTGCTTGAGCTATTCTCCTCCATCTTTTTAGCTATAAAACTTTTTGGAGACTTCATATCTCTCAACTCGGGTATTTGCTTGAAATATTAACTTCAACTCCTGGAACATCTCATATGGTCCATGACGTTCAAAAACGTCTTTGAAGTCCCGATTCTCAGCCGTTAAGCATGGTGCACTAAACTATCAAGTAGTCATCATACTGAGCTAGCCAAACATTCATAACGTTTGCATCTGCTCCTGCAATAGGTCTGTCACCTAGCGGTGCATCAAGGACATAATTTTTCTGTGCAGCAATGAGATAATCCTCAGATCACGGATCCAATTCGCATCATTGCTACTAACATCTTTCAACGTAGTTTTCTCTAGGAACATATCAAAATTAACGTATGAAAACAACAACGCGAGTTATTGATCTACAACATAGTTTGCAAAATACTATCAGGACTAAGTTCATGATAAATTTAAGTTCAATTAATCATATTAATTAAGAACTCCCACTTAGATAGACATCCCTCTAGTCATCTAAGTGATCACGTGATCCAAATCAACTAAACCATAACCGATCATCACGTGAGATGGAGTAGTTTTCAATGGTGAATATCACTATGTTGATCATATCTACTATATGATTCACGCTCGACCTTTCTGTCTCCAGTGTTCCGAGGCCATATCTGCATATGCTAGGCTCGTCAAGTTTAACCTGAGTATTCCGCGTGTGCAAAACTGGCTTGCACCTGTTGTAGATGGACGTAGAGCTTATCACACCCGATCATCACGTGGTGTCTTGGCACGACGAACTTTGGCAACGGTGCATACTCAGGGAGAACACTTTTATCTTGAAATTTAGTGAGAGATCATCTTATAATGCTACCGTCAATCAAAACAAAATAAATGTATAAAAGATAAACATCACATGCAATCAAAATATGTGACATGATATGGCCATCATCATCTTGTGCCTTTGATCTCCATCTCCAAAGCATCGTCATGATCTCCATCGTCACCGGCATGACACCATGATCTCCATCATCTTGATCTATATCAATGTGTCGTCACATGGTCGTCTCGCCAACAATTGCTCTTGCAACTATTGCTATCGCATAGCGATAAAGTAAAGCAATTATTTGGCGCTTCCATCTTATGCAATAGAGAGACAACCATAAGGATTTTGCCAATTGCTGATAACTTCAACAAAACATGATCATATCATACAACAACTTATATCTCATCATGTCTTGACCATATCACAGCACAACATGCCTGCAAAAACAAGTTAGACGTCCTCTACTTTGTTGTTGCAAGTTTTACGTGGCTGCTACGGGCTTAGCAAGAACCGTTCTTACCTACGCATCAAAACCACAACGATAGTTTGTCAAGTTGGTGATGTTTTAACCTTCGCAAGGACCGGGCGTAGCCACACTCGGTTCAATTAAAGTTGGAGAAACTGACACCCGCCAGCCACCTATGTGCAAAGCACGTCGGTAGAACCAGTCTCGCGTAAGCGTACGCATAATTTCGGTCCGGACCGCTTCATCCAACAATACCGCCGAACCAAAATATGACATGCTGGTAAGCAGTATGACTTATATCGCCCACAACTCACTTGTGTTCTACTCGTGCATATAACATCTACGCATAAAACCAGGCTCGGATGCCACTATTGGGGAACGTAGTAATTTCAACAGTTTTCTTACGCACACGCAAGATCATGGTGATGCATAGCAATGAGAGGGAAGAGTGTTGTCCACGTACCCTCGTAGACCAAAAGCGGAAGTGTTAGCACAACGCGGTTGATGTAGTCGTACGTCTTCACGATCCGACCGATCAAGTACCGAACGCACGGCACCTCCGAGTTCAGCACACGTTCAGCCCGATGACGTCCCTCAAACTCCGATCCAGCCGAGTGTTGAGGGAGAGTTTTGTCAGCACGATGGCGTGGTGACGATGATGATGTTCTACCTACGCAGGGCTTCGCCTAAGCACCGCTACAGTATTATCGAGGTGGACTATGGTGGAGGGGGCCACCGCACACGGCTAAAAGATCAAACGAGCAATTGTTGTCTCTTTGGGGTGCCCCCTGCCCTCGTATATAAAGGAGCAAGGGGGTGCGGCTGGCCAAGGGGAGAGGCGCGCCGGAGTAGTCCTACTCCTACCGGGAGTAGGACTCCCCCCTTTTCAATGTTGGACTAGGAGAGAGAGGGGGAAGAGGTGGACGGGAGGAAGGAAAGGGGGGGTGCCGCCCCCCTCTCCTTGTCCTATTCGGACAAGGGGGGGGCGCGCGGCCCTGCCCTGGCCTCCTCTCCTCTCTTCCACCAAGGCCCACTAAGGCCCATTAAGTTGCCGGGGGGGTTTTGGTAACCTCCCGGTACTCCGGTAAAATCCCGATTTCACCAGGAACACTTCCGATATCCAAACATAGGCTTCCAATATATCAATCTTCATGTCTCGACCATTTCGAGACTCCTCGTCATGTCCGTGATCGCATCCGGGACTCCGAACAACCTTCGGTACATAAAACATATAAACTCATAATATAACTGTCATCGTAACGTTGAGCGTGCGTACCGTACGGGTTCGAGAACTATTTAGACATGACCGAGACATGTCTCCGGTCAATAACCAATAGCGGAATCTGTATGATCATATTGGCTCCCACATATTGTACGAAGATCTTTATCGGTCAGACCGCATAACAACATACGTTGTTCCCTTTGTCATCGGTATGTTACTTGGCCGAGATTCGATCGTCGGTATCTCAATACCTAGTTCAATCTCGTTACCGGCAAGTCTCTTTACTCGTTCTGTAATACATCATCCCGCAACTAACTCATTAGTTACAATGCTTGCAGGCTTAAGTGATGTGCATTACCGAGTGGGCCCAGAGATACCTCTTCGACAATCAGAGTGACAAATCCTAATCTCGAAATACGCCAACCCAACAAGTACCTTCAGAGACACCTGTAGAGCACCTTTATAATCACCTAGTTATGCTGTGACGTTTGGTAGCACACAAAGTGTTCCTCCGGTAAACGTGAGTTGCATAATCTCATAGTCATATGAACCTGTATAAGTCATGAAGAAAGCAATAGCAACATACTAAACGATCAAGTGCTAAGCTAACGGAATGGGTCAAGTCAATCACATCATTCTCCTAATGATGTGATCTTGTTAATCAAATGACAACTCATGTCTATGGTTAGGAAACATAACCATCTTCGATTAACGAGCTAGTCAAGTAGAGGCATACTAGTGACACTCTGTTTATCTATGTATTCACACATGTACTATGTTTCCGGTTAATACAATTCTAGCATGAATAATAAACATTTAGCATGATATAAGGAAATAAATAATAACTTTATTATTGTCTCTAGGGCATATTTCCTTCAACATCTTGTTTAGTTGAACTGTTTCTGTTGTCTTGGCTCATCGCAAACAGCTCATCCGAGTGAACTGTATGCCCTCCATCGTACACACCTTTGATCTGGCTGACCATTTATGTTTTGTTGCCTAATCACGGACAGTTCATCCCAGTGAACTGTATGTCGTCGCACGCGCCCTCAACTGGCTGACCATTTCTGTTGTTCTGGATCATCGCATACACTTCGTATGGATTAACCGTATGCCACACATCACACACGCAGCTCTGATCTGAATCATGTTTGATGTGTGCGCCATCACAAATAGTTCGTCTTATTTTTGACGGTTTTCTTACACCACCATCTGCGATTAATGCATCGCACACAGTTTTGTCGATATCTGATTGGACTATCGTGTATAGACCATCTAGCCTCCATGGGGTCCTGTTCACCCACCCCCAACCGGCTGGGAGCACAGCGGCCTCCTCGTGGTCCTATTCATCCAGCGGCAACCGCCTACTACCACGGGGTCCTGTTCATCCCACCCCCACCGGGAACTTTTCATCCACAGCTAACCAACTGGCTCGACTCACCACGTCTCGACTCGTTCTAGGTATCGCGCACATGGTAGCAACAATCACTGTTCATCGAGAGGCAATCCAACACTGGCTGGCTAGCTACATCTCGCACGGGGGTTCGATCAGCTTCAGTAAGCAACAACAACGATTGATCGCTCCGGTTTAGTTAGCAGCAGCAGCGAAGGAATCGCCCAATCAGTTTTAGTCAGGAGCAAAGGAGTCGCTCGGGTTTAGTCAGCAGCGAAGGGATCGATCGCTCAGGTTCAGTAACGTACCTAGTGCAATCACTCGGGTTCATTAAGCGAACGCCTCCCTTAGGTTCAGTTAGAGCCAACACCTTGTGCACACACGCGCCTACGTACGAGAGAAATGCGCAAACCACACTGCATTGCTTGGCCCCGACCAACCACCATAACCGGGAACTCCACAAAACTTTCCTCGCCCTTGCCTCTACCATGAGTTTTTCCATCATGGATGACCCAAAGAATGTCATGGAGGTGCGTCTCCGGCCCGCTCAGGATGAAAAGCCCAATTTTTGTCAGTGTTTTTTGTCATAGAAGTAGGAGCCCACCACATCTATGATGATACGTGTTTTTGTCACAATTATTGTCATAGAAGTGTCATAACCATGAAGGAAAAGTTTTCATTCGGGCCATAATGTCACGGATGTGTCTATTTTAGTGCAAACTTAAGCTTTTCCAAGCTCATACCAGTTGGATCATTGTGGAGATTGTTTAGGAGCCCATTCTTGGCTTCAGTTGGAGAATTTCATGTTCATGTATGCAGACGTGCCTCGATGGTACACAACGAGGTTGCTCATATCATCAATAGAGCCCTGGAGGCTGTCGAGGCAAAGAATCTGACAGTGAGTACAAGCGGTACGAATTAGGGGTGGAACCTAGTTACGTCATAGGCGTAACACTCGGATGTACCAGTTTAGCTAGGCCCCTCTCGGAGAGGTAATAGCCCTACGTCTTGAGCTCAAGAGTTATGTTTTTTCTGGGGGTGTATGATTACAATGGGTGCTGGACCCTTGTCACTGTGGTGTACAGAGGCTTATATAGAGTGTGGCTCGGCCCAGTAATGCCACATTACAAGGGGAATGAAGGTGTATAATTACAGGAGTTGCGGATAATGGCCTCTATAACTACACTTGAAGCCCAACCTTAAGCCTTTCGACCATTGCAGTTCCCATGTTGTCTCTGTGCCTCCTCTGTCCGAGTGGTGCTAGTGAGGCCGACTGGAGGGAAGGTGTCTGAGTGTTGTTGGTATGGCCAAGTGGATTTCTAGGGGTACGCACCTGACCGCATTTGTGGTCCTCGGACCTTCCAATGATGGTGTGGGGCCCTAGGCAGGCCTTAGCTATCAGGTTTATAATTCTACACTTTGTAGTTGACCCCATCATTAGCCCCCGAATCGACTAGGGTCATGTAGGATGAACGGGATGAACTCTTGGTTTTCTCTGAGTGCCTCGGGCGCATCCAGGATCTATTGCCAAGTGATAACCCATTATGACCTGAGCAATAACACAGCCGATTCTAGACTAAAAGTTTCCCCACTGGTCTGGCTATGTTGACTGCTGGGCAAAACTTGGTGGCATTCGAATGTCTCTCGAGAGAGATTGAATAGAGGTCCAAATGAGGACTTGCCATAAAACTCGAGTGACGAGAAGGCGTGTGGGCTAACTCTCTGGAGAGATGCCACTCATTATCCCGGGGAAGCGCCAGCGCGGGCCATCTCCGAGTCCAAGTTCATGGGACTCGTGCCTTGGAGCCTAGAAGAAGGGCTAAGTTAACCCACGGAGGGGCACCAAGCTCATCCCGTCGCAATCCTGAAGATGACTCCAAATGGCTTGATTACGTGTCCGAGTGCACGCTGACCCGTCAAGAGTGGCTGATCAGACCGACGGGAGTTCCTTAGGAATGGAATTAAGAGAAATCAATCAGATTGATTAGCGGCTGAAATTTCGGGATTTGCAATCTCATATGCACACATGAAGGAGGTTACGTCGCGGCTAGTGGGGAAAGTGGTGCACGTTGCCTCGATTTTTGCCCAAAATATCTTCCATGTACCCTCTTTCCTCAGCGCGGCGGTTCACCCGGATGCTATTGGATCTGGAGATTAACGGATCTGAGGCCCCATGAGGCGGATTTACCCGCGGTATCAAAGCGAGCGAGCTACGTTAAAGGGATCAGATCCCCTTTTCACCCCGGTCACCCCGTTCTCCCCTGTCCCTTTGTAACATCCCAAATTTCCCATTTGGAATGTTTTACTATTATAGCTAAGCATCTATGCATTATTGTTTGAATTGAGTGACATTTGAATTATTTCAGAGGCTTTTGAGTTTGTTGGAATTTGAATTCAAATTGGCAGTTGAATTTATTTCAAAACAATGCCTGACAAATACTTGAGAAAAAGTATGAGAGGAGTAAACATGACACTCCAAAAATGTTAGAAGAAAAGTTTTGCCAAAAAGTTGAATTCAAATTTGATTTTATTTGGGATTTCTAGAAAGTGTTTTTTTTAGTTTGAGTTTTGCCCCTGGAAAAATGTCCATGTTGTATGATAAATTTCCCTGAGAATTTTGATATATATATGTCCTATATAAAAATAATATATATTTTCTATATTCTCTCTTCTCTCTAATTCAAAAAAAAAAGCCCAGGCGCCACCAGCTAACCGGCCCAACCAGCCCGGCGCCACTCACCAGTGGGGCAGCAGCGCAGCCACCCGAGCCGAGCCGGCCTGCCCCAGCGCCCAGCGCCCGACTCCTCTCCCCTCGGTCGCCTCGATCCGAACCCTCTCCTCCTCTCGGCGACGCCTGGGCCCGCCCTCGTCTCTTTCCCTCGCCCACGCTTATGTCAAGGCCAGAGCGCGTTCAGCGCCGCCGCCAAGTCCAAGTCCACGGATCACGATCCCGAGTCGCCTCCTCCTCCAAGTTGATGCCCTATATAAGCCCCGCCTCCTCCCTCAAACCCCCTAAAACCCTAGCCCAAAACCCACCGCAGCTCGCACCCTCGCCCGACGCATCTCGCCCCGCCGCCTCGGTTCGCCGCCGTTTACGCCACCGGTGAGCCACCCTCGACCTCCAAGCTACTCCACCCGACCGCCACTTCATCCCGCACCTCCCTGACATCCTCTCTTTGCTCAGGAGCCCCCGACGCCGTCGCCCCGAGCTCGTCCGCCGCCCGCCGGAGCAGGAGTTCACCCGAGCTCGCCCCGATCGTCTCCGTCATCCCCGAGCTCTAACGACTCCACCCCGACCTCCCAGCGAGCCGCCCTACTCGACGCTCCGCCGCCCGAGACCACCGGAGCACCCCGCCACCGTCGCCCGAGCCGCCGTCGTCCATCGTCGCCGCTGTAAGCCACCGGACCCCCTCCACCATTCGATCTGCAATGCACGGCTTAGATTAGACTAGCGAAGGGTTAGGTTTTATTTAGATTAGATCGGTTTTAGTTGGTTTTTAGTCCGATTTAGTTCCTGGTTTAGTTAGACCGGCCCGATTGGTTTATTTCTGTTAGCCCGTGGACGTATTGGTCTATTAAGTGCTCATGCGCTGTTTAGTTTTAGAGCGCTCACTGTTCGGCTCGTTAGCGCGTTAGTTTTGTTGAATTTTATTTTTTCGTTTCTGTTTTCAACAGATTAGTTCCAGTTTTGTAAAATCCGTATCTCTTAGGTTACTTAATATTTTTAGTTGATTCTTTTTCTGTTAGTTTGCAAATTTCCTATAGTTTCTGTAGAAAATAGCTTCGGCCATGTTTAGGTTTTAAAAGTTGTTTTATATTAGTTTTAATCTGATTAGTATTTCTGCTATAAATTGAGTTAGGATTATTTTATTTTAGTGATTCTTTTTGTCACTGCCTTGTTTTGACTTTGCCTAGTAGTAGGAATTTATTTGGATATTTATAGTCTTTATTAAAAATAGTTTTTATGCGAAAAACAAGCTTTTTTAGTTTATTTAGCTTGCTGCTGTTTTCTGTTGTTCTAGGTATTTTTAAAATTTTATTTTACCTCTGTTATAATTTATTTTAGATTAGTTTCGTAGTTCTAGAACGTGAACTTTTATTTACGAAAAGAAAAGTTTATTTTATTTTCTTGTTAGTTGTTGGCTTGGATTTCTTCGAGTTTTCTTTGGTTTTTGGTTCGATTGTTTTGTGTGTTTTATGTTAGCATGTGTTATGTTAAGTGATTGTATGTTTTATGCTTATATGATTATTGTTTGCTTGATAGAATTTCCGGAGTCTGAAGCTCGCTATTACGAGTCCCTAGCTTTCAAGACCGTCACCGGCAAGTCATTTGATCATGTTTTACAATACCTATGATTTTATTGCATTAGAATTATGCCTCCCCACCATGCATGCGATAGGAGGATTTTAAGTTATGTTCTTGAGTAGTATCATGAGGTAGGATGAAACCAATTCCCTTGTTACCATTGCCCGGGACGATGTAGTTTATTTTGCTATGCTCAGAGACGGGTTGGTTGAGTGGTTCATAAGGGAAATGTGAGAGTCAAGATGATGACAACCCCATGACTTCAAGCTCAAGATGGACTTCAAAATTCACTCTTGGGTGGAGGATTTGTTGACGGGCACCTGGAGAAACCAGCGGATGGCCGGGATGCATGGAGAAGCGCCATGACATCTTGCGGAAAGCTTCACCCAGCCACGAAGAGACGGATGGATACCCCATTGACCGGAAGCTTACATGCAGCCGCAAGCCATTATGGGCTCGCTTGGTCGACCCTAGGCGTGACTCGGCGAGGCGATGCCACGAGATGTAGAAGAACGGTAGGATGGATGGGCACCGCGGTGGCCCAGAGGAACTCTTCTAAGACCTGTTTACGTCGTCCGCCTTCAAACACCAAAGCGAAGACTTAAAGGAGGGAATGATTCTTGCGGGTAAAGTCGCAAACCTCTGCAGAGTGAAGATCTAATCGATTAGTCGTGTCCCCGATTACGGACAATTTGAGCCTCGAACTTGGAGTATTTGGATATCTCAACACCGAACTTAATAAATTAATTGAGGGGGTTATTTAATAATTGGGAATGAGACATTGGTTGGCGGAACCATCTCAATAACTACCAACATTTTGTAGTATTTGCAAACAAGTCCTTGTTGTAGGGAAAAACTGGCTTTTTCGCAAAACAATGAAACTTAGAGCCCCACAGCCAAATTGCATATAGTCTTAGTAATTTTTATTGTTGTTCTCTCTTTGACTTGCCGGCATATTCAAAATGCTGACCTACACGGCTGCAATGTCTTATGTTGCAGAGGAGTTTTCAGATCAGGAGTGAGGCTACGATCCACGCTTGGCGATTGCCCTAAGGAGTCGGATGGACTCGCTATTCGTCTACGCTTCCGCAGCTTTATTTAGTTTATTTCTCATGAGTTGGCTTTCGGCCGAATTTATTCTATTGTAATAAAGACTCGATATGAGAATCGTGTAATAAATTCAGGTGTGATTGAACTTTGAATCTTTTCATCAATGTACTGTGTGTGCCAGCATGATCTTGGGATGGTACAGCTACATAGAGACTTGACCGTTTTCGGGTCGGTCGCTACACCCTTCCGCCCTCACTCTGTGTCCCGAACCACTCCGAGAGAATCGGCTAGGACACCATGGTGAAGCTGGAGAAGGCAGGGAAAGGCTCGCATCAAGCGTCGGCCCGCTGGCTGGCCGAGCTTCGGGGGACTGGATCCCCTCTCCTGTCACGAAGAAGCGGTTGTTGGAGCTAGAGGATGAAGAGTAGATTCCGCGGGCCGTTGGAGGTTGTTGGAGGTGGGTGATCTGGAACCTGTGCCGCAGACAGACGAGCGCATCCTCCTCGTCACGCATGTCGAGAGAGGTTCCTCTATGCCACCCCATCCCTTCTTTCGTGCTTTCTAGGATTTCTTCAGCACGCAGCTTCATCACCTTCTGTCGAATGATATTGTTTATCTGTCGGCATTTGTCTCGCTCTACGAGAATTTCATTGGTTGCTATCCCCACTGGGGATTGTTCAAGCTCATTAACACTTGCCAGTCGATGATCGTTGCTACTTGTAAACTGCATCGGGATTTCCCTGAAGAGGAGGGGTGAAGCAGTATAGTAGAGATAAATATTTCCCTAAGTGATAACCAAGGTTATCAAACCAATAGGAGAGCCACGCAAATTCCCGTCTTCAGTACCTACACACACAAAAGCAAATACTTGCACCCAACGCGGGCAAGAGGGTTGTCAATCCCCTTGAATTCATTACTTGCAAGGATTAATTCTGGTAGTGAGAGATATATAAATAAATGGCAAAACAAAATAAAACTAAATAAATTGCAGCAAGGTAGTTTTGGTTTTAATATGATAAAGGTACACTCGGGGGGCCATATTTTTCACTAGAGGCTTCTCTCTCAAACACATAGCATACCATGGGTGAACAAATTACTGTTGGGCAATTGATAGAAAAGTGCATAGTTATGATGTATTCACAGCAATGATCATGTATATAGGCATCACGTCCGAGACAAGTGACCGACTCCTACCTGCATCTACTACTATTACTCCACCAATCGACCTCTATCCAACATGCATCTATGGTATTAAGTTCATGAAAAACAGAGTAACACCATAAGCAAGATGACATGATGTAGATAAAGAAACCCAATCAATATGAATAAAGCCCGTCGTTTTACCCTTAAGAGCAACAATACAAATACGTGTCTTGTCCCCTTCTATCACTAGGATATAGAGCACCACAAGATTGAACCCACTTCAAAGCACCTCTTCCATTGAAGATAAATCAATCTAGTTGGCCAAACCAAACGGATAGATCGAAGAGAAATACAAAGCTATAACAATCATGCACAATAAAGTTCAAAAAAGACTCAATTAATTTCAATGAATAATCCGATCATAAACCCACAATTCCTCGAATCCCAACAAACACACCACGAAAGAAGATTACATCGAATAGAACTCCAAGGAGATCAAGGAGAACATTGTATTGAAGATCAAATAGAGAGACGAACCCACCCGTAGGTCTGTGGTGAACTACTCACGCATCATCGGAAGGCAGCAAGGATGATGTAGAAGCCCTCCATGTGTTGGGGAACGTAGCAGAAATTCAAAATTTTCCTACGTGTCACCAAGATCTATCTAAGGAGAAACCAGCAACGAGGGGAAGGAGAGTGCATCTACATACCCTTGTAGATCGCTAAGCGGAAGCGTTCAAGAGAACTGGGTTGAAGGAGTCGCACTCGTCGTGATCCAAATCACCGGAGATCCTAGTGCCGAACGGACGGCACCTCCGCGTTCAACACACGTACAGCCCGGTGACGTCTCCCACGCCTTGATCCAGCAAGGAGAGAGGGAGAGGTTGAGGAAGACTCCGTCCAGCAGCAGCAAAACGGCTTGGTGGTGATGGAGGAGTGTGGCAATCCTGCAGGGCTTCGCCAAGCACCGCGGGAGAGGAGAAAGGAGAGAGGTAGGGCTGCGCCAGGGAGAGGTGAAAACTCATGTGTGTTGGGCAGCCCAAACCTCAAGTATATATAGGGGAAGGGGAGGGGCTGCGCCCCCACCTAGGGTTCCCTCCCCAGGGGTGGCGGCAGCCCCCAGATCCCATCTGGGTGGCGGCCACAAGGGGGAGAGGGGGAGGCGCACCTAGGGTGGGCCTTAGGGCCCATCTGCCTAGGGTTTGCCCCCTTCCTCTTGGAGGCGCCTTGGGCCCTTGTGGGGCGCACCAGCCCACCCGGGCTGGTCCCTTCCACACTTGGCCCATGCAGCCCTCCGGGCTTGTGGCCCCACTTGGTGGACTCCCGGACCCTCCCTGGTCCCGACGTTCTGGAAAACCCAAACTTTTCCGGTGACCAAAACAGACTTCCATATATAAATCTTTACCTCCGGACCATTCCGAACTTCTCGTGACGTCCGGGATCTCATCCGGACTTCAACAACATTCGGTAACCACATACAAACTTCTTTTATAACCCTAGCATCATCGAACCTTAAGTGTGTAGACCCTACGGGTTCGGGAACCATGCGAACATGACCGAGACGTTCTCCGTCAATAACCAACAGCGGATCTGGATACCCATGTTGGCTCCCACATGTTCCACGATGATCTCATCGGATGAACCATGATGTCAAGGACTTAATCGATCCCGTATACAATTCCCTTTGTCTAGCGGTATTGTACTTGCCCGAGATTCGATCGCCGGTATCCCGATACCTTGTTCAATCTCGCTTTCGCAAGTCTCTTTACTCGCTCCGAACACATCATCCCATGATCAACTCCTTGATCACATTATGCACATTATGATGATGTCCTACCGAGTGGGCCCAGAGATACCTCTCCGCTTACACGGAGTGACAAATCCAGCCTCGATTCGTGCCAACCCAATGACACTTTCGGAGATACCAGTAGTGCACCTTTATAGCCACCCGATTCACGCCAGTGACGCTTTGGTACACCCAAAGCATTCCTACGGTATCCGGAGTTGCACAATCTCATGGTCTAAGGAAATGATACTTGACATTAGAAAAGCTTTAGCATACGAACTACGATCTTTGTGCTAGGCTTAGGATTGGGTCTTGTCCATCACATCATTCTCCTAATGATGTGATCCCGTTATCAACGACATCTAATGTCCATGGTTAGGAAACCGTAACCATCTATTGATCAACGAGCTAGTCAACTAGAGGCTTACTAGGGACATGGTGTTGTCTATATACCCACACATGTATTTGAGTTTCCTATCAATACAATTATAGCATGGATACTAAACGATTATCATGAACAAGGAAATATAATAATAACTAATTTATTATTGCCTCTAGGGAATATTTCCAACAGTCTCCCACTTGCACTAGAGTCAATAATCTAGTTCACATCGCCATGTGATTAACACTCACAGGTCACATCGCCATGTGACCAACATCCAAGAGTTTACTAGTGTCATCAAACTAGTTCACATCATCATGTGATTAAGACTCAATGAGTTTTGGGGTTTGATCATGTTTTGCTTGTGAGAGAGGTTTTAGTCAACGGATCTGAACCTTTCAGATCCGTGTGTGCTTTGCAAATTTCTAGGTCATATTATAAATGCTGCTTCCACGCTCCATTTGAAACTATTCCAAATGGTTGCTCCACTATACGTATCCGATTTGCTGCTCAGAGTCACTCGGATAGGTGTTAAAGCTTGCATCGACGTAACCCTTTACGTCGAACTCTTTATCACCTCCATAATCGAGAAACATGTCCTTATTTACTCCAAGGCCAATTTTGACCGTTGTCCAATGATCCATTCCTGGATCATTCTTGTACCCCTTGACTGACTCATGGCAAGGCACACTTCCGGTGCGGTACACAACATAGCATACTATAGAGCCTATGTCTGAAGCATAGGGGACGACCTCCGTCCTTTCTCTCTTTTCTGCCGTGGTCGAGCTTTAACTCTTAACTTCATACCTTACAACTCAGGCAAGAACTTCTTCTTTGACTGATCCATCTTGAACACCTTCAAGATTATGTCAAGGTATGTGCTCATTTGAAAGTACCATTAAGCGTTTTTGATCTATCCTCATAGATCTTGATGCTCAATGTTTAAGTAGCTTAATCCAGGTTTTCACTTGAAAAACACTTTTCAAATAACCCTATATGCTTTACAGAAAATTCTACATCATTTCTGATCAACAATATGTCAACAACATATACTCATCAGAAATTCTATAGTGCTCCCACTCACTTCTTTGGAAATACAAGTTTCTCATAAACTTTGTATAAACCCAAAATCTTTGATCATCTCATCAAAGCGCACATTCCAACTCCGAGATGCTTACTCCAGTCCTTAGAAGGATCACTGGAGCCAGATTCCTTTAGCATCATTAGGATCGACAAAACTTTCCGATTGTATCACATACAACCTTTTCTTCTGGCCGGTAAGGAAACTCGTTTTGACATCCATCTGCCAGATTTCATAAATGCAGCTAATGCTAACATGATTCCGACGGACTTAAGCATCGCTACGGATGAGAAAATCTCATCGTAGTCAACTCCTTGAACTTGTGAAAACTCTTTGCCACAAGTCGAGCTTCATAGACGGTGATATTACCGTCCCACGCCTGCTCTTCTTCTTAAAGATCCATTCATCTCAATGGCTTGCCGATCATCGGGCAAGTCCACCAAAGTCCATGCTTTGTTACGATACATGGATCCTATCTCGGATTTCATGGCTTCTAACCATTTGTCGGAATTTGGGCTCACCATTGCTTCTCCATAGCTCGAGGTTCATTGTTGTCTAGCAACACGACCTTCAAGATGTGATTGCGTACCACTCTTTAAGTAGTACCTCCTTGTCACCCTACGAGGTACGTTAGTGACTTGATCCAAACTTCATGATCACTATCATAAGCTTCTACTTCAATTGGTGTAGGTGCCACGGAACAACTTCCGTGCCTCTCGCTACACACTAGTTGAAGTGACGGTTCAATAACTTCATCAAGTCCCCACCATCCTCCCACTCAACTTTTCGAGACAAACTTTTCCTCGAGAAAGGACCCGATTCAAGAAACAATCCCTATTGCTTTCGGATCTGAATTAGGAGGAATACCCAACTGTTTTGGGTGTCCTATGAAGATGCATTTTATCTGCTTTGGGTTCGAGCTTATCACGATGAAACTTTTTCACATAAGCGTCGCAGCCCCAAACTTTTAAGAAATGACAACTTAGGTTTCTCCAAACCATAGTTCAAACGGTGTCATCTCAACGGAATTACGTGATGCCCTTATTAAAGTGAGTGTGGTTGTCTCTAATGCCTAACCCATGAACGATAGTGGTAATTTGATAAGAGACATCATGGTACGCACCATATCCAATAGGGTGCAACTATGATGTTCGGACACACCATCACACTATGGTGTTCCAGGCGGTATTAATTGTGAAACAATTTCCACAATGTCTTAATAGCGTGCCAAAGCTCGTAACTCAGATACTCATCTCCATGATCATATCATAGATATTTTATCCTCTTGTCACAATGATCTTCAACTTCACTCTGAAATTACTTGAACCATTCAATAATTCAGACTTGTGTTTCATCAAGTAAATATACTCAACATCTACTCGAATCATCCGTGAAGTAAGAACATAACGATATTCATCAGATGCCTCAAAGACTCATTGGACTCCACACATCAAAATGTGTTACTTCCAACAAGTTGCTATCTTGTTCCATCTTATCGAAAACGAGGCTTTTCACCATCTTGCCCATGTGGTATGATTTGCATATCTCAAGTGATTCAAAATCAAGTGAGTCCAAACGATCCATCTGCATGGAGTTTCTTCATGCGTATACACCAATAGACATGGTTCGCATGTCTCAAACTTTTCAAAACGAGTGAGTCCAAAGATCCATCAACATGGAGCTTTTTCATGCGTTTTATACCAATATGACTTACATGGCAGTGCCACAAGTAAGTGGTACTATCATTACTATCTTATATCTTTTGGCATGAAAATGTATATCACTACGATCGATATTCAATAAACCATTCCTTTAGGTGCAAGACCATTGAAGGTATTATTCAAATAAATAGAGTAACCATTATTCTCCTTAAATGAATAACCGTATTGCGATAGACATAGTCCAATCATGTCTATGCTCAACGCAAACACCAAATTACAATTTTTAGGTTTAATTCCAATCTCGATGGTAGAGGGAGCGTGCGATGCTTGATCACATCAACCTTGGAAACACTTCCAACATGTATCGTCAGCTCACCTTTAGCTAGTCTCCGTTTGTTCCGTAGCTTTTGTTTCGAAGTTACTAACACTTAGCAACCGAACGGTATCTAATACCACGGTGCTACTAGGAGTACTAGTAAAGTACACATTAACATAATGTATATCCAATATACTTCTATCGACCTTGCCAGCCTTCTCATCTACCAAGTATCTAGGGTGGTTCCGCTTGATGTCCGTTCCTCTCATTTCGTAAGCACTTAGTCTCGGTTTGGGTTCAACCTTGGGTTTCTTCACTAGAGCAGCAACTGTTTTGCCGCTTCATGAAGTATCCTTGTTGCCCTTGCCCTTCTTGAAACTAGTGGTTTTACCAACCATCAACAATTGATGCTCCTACTTGATTTCTACTTTCATGTGTCAAACATCGCGAACACTTCAAGGATCATCATATCTATCCTCGATATGTTATAGTTCATCACGAAGCTCTAGTAGCTTGGTGGCAATGTCTTTGGAGAAACATCACTATCTCATCTCGAAGATTAACTCCCACTCGATTCAAGTGATTATTGTACCTGCATAATCTGAGTACAAGCTCAACGATTGAGATCTTCTCCCTTAGTTTGTAGGCTAGAAAACTCGTCGGAGGTCTCATACCTCTTGACGTGGGCACGAGCCTGAAATCCCAATTTCAGCTCTCAGAACATCTCATATGTTCCGCGACGTTTCAAAAACGTCTTTGGTGCCTCAACTCTAAACCGTTTAACTGAACTATCACGTAGTTATCAAAACGTGTATGTCCAATGTTCGCAACATCCACAAACGACGTTTGGGGTTCAGCACACTGAGCGGTGTATTAAGGACATAAGCTTTCTACTGTCCGCATAATCGCTACTTTCAACTTTCAACTATATTTTCTCTAGGAACATATCTAAACAGTGGAACTAAAGCGTGAGCTATGACATAATTTGCAAAGATCTTTTGACTATGTTCAGGATAATTAAGTTCATCTTATGAACTCCCACTCAGATAGACATCCCTCTAGTCATCTAAGTGATTACATGATCCGAGTCAACTAGGCAGTGTCCGATCATCACGTGAGACGGACTAGTCATCATCGGTGAACATCTTCATGTTGATCGTATCTACTATACGACTCATGCTCGACCTTTTGGTCTCTGTGTTCCGAGGCCATGTCTGTACATGCTAGGCTCGTCAAGTTAACCCTAAGTGTTTCGCGTGTGTAAATCTGTCTTACACCCGTTGTATGTGAACGTAAGAATCCATCACACCCGATCATCACGTGGTGCTTAGAAGCGACGAACTTTAGCAACGGTGCACAGTTAGGGGAGAACACTTCTTGAAATTTTAATGAGGGATCATCTTATTTACTACCGTCGTTCTAAGAAAATAAGATACATAAACATGATAAACATCACATGCAATCAAATAGTGACATGATATGGCCAATATCATATTGCTCCTTTTGATCTCCATCTTCGGGGCTCCATGATCATCATCGTCACCAGCATGACACCATGATCCCCATCATCATGATCTCCATCATCGTGTCTCCATGAAGTTGTCTCGCCAACTTATTACTTCTACTACTATGGCTACCGGTTAGCAATAAAGTAAAGTAATTACATGGCGTTGTTCAATGACACACAGGTCATACAATAAATAAAGACAACTCCTATGGCTCCTGCCGGTTGTCATACTCATCGACATGCAAGTCGTGATTCCTATTACAAGAACATGATCAATCTCATACATCACATATCATTCATCACATTCTTCTTGGCCATATCACATCACATAGCATACCCCGCAAAAACAAGTTAGACGTCCTCTAATTGTTGTTTGCATGTTTTACGTGGCTGCTATGGGTTTCTAGCAAGAACGTTTCTTACCTACGCAAAACCACAACGTGATATGCCAATTGCTATTTACCCTTCATAAGGACCCTTTTCATCGAATCCGTTCCGACTAAAGTGGGAGAGACTGGCACCCGCTAGCCACCTTATGCACCAAGTGCATGTCAGTCGGTGGAACCTGTCTCACGTAAGTGTACGTGTAAGGTTGGTCTGGGCCGCTTCATCCCACAATACCGTCGAAACAAGATTGGACTAGTAACGGTAAGCATATTGAACATCATCAATGCCCACAACTACTTTGTGTTCCTCGTGCAAAGAATCTACGCAATAGACCTAGCTCATGACGCCATCATTGGGGAACGAAAGAAATTCAAAATTTTCCTACGTGTCACCAAGATCTATCTAAGGAGAAACCAGCAACGAGGGAAGGAGAGTGCATCTACATACCCTTGTAGATCGCTAAGCGGAAGCGCTCAAGAGAACGGGGTTGAAGGAGTCGTACTGTCGTGATCCAAATCACGGAGATCCTAGTGCCGAACGGACGGCACCTCCGCGCTCAACACACGTACAGCCCGTGAAGTTTCCCACGCCTTGATCCAGCAAGGAGAGAGGAGAGGTTGAGGAAGACTCCATCCAGCAGCAGCACAACGGCTTGGTGGCGATGGAGGAGCGTGGCATCTGCAGGGCTTCGCCAAGCACCAAGGGAGAGGAGAAAGGAGAGAGGTAGGGCTGCGCCAGGGAGAGGTGAAAACTCATGTGTGTTGGGCAGCCCAAACCTCAAGTATATATAGGGAAGGGAGGGCTGTGCCCCACCTAGGGTTCCCTCCCGGGGTGGCGGCAGCCCCTGATCCCATCCTGGTGGCGGCCACAGGGGAGAGGGGAGGCGCACCTAGGTGGGCCTTAGGGCCCATCTGCCCTAGGGTTTGCCCCTTCCCTCTTGAGGTGCCTTGGGCCCTTGTGGGGGCGCACCAGCCCACCTGGGCTGGTCCCTTCCACACTTGGCCCATGCAGCCCTCCGGGCTTGTGGCCCCACTTGGTGGACCCTCAGACCCTCCGGTGGTCCCAGACGTTATGGAAAACCCAAACTTTTCCGTGACCAAAACAGACTTCCCATATATAAATCTTTACCTCCGACCATTCCGAACTCCTCGTGACGTCCGGGATCTCATCCGGACTCAACAACATTCGGTAACCACATACAAACTTCCTTTATAACCCTAGCGCCATCGAACCTTATGTGTAGACCCTACGGTTTGGGAACCATGCGATATGACCGAGACGTTCTCCGTCAATAACCAACAGCGGATCTGGATACCCATGTTGGCTCCTACATGTTCCATGATGATCTCATCGGATGAACCACGATGTCAAGGACTTAATCGATCCCGTATACAATTCCCTTTGTCTAGCGGTATTGTACTTGCCCGAGATTCGATCGTCGGTATCCCGATACCTTGTTCAATCTCGCTTCCGCAAGTCTCTTTACTCGCTCCGTAACACATCATCCCATGATCAACTCCTTGATCACATTGTGCACATTATGATGATGTCCTACCGAGTGGGCCCAGAGAGTACCTCTCCGCTTACACGGAGTGACAAATCCCGCCTCGATTCGTACAACCCAATGCAGACACTTTCGAGATACCGTAGTGCACCTTTATAGCCACCCGCCATTCGTTGTGACGTTTGGTACACCCAAAGCATTCCTATGGTATCCGAGAGTTACACAATCTCATGGTCTAAGGAAATGATACTTGACATTAGAAAAGCTTTAGAATACGAACTACGATCTTTGTGCTAGGCTTAGGATTGGGTCTTGTCCATCACATCATTCTCCTAATGATGTGATCCTGTTATCAACGACATCTAATGTCCATGGTTAGTAAACCGTAACCATCTATTGATCAACGAGCTAGTCAACTAGAGGCTTACTAGGGACATGGTGTTGTCTATATACCCACACATGTATTTGAGTTTCCTATCAATACAATTATAGCATGGATAATAAACGATTATCATGAACAAGGAAATATAATAATAAATAATTTATTATTGCCTCTAGGGCATATTTCCAACACCGTGATCTGTCCCCCTCCGGCAGAGTACCAGAAAAGGCCTCCAGATGTGATTGCGGAAGAACAGAAGCTTGCGGCGGCGGAAAAAGTGTTTCGGCTAGCTCCCTGTTAGTTTGGGAATATTTGGGAATTTATAGAGGTGGAATTAGGTCAAGCAGAGTTGTGTGGGATTCATGACCTCAGGGGGCGCGCCCTAACCCCCAGGGTGTGCCTGGTGAGCTCATGACTCTCCCGTAAGTCTCTAGCCTCCTCCCGAACCTTCTAGGGCCCCTTATCGTCCAGAAAAAAATCACTGGGAAAGTTTCATCGTATTTGTACTTCATTTGGTACCGATATTATGAAAAGTAAAAAACAAGCAAAAATAGGAACTAGCACTGGGCGCTGAGTTAATAGGCTAGTGCCAAAAAATGATATAAAGTAGCATATAATTGCATATAAAACATCCAAAATTGATAATATAATAGCATGAAACAATAAAAAATTATAGATATGTTGGGGGCGTATCAACGTGAAGAAGGACATGCCCGATGGGAAAAGACCCACATAACACAGCAGTATGGTGGATTGGGGATACAAATCAGAGGGCAAAGTGCTTTCCCGAAGATGAGCTTCCCCGACTGTGTCTAAGGGTGGCAGGACATCCTGAGGGATGTCTCTCAGTCGGGCCTCCCGCCGTACTCGTGAGAGAGGTTAGGAGCTCCGGTGTCCCTTATGGTGGCGAAGGAGGAGAAGGTGCATGTGGGGATCTTGGCCGACGCACTAGTGGGCATCGTGAGGGCAGATTTGAACGGCATCGATCTACTGGAGGTCTTCCTCAGTCGGCGGATCCAACCGCTGTAGGAAAGGGTGCACCCGATGTGGATGTTTGAGGGTCCGAGTGATCCCACTCAGGTGCACCCAGAGGAGCTGACTGAGAAGGCCGTGGAGGGCAAGATCAAGTCCATCACTTCTACTCGCAACAACCTGCGCGGAGCAAGGAGAGTGCCCTGCACGATATGGCCCACTCGCTAGTCAAGGTAATTTTATGCTTGATCGGCCAGACAGGCCCAATGATACTTTTTGCATGTTTGGATCTTGAACTTGTGGTCCTTTTTCTATCTTCTTCAGCAGAGCTTCCAGTAGATGATTTCTCAAGCGCCAATGGTCGACCAGTCGCCTGACAATGTGGCGAGCGACACCGAGCGGGAGTACGCCAAGGAGAGTGAGGAACATTAGAGCGAAGAGGAGGGGAGCACCAAGGAGGGCGAGGAGGTGGAGTCTTCCCCATCCGAGAACGTTCCCAGAGAGCACCGCACCAAGGCGCATCACGATCTGAGTGCTTGCATGGGTTGCGCACGGGCATCGAGTGGTCCAAAACCAGCTGCACCAGCCCCTGCCATGCATACTACAAAGCGAGGGGGAGCTGTGATGCCCTGACTTAATCGTGCACTAATCATACACGCAAATGTACACGATCAAGATCAAAGACACACGAGAAGATATCACAACACAACTGCGAACACAAATTAAAGTCATACAAGCTTCATATTACAAGCCAGGGCCTCGAGGGCTCGAATACAAACGAGTCGGCGAAAGCAACAATATCTGAGTACAGACATAAGGTAAACAAGTCTGTCTTAAGATGGCTAGCACAAACATCAACATGGATCGAAAAGGCAAGGCCTCCTGCCTATGAGCCTCCTAACTACTCCTGGTCGTCGGCAGCCTCCATGTAGTACTAGGCACCCTTGGGGTAGTAGTAGTAGTAGTCGGTGGCGGCATCTGGCTCCTGGGATGATCGCAACAATCCGGTATGGGGAAAAAGAGGTAGAAAAGCAACCATGAGTACTCATCCGAAGTACTTGCAACACTTACATCAGATCTATACTAAGTATGCATCGGTATCAAAGGAATGGGGCTATATCTTCGGACTGAGCTGCAGAAATGCCAGAAGAGAATGGGAAGCCTAGCCTATCGAATACTAGCATCTTGAAGCACCTTGTAGCATTAGTAGAGTGCAGATTAGCATAATATAAGTAGTAGTATGATGTAGCAACGCCTAGAGATCCTTTCTCGACTCCCTGCGAGAAAGCAATCTCGGAGCCATCATATCCATTTCACAACTCCATTTATCCAGTTCTAGTTGTATCGATTGGGATACAACTCTGAGCATCCGTTAACAAGGACATGCCTATTCAAACAGATTAACTTCCCCGCAGGGGTGCACAAACTTACCCAACAAGCTCGATTAACTCTACCCGAACACACTTTCCTCGGTCATGCTCGACCTTGGCTAATTGACATGCCATAGTCCTACCTAGATTCAACAGAGAGGCCACCATGCCGGTCTATATCCTAAGCGCACAGGGGTCTTATGCCTATCGCCCTTTGCATTCCTGCATGTTGCGTGGGCGGCCCGGAGCAGACCCACCCCTTTAATACAACAGAAGGTGGTTCCCCTCCACCCGGGCGTGTGCCGCTCAATCACTGACGTCCGAAGAGCTTTCGGAGAATCGTACGACGCAAAGTGCCCGTACTAATTCCCGCGTGGTCGTCAATGCGAAAAGGCCAGAGGCCTACTCAGATCACATATCCAAACTGTTAGTGTCTTGGGGAGACGACCAGTGATCCACGATCTGTGGTCCCGTCGCCCCGTCCCACGGACTTATGACAAGGGCTAAGAATGCCTAGCCGTGCCGTGTAGTTATCTCGGGGTACCCTCCAGGTCAACCCGACTCCACAACACTCGCTAGTACCCTCACGGTCAACCCGACTCACAAGAGATTGTCGGAACTCAGGTCCACTTGTACCGGGGTGGTACCGCCTGTCCCTCCAGTCCCACAGAAATAGTAACTCTCGCTGGTACCCCTCGGGGCCGACCCGTCTTTAAAATGGTTCTGGGGAAAAAGTCAAACTAATCATGTGTCCATAACACCAAGGGGGAATCACCCTCGATGGATTCCACTTGATGTAACTGTCAAGGTGAACTAAGGAGGAATCACACTCGATGGTTCACTCTTGATGGGTTGCACGACAGAGTCGTTATCGGATAGTGGTGAAGGAGGAATCACCCTCGGTAGACCACAACCGATTAGCTACACTGTAGAGATCTCATGAAAAGTGCTATGCGAGGGAGGTATCACCCTCGGCAATCGATAGTAACCCTACAGTGTCATACAACTAATGGGGTGTGATGTGATGTGTCGGGCTCTGGACGTAGACCACGTTAATCGAGTTATCAGTCACAAAGAGGTTGCAACAGGGACAAGGTGAGGGGGTCACTGGTGGATCACTAACTAACCTATAGTAAGCATATAGGATAAGCAGGTAGGTAACAATAACAGGTTATAAAATCAGGCTATGCATCAGAATAGGTACAAATGAACAATAGTAGCAAAATCTAATGCTAGAATGAGAGAGAAGAAATGTGGGATATAGGAATGATCAAGGGGGTTTTGCTTGCGTGGAAGCTTTGTAGAGAGACTGGGACCCTCAAAGGTGAAGTAGTCGATCACGAGATCAACATCGGTCTGGGGGTCTACCAGAGAAGGAGGGGGAAGAAACAATAAATAGCAGGCATGCAAATGCAACGGAAAGCATTACATGATAGTAGGCTAAGCTAGGGCTGACCTAACGCAATACTAGGTGTTATAGACAGAGTGGGGAAATATCCGGGAATATTTTTCCAGCACCAGGCATTTATCGGACACACGATCCAGAGGGGAAGGTTCCATGTTTGCAGTGTTAGAGACATGTGACAGATGAACAGACAGCATATTAGGTTTCGCTATATTTTTTTTGAGCAATTTTCATATATATAATATTTTCATCCGACTTACGGTTTATTTTCTATTAATTTTTAAAGTTTAAATCATTTTTGGGAATTTCTGGAATTATTTAAATTCGAATTAAAAAGTGCAATAACTTTTATACACAGCAGCAGCTAGCCACTATGTGTGACATGTGGGTCCAGTGCGGCTGAGTCAGCCCAGTCAACTGTTGACAGTTGACTGGTCAATGAAATCAAAGGGGACCGAGGGGATCCCACCTGTCACTGACTAGGACTACCCTGTCAGCAGGTTTGACTGGTCAACGGGTCCGGTGGGGCCTGTGTGTCAGTGTACAGATTTAATAAAAAAGTTAAAATCATTGGGGGTCCTAGAACTTGCTCACAACGTAATGGTTTGGTCCTACAACTTGCACCCAATGTGCAATTTTGGTCCTAGACCAATCACACAGCGACAAGTGGACTCGTCGGGCCCGAGCCGGTCAGCACGCACGTTTTTGCAAAAAGCCTCCTGCCTTTCATTAGAATGAACACAGGAGGCTGTCCTGCGGGAGGGTATCAAGGAGACAGTCGAAATGAGATTCCAATTTATTCATTTCCAATACCAACTCCACCAAACGCTGCTGCACTGTTTTTGCTTGCATGTGCGAGGCCTTGTGAGGCTGCCGATGATCTAGCAACAAAAGGGCAAGATGTGATGCCTTTGTGATCCTTGGCAGGGAGCCCTGCTCCCATACAAACAGAGTATACAAGGTGGGTAGACAGAGATTCCATTATTGTTTTTCATTTCAAAAATCAAAAATACTGCTTCACCACACAAAGAAGCGCAAATCATCCACATATTAATTAACAAGTGAAGGTGCAGTATACCTGGCCAAACGGGCCGGCCCGGCACGGCACGTCCCAGCCCATTGTAGTCGTTCTTGGCCTGGCACGGCCCGCCGGGGCACGATTACTATACGGGCCATGCCATGCCGGCCCGCGTGCTGCGCCCTCAGGCCCAGGCACGGCCCAGTTAATAAACGGGCCGGCACGTTGGCCCGTTTAGCACGGTGGGCCGCATATTTTCAGCCTGTTATTTGATGCACTGAGTGTTTTTAGCCTATTTTTACATATTAGGCTATATATAAATGTATAAAAAATAAAAAAACGTAATCGGGTCGTGCCGTGCCGGCCCGCGTGCCCAGCCTCCAGTCCCAAGCACGGCCCAAGGCGTGCCGCGTGCCGGGCCCGGCCCATTTAGCCCGTGCTGTGCCTGGCCCAAGGCGGGTCGTGCCGCGCGTGCTCACGGGCCGGCCAAAAAAAAGGCCCATTTGACCAGCTATAAGGCGCACCATGCAAATCCATCATACCGGGGTACTAGGGTTCGAGTGCAGACAGGACAGTGACCCAAGGACAACATCAGCTAAGGCCATGGCGATTAGCAAGGTTAGAGAGGCCGGGCTAATTCACGCCAACTTAGTGAGACAAAGGCGTAGATGAACCTCGCCGGACTTCCCGTGCAGCATGTTGGGGCTGACATGGGCGTGGAGCCAGCCCTGCTCCATGTCGACGGCGCCGGGGACGGAGCAGCTCTCCAGCGTCGCTTTCAGCCTAAAGCTGCACCCGAGCGGTTGACGCGGGGGTGCCGGAAGGCCGTCCACCCAGAGCATGCCCGTGCACAGAGGCTTCGCGTCGGCGTTGGCGTTGCCCCTGACGCACACGACGCTGACGGGGCGGCGGCCCGGCGGCTCCCTGCCGGCGCCCACGGCCAGGAGGAACACGCGGCCGTCCTCCATGACCAGCAGGCGGCGCTGGTACTCCGATGAGGCCGGCACGACGAACGGCTGAGGCCTCGTACTTGATCTTCTCCACGGGCCACGCGTGCTCGCCGGACGGCGACGCAAGGTGGCGCACGAGTTTCACCGGCGAGCCCACGAACCGGCAGTCGAAGCAGTAGCAGGGCGCGTGCTTACACCTGGCTTTGTGGTCAGCGGCCGAGTGGTAGGGGATGTCAACCATGGTGCCGCCGTATCCCTTCTAGAGGCGCGGCACCTTTGTAGGCGTCGACCACGCCGTCCATGAAGCGGGAGTGGGTGTAGGACACTTGGCGCCCGCATGGACCGCAATGCTTGTTCGCGCTGTCGCCGCCGCAGGCTTGGCACACGTAATGCTCGTTCTTGTTGGAATTAACCACGTTGTCGTTTCCGGAATGGATATGTTCAGTCATCCGAGTAGGTTTGGATTAGCTAGCTTTATACTAGTATAAATATAGCTGTACCTTATGCCTGTAATCAGACAAATCGATCAAAGCAATAAAAGTACAGAAGCTCGACACGAGCCTGTTGCTATAACTCGGCGACTCCGCATATTGTGTTCCGACGGCTCGTCTACGCTAGCTAGCTAGACACGAGGATCCATCCAGCTGTCTGCCTAGTTGCTTCTTGTTGTACGTACGTCTGTTGGTCAAAGGATCGGCCAGCCGGAACTCGACGGAAAGTACTCGTCGGCGTTCGTACGTTCGGTACCGAAGCTAACAATTGGTATCTAGAGCAAGGTTGATTTTTTAGTAACGGAGGATCATGGCGGACGACGAGAAGAACAAGCAGTTGGCGGAGTACTCCGGTGCGGCTAAAGTATTTGCTGCTCCGGCGAGTTCGTCGTACCCACGATTTGATCACCAGAAATTCGGGGTCTGGAAGGCCCTCATGGAGTGTGGTCTTCACGCCAACGAGCTATGGGACGCGGTCGACCCAGGAGGCGACGCGTTCAAGATGGAGGGAGCCGAGCACCGGAAGGATCGTCAGGCGGCGACAACGATTTACTCGGTGATGCCGATGGATGTCCTCCAACACCTGATCGCCAAAGAAACGGCGAAGGAAGCGTGGGATACCTTGAAGCTCATGTTCGAGGGACACACCCGCGTCAAGCAAGCCAATCTCCAAACTCTCCTAAGGAACTATGAGACTTTGGTCATGGGCGACAATGAACCGTGGATGCGTTAAGCTTCACGGTGGCTACTCTCGTCAATCGGATCCGCGCTTGGTGAAAACCTTACGGAGACCTCGGTTGTCCGGCGGTTCTGCGCGCAGCCCTTCCCGGTACCTGCAAATTGTCACAGCGATCGAGCGAAGGCGTGGTTCTCGAGACTCTCTCCATCGACGATCTCGTCGGGCGCTACATGGCTCACGACGAGCGTATGCGGTACAGTCTCGGGATGGGAGGAATGATGAGAATGTCATGCTCACATCGGGCTCAATGGCTGGCGCTGGACTCAAGGAGAGGTGGCGAGGGCTCTAGTAGCAACACTCGCCAAGATCGTGCGCCAAAAGAACAAAGTAAGAAGAACGCCGCGACGGTGTTCAAGAAGAAGAAGTTCGACAAGCGCAAGATCAAGTGTCACAACTGTGGCATCATGGGGCACTTCAAGTCGGAGTGCAAAACCACCGAAGGAGAAAGCTCTCATGGCCAAAGGAGGCGATGATGGAGACATGATGCTCATGGTCGAAGTATGCGAGCTAATGGATGAGGATAGTCCAGCTCCAAAGGTGCCGCCACAGAGGTTGTCACGCTCATAGAGGAGGCAGTTTATCTTCACGATAAGAAGAGGATGAACACGCCGAGGCACGTGTGGTACCGACACCGACGCTAGCAACCACATGACCGCGATAAGGACCAGTTTTCTCGAGCTCAGTGTTTGGTCGCGAGGCACGGTTCGTTCGGTGACGGACGGACCGTTGACATCGCAGGGCGAGGTACTGTCCTGTTTGAGTTGAAGAATGGCGGTCACAAGGTACTCACAGATGTGTACTATATTCCCAAGCTAAAGAGTAGCATCATAAGTCTTGGCCAGCTCGAGGAGCGTGGTTGCAAGATTGTGCTCGAAGATGGCTTTCTATGGGGGTATGACCGTCAGAGGATGTTGATTATGAAGGTGCAAAGGTCACCGAACAAGCTCTACGTCCTCAACTTGGATCGTGTGGATCCGGTATGTCTCCTGTCGAGCATGGACGACTCAGCATGGAAGTGGCACGCGCGCTACGGTCATCTAAATTTCCATGCTCTTCGGCAACTTGGACAAAAGGAGATGGTACGTGGTCTACCGTGCATCAATCATGTCGACCAAGTGTGCGACGGTTGTCTCATTGGGAAACAAAGGCGAGCCCCATTCCCAAGAGAGGGAAACTTTAGAGCGAGTAAAGCTCTTGAGTTGGTCCACGGAGACTTGTGCGAACAGATTACACCGGCCACCGCTGCCAAAAACAGATATTCCTTGCTCGTCGTCGACGACTTCAGCAGATTCATGTGGATTGTGTTGTTGAAGACGAAGGATCAAGCTTTGCAAGCCTTCAGATAATAAAAATGGCGGCTGAAGTAGAATCTGAAGCCAAGCTGAAGGCCCTCCGTACCGATCAGGGGGGTGAGTTCAAGTCCCGTGCATTCACGGACTTTTGCGAAGCTCAAGGGATCAAGCGGTATCTTACGGCACCATATTCACCGCAGCAAAGCGGTGTTGTGGAACGGAGGAATCAAACCGTGGTGGCGATGGCACGTAGCATGTTGAAAAGTAAAGGCATGCCGGGCAAGTTTTGGGGTGAGGCGGTTAATACGGCCGCTTATTTGGTGAACGGGCTCCAACCAAGAGTGTGGTTGGGATGACGCCGCACTGAAGCATGGTACGGACACAAGCCCACGGTTGATCATCTTCGCACTTTCGGTGCGTGGCGCGTGAAGACAAGTGATCGGGCATACTAGCAAATTGGCGGATCGGAGTACTCCAATGGTGTTGGTTGGCTATGAAAAAGGTACGAAGGCATACCGTGCGTGCAACCCTCTACCAACAAGGTGGTTGTGACGCGACGTGGTCTTCAAGAAGCAAGGTCATGGAATTGAACTCCGCCGAGCGGTATATCCGTCTCCGATGAAATTTTCAACGTTGTTTACGATGATTACAAGCATGCGAGATTGGTGATCAACCAAGACTTGAGCATCGCGAAGCGGCGCGGCAGAAAACGATGGCACGAGGCACGCGCCAGACACTACTAGAAAAAGGGCTATAGATGGATTGACACTAATGGCGCACTGGAAAGATGGTGCGCCATTAGTATATACTAATGGCGCACCACCGCCTCGATGCGCCATTAGAGTTTAAACTACTAATGGCGCACCTTGCAATGGGTGCGCCATTAGTATCAAAAAATTTAACTAGTGCGCTTGTTCAAACATACTAATGGCGATCCTGCCCAAGTCGCCATTAGTAGTTGTAACTACTAATGGCGCACTGCAAAGGTGCACCATTAGTATAGAAATTTTTTTGAACTAGTGCGCTATTCAAACATACTAATGGCGATCCTGCCCAAGTGCGCCATTAGTAGTTGTAACTACTAATGGCGCACTGCATGATGGTGCGCCATTAGTATAGGAATTTTTTTGAACTAGTGCGCTTATCCAAACATACTAATGGCGATCCTGCTTAAGTGCGCCATTAGTAGTTGTAACTACTAATGGCGCACCATGCAAGAGGTGCGCCATTAGTAAGTGGGCAGCAACAAGATATTTGGGACAGCCTCTCCTACCCACACACTCACTTTCTCCCCACCTCATTCTCTCCACCTCCTCCTTGTCTCGGTGCCTCCTCTTTTCACCTCATTTCCACCATAGATTCATTCAAATTAAGTGGTTAAATTACCTTGTTTTAATAGGTAAGTAAGGGGAAGCTATATTTAGGTTGTTCTCCTACAACAATGTGCACATGCACTTTTTACGGCCTAGCTAGATCTATGTATGTTCGTGGTGTTGCATATGTTTGTGGTGTTGCATATGTGTTTGTGTTTGGAGGTGTACCGTATTTGAAATGCGATAGTTGCCAATATTTTGCCGGAATGTTGATTCATTTCCGTTTCAGCGAGAACTTTGGCATTAAGCATTCTTTTTGGTCCTATTTTTAGGAAAGTCATGCCAAATTTTGTTTGGTTCTAAAATATCGCTTTTGCTCTACCCATGACGACCATGGTCCGCACGATGACCGAAGGCATCGTGAATAGGTTTTGAGGTCCGAAGGCCGAGATGCTTCAAAAGAACGAGACGGAGATAAGATGTCCGTGTCGAAGATGCAAGTGAAGAGCCTTATTGCGGACCCGGATTCCGGCAGGTGCGGGACCACCTGCTGTTGCGTGGTTTCATGGATGGCTATCGGTGGCAAGGTGATGAAGATGACTACGAAGTCGCCCATGCGGGCCGGGCAAGAAATGAGGAAGGGCAGCAAGACAACCACCGCGGCTCGGGCGGGCGAGAAGACGAAGAATCCCGTGAGATGATCACGACGTGTGATGTTGTATACGTCATCATGTAGAAGATGCAGGACATGATGATGAGGAAGATGCCGGAGCAGGCGACGGGCATGATCATGAAGATGATGATGCGGCGGAGCGACGACGCTGACCATCGATGGGCTGGGTGCAGGACCCTCATATTCAAGAGCTGCTTCGCGCACGGATAACGCAAGAGCTGCCGCCGAGAGAAAGCCAAGATGGATCAACTTGAGTTAGACGCGTTACTCCATTGTATGAAGGATGCAGGCCCGAGGATACCCGCCGAAAGTAACGCCATGGCTCGAGATGAAGGTAAAACACAAAATGACCGACGATGCTTCGACGAGAACATGTCATTCGCACGAACGCCTTCCCAAGGGGAACAAGTGCCCGACCAGTTTGAGGAGGCGAAGAAAATCGTGTGTCCTCTCGATTTACCGCCGTGAAATACCATGTGTGCATGAACAATTGCATCATTTATCGGGACGAGCACGCGAGTCTACCATATGCCCGGTGTGCGGCGCCACTCGATACAATAAGAGGAAGAAAGCTCCTCGAAAAGTGGTGTGGTACTTTCCGATCACTCCTCGTCTGCAGCGCTATTTCATGGACCCTAAGGTAGCAAAGCTCCTGCGTTGGCACGCGGATAGGGAGGAGAAGAAGCGGAAGATGACGCAAATGATCCGGAGATAGATAAAAAGACAAGATGCTGAGTCACCCTAAGGATGCGAGCGGTGGCAAGCGTTGAACTTCAAGACTCGGAATTTGGGAACGATCCAAGGAACATCGTCTTTGGGCGCGAGCACCGATGGAGTCAATCCGTTTGGCAGCCGAGAAGCACACATAGCACCTGGCCTGTGTTTGTGTGGATGTACAACCTTCCCCCTGGTTGTGCATGAAGAGGAAGTACATTCACATGAGTATGCTAATTGAAGGGCCAAACAACCAGGGAACGACATCAATCAGATCTGGGGCTGCTTTGAAAGAGGAGCTTGACACGCTGTGGAAAACGCCACCAATACGTGGGGCGCCGCAGAAAGAATATTTCCCTATGAGAGCCGCACTTTACCACGACGGTGCACGACTATCTCGATTACGGATATCTCGCGGGTAGGTAGTCCACGGATTTTCTGGATGCGTAAGGTGCATGGATGACACAACGATCGCCAGCCTAGATAGAGATCCGGGTCTTGAAAACCGTGTTCATGGGACATCGAAGGTGGCTTCGCGACGATGACCCGTGGAGGAAACGCAAGGATCTGTTCGATGGTGAAACCGAACCCAAAACGCCTGTGTCACGAGGAGCGGCGAGGAAATAGACAAGCTGTTGAAAATTGGAAAGACTGCCCACTTTGCCGAAAGACTGCCCACCGCCCACCGCCTTAGTCGCGCTACAACACATAGACATGGTCGATCCTTGGGTGGTAGAGCACAAAACCTTTATTAAAAAGACGATAATGACCGAGGCCAACAGAGGACGGACGGAGATACACTCAAAGAGCACAACTCATGTTTCACGCGTTGGTTCAAGCATAAGCTTCGCTGCACTTTTACATGAGGATTCTTCCGCGGAAGAACAACTCATATTCGCCTTGTCACGTAGCCGAGCACAACCTCGATGACCTATGAGGCGCACGATATCAACGACTACACATTCTACACCGAGGCCAAGGACATGAAGAGCGATGGTTATCATAACTCCGGGGTAACGATGGAATCCTACACCGGTAACGACAAGGACAGATACTACGGAAGGATCGAGGAGATCTGGGAGCTGAGCTACTGTTGGAGAGAAGGTCCCATGTTCCGTGTCGATGGGCCAAGAACGCTATAAAAGAAGACCGGTATTTCACCACCATGGTTATACCCGGCCAAATCCAAGACCATGGGTGCAAACGTCACCGCGAAAAATGAGCCATGGGTACTGGCTTCCCAAGTGGACCAATGCTTCTTCATTAACGACCGCCAAAGCCCGGTCGTGTTGTCGTGAGGAGAGGCAAAAGGAAGATCATCGGAATGGATGGATTAGCCAATGAGCAAGACTTCGACAAGTACGGCGACCCGAGGATCGAACATGACGACGATGATGAAGTAGCAGCATACACCACAAGAAGAAGCAGGACCACCCTACCTAAAGGACGTCCGTTCCACATAAGAACTCCATTTGCGAAAAAGAAGGGCAAGAAGATTGTGAACATATAGCTAGCTAAGATCGATTGTATTTAAATCGTAGCCTTCATTTCTCGATTGTATTTCATGGGCAATTTTTGAACTATCATGAATATTTTTAAATTTCATGGACACTCGATCTCGATCCCCCTCCATCTCGATCGCTATCCCACCTCGCCAGATCCGGTCCCCCGCCGAAAGCACCCCCAGTCCACCCACCGCCCTTGCAAACCCCCGCACCTCGATTCCCCTACTCAACCGCCACCGACCCCCCGCACCCAGCACCGTCTTATAAAAAAATTAGTATCAAACAGCTTTTAAATGCTACTGTCTTATAAAAAAATATTATCATTATTATTTAAACAAGTTTGAACATATTTAAACACAAATAAGTATCAAACAGCTTTTAAATGCTAAAAAATTGTGGAGCCCACCTCGATCCCCCTCCATCTCGATCGCTGTCCCACCTCGCCAGATCCGGTCCCCCTGCCGAGCACCCCCAGTCCACCGCGCCGCCACAACCCCCGCACCTCGATTCCCTACTCAACCGCCGCCGACCCCCGCACCCAAGCACTGCCTTATAAAAAATAAGTATCAAACAGCTTTTTAAATGCTACTGTCTTATAAAAAATATTACTGTTATTATTTAAACAAGTTTGAACATATTTAAACATAAATAAGTATCAAACAGCTTTTTAAATGCTAAAAAATTTGTGGAGCACAGGAGTCGAACCTAGGACCTCCCGGTGTGAGAACTGGCTGTGACCACCGAGCTAGTAGAGTGGGCTTGACATGGATAGGTTCTGTAGTACATAACCTTTTGGCTCGAGTTGAAATAAAAAAAATACTAATGGCGCACCACGGTGAGGTGCGCCATTAGTATGGATATGCTAATGGCGCACCACGGTGAGGTGCGCCATTAGTATTGTGGCCCGATCCCCCTGCCCTCTCCCCTTCGCCCGATCCCCCCTCCCTCTCCCCTCGCCAGCCTCCTCTCCTCTCGATCCACCGCCGCCGCCGCTGCCTCGACCCTCCTCGCCCTCGCCCTCGCCCTCTCCTCCCTCGCCTCTCCTCGCCTTCCCTCTCCCTCGCCCGCCTCCCTCGACGCCACCGTCCCGCCACCTCGGCGCTGCCCGCCGCCTCGACGCGACCCGCCGCCTTGACGCCGCCCCCTGCCGCCTCGACCTCACCCGCCGCTGATCGCCGCCTGACTCCGCCTCGGCGCTGCCCGCCGCCCACGCCGCCTCGACCCGCCCACGCCGCTGCCCCACCTCGACCCGCCCGTCCACACCACCGTCGCCGAGCACCACCACCCCGTGAGCTCCCCTCCTCCTCCTCCTCCTCCTGTTTCAACGAGGATCGCCACTGCTTTTTTTTGTGGTGTGTTCATTGTCTTCCCTGTTTCAACGAGGAGAAGCTAATGTTTCGCTTCTACTTGAGCTTTGTATGGATAAGCTTGTCATTGTTTGCTAGTATAGTTCTTGCCTCATCTCGGTGAAGATATAAATTCCACGATGCAAAGTGAAATTCTGCGCTTCAGTTATGATATAAATTTTCAGTTTTGCTACAGGATCTGCCAACGCAGTTTAGTTATGTCCTCATCCTAGTGAATTATGCAACTGGCTAGAATGATCTGATGCAAATAAAATCTGAGAAGTCTTGTATATATGCTAACAACTGAATGTGTCGGAAATTGTCTCAATTTTCATTGCATCTAGCTAGCTATCTGCCATGCCAAAAGGAAAATACGAAAACTGTTATTGTTTGTTGCCATGTCTCGATTTCCTTTTGTCCGAGTTTTTCTAGTTTCTCATTCCTGCCACTGCAAACAATGAACACACCTCCTCCTCCTCCTCCTCCTCCCCCTCCTCCCCCCTCCTCCTCCTCCTTCTCATATTGATTCTTCATGCTTCACCATATCTTGTTTTCAAATATTTGTAGATTACTTATATTGATTTAGTTATATCGAAACATCATCTGATCTGCCATTGATCATCAAAACTAAATCAATGGAGATGACATGAATTAGTCTTATCATTTCTGCTATTCAAGGCTTGTATATTTAAGTATCTCATCACAAAATTACATTTATTTATTTCTGCTGCTGTGTCTATCATGAAACTACATGTATATCAATTTTGCAAAGCTTGAAAGCTCAGCCCAATTTTCGCTCGAAAGACACTGCAAGTCTTTCCACAACACCGACGCCATCTATGGCCCATTCTCCATCCCGACATAAGTAGCAAATTGTTGTGTTTAGTGATCAATTTCGTGTTGTGGTCATGTTCAATGGTTTCAACAGGCTAACTATCCACTCTACTATTCCATACCATGATATATATCATTCTGTTGAGATCGATGAGTCAAGATTCCTCTGCTAAAACTCATGAAAGATACTTGTGATTGATGACACGCTCATTTCAGTCCAAAAGAAAAGAAGAACACTTTTGCATAAAAACTCCAAATGTCAACAAATGATGATTGGCAAGATTAACAATACCATATGTTCAGTTAAAACAAAAATTACAGTAATGCCCATTGATGAGTATTAATTCCCAGTCCAGCAATTCATTTTGCAATTATAGTTTCCTTGCCTTTGTAGGGATTAAAAATATGTACATTTTTCAGTACCCATCAATGTTTATCTTCGTGAACATTCAAAGTTCGTGGTAAGAGCAAGAAGTGTTTCAGATGTGAGGATTGTAGCTGAATTTTATTTTATGCATTGTTGTGCAATTTGTATCCACTTTTGTCACACTTGTGATTATGATGAGTTCTTACCATGCCTAGGAAGCTAGTAATCACATTAGATCTTTCGCCTAAATAGATGAAGATTTTGTGCTGTAGAATGTATGCTAATTGCTGGTTTGGTCGTTGCTAATGCCTAAAGAAACCGACAATTTAATTCTTGAGCCTGAAGTGTTAATGTTGTCATTAAGTAGACAAGAAAGCATCGGCTACAATCTTTGAAAATGAGCGTCCATGCATATAACCGACTGCCATTTTTAGGATAATGGCAGACTAATTCATGTTTTCAAATATCTTGTCTGATTTAGTTTTCACCATATTTTCTTATATTGATTTAGTTTTGATGATCAATGGCGTAGATACATGGCGACCCAAGTTATATCTATTTTCTCATATTTGTAGAGAAGATTTTCACACGTGTAGAAGTTTTTTTTTTCAAATATATTTTCAGTTAAAAGAGAGTGAAGGTTCAGTTATTTGCTGCCATGGTGGTTTCTTCAATCAAATAATCTTTTCATTCCTGCTTGGCGATTTATTATTTCTAAGAAAAGAGAGAGCTAGGATCTTACTAACAACTCTACTAGATTGTTAAGTTGGGTGGGATGTAAAAGCAAGTCTTCTTCTAAGTGCAATATACTTAGTGCTGCTATATGAGTGTATAAATATTTGTTCCATATGACATGTGACATGTGGGTGTGGGATCCATGTGACATGTGACATTGCATCCATGTCCACCTGGATAATGATTTTGCAGGTACCCGAGAGGTTCTTGAGTTTGCCGGAATGTCGATTAACTTCCGTTCCGGCAATTGGTACTCCATATGTCCTATTTTCAGCAAAGGTCATGCTGAAATTTTCCGTGAATTTTAGCATGACTTTGCTAAAATAGGACATATGGGTACTTGTGACTAATGCATGGGCCGGGTATCTTAGTAGTTAATTAAGTAGGATCAAGTGCCCCGCGTACTTGTGACTAATGCATGGCTTTTAGGGTGCCTCGTGTCGATAAAACCGAAATGATGAAAGGTTAGGCTTTTAGGGTGCCTTGGCGTCGAAAAACCCTCAATGATAAAAGCTTAGATTTTAGGATGCCTCGGTGTCGACAAACCCTAAATGATGAGACCATGATCTTGTTCCTTGACAATAACCAACTTTTGACCAAACTTTGTTTCTATTTAGAGAGAAACATGGCTCACAACGATGAGGCCGGGGTTCAAGCGGCAAGGCATTCTCGGAGCTGTCCCAGAGATGGAGGAACAACCTCACTTGTATGAGGCCGCCGCCTTCCCCACCGATCCCGAGACCACGGATGGTGCCGCCGAGGATGACCACACCGATGCCACCACCGATGGTGCCGCCGAGGATGCCACCATCGATGATGGCGGCGCGCACGATGGCAGCCAACCAAAGAGGCAACGGAAGGACCGGCGCCCGATCGTGCTCGCACCTCAAGGAGGAAGTTATCAAGTGGACTCCAACGGAATCCAACGGCGCTCGAACGAATAGTCAAGGGTACTCGCTTCAGCTCGGGTGCATTGTCCGGAGCACCGTCTCGATCAACACCGAGAACCTGAGGCATCCTGACCGAGGGAATTTGCGCAACCTCCTCTTCACGAAGCTGCACGAACGATACAAGTTCCCCGCTGAATTTGAAAACACAAGCCTCAAAGGGAATAAAGTGAACAATGCTGCCCTCACGAAGATGAGCAAGGCCTGTCTACTTGGAAAAGCAATGTGAAGAGAATGATCGAGAAAGGTGAGAGTTATCAAGATCAAGGAGAAAAATCCTTCGATCACCAAGATGACTACAACGACTTCAAGATCAATTGCTCGAGCACCGCAAGCTCCCAATCAAGTGAGTGGGGGAAACAAATGCGGGAGCTGAACATAGGGGAACACACACTCGGTCCCGGCGGTTACAGAGTGGCGGAGCCTATATGGGACAAGGAGGAGGCGGACCGTGCCGAGCAAGGCCTACCGCCTCTTCGATACATACGGTGACAAGCAGACCGGGAACTTTGTCAAGGCCCGTACAAGAAGGACCCGAAACAAAGGAGCTTACCACGGATCCAAGACCAGGCAGCTTGAGCTTGTTCTCATAAGGAATACACCCCGTAATTAGCTCCATATGGTTGCATTCTAATTAATGAAGCCAATTTCTAAATGGTTCACATTCCTTCCGCAGCGATCGAAAGCGATGGCGCTGGGTCGACTCAGAGCAACCCTTGGGACACCACTCTAAATAGGGGTTGAATGTAATGAAGAACAAGGATAAGCTCGATAAGTCGACGTCACCGGTCGTGTGGCCGCAAAGGCTTGTCGACAAAATGGGGTCATACTATACACGCTGGTGTGCGGAAGGAGAAAAGACCAGCTCGGAAAGCCAGCGCGAGAGGTTCAAGAACTCAAGGCACAGTGGCGCGGATTCCGAGATTGTCCAAGAGCAAGTGGAACAACGACTCGAGCGATTTATCACCGCCTTTGTGCCTACCTTGATCTCGGGTTGAGTCGCGTGGATTGCGGGCGGCCAACAGGGCCGCCCGATTCCTAGCTTCACGGCCAGCAACTTCGATAATGCGATGGCGGGCCATTGGTGCCCGCCGAGGGGCGGCATTGGTGTCTCCGACGCCGCACGGAGCTTAATGCACCGGGTGTACGCCGCCAGCACCTCTGCAGCAAGCGCCCCCTCCGTCAATCGCACGCCCGCCGCTGGCGGTGCCTCTACATTAGCCGAGCTCGACGCCATCATCACGGTAACTAACTGCCTCTCTCGCCGAGGACTTCATCTCCTTGCCTTTGATCGGGCATCCCCGACGCCCTACATGTTTTCGCAGGGCGCCGCCGACGTTCGTGCACTCTCCTCCACTTCGTGAACAACGAGTTGGTCGATGTCGCCAAGGGCAAAATCGCTCAACCGGCAACCCTTGTTCCACGGTACCCATATGCCACCCAACTTGTTTAGGGTTCAACTGGTTCGGTGCTGCCGAGGCTGCGACGACTTGTTACCTCCGAATCGACCCGTCGGGGCCGACGATGATGACGTGATGACCCTCGGCGCTGCTGAGCTGGCCCTCGCTTTGGCGAAGAGCGATTCGCTTGGGGCGGGGACACCACCCAAAGACAACACCGCCCGTCGTGCGGCGCCAAGTCGGCCCCATGGCAAGACCGCCAGAACGGTGCGGACATCCCTATGCCATCGATCCAAACATGCATATGGCACGGGATCGTAACGACGACGGCGGCGACTATGATACATTTGGCAACGCCGATCAAGATTTTGCCGAGCATGGGTGCGATGGCGACTTCATGGGGCCTCCTTCTCAAGAACCAAACCCAACAAAAGACGTGTGCGATCTAGCTCGTACATGGAGAAGCCAAGTTGCAACAGCGCCGCCGGCGCTCAGCTCTCGTGAGACGCCCACCTGCCGACTTCACCGAGCCTCGAGTAGGCGAGGTGCGAAATATTATCAGCCCCAACACACTCAAGAAGGCGGTCTGTGAGCAAAACTCAGTCCCATTACAGGAGAAGAAGAAGGCACGCAAAAGAAAGACTAAGAAGGGTGCGAGCCAGCCGCACCGAGTACGATCCGTGCTCGGGGCGGGCCACCTTCACCGCAGGATATCTCGAGGAGGGTGCATGTGGCGGTAGGGCGATGCTACCGACAAATATGCTCAATGCTGCAACCGGTGCTATCGGAGTCTCTGCATGATGTGTTCTTTCTTTGGAGAAGCGGCGCCTCGTGGAGAAGGATGCGGCATACCCGTTTCGCGGCCAAGGTGCCGAGGGCAAGGGCTTTGTGGATAACTCCATCGGGCGTCGATCGTCCTGCGCTTTTGATGACATCCACGCTATGTTGAACCTTCATCCGCTGCACTACACCTTCGCTCGCTATTTTCGCTGAGTATGTAGATGCGGATCATTCGCGACAAGACCCCGGACATCGTGATAGTTGACCCTTCTACATGCGTGCCAAGATCTTGGGCAGCGCTGGGACCGCAAGTCGCGAAGTTCTTACCTCGAAGGCGCCATTCGGCAAACCAAGATAAGGATAACTTCCTCGTGCCTTACTTTCCCGAGTAAGTCCTTCCCTCAACCGCCCGTAACATATGAATTCTTACATTTCGATCGCTTTTCTTTTAACATTCCGTGTTTTCTGCAGGACACACGCTGCACGCCATCCTCCTAAGCCCCAAATATTCCATGGCCACGATTTCGACCGGACCGTCACCGAACGTAGACTACACAAATGTCAAGAAGGTTCTTGATGATGTTCTCCTGCCACGCCAAATCTGGAGGCACCTTCACCAGGCCTATTCGTAAGCACGGCAAGCACGTGTTCTCCCACAATCGACATTCTGCTGCGTCAAGCAGCCGCTGGCGGTCGGCGGGTGCCTACTACGCCATCCATCACATGCGGCGATCGACGGGACCATCATCAACTTCGCTACCGAGTAAACCCAAGATTGGGCCGCGAGCGTGTCGGCAATCCAGACGCGGACCTCCGACAAGAATTCTTTCGCATCCAATGGAGTTTGCGGAAATCATCCATCAAGATGTCCTTCGTACCTCGGGGCAGTTCTACCTCAGAAATCAACCGTCCAACAAAGACATCGACACAATGCTACAAATGCAGGATGACAACGCCTGTTCTTTCATGACTCCGACGATATACGGCGGCTTCATCCACGCCCGTCCCTTGAGTCGAGTTGTCTAGTTCTCAAACATCGATTGGCTCATGTTGTAATTAAACTTTAATGAACTTGTAGTATGTCTCTTTGGTTTCGAGAGTCGCTCAACTTAGATGTAATCGATGCTATTAATGTCTTGCTTTTCTCTCCGATCGCTCTGCTGCATACTTATATATTGCTTATGTATTGTCTGTGAATTGGTACTAACGCTTACTTGGCTAGTGCATAGCGATGCCGACGTATGTCGTGTACAAGGGTAAGGTTCCCTGAGTCTACGATGATGGGAGGAGTGTCGGAGACAGGTTCACCGATTCAGCGGTAACAGCACAAAGGGTACACCACTAGGGCCGAGGCCGAATCTAGATACGCCCGCTATCTAGCGGGAGAGGGAGGGAGCGTTGAGGAACCGGATGAAGACGAAGTTTCATCGTGATGATGCTCATCGTGATGACCGCAGCTCTCTTCTATGTGATGGTAGTTTAGATGATCGATATCGACTTGTAATGTGAAGACAAACTCGCTACTCGCGGTCTCGAGACTTGTAATATAATGTTCTATCTTTGTTCGGTCTTTTCAATTCGGAGACTAATATGATGAATCGTATTCGGAGACTAATATGATGAATTGTATTCAAAGACTAATCTTCTATTGTATTTGATGAATCTATTGTTGATGTGTGCTGTCTAATATTTTGTCAAATTATACATTTTGTAACCTGTGCAAAAAACAGAAAATAAAAAATAAAAAAAACCTAATATTCATACTAATGGCGATCACATGATAAAGGCGCCATTAGTATGACAAAGGCATACTAATGGCGATCATCAGGGTAGTGCGCCATTAGTATGCTGCGTTACTAATGGCGATTCAGGTGGTGCGCCATTAGTATGCCAAAGCACTGGTATACATGGCCCCGGGAGGCATACTAATGGCGCACCCTCGATATACTAATGGCGCACTGGTGGTGCGCCATTAGTATACCGAGATACTAATGGCGCACTGGGTGGTGCGCCATTAGTAAAATTACTAATGGCGTCTTTGTTAATGGCGCACTACGATGCGCCATTAATGGCCAAATTAGGTGCGCCATTAGTAGTGGTTTTTCTAGTAGTGAGAAGCAGCGGCGGCCGACGCCGCACGGTTGCGTCACGACATGCCGAGCAGCAGCGGGCGCAGCCGCTCGTCTGGTGGTGTTGTTCCATCAGACCGTAACATGCCACCCCATCTCGTGGCTCAAAGACCGCCAGCCCGGGAGCAAAAAGCCTGTCCCACCGGCGGCGTTTGAGCAGCCCACGTGCTACACCACAAGGACATGAAGGCCATGTACGTGAAGGCCATGTACGTGAAGATGATACACATGTTTTGGATTGTTCATCCGATGGAGATGTAGCCGCTTCGAGGAACAGGATTCTCCAAATTGGGAGTTTGGCAACTCGATGAAAATTCCTCGCCTTCGATCAACAGAGACAAGGGAACGTCCGCCGACACTGTGACGTCTTCGACCAGATGGTGGATTTATATCCAAAGGAAGCACTTCCAAAAGTAAATCCTGTGAAAATTAAAGGAAGAGGACGGCGGTAATCGCTTAGCGTCGAGGAACCGATTTAAATTTGAAGATGCAAACACGGAGGAGTGTTACGTGCTATGGACGAGGAGTTGGGATCGATCCAAGACAACAAAACATGGGAGCTCGTGGATCCACCCAACCACCATAAAATCATAGGGCTCAAGTGGGTGTACAAAGTCAAGAAAGATGTTGAAGGAAACTTGGTGAAGCATAAGGCAAGGCTCAGAGCCAAAGGATACGTGCAAGAGCAAGGTGTAGACTTGAGGAAGTGTTCGCTCTGTCACAAGGATGGAATCGGTGAGGCTAGTTATAGCTCTCATGCTCAAGAATCTTGGAGGCTACATCACATGGATGTAAAATCCGCTTTTTAAACGGGAGTTAAAAGAAGAAGTATATGTGAAGCAACCACCGGGTTACATCAAAAGGGAGAGGAGCACAAGGTGTTGAAACTACACAAGGCATTGTAATGGCTATGCCAAGCTCCTCAGCGTGGAACATTAAGCTTGATCGTACACTAGTTTCTCTTGGTTTTGAGAAAAGTCCACTAGAGCATGCTATGTACAAGCGAGGTAAAGGCAAGGATCGCCTCCTAGTGGGCATCTATGTTGATGATCTCTTGATAATCGGAGCAGATGAGGATGAGATTGCTAGATTCAAGCTACAAATGAAGGAGCTTTTCAAGATGAGTGATCTAGGGCTCTTGACTTACTATCTCGGATCGAGGTACATCAAAAGCCGGAGGGAATCACACTATGCCGTGAGGCATATGCAAAGAAAATTCTTGAAAGCTGTAGCATGGAGGACTGCAATCCAAGTCATGTTCCAATGGAGCCTCGACTTAAACTTAGCAAGAGGAGCCAAGCACCATGTTGATGCAACGGAGTATAGAAGTGTGGTCGGAAGCCTAAGGTATCTTGTGAATACACGACTGGACTTGGCCTATTCTCACGTGAGTGAGTCGCTTCATGGAAGCACCCACGACAGAACATTGGGCAGCTGTGAAACAAATACTCAGGTACATCAAAGGGACAACTAACTTTGGTTGTGTCTATTTAAGAGAAAAGCGGAAGAAGATGGTGGAGCTACTTGCCTACAGTGATAGCGACTTGGCAGGAGATATTGACGACCGTAAGAGTACCTCGGGCGTGGCATATTTCTTGGGAAGAAGCATTGTGAGTTGGCTATCACAAAAGCAGAAGGTGGTCGCATTATCATCCTGTGAAGCGGAGTATATTGCAGCTGCAACCGCGGCAAGTCAAGGTGTGTGTGGCTAGAAAGGCTACTCGGTGACCTCACTGACAAGGAACCGGAAGGAGTGGTGCTCTATGTTGACAACAAGTCCACGATTGCTCTATGTAAGAATCCAGTGCATCATGATAGAAGTAAGCACATTGATATAAGGTATCACTACATACGAGATTGTGTGGAAGAAGGCAAGATTGAAGTCAACTACATTTGCATCGACGATCAGCTTGTAGATATCCTGACCAAGTCTTTGGGACGACAGAAGTTCACGGAGATGCGGGGAAGAATCGGCGTCCAAGCTGTGAAGTGAGGACATCGTGTTTAGGGGGGTGATTGTTGGAATTAACCACGTTGTCGTGTCCGGAACGGATACGTTCAGTCATCCGAGTAGGTTTGGGTTAGCTAGCTTTGTACTAGTATAAATATAGCTGTACCCTATGCCTGTAATTAGACAGATCGATCAAAGCAATAAAAGTACAGAGGCTCGACACGAGCCTGTTGCTATAACTCGGCGACTCCGCGTATTGTGTTCCGACGGCTTGTCTACGCTAGCTAGCTAGACACGAGGATCCATCCAGCTGCCTGCCTAGTTGCTTCTTGTTGTACGTATGTCTGTTGGTCAAAGGATCGGCCAGCCGGAACTTGACGGAAAGTACTCGTCGGCGTTCGTACGTTCGGGACCGAAGCTAACAGTTCTCGCACTGCAATCCACAAATCGATGTACGTATGATTCAAACTTGAGTTCCCTTCCACATGTAATTCTAGCTTACTAGTAGTTCAAATGTACTCCCTCCGTTTCTAAATATAGGTCTTTCTAGAGATCTCAACAAGTGACTACATACGAAGTAAAATGAAAGAATCTACACTTCAAAATATGTCTACATACATCCGTATATGGTAGTCCATTTAAAATCTGTAAAAAGACTTATATTTATAAACGGAGGGAGTAGGATTCAGTGTGAGTACCCCGAATACTGGAGGCTTGAGGGGGCAAAGACATGCGGCACATTGAAACAATTTCTTCGGCATGTCCAAGCTGGCGACCTCCACCTCTCCCGCCGCCACGGCTGACATCGCCGCGTCTTCTTGTTCGGCCACTTCGTCTTCCGGCTTCACCTCACGGACTGGCTTCACAATGGCCACTGGACTAGTCGGCTCCAGGTCCACCACCATGGTAGCTGAACTGGGGTGGCCGGCGATGGCATCATGGCGGCCATTGGACAAGTCACCACGACCGTGGCGGCTGGGGTAGTCATGTCTCCCTCCATCGTGGCCGCTGGACTGGGCACCAGCGGCATGGCGGCCAGAGGACTGGTCACCGCCACCGTGGGGGCCGGCTTGCCATGGCAACAAGGCTGGGTGCCGTCGGTGCCACGATTGCCACCGGAGTGCAGGATAGTGCCATGCCGCTCGACTTCTTGCCGCCGCTCCCCCCCCCCATCATTCGCGGAGCACCGTGGCCTCTTCTTGTGCTGCTCCCCCATAGAGATCGACTGGAGCACTGTACAGAGGAGGCTGTCCTGCGGGTTGATTAGAATGAAGGGCAGGTGGTATTTGCAAAAAAAGCGTGCGCTAACCAGCTCGGGCCCGAGTAGTCCAGTTGTCGAGCTCTGATTGGTCTAGGACCAAAGTTGCACATTGGGTGCAAGTTGTGGGACTGGATAGGGTCATTTTGCAAGTTGTAGGACCAAATCATCACATCACTACCGGAAAACGGCCCTACCCCGACGGCCAAATCTATGCCTACGGCTGCCGTCGGCCTAGTTTGAGATATGCCGACAGCCCAGTCCTGGCCGTCGGCTTATCCTGGCCGTCGGGTTACACGGGTCTATGCCGACGACCGCCGTCGGCACAGAACGGCCGTCGACCTAGGTGCAGACATGCCGACAGCAGCCGTCGGCATAAATCAGCCGTTGGTATACCTGTGGGCCCGGCGACCCCGCCCGTGACTAGCGGCTAACGCCGTCAAACCTATGCCGACGGTGGGGACGGGCGGCCGTCGGCATAGGTGCCACATCACCGATCCGCGGCACGGCGCCCACCAGAACCCTGTCGTCTCTATGCCGACGGCAATGCCGTCGGCATAGCTATTTTTTACATACGTTTTTTTTTGCATATGTTTTTATAATTTTTTTTAAATATGTTTTCATGCTTTTTATGTATTATATGAATATATATGTAGTTTGTAATTTTTCCATAGATTATGAATATATATATATATATATATATATATATATATATATATATATATATATATATATAGTTTGTATTTTTTCGAGCACATTAATAATGTGTCGCCATGTTCTTTTGAATATAGGTCCTTATATTTTAATAAAATCAAAACAAATGTGCAATGTATGGAGTGGCGGTTGCAAACGCCGCACCTGCCTCCGAGTGTGACCCCCTCACGTCCATGTGTGCCCCCCCTCACGACGGCGCCGCCCCAAAGATCTCGAGGGCGGAAACACCATGATCGGGTCTACACGCAGGGACGTTGTTCTAAGTGTTTCTATGGGATGACCTACCACAACCGGGTGGTGTTGTGGCATGTTCGAAGAGGCAGCACGCATCTCCGAGGCGTGCCCCCCTAACGGACGGCGGCGCCGCCGGCACCTGGAGGGGGGAAACAGACGCATCGGGTCTACACGGAGGGGATGTAGCTGTCGGTTTGGCCCGGATATTGCTCCTAGGTGTCCCTCTGAGCTGACCTGACACAACCGGGAGGAGAGGTCTACTGTTCAAAGCCCATCCGTGGAAAGTCAAAGGGCTAGATCTCGTGGTCAACCGCACCAGGGTTAGGCGGGAGGGGCCCCTGGGGGGTAGCAATGCCACCGGAGCGTCGCATCGGCCCCTCATACATGCGGGGTGGTGTGGTGGCATGTCCGAAGAGGCGGCACGCGTCTCCAGGGTTTGGCCCCCCTCACGGACGGCGCCTCCGCTGCACATAGAGGGGGGAATCGGACGCGTCGGGTCTACACGGAGGGGATCTTGCTGTGGGTCTGGCCCGGATGTTCCTCCAAAGTGTTCCTATGGGCTCACCTGACACAACCGGTTGGGGAGGTCCACTGATCAAAGCCCGTCCGTGCAAAGTCAAAGGGCTAGATCCCGTGGTCAAACTCTATAGGGTTAGGCGGGACGGGGGCCCTGGGGGGTAGCAATGCCACCGGAGGCCGCACCGGCCCTCATACTGGCGGGGTGGTGTGGTGGCATGTCCAAGAGGTGGCACGCTGCCTCTCGAGTTTGGCCTCCTCACAGACAAAGCCTCCGCCGGCACTTGGAGGGGGAATCGACGCGTCCGGGTCTACACGGAGGGGATCTTCTTTGTGATTCCGCCGGATGTTGCTCCAAAGTGTTCCTATGGGCTGAACCGACACAACCGGTGGGGAGGTCCATCGTCAAAGCCCGTCTGCAAAGTCAAAGGGCTAGATCCCGTGGTCAAACTCTCTGTGGTTAGGCGGACGGGGCCCCGGGGGTAGTAATGCCACCGAGCATCGCACCGGCCCTCATACATGCGGGTGGTGTGGTGGCATGTCCGAAGAGGCGCACACGCCTCGGGTGTGGCCTCACGGACGGCGATGACACGTTAGTAGACGCTCTGCGTAACGGCGCGGCATGAATATTATTAAATACTCGGAGGGCGATAAAATCATGAGTTTTTACACGACGTGTGCACATGTGCTATAGGACTGATGGTAATTTTTTCATAATTTATCGTGATGGAGAAGTATCCGAACAATTTCCTCTACGGGATTGCTCTTCGTGCGTCTACGACTATGGCCGGTGGCCTCCGGGGGCTAGCATGCCGCCAAATCTTGCGTAGGCGGCCTCTCACATGTCTGGAAGTGTTGTGGCGGTTGCAAACGCCCGGCACGCTTCTCCGGGGTGTGCCCCCCCTCACGGACGGCGCCGCCGCTGGCACCTGGAGGGGGGAAACGGACGCGTTGGGTCTACACGGAGGGGATCTTGCTGTGGGTCTGGCCCGGATGCTGCTCCAAAGTGTTCCTATGGGCTCACCTAACACAAACCGGGTGGGGTGGTCCACTGGTCAAAGCCCGTCCGCGCAAAGTCAAAGGGCTAGATCCCGTGGTCAAACTCTACAGGGTTAGGCGGGACGGGGGCCCTGGGGGGTAGCAATGCCACCGGAGCGTAGCACCGGGCCCTCATACATGCGGGGTGGTGTGGTGGCATGTCCGAAGTGGCGGCATGCATCTCCGGGGTGTGGCACCCCTCACGGACGGTGATGACACGGTAGTAGACGTTCTGCGGTAACGATGCGGCGTGAATATTATTAAATACTCGGAGGGCGGTAAAATCATGAGTTTTTACACGACGTGTGCACATGTGCTATAGAACTGATGGTAATTTTTTCATAATTTTTTGTGATGGAGAAGTATCCGAACAATTCCCTCTACGCGGATTGCTCTTCGCGCGTCTACGACTGTGGCCGGCGCCGCCGGGGGCTAGCATGGCGCCAAATCTTGCGTAGGCGGCCTCTCACAAGTCTGGAAGTGTTGTGGCGGTTGCAAACGCCCGGCACGCGTCTCTGGGGTGTGCCCCCCTCACGGACGGCGCCACCGCCGGCACCTGGAGGGGGGAAACGGACGCGTCAGGTCTACACGAAGGGGATCTTGCTGTGGGTCTGATGCGGAGCATCCTATGGTCATCACCATGTCAAGAGTTCGTTTGGCAAGTGACACGTGCGACCTCTACTTCTCATACATAAAGGTGAGTCTTCTCCTTTACACGTGTTCACTTGACCCCTTCGAGGATGGTATACTACTTGACACTCCACTCGTGTGCATGCATAGGTATTGCCGGAGCTTCACGGACGACGAGGAGGAGTGCAAGCGCCAAGGAACACCTACACCATCCTCGAGGGAAGCCTGGAAGAGAAGACGGAAAAAGACAGAACTGCGGAGTCCCCAGCGGCCGAACGACCGGAAGCCACCGGACGTCCCACACTCTCCAGCGGTCGGACGACCGACGACCACCGGACGTCCGACAAGTACCAGGAACCGGACGATCGAAGCCGACCGGACAACCGGCACCTCCTGTCCAGAGCCAAAACGTCGGAACTCCGACGCCCTCCGGACGTCCGGACCCACGCGAGTGACCGGACGTCCGACACTGCTTGTGTGCAGCCGGGCCTTTGGACTTGTATCCCTCTCCCACTTACCCCTTCATGGCTTAGACTATAAATAGACCTTCCCCTCATCCTTTCTAGGGTTAGCAAAGTGATTGCTCATTTGTATGTGAGCTTTGCTCCTACCTTCGTCTACTCTTGAGAGAGAGAGAGAGACCACTACTCCATTGGAGGCCAAGACCTCCATGTAGGAGAAGATCCTGCGGGATATATCATCAAGACCCCCCTCTTGGGCGGCCCCCTTCAAGACCTCCTCAAGGAGCTGAACTCTACCTTATATCTTTCCCTTTGTTGTTCATGTACCTTGTGGATCTTGTGTGTTTGATTGTCTAGTGGATGTGTGATCGGACTTGTTATTGAGTGTTTCCCATTGTGATTTCTCCCCGTTCTTCCCCGTGTTCTTCGTGCTCTTCGAGGGATCCCACTCCAAACGTGAAAGACTGGCCTACACCGGGTTAGCCCCGTATCAGGGTCTGGCCCGGATGTTGCTCCAAAGTGTTCCTATGGGCTCACCGACACAACCAGGTGGGGAGGTCCATCGTCAAAGCCCGTCCGCAGAGTCAAAAGGGCTAGATCCCGTGGTCAAAATCTCTGAGGTTAGGCGGACGGGGCCCTGGGGTAGTAATGCCACCGAGCATCGCACCGGCCCTCATACATGTGGGGTGGTGTGGTGGCATGTCCGGTGGCGCACGCGCCTCTGTGGTGTGGCCCCCCTCACGGACGGCGATGACACGGTAGTAGACGTTCTGCGCTAACGATGCGGCGTGAATATTATTAAATACTCAGAGGGCGGTAAAATCGTGAGTTTTTTACACGACGTGTGCACATGTGCTATAGGACTGATGGTAATTTTTTTCATAATTTTTCATGATGGAGAAGTATCCGAACAATTCCCTCTACACGGATTGCTCTTGCTGCTTCACGATCGGGCGGCGGCCTTGGGCTAGCATGCCGCCAAATCTTGCGAGGCGGCCTCTCACAAGTCTGGAAGTGTTGTGGCAGTTGCAAACACCCAGACGCTGCTCGGTGTGCCCCCCACGACGGCGTCGCCGCCGACACCGGAGGGGGAAACGGATGCGTCGGGTCTACACGGAGGGATCTTGCCGTGGGTCCGCCCGGATGTTGCTCCAAAGTGTTCCTATGGGCTCACCCGACACAACCGGGTGGGGAGGTCCACCGTCAAAGCCCGCCCATGCAAAGTCAAAGGGCTAGATCCCGTGGTCAAACTCTCTGTGGTTAGGCGGGCCAGGGGCCCAGGGGTAGTAATGCCATCGAGCGTCGCAGACCGCCCCTCATACATGCGGGTGGTGTGGTGGCATGTCCGGCGGCGGCACGCGTCTCCGGTGTGGCCCCCTCACGGACGATGATGACACGGTAGTAGACGCTCTGCGTAACGATCGCGTGAATATTATTAAATACTCGAGGGCGATAAAATCATGAGTTTTTACACGACGTGCACATGTGCTATAAGACTGATGGTAATTTATTCATAATTTTTCATGATGGAGAAGTATCCGAACAATTCCCTCTACGCGGATTGCTCTTCGCGCCACGACCGTGGGGCGGCGGCCTCCGGGGGCTAGCATGCCGCCAAATCTTGCGTAGGCGGCCTCTCACAAGTCTGGAAGTGTTGTGGCGGTTGCAAACGCCCGTCACGCGTCTCCGGGGTGTGCCCCCCCCCCTCACGGACGGCGCCGCAGCCGGCACCTGGAGGGGGCAAACGGACGCGTCGAGTCTACACGGAGGGGATCTTGCTGTGGGTCTTGCCCGGATGTTGCTCCAAAGTGTTCCTATGGGCTCACCTGACACAACCGTGTGGGGTGGTCCACTTGTCAAAGCCCGTCTGTGCAAAGTCAAAGGGCTAGATCCTGTGGTCAAACGCTACATGGTTAGGTGGGACGGGGGCGCTGGGGTAGCAATGCCACCGGATCGTCGCACCGGGCCCTCATACATGCGGGGTGGTGTGGTGGCATGTCCGAAGAGGCGGCACGCGTCTCCGGGGTGTGGCCCCCTCACGGACGGCGATGACACGGTAGTAGACATTCTGCGGTAATGATGCGGCGTGAATATTATTAAATACTCGAAGGGCGATAAAGTCACGAGTTTTTTTACACGACGTGTGCACATGTGCTATAAGACTTATGGTATTTTTTTCATCAGTTTTCGTGATGAAGAAGTATCCGAACAATTCCCTCTACCCGGATTGCTCTTCACACGTCTACGAATGTGGCCGGTGGCCTCCGGGGGCTAGCATGCCGCCAAATCTTCCATAGGCGGCCTCTCGCAAGTCTGGAAGTGTTGTGGCGGTTGAAAACGCCCGGCATGCGTCTCCGGGGTGTGCCCCCTCACGGACGGCGCCGCCGCCGGCACCTGGAGGGGGGAAACGGACGCGTCGGGTCTACACGGAGGGGATCTTGCTGTGGGTCTGGCCTGGATGTTGCTCCAAAGTGTTCCTATGGGCTCACCTGACACAACCGGGTGGGGAGGTCCACTGGTCAAAGCCCGTCCATGCAAAGTCAAAGGGCTAGATCCCGTGGTCAAACTCTCTGTGGTTAGGCGGGGCGGGGCCCTGGGGTAGTAATGCCACCGAGCGCCGCACCGCCCCCTCATACATGCGGGTGGTGGTGGTGGCATGTCCGAAGAGGCGGCACACGCCTCGGGTGTGGCCCCCCTCACGGACGGCGATGACACGGTAGTAGACGTTCTGCGGTAACGATGCGGTGTGAATATTATTAAATACTCGGAGGGCGATAAAATCATGAGTTTTTTACACGACGTGGGCACATGTGCTATAGGACTTACGGTAATTTTTTCAAAATTTTTTGTGATGGAGAAGTATACGAACAATTCCCTCTACGCGGATTGCTCTTCGCTGCTCACGATCAAGGTGCGGTGGCCTCCGGGGCCTAGCATGCTGCCAAATCTTGCGTAGGCGGCCTCTCACAAGTCTGGAAGTGTTGTGGCGGTTGCAAATGCCCGCACGATCGCTGGTGTGTTCCCACGGACGGGCGCCGGCGCCGTAACCTCGGAGGGGGAAACGGATGCGTCGGGTCTACACGGAGGGGATCTTGCTGTGGGTCTTGCCCGGATGTTGCTCCAAAGTGTTCCTATGGGCTCACCTGACACAACCGGGTGGGGAGGTCCACTGGTCAAGCCTGTCCGTGAAAAGTCAAAGGGCTAGATCCCGTGGTCAAACGCTACAAGGTTAGGCGAGACGGGGGCCCTGGGGGGTAGCAATGCCACCGGGCGTCCGCACCGGCCCTCATACATGCGGGGTGGTGTGGTGGCATGTCCAAGAGGCGGCACGCCTCCGGGGTGTGGCTCTGCTAGAGGCAAAGGTGTCCCGTCTTTCGATGAGATGGTGGCTATCGTTTAGGATGAAGTCGACTTTGACGATCCGACTACGAACGTGCGAGGACGTCGCGCCTTAGCAATCGTTAAACCAACTCTGAGAGGTTATTGACCACGCCGGAGGATGATCAACCTGACCACGAAGGTCTGTTTCCTGCAGGCAAACGAAGAACAAGCAAGAAACTAAGATTGCAATCTGGATATTGCGAATATAAGAGGAAAGCTTTATTGATCATGGTGAGGTTCTGTGACGCCTTGGTCTGGTCATTGAACACAAACGAAGTACGCGAAGTTGCAGCTATGGCGAACTTTTAATCTAAACAAAACCCAAAGTCTAAACGACGCCCTAAGGGTTGTATATATGGAGGAAGAGGAGGGAATTTCGTGGCCCTTGAGGGAGGGGTCCGAAACCAACCCTAACTCTTGTTTCCCCACACATACGGACTCTAAAAATAGCCTATAATTAAGTATTCCGAAATTACATGGGCCTGGCCCAATAATAAGGTGACGCAGCACCTAGAATAGCCTATGGACGAATATTATGAAGTGGCATCTTGTATATTTCATCCAAGGCTTCATGCACTCATTATGGGGGCCTCAAAGTCCTGAAATCATCACTTGTAACTCCGTTCTTGTTCCCCACAAGATGCCATCATCTCCATGCTTGGTCTTGCTCCAAAGTGTTCATCCCTCTTATCCATGATGACCCTTCATTTGTAAGCAAAACAAATGTATACAATTTAGGCAGCATCATATTCTCATGAACATTAGAATCATTACCAAGAAACGAAAGTACCTGATAATTTAAGTGGCATGCACGAGCTCTAGTAATTGGTCCAATATGTATAGCAGCAGGGGCTGTGGGTGTAACAATGGTATTGATGTCCTCATCATCCTCCCCTTCTTGAAATGAAGTCGTCCTCGACGGAAGCTCATCTTCCTCACCCAAATAAGGCTTCAAATCTGCAATGTTAAAAGTGGGACTAACCCCAAAATCTGCAGGCAGCTCAAGTTTATATGCATTATCATTTATTTCTCTAACACCTTAAAAGGACCATCAGCACGTGGCATTAGCTTTGATTTGCGCAAATTAGGAAATCTATCCTTACGCAAATGTAACCAAACAAGATCTCGAGGTGCAAACACAACATGTTTTCTACCCTTATCTCCAGCAAGTTTATATTTAGCATTCATACGATCAATGTTTTCCTTAGTTAACTCATGCATTTTTAAAATCAATTTAGCACGTTCTTTAGCATCAAGATTAACCTTCTCCGAAGATGGAAGAGGCAACAAATCAATAGGTGCACGAGGTAGGAAACCATACACAATTTGAAAAGGGCACATCTTAGTAGTAGAATGCAATGAACGATTATAAGCAAATTCAATATGAGGCAAGCATTCTTCCCACATTTTCTTATTATTCTTCAAAACAGCCCTAAGCATAGTAGACAATGTTCTATTGACTACTTCAGGTTGTTCATCAGTTTGGGGCTGAAAAGTAGTACTAAAAAGCAGTTTAGTCCCCAACTTAGCCCATAAACATCTCCAAAAGTGGCTAAGGAATTTAGTATCACGATCTGAAACAATAGTATTTGGCACACCATGCAAGCGAATAATTTCCCGAAAGAACAAATCAGCAACATTAACAACATCATCGCTTTTATGACATGGTATAAAGTGTGCCATTTTCGAAAATCTATCCACGACAACAAATATGCTATCCCTCCCCTTCTTTGTTCGAGGTAAACCTAAAACAAAATCCATAGATATATCCTCCCAAGGAACACTAAGTACAGGCAAAGGCATATATAAACCATGAGGATTGAGTCGTGACTTAGCTTTTTGACATGTAGTGCAGCGAGGAACAAAACGCTCAACATCCCGTCTCATCTTTGGCCAAAAGAAATGTGTAGCAAGTATATCCTCCGTCTTCTTCACGCCAAAGTGTCCCATTAGTCCTCCTCCATGCGCCTCCTGCAACAACAAAAGACGAACGGAGCTAGCTGGAATGCATAGCTTGTTAGCACAAAACACAAGTCCATCATTAACGAGGAACTTGTTCCATGTTCTACCTTCTTTACAATTCTGCAATACATCTTTAAATTCAACATCATGCACATATTGATCTTTGATGGTCTCCAAACCAAATATTTTAAAGTCAAGTTGTGAAAGCATAGTATAGCAACAAGACAATGCATCAGCAATAACATTTTCTTTACCCTTCTTGTGTTTAATGACATAAGGGAAAGTCTCAATGAATTCAACCCATTTAGTATGTCTACGGTTCAGTTTTGCTTGACTTTTAGTGTGTTTAAAAGATTCATGATCAGAATGTATAACAAATTCTTTGGGCCATAAATAATGTTGCCATGTTTCTAAGGTCCGAACAAGAGCATATAATTCTTTATCATAAGTAGAATAGTTCAGACAGGCCCACTCAATTTTTCAGAAAAGTATGCAACAGGTTTGCCATCTTGTAATAACACACCTCCTAATCCAATTCCACTAGCATCACATTCAAACTCAAAAGTCTTATTAAAATCAGGAAGTTGGAGTAAAGGAGCATGTGTCAACTTATCTTTCAATATCGTGAAGGCTTCTTCCTGTGCGGTAACCCAAACAAAAGGCACATCCTTCTTTGTAAGCTCATTGAGAGGTGCAGAAATGGTGCTAAAATCTCTCACAAAACGCCTATAGAAACCAGCGAGTCCAAGAAAACTCCTCACTTGTGTGACAGTTTTGGGCTGCCGCCAACTCTCAATAGCTTCAATCTTGGCTTTATCAACTTCAATTCCCTGTGGAGTAACAACATAGCCAAGAAAAGATACTCGGTCGGTGCAAAAGGTGCACTTCCCAAGGTTACCAAACAAACGTGCATCACGAAGAGCAATAAAAACAGCACATAAATGTTCCAAATGTTCTTCCAAAGATTTGCTATAAATCAGTATATCATCAAAATAGACTACCACAAATCGTCCAATGAAAACACATAAAACTTCGTTCATTAGTCTCATGAAAGTACTAGGTGCATTAGTTAACCCAAAAGGCATGACTAACCACTCATATAAACCAAACTTAGTTTTAAATGTTGTTTTCCATTCATCTCCCAACTTCATACGAATTTGATGGTATCCACTATGCAAATCAACTTTGGAGAATATTGTAGAGCCCTCAATTCATCAAGCATATCATCTAGCCTAGGAATAGGATGACAATGACGAATAGTAATATTATTAATGCCTCTACAATCAACACACATACACGACGCACCATCCTTTTTAGGCACTAGTATAATAGGAACAACACAAGGACTAAGAGATTCGCGATATAACCTTTGTTGAGCAGCTCCTCAGACTTGACGATAATCTCCTTCGCTCCTCTCGGATTGGTACGGTATGGTGCACGGTTGGGTAGCGATGCACCGAATTAAGTCAATTTGATGCTCACCCTCAAATAGGTGGTAATCCCAAGGCACGCCCCGTGGGAAGACGTCGTGAACTCCAAAGAAAATGTTAGTGACAGCGGGGGGCAAAGAGGAAGGCACGTCCTCGAATGAAAATAATGCCTCTTTGCACACAAAAGCATAGCAAACAAATTTGCTAAAATCTAGCTCATCAATATCAGATTTGGTGGCAAGTAAACATGCACTTTTCAATTTAATTTCAGAAGCAACACCAGATGGTTTATTATTAGGCTTCATTTCTTGCTCAAATTCTTTTGCCACAATCTGATTTTCACTCTTATTTTTCTCCTCTTTTGCTTTATTAGCTCTATGAATATCATCTTTCAAAATGGAATCAAGAGTCATAGGAAGCAAAGTAATATTTGTATCCTTATGAACAAGAGTATACTGATTGTTTCTACCATGGTGTTATGGAATTTTTATCAAATTGCCATGGTCTACCAAGTAATAAGGAACATGCTTGCATAGGTACCACATCACAATCAACATAATCAGCATATGTAGAGATACTAAAATGAACCCGAACGGTACGTGTTACCTCAACCTTTCCGCTGTTGTTGAACCATTGGATGTAGTAAGGATGTGGATGTGGTCTTGTGGTGAGAGATAGCTTCTCCACCATCTCCATGCTAGCCAAGTTGTTGCAGCTCCTCCATCTATGATGACGCTAATAGAACGCTCCTTCACAACTCCTTTGTATGGAACAAATTATGCCTCTGATTTTGCTCAGCTTGTGTAACCTGCACACTAAAAACACGTTGAGCAACTAAACAATCATACCACAAAGATCTTCAAAGAGCCATGTATTGCGCCTCATGATCGTAATCATCTCCACCGTGTTCTTCATGTGTAATAAGAGCCAAAGTCTCCTCATCATAGTCACTAGCGGACTCATACCCACCATCCTCGTGAGCAATCATCACACGCTGAGATTTGCATTCTCTCGCAAAATGTTCTCTTCCCTTACAACGACGACAAATAATATCACTTGTGTGCCCTGCTGACGCCACGGAAGAAGAAGAGCTCGCAGGCCCGGCAGTGTGCTCTTGGCGATAGTGGTGGTTGTGCCTGCTTTCTTGTATCACGGTTGGAGGTGGCACCAAGGAGGTGATGGTGCAATGGAAGTAGATGATGCACGTGGTGTCCATGATGAAGGTCGGCCTGCAGAGAAGTTAGTTCGCGCCAATGCCTGTCGATCCTGCACTTCACGTTCACCTTTACAAGCAAGATGGAATAAACGAGTGATATTATTATAATCCTTATACTCTAGAATGGTCTGAATCTCTCTATTTAATCCACCCATAAAACGTGCAAGCATAGCTTTTCATTCTCCTCAACAATACCACATCTAATCAAGCCAGTTTGTAATTCCTGATAATATTCTTCTACAGAATTTTTTCCTTGTCTTAAGCGCTGCAATTTTTGAAGTAATTCACGTTGATAATATGGTGGAACCCAACGAGTACGCATAGCAGTTTTCAAAGCAGCCCAAGTAGCTGGAACAGGATATAATCTACAATGTTCGCACCACCAAACACATGCAAAGCTAGTGAAAGCACAAACAATGGCAGGAACACGCCTCTCCTCGTGATATTGTAAGCATGTAAATCGTTGTTCAGTTTCTAACTCCCAAGTAAGATATATATCGGAACATATCTACCCTCAAATGGTGGAATATTCAATTTCAGTTTAGGGAGATGGTCATGATCTCGCACTGAGGGGAGCCCTAACATTGCCATTATTTGCATGTGGACGACACTGGTGGTTGTGGTGCTGGTGGTTGCACGTAGTTCTGATTTTGATCAACTTCATCCTCGTAATCTCCCACATAATCATCCTCCTCCGCATCAGCAGCAGGAGCCACAGAAGTATCAACAGCAGCACCAACAGTTTGGCCAAGTGCAAGAGGGACACGGCTCGCTCGGCGGAGGGCTGTTTCGCAACATGGAGGTAGTCGTTGTTGTTGTTGTTGTTGTTGTAGAGGTGCGTTAGGTGCAGCCGGTGGTGGTGGTGGAAGACGCGCGAGCAATGCATTAAACTTGTTACCGAGCTTTGTTTCGAACGTCTTCTTCATGCCACTTGATACCACTTGATAGAGGCAAAGGTGTCCCATCTTTCGATGAGATGGTGGCTATCGTTTAGGATGAAGTCGACTTTGACGATCCGACTACGAACGTGCGAGGACGTCGCACCTTAGCAATCGTTAAACCAACTCCGAGAGGTTATTGGCCACACCGGAGCACGATCAACCTGACCATGAAGGTCTGTTTTCTACAGGCAAACAAAGAACAAGCAAGAAACTAAGATTGCAATCTGGATATTGCGAATATAAGAGGAAAGCTTTATTGATCAAGGTGGGGTTCTGTGACGCCTTGGTCTGGTCATTGAACACAAACGAAGTACGTGAAGTTGTAGCTATGGCGAACTTTTAATCTAAACAAAACTCAAAGTCTAAACGACGCCCTAAGGGCTGTATATATGGAGGAAGAGGAGGGAATTTCGTGGCCCTTGAGGGAGGGGTCCGAAACCAACCCTAACTCTTTTTCCCCACACATACGGACTCTAAAAATAGCCTATAATTAAGTATTTCGAAATTACATGGGCCTGGCCCAATAATAAGGTGACGCGGCACCTAGAATAGCCTATGGACAAATATTATGAAGTGGCATCTTGTATATTTCGTCCAAGGCTTCATGCACTCATTATGGGGGCCTCAAAGTCCTGAAATCATCACTTGTAACTCCGTTCTTATTCCCGTCGTGCATGCCATCATCTCCATGCTTGGTCTTGCTCCAGTGTTCATCCCTCTTATCCATGACAGGCCCTTCATTTGTAAGCAAAACAAATGTATCCAATTTAGGCAACATCATATTCTCATGAAAATTAGAATCATTACCAAGAAACGAAAGTACCTGATAATTTAATTGGCGTGCGCGAGCTCTAGTAATTGGTCCAGTATGTATAGCAGCAGGGGCTGTGGGTGTAACAATGGTATTGATGTCCTCATCAGGCCCCCCTCACGGACAGCGATGACACGGTAGTAGACATTCTGCGGTAACGATGCGGCGTGAATATTATTAAATACTCGGAGGGCGATAAAATGATGATTTTTTTACACGACGTGGGCACATGTACTATAGGACTGATGGTAATTTTTCATAATTTTTCGTGATGGAGAAGTATCTGAACAATTCCCTCTACGCGGATTGCTCTTCGCGCGTGTACGAATGTGGCCGGCGGCCTCCGGGGGCTAGCATGCCGTCAAATCTTCTGTAGGCGGCCTCTCACAAGTCTGGAAGTGTTGTGGCGGTTGCAAACGCCCGGCACGCGTCTCCGGGGTGTGCCCCCCACGGACGCAGCGCCGCCGCACTGGAGGGGGGAAACGGACGCGTCGGGTCTACACGGAGGGGATCTTGCTGTGGGTCTGGCCCGGATGTTGCTCCAAAGTGTTCCTATGGGCTCACCTGACACAACCTTTGGCCCCCCTCACGGTCGGCGATGACACGGTAGTAAACGGATCAGGCACTCGCATAGTTACCGGATCAGGCACTCGGTAACGGTACCCCTCAGTCAGTTGCTCTCCCATGTATCACCTTTCGCGAGACCATAGAAAATATTTATATCATAAAGAAATGTTGCCCCCTCAATTTATTTCAAAATATTTTAACACAATGTACATTTTTTGTTAGTACAATTTAGCAAATATTTATATTATAAAGAAATGTTGCTGACCATAGAAAAAATTCGGTTCAGAAAAAAATATACATGATATTTTAGAAAATTGTTGAACAGTATAAAAAAAGGATCATGTAATTTAAAATAATGTTTCAAACCATTAAAGAAAATGTATGGTACATTTTAAATAATGTTCATGCATGTCAAAATATGTATACCATGTATCATTTTTAATATAATTATATACCATGTATCATTAAAAAAAATCAAGTACGTGTATTTGAAAATATTTAATATGTACACACAAATATTTTATATGTATATGAAATTTTTCAATGTGCGTATGAAAATAATATACACTAAAAATATATTTGAAGAAGGTTAATAATATATGTCACGTGTGTAATTAACATGTATACGGCTAGTTTGTAATTAACATACATATAAAAAAAGAAATATACCTATGCCTACGGCTTAGCCGTCGGCATATATGCCCCGTGGCATGATTTATATATGTCGACGGCTAAGCCGTCGGCATCGGTCGCCTTATCCGCTCGCGGCCACCCCTCCTCCACTCGTTCTCTCCCACACCCGCAGCCTCATCCACTGCCTTAACCTCAAGACTGTCCTTGACCGCCGCTTGCCGCCGCTCCCCGCCTCCCTCCCTTCCTCCCCGCTGCCCCACCTGCTCCCGCCGCCCCCGCCGCCTCCCTCCCTCCCTCGCCCATCCCGCCTCCACCTCAACCTCTCCGCCTCCTCCTCATGGCGCCGCCGTCCACTGACTCGCCTGGCCTCCCAACCCCACCCCGACCCCACAACGCCGTCCACCACCCGCCTCAAGACCGACCCGCCTCATGCCGCCACCGCCGCAGGCTCCCGCCCTGCTCGGCCTCCCGAGCCCATGAGCCGCCTGACGAGCACGCTGGGCGCTGCTTCGCCGCCCTGCTCGTCCATCGCCGTTCGCTCCGCCCAAAGGAGCACCTCCTCCACTGCCGGACGCTGCCGTGCCCCTCCAGCCCAGTGAGCACCCTCCCACAAACCGTTGTTGCCGTTGCTTGTGTTCATGGTGGCTGGATGAATAGATAGATGCTAGATAGATGGATGGATGCTAGATGAATAGACAATGGATGCTAGATGAATAGATAGATGGATGGATATTTAGATACATACTAGATAGTTTTGTGTAGTTTTATTAGGTATTTAAATACATACTAGATAGTTTTTACTAAGTTTGTGAATATAGATGAATTAGATGTCAGGCAAGTTTGTGATAGATGGATGGATATTGGTCAAGTTAGTGTTTTGGTAATGTTGATTCATATATAAGAAGCAAATAGAGGCACTTGGTTTCTAAAATACTTAATAAAGATTTTTTTGCAATTTGACATGTTGTTTCATGTCGATTCATAATGTTGTGCCAAATGGTTAATGTAAGGTGATGACCTAATTTTTTCACTCGGTGTAATTAACAGGATTTGTGGTGTTCCATCTTCGTGGAGTGATCGTCGACGTTGGAGGTGTTGGTCCACGATCGTCCCTCTCCTTTGATCGACTACATCGGAGGCTGAGTAACAATTCCATGACCTCGTCCACTTTTTTTCCATGTCACTAGATTAAATTTTCACATCAAGTCACAGAATCTAGGTCTCCCGTCTGAAGGTTGCATCGATAAATATGCATTCAATTGCATATTTATCACCGCAGCTTTTTCGGATTGTCCAACGCTTTCACGGACAGCCGAGGATGTGTAGATTGGTGCGTTGTTCATGTTTACCCGTGCCCGAGACAGGATTTCGCGGCGCCTCCTGTTGTTCTCCGGATGCACATTCTATCGGCATTTTTCTCGAGACGGTATTTGGAAAACAGCGGGAGGTGCTGCCGAAATTTTGTCTCGGAATGGGGTAGAGCATGGACAACATACTCAATCTACACATTCTCGGGTGGGATTAGGACCCATCTTTACCTATTAGAGATGTAGGTGGATTAAATGTCGTTTCTCGTCAACCTTGTATAAAATAAAATATTGATGTGAGTAATTTAAATGAATCCTTAATTTTGTTGTGTGGCTTCCAATAAAGCAGAGATGGCAGATAATCAGTGGATGTATAGTGGGTTTTTCCGTCGGAATCAAGTAACAACAGATTGGGTCGAGAAAACTGATGTGTTTTTGAAAGAGATATTTCGTAGTCCAATGAGGATGGTGCTAGAATGCCCGTGTGCCAAATGTAAGAGACGTATCCGCAGAGATAAGAGTGAGATGACTAAGCACCTTCGCACGCATGGATTTATGCCCAACTTTAATATGCCGATAAACTTTGCCCAGCGGGACCGTGGTAGAGAGGATGTGATACGACAACGCGTCGCTGGTTATGAGGACGATGGGGTTAGAGACATGCTAGATGATGTCTTTGCTGACAGCCGACACCTCCATCACATTCAAATAATGAGCCGGAGGAGCCGAGGAAACCGCAAAGGCCTTCCCGGAAATCTTGGCCTCGCTAAAGAAACCTCTCTATGAGGGTGCCAAGTCGTCGTGTTGGATGCCATTTCAAGAATCGATGGCGCCAAGGCTGAGTACGGTCAGTAACCGAGGTTGCTTCAAGCATTTCGGGAGTATGGGCTAACAGCCTGCCCGAGGGCCATGAACTGCCGAAACCATGTACTCTACGAAGAAAATCATGAAGGCGCTCTCCATGGACTATGAGAAAATACATGTTTGTCCAAAGAATTGCCTTTTGTTTAGGCATGAGTATGCGGATGACAACTCTCAGAGGAAGTGCGGTTCCTCTCGGTATATTGAGGTGGTCGATAAGCATGGTCAAGCAGCAGCTAAAAATCCTTGTGAAGGTTCTTCGTATCTTGATTTTATAAAAAGACTGCGACGCCTTTTCATCACCGAGGAGTCTGCCAAAATGATGAAGTGGCACAAGGAAGGGAAAAGCTACAATCCAAAAAAAAATTACATCCATCAGAAGGTGAAGCATGGAAGTCATTCGATATAGAGTACCTGGAGGAAGCAGCCGAGGCTAGGAATGTCAGAATTGCTATAACAGGTGATGGGTTCAATCCATATGGTATGTCGTCTAATCCATACAGCTGCTGGCCCGTATTTGTTATTCCGCTCAATCTCCCTCCCGGCGCCATAATGCAACGCAAGACCATGTTCCTGTCGCTTATAATTCCGGGGCCTGAATATCCGGGGAAGAATTTGAGTGTGTTTATGCAGCTGTTGGTGGATGATTTGCACCATTCTTGGTACTTCCCGAGGTTGACATATGACCGACATCTACAGAAAAATTTCTTGATGAAAGTTTGGCTACAATATTGCATGCATGACTTTCCCGGGTATGCCTTGTTCTGCGGATGGTGTACAAGTGGAAAGATGCCTTGCCCAGTGTGCATGCAGGCCTTGATTTTAATTTGGCTCAAGAAGGGTGGCAAGTATGTTGCCTTTGACCTGCATCGACGCTTCCTCCCTCCGCACCATCCCGATAGGGAAGACAAGAAGAACTTCACAAAAGGCAAAGTTGTCCATGAAGTAAACGAGATTCCAACGTTTTCTGGTGCGGATGTGCTTGCTCAGCTGAAAGCTCTTAAGCCTGCCGGTGAAGGGAAAGGCAAAGGCAAAGGCAAAGGCAAAGGCAAAGGCAAAGCCACATGCGAAGACGAGGGCGAGGGCAAAGGAAACGCTAAAGGGAAAAAATGTTTTGAAGGATATGGTGAGACACGCAACTGGACTCACATTACCCCCTTCACGCAGCTTCCCTATTTTAAGGACCTCAAACTTCCATACAACATCGACGTGATGCACACCGAAAAGAATGTCGCAGAGTCCCTTTTTCGCACTATCCTCAACATTCCTGATAAGACAAAGGATAATGTTAATGCTAGAGTCGATCAACAGAATATTTGTGATAGACCACGTCTACACATGCAGCCTCCCACAGGCAGCCGAAAATCTTGGTTCAAGCCAGATGCTGACTTCGTACTTAAAAAGGATCATGAGATGGAGGCATTCAAGTGGCTGAAACACGTCGTGAAGTTCACTGATGGTTATGCGTCGAATATAAGTAAGGGGGGTCAATCTTTCAACGGACAGAGTGACCGGGCTCAAGAGTCATGACTATCATGTATGGATTGAGCGGATTATGCCGGTGATGGTTCGGGGCTATGTTCCCGAGCATGTCTGGCATGTGCTTGCGGAGTTAAGCCATTTCTTCCGCACGCTTTGTGCTAAAGAAGTATGTCCTGAGAAGATAAAAGAAATGCATAAGAAGGCGGCGGAGTTGATATGCAAGCTAGAGAAGATCTTCCTGTCAGGCTTCTTTACTCCGATGACACATCTCATTTTGCACCTTGCGAATGAGGTATTGTTGGGGGCCCTGCGTAATCGCTGGCGATCGCGCCCCGAGAGACTGAACAAGCATCCGAGATGTAAATGTGGAAACAAAGCTAAGATTGAAGCTTCCATAGTTGAGGCAGCTTATCCTAGAGGAGGTGGCGGACCTCGTGACAGCCTACTATCCGCACTATGTTCCCACGCTGCACAATAAGGTGTCTCGATACAACATGTAAGAACCCAAGTATAAACCCAAGTTGCCTCTATTCATCGGGCAAGGTGGCAGGGCTGGATGCTCGACACCTTATCTCATGCCACGAGATGAGTGGAAGGATGTCATGTTCTATATCCTGCACAACATCAAGGAAGTTGAGGATGAGTGGATGAGGTAATACCTTTGCACCATTTTTTAGTCAATTCGTTATGTTCACTTTGCCTAGTTCTTATACCGCTTTTCTTATTGTAGTCGATTCGTTGAAGAAGAGTGGACGGCAATGCTGCCTCCTACTGAAGCGGAGGCACTTGCTCTTCTCCGAAAGGGTGCTGATGGAAGGAAAAATTTTGTTGCGTGGTTCATGGAGAAAGTAATTTTTCACACTTCCCTATTACCTATTTCAATTAAACTAATGCACCCTTTAATTTCAATTAAACTCATGCACCCTATAATTTTAATTAAACTTGTAGGGAAATGATCTGACCAAATCAATGGATGAAGAATTGAGATGGGTTTTGACCCTGCCGTCATGACATGCCAAAAGTATGATGTGAATGGGTATCGCTTCCATACAAAGGAGCACCAGAACAGTCGGCCTGATCCCAAAACCATAAATACCGGAGTCTTCACTGAAGGAGATAATAAAGTAGATTACTACGGAAGGGTAGGAAAAATATACGAGCTTACATTCAAACATGGCCGCGAACACCTAAGTCTCACTGTGTTCAAATGCCGATGGTTTTACCCCAAAAAGGGTCTGAGACATACGCCTTCTGTTGGTTTAGTTGAAGTTAAACCATCAACCGTCTATGCCGGAGCTAATCTCTTTATCGCCGCTACCCAGGCCACACAAGTATATTATCTGCCTTACCCATGCCAGAGAGAGTACCTAAAGGGTTGGGAAGTTGTGTTCAAGGTGTCGCCACATGGTAAGCTACCGGACCCGAACGATGATGATTACTACAACATAAACCCCATGACATACAAGGAAGTGTTCTATCAAGAGGAGCATGATGACGTGGTCCAAAACAACGAGGATGATGACTTGGGTTATGTTGACCTGGACCCAAATGACGACGACACACGGATTGATGGTGAGGCAGTTGTGAATCAAAGAGACATAATTATGCTTGAAAAGTTAAATGAAGACGCTGACGATGAGGAAGAGCCTCCACCTCCGTCAGACAACGAAGAAGATATGCATGATAGTGATGAGGAGACTGGTCCACAAATAGATTACAATAGTGATGATTCATATGGGTTCTAGAAAATGTATGTTCTTTTAATGATCATTACAATAGTATTCTTAATGTGCTCTTCTGCTATTAATGTTTTTCCTGTATGCTTGTTTATTTGATATCCTTACTAATTGTTTATTCTCTTCTCAATGCAGGTTTGCTAATCATGGGCAAGTCCAGCGGCGCCAGTTTCCTCAGTAAATTCAAAGGACTTACTCAGAGTGGACGAGCCCACAAGGTTCCCTCCCGACTACGCGAGGATGACACCTCACAGGGAGGTGGAGGGGTCGGGGGAGGAGACCCTAGATGAGGAGGCAGTGGGGGGAGAGCCCCTAGAAGAGGAGGAGGCGGGGGAGAGGCAGCCGGGGCAAAAAAACTCCGGGCCATGTCCGAAATAGGAGGGTCTTCTTCGATGCCCTCCTATACAGAGGCACCTTCTGAGTCTGAGGAGGAGCATGTTCCTGATGGCGAGGAGGAGGAGGGTGAGGAGGAGGAGGGCGAGGAGGAGGAGTCCGAGGAGGAGGGTGAGGAGGAGGGTGAGGAGGGTGGTGGAGGGGAGGTTGATCCCGAGTTGTGGGGTGACTTGCCACCGGGTGCTCCGCAGGGGTGGCTGCGTGGTAATGCCAGACTACCTACACCACCTTCTATCGAGGACCACAAGTGGCTCATTGAACCTGCGGGGACAGAGTAAGTGCCTCTCAATCATATTTTCAACACATGACAACATTTTCTTATTGTACACATGGCAATCCTTTGATTCTTTTGCAGAAACTGGATCCTTCGCGGAAAGGGCAGTAAACGGAACGGCCTTATCACTGTCACGTTGAAGGAGTTTTGGCCTAGCCTATTCTGCCCGCGGCCAGACAGGGACCCGCAGCTGCGGGTTTTGGCCATGAGCTGGGCCCACTACAAGGCTTGCAGCAACGCGGAGTACGGGACGGCCGCTAAGGCCGTGATCACCAAATTTTGGGTAAGTTCTCTTCTGAATCACTTGTCTTCAGTTTCGTTCATAGTTTATCATTGAATCACTCAACTCATGCCTTGTTTGCTTCTGGTTTATGCATGATTGCAACAACTCTATAGAGTTCTTGACGAGCACAAGGCCAGAGCCGACGTGGTCTTGCTTGCGGCTGCAAAGAAGAAAGCTCGTCAGTTGCATTACGAGGTGCGCTGGGTTGCGGTCTCGCAGTACTACCACTACTACCTGCACCAAAAGATGACCAAAACTCAAGCGCAGAAGCAACGACTTACCTTGAACAGGGAGCAGTTCATGATGGTAAATATTACTAACTTTTCATTGTTTCAAGCAGTCAACTATATGTTTTGTGCTCACATGTCATGCTTCCAAAATTTGCATAGGTTGTTCCTCGTTGGTGCTATGGAAGGCATGACGGATGGGCGAGTTTGGTGGATAGGTGGCTCGGCGACGATGCAGAGTTTGGTGCCAAGAGCATCAGGGCCCCGGCTAACCGTGGAAAAGACGGGACACACGACCAAGGAAACAGGAACCACTGGGGTTTCAAGCCATGAAGGTATATCTGTATGCATGATGCATTTTTGTTCTTCTTTACCGTCATGTTCTTATGTATGGCTAACTTCTGTTTGACGTTGCAGGAGGACAAGTTGAAGTGGCCGCTCTCAGTCATTGAGTCGTGGAAGCTGGCCCGCGAGCGGAGTCATCCCAAGGAGGGCGAGAGTCAGTACTACGGCAAGACCGAGGAGCACCTGGAGTCTTACACTCAGCACTATCAGAAGTTGCATCCGGATGTTCCTGTTCCTGAGGTCGCCTAGTCTCAGATCGACGACACGGCGGTGGTGGCCATCCAGGGGAAGTCACATGGCCGGTATCCTTGTTTCGATGGCTTGATCACTCCTTCGATCTCGTACACACAGCTTCGGGCTACCAACCCGAGCCAGTTAGAGAGTACGGGCGTTCATGCACTCCTTAGCCCGCCAAAGATGTTGTAAGTACTTCCCCTTTATTTTTTTCTCTCTAGCATTCTCAGTTTATTTTCAGCATTGCTCACTTAGAAACAACCTAAATTATGTAGGCATATAAGGAGTTTGTCGAGCATAGGAATCTCGAGGTGCGGGAGTACTTGAAACGAGTGAAGGCAAACGATGATTACAACTGTCAGATGATGACGGTTAGTTTTGCCCTCTTAAAACCAAGCTAAATTTTTGCACTTTCATTCCTTCTGACCTTCTAGTTTGCTTGTTTAACTAACATCCAGGCTATGTTGGCGTCCTGGAGTAACCGCACGGATCCACCACAAATGGGACCCCACCACCACCGCTGGAGAACCCCACACGCGCTCACGCTCGATGAATGGGTGGCACTAGGCAGTGATAGTCCGGTTAGTACATTTGCCTAACTACTGACAAACTAGTTCTCGTTCATTCAACGCTATCATATCATATTTAGCGTTAGAATCTTCTCTCAAACATGTAGGGGACCGGTGGCTCGACTCCTGCTCCGTCGACCCCAGTCACTCCGATCTGGCAGAGTGATGGTGGTCGCGGTGGCGGTTTTGGCGGAGGTGGTCTTGGCGGTGGTGGTTTTAGCGGAGGTGGTCTTGGTGGTGGTGGTTTTGGCAGAGGTGGTTTTGGCGGAGGTGGTCTTGCTTGATGTCGATGATGATTCCGTGCATGTGGCCGTCGTGCCATGCCTTTCATGTTCCTACTTTTATGATGTTCCATGTCTTGCACTACTTTTATGTTCATGAACTTTCACCGGTGATGATCTTTAGATGATGATGATGAACTTGAGTATGTTTAGATGATGAACTGTCATATTTCTGCATAATTCCATATTATTCTGCTTTGAAATGCTGTCAAATGAATTGAAAAAGAGAAAACAGGGAAAATTAAAAAAAAAAACAATGCCTACGGCAAAGCCGTCGCCATATATAAGCCCAGGAGTTACCAGGACGTGCCACATGGCAGAACTATGCCGACGGCAAAGCCGTCGGCATAGATTTTCATCTATGCCGACGGCATTGCTGTAGGCATAGCCTTGCCGCCAGGAGAAACCAGGGGCTGCCTACGGCTTTGCCGTAGGCATAGCCCTGCCACCAGGAGGCACCACGGGATGCCACGTGGCACAGGTATGCCGACGGCTAGGCCGTCGGCATAGATTTCTACCTATGCCGACGGCCAAGCCATCGGCGTACCTCTGTCACGTGCCATTCCATGATTCGTCAGCACTTTTGATGGCGCCGTCCGTTGCCGTCAGACGAAAAACACTGCCGACAGCTGAACTATGCCAACGGCTGACGCCCGGCCATCGGCATAAGCCCCTATGCCGACGGCTATACTACGCCGATGGTCTGACAAGACTACGCTAATGTGATCTACGCCGACGGTAAAGGACCTATACCGACGGCCCTGGGCCGTAGGCATAGACCGCGAGTCCGGTAGTGCATCCTGAGCAAGTTCCAGGACCCAGTGCTTTTAACTCTTAATAAAAATGTTTGATTAACAACGATGGTCCAAATGTCAGTGTATCTAACTAATAATTAATTAGTTGAACCCTAATCCCGAATCTAACTATGTTGGGCCCCTAGTCAACTCAATGAGCCAGCAGGGGCCCTTGCCTTGCCAAACGCCGGGCACGGGGCAATGGACAACAGCAATAGTTGGTGGCCGGCGGCAGCAACAACTACAGCAGCGGGACAACGGTCGGCGGCGGTCACGTGTGGCGCAGGGTCATGGACGGACAAGGCGGCAAAGCGCAATGGAGCAGGGGGCTGGAGCTGGTCAAAAGGGCGCGACCGGCAGGGGCTGCAGCGAGTGGAGGCGTTGTGAGAGTTAAACACGACTTAGTAATCCTAGTCTGATACGTGCTCAGAGGCCGTCGCCGAGTAGGATAAGTCTTGGGCTGTTTAGCTCCTATTTATACCCCTGTAACCCACGTTGTATCAGCTAGAAAAAATATCAAAGCAATAAAGAGTATTAACAGGTGCGACAGGCACCTGTGGCCATCAACCTACGTGTTTCTTATATCGCTACTTTATGCCGGGACGTTCCGTCGTGAGATCAATTGATCCGATCCTAGGGCTAGTGAGATCCCAGGTTCACGTACGTTATGTGCATGCAAAATCGATGGAGCTGCTAGCTTGCTTGCTAGCTAGCTTTGCTGCACGTACACATTGTAGCTCCTGTTGAATTGATCTAGGGATCAAAAGCCAACAATGCTTGATGAGTACAAGACTCCAAAACACTTTTGGGCGGAAGCGGTTGAGACAGCTTGTCATGCAACAAATTGCTTGTATCTTCACAAGCTACTCGGCAAGACGACATACGAGCTTCTCACCGGTAACAAACCCCAAGTTGGATACTTTCGAGTATTCGCCCAAAGTGCTACATTCTTGATAAGCATCGCTGCTCTAAATTTGCTCCTAAGTTTCATGAAGGTTTCCTACTTGGTTATGGCTCAAACTTCACACATACCGTGTCACAACAATTTCACCCGAAAGGTTGAAGAAACGGTAGATGTGAAGTTTGATGAATCTAACGGCTCGCAAGTAGAGCAATTGCCAATTGATGTAGGAGACAAAGACCCCTCAGAAGCAATTCAAGACTTGTCTATTGGCAAGATTCGTCCAACGGAGCTGAAGGAGAGTACCTCGTCCGTCCAAGTGGAAGCTTCTACCTCACGACAAGGTGAACCAAGAGTTGATATGGAAGCATCCACAAGTGGGACACACCAAGATGAAGAAAACGAGGAAGTGCACCAAGATGAACGTCAACAACCCCCTTCTCCACCACGACAAGAGAACGACAACGCCAACAATGAAGAAGGCCAAGAAGAAGAACAAGATGAAGAAGATGTTCAACCAAGACCCAAGCAAAAGCTTTCACGAGTACGAGCAAGAATTGCTAAAGACCACCCCGTCGAGCAAACCTACAATGATATCCAAACCGGGAGAATCACTCGCTCTAAAACTCGTTTAGCTAACTTTTGTGAACACTATTCATTCATCTCTAGCATTGAACCTATGAAGGTTGAAGAAGCATTGGAAGATCCGGATTGGATAAACGCCATGCACGAAGAGCTACACAACTTTGAGAGAAATCAAGTGTGGAGATTGGTTGAGAAGCCCGACAACAACCACAACATCATCGGTGCCAAATGGGTGTTTCGCAACAAGCAAGATGAAGATGGACAAGTAGTTCGCAACAAAGCACGTCTCGTCGCCCAAGGCTACACACAAGTCGAAGGTATGGACTATGGTGAGACTTATGCTCCCGTTGCTAGACTTGAGTCCATTCGCATCTTACTTGCCTATGCTAATCACCATGATATCACCTTGTACCAAATGGACATTAAAAGTGCTTTTCTAAATGGTGAAATAGAGGAGGAAGTTTATGTTAAACAACCTCCCGGCTTTGATAATCCTAAGAAACCTGATCATGTTTACAAACTTCACAAAGATCTCGATGGTCTTAAACAAGCTCCTAGAGCGTGGTATAAATGCTTGACCAAGTTCCTTATTGAAAAAGGCTTTGAAATCGGAAAAATTGATTCTACTCTTTTTACTAAAAGGGTCAATGGAGAACTATTTGTGTGCCAAATCTATGTTGATGATATTATATTTGGTTCTACTAACCCTCATTTTAGTGAAAAGTTTGGAAAGCTAATGTCGGAGAACTTTGAGATGTCTATGTTAAGTGAACTCAAATTCTTTCTTGGTTTGCAAATCAAGAAAACTAAGGAAGGTACCTTTGTCTCTCAAACAAAGTACACCAAGGACTTATTCAAGAAGTTTAATATGCAAGAATGCAAAGGTATGACTACACCCATGCCTACTAGTGGACATCTTGATTTGACCAAAGATGGTGAACCGGTCGATCAAAAGGTTTATCGCTCTATGATTGGTTCATTGTTATATCTATGTGCTTCACGTCCCGATATCATGCTAAGTGTGTGCATGTGTGCACGATATTAAGCTGCTCCTAAAGAATGTCATCTTAAGGCCGTAAAAAGGATAGTGAGATACCTAATCCATACACCAAATTTTGGCATTTGGTATCCTAAGAGGGCCTCTTTCGATCTTGTTGGCTACTCCGACTCGGACTATGCCGGTGACAAGGTTGATACAAAGTCCACTTCGGGTACTTGTCAATTTCTTGGCAGATCTCTTGTGTCTTGGTCTTCCAAGAAACAAAACTCGGTATCCTTATCCACCGCCGAAGCGGAATACATTGCCGCTGGTTCATGTTGTGCTCAATTACTTTGGATGACCCAAACTCTTAAAGATTATGGGATATATGTGAAACATGTCCATTTCTTTGTGACAATGAAAGTGCTATCAAGATTGCTCACAATCCTGTGCAACACTCTCGAACTAAGCATATTGAAGTTCGTCATCATTTCATTCGAGATCATGTTGCTAAGGGTGACATTAATCTTAAGCATGTTCGCACCGAAAAGCAATTAGAGGATATATTCACTAAACCACTTGATGAGTAAGTGTTTTGCAGGTTAAGAGGTGAATTGAACATCATTGATGCTTCAAACTTGGAGTAGGAACTCCATTGGATACATGCAAGACATGAGCTTATGACTAATCCTTGATATTTCTCTTATGATGATAATCTTATATCTTGGATATATTTGCACCTTGCATGTTATCTAACCCTTGTAGGTACTTGATGAAACTAAGTCTATGAGTTTGCAACTCACTCACATCTTGAGCAATCTCTACATCACCAAGTCTCTACACAATGGTGGTTGAAGACAAGGAAGCACAAAACCATTCAAACATATCCTTTGACAAATTCTATGTTGAGTTTCATGATTGTCATTTTGGATACACAAGTGCTCTTCCTTGCAAGAACTAACCCATGTAGGTAGATGAACTCAAATTCCAAGTGGTGCTCCCAACTCTTGATGAGCTACATCAAACTTGAGCAACCCACACAAGTTCAACTACATGATCATGATCAACACCACCACCCAAGGTATGTTATTCCATCATAGAGAAGCTTTACTCCAAGACATGAGTCAAAGCAACTCGACAAGATGTGAATGCATCAAGATGCTTTAACAAAAAATGGTAACCCCATTTTGAGCTTAAACGATGAGTATGACATATGATCAAGTGATCTCACTTGACTCCTAAGTCAATATACTCAACATAGGTGACTTTGTCACCGCCTAATTCTAGATGAAGTTCTCTTGTGTTTCCCTTTGCATTTGTCTCATGCATATTTGTTTTCTCTTTCAAAAAAACTTCATCTAGATTTCTTTCTTTTCTTTTCTATTTGTTCTTCATTCCCTGCATCCAATTCATTGCAAATCTTTCCGTTAATTCCTTGCAAATCCTTGTGAGATCTTACTTGTCTAGTGAGCTGAGGTGACAAGTGTTTTCTCTGTGATGAACTCGGTCACGCCGATTTCTTGTCTTCGTTCTAACCAAAATCATTCGGTGCAACCGAAGCATACCACTCGGTGCCACCGATTTCACTATAGGAAAAACATTTTGCCACTTATTCCTGCATTACTATTGATCCAGCTCCACTCCATGAATCTTGTCCTCTACAAGCATCACATTTTTATCAGTGCTTTATGCTGTGACTCAAGGACCAAACCCATTCACGGCAAATTCCAGAAGACCCTTCTTGGAAATTGATGTCAAAGGGGTAGAGAGAGATCACATCAAAGCTTATCACTTCAACAGGAGGAGAAAGTTATCTCCAGGGGGAGAGAATACTCAAGAAGAGAGTAATCTTCAAGGATCCCAGATGCTTGGTGTTCAAGAGGAGAGATGCCACATGTCTTCTTGAGGGGAAAGACATGTTCATATGTGCTTATTTGCATTAGCTCTGTTCATATGTTTCTTTGAGCTCTGATTCTGCATTTTGCTCTAATTTTCTGTTCCCTATCTTCTCCCAGTATCCCATGCTAGATTCAGGGGGAGCAAGACATCTAAGGGAAATAAATTCTTTAAATTCATTGCACATCTTTACCTTTGGGGACATGTCTATATTCAATGTGGTACTTAGTACTCACTCTCTACATCTCATCCCAGTCTTGGTACTCTTGTGGCTTCTTTTGCTTGCTCTGGCCAGTAGGTGTATCTGTGTTATCTAACCTTGTTTACGCAGGTTCATTCTATCCTAAGCCAACTCAAGACCACAAGGTAAGTATATGTATCACAGTCATGTGTATAAGGAATTCTTGTTGATGTACATACTGTTTGCAAGAAGGACTCATGAGCATGAAGGCACATTTCTCATATTCACATCATTTGCTCTGATGCATATAGCCAAGATACATGTAACACATTGCTTACTCTTTCATGGTTATGCTCTCACATGCTTCTATGTTCCATATCCACATGATTGCATACATGTAGGGGGAGCCTATGCATGTTACATGTCTTTCCAAAGCTTTACTCATTATTCTTTATATCTTTATCTAAAGCTTTGATGTATGTTGTCATAAATTACCAAAAAGGGGGAGATTGAAAGCACAAGTGCTCCCTGGGTGGTTTTGGTAATTAATGTCAACATATCTCTTGTTGGACTAACACTTTTATCTAGTATGTTTCAGACAAGTTCAACAATGGAGTGGCATGGACTAGAGGATGTGGAACCCCTTCAAGATGCTAAGGACAAATGATTGGCTCAAGCCTCAAGATCAAGACTCTACACTTTCTATTTTAGTGATCCAAGATCACATTGAGTCTATAGGAAAAGCCAATACTATCAAGAGGGGATGAGGTGTTTCTTAATGAGTTTCTTGCTCTACAGTGCTTAGTGATATGCTCCAAAGCCCTCAACTACTTTCTCACATCCACACATGTCCTAAACCTAAAGTCAAACTCGTCCCCACCGATTCTTTCTACCCGGCGCCACCGAGTTCACATGTCTTAGCCACTACCACAAACCCTAGGAAAATCGGTTTCACCTATAGGGATCTCGGTCTCACCGAGATGGGATTGTAATCTCTCTGTGTATGTCCATTACCAAATTCGGTCTCACCGAGTTTAAATAATTGGTACTACCGATATTACAATCCAAACTCTCTGGTTAGCTTATTACCAAAATCGGTCCCACCGAGTTTGTGTAATTGGTCTCACCGAGTTTGCCTGACCAACTCTCTGGTTAGCTTATTACCAAAATCGGTCTCACCAAGTTTGTGTAATCGGTCTCACCGAGATTACGTTATGCCCTAACCCTAACCATATCGGTCCTACCGAGTTGCATGTCGGTCCCACCGAAAATCCTAACGGTCACTAGATTTGCTAAATCGGTCCGACCGAGTTTATCAATTCGGTCCCACCGAGTGTGGTAAGTTGTGTGTAACGGTTAGATTTTGTGTGGAGGCTATAAATACCCCTGCACCCACTCTTCATTCATGGAGAGAACCATCAGAAAGAACCTACACTTCCAGTATCCATTTTCTGAGAGAGAACCACCTACTCATGTGTTGAGGCCAAGATATTGCATTCCTACCATATGAATCTTGATCTCTAGCCTTCCCAAGTTGCTTTCCACTCAAATCTTCTTTCCACCAAATCCAAATCTTGTGAGAGAGAGTTGAGTGTTGGGGAGACTATCATTTGAAGCACAAGAGCAAGGAGTTCATCATCCACACACCATTTGTTATTTCTTGGAGAGTGGTGTCTCCTAGATTGGCTAGGTGTCACTTGGGAGCCTCCAACAAGACTGTGGAGTTGAACCAAGGAGTTTATAAGGGCAAGGAGATCGCCTACTTCGTGAAGATCTAACGCTAGTGAGGCAAGTCCTTCGTGGGCGACGGCTATGGTGGGATAGACAAGGTTGCTTCTTCGTGGACCCTTCGTGAGTGGAGCCCTCCGTGGACTCGCGCAACCGTTACCCTTCATGGGTTGAAGTCTCCATCGACGTGGATGTACGATAGCACCACCTATCGGAACCACGACAAAAACATCCGTGTCTCCAATTGTGTTTGAGTCCTCCAAACCCTTCCCTTTACATTCTTGCAAGTTGCATGCTTTACTTTCCGCTGCTCATATACTCTTTGCATGCTTGCTTGAATTATGTATTGAGATTGTCAAGCTTGTGCCTAAACTCCACTTAAACCTAAAAAGTTAAAAACTGCAACTTTTGGCACTTAGTGTCTAATCACCCCCCCCCCCCCCCTAGACACTTCTTCTCGGTCCCTTTCAAGAAGGCAACAGAGGAGGTGGTGACCAACTCATGTACTCTCACGCAGATTGGGAGGCCCCAAGTAGAAAAGGAAGGCGTGACGGTGGTGAAGGCTCAAGCAACGCGAAGCGCGGACAAACCGGAAAAGGCAAAGGAAAAGGCAAGCCACAAAGTCGTGGTAAGGCGGACTGATCTAAAGAGCGGAAGTCACGGAACTTGGATATGTCTGAGGTCAAGTGCTATAACTGCGACGAGATGGGTCACTTTGTGAAGGATTGTCCGGAGCCTAACAAGCGGGAGATCAAGGTAAATTTGGCAAAGCAGGAAGACAAACGTCCAGGTCTTCTGATGACCGAAGTTTGTGATCTCGTCCAAACAGCGGTTGTGAAACCAAACCGGAAGGTGCTACTTCATGAGAAAAAGGTAATACCAAAGTTATCTGGGAGCCAGAACATGTTGTGGTATCTCGACACGGGTGCCAGTAACCACATGACGGGGTGCAAGGAGAAGTTCCTCGAGCTACAATATGATGCTCAAGGCTCGGTCAAGTTCGGTGATGGTTCAAATGTGGAGATTTGCGGGCAAGGTTCTGTCCTCTTCGAGGGTCTCACAGGAGAACATCCCATACTCACCGGAGTGTACTACATCCCAAGGCTTCGCAACAACATCATCTCTATCGGGAAACTTGACGAGAATGGATGCAAGGTAGATATTGAGAATGGAGTGATGACGATCTTCGACAACCTCCGAAACGTGCTAGCGCGTGTGAATCCCACGCGGAACAGGATCTATATTCTCAACCTTGATCAATCTCAACCGGAGTGTTGGCTCGCCAAGAGTGATGATGATTTGTGGTTATGGCATGCTAGATTTGGACACGTTAACTTCTACGCCTTGAAGAAGATGTCGAAGATGGAAACAGTATCTGGGATGCCGTTAATTGACCATGTTGATCGAGTATGTGACGGGTGCTTGGTTGGAAAACAGCACCGCAGGCCGTTCCCTACTTAGTCTACCTATCATGCAAGTGATGCACTCGAGCTGCTTCATGGTGATCTTTGTGGCCCTATCACCCCAGTAACTCACGGAGGAAAGAAATACTTCTTCCTTGTGGTAGATGACTACTCGAGATACATGTGGGTCGTTCTCCTACAATCTAAAGATGAGGCGTTTGAAGCGTTCAGGAAGCTGAAGGCTGCAACGGAGATGGAATACAAGCTGAAGGTTCGCGCTCTACGGACAGATCACGGCAAAGAGTTTACGTCGAACGAGTTCAACGACTACGCGAGAAGATTGGCATAAAGAGGTTCCTCACGTCACCTTATACGCCACAGCAGAATGGGGTTGTTGAAAGGCGCAATTGAACCGTCGTTGACATGGCAAGGAGCTTACTCAAGAGCAAGAATCCGCCGGGGATTTTTTTGGGAGAAGCTGTCTCGACAGCGGTCTACCTTCTCAACCGGGCTCCAACGAAGGTCGTGATCGGCAAGACTCCGTAGGAAGCAATTTACGGACAGAAGCCGAATGTGTCTCATCTACGGACGTTTGGGTGCGTGGCACATGTGAAGACGGCGGAGCCGCATCTCTCAAAGCTTGCTGATCGTAGCACCAAGATGGTATTCATCGGGTACGAGAGGAGTTCCGGCACCAAGGCATACCGCTTCTATGATCCACGAACCAAGCATCTACGGATTTCACGCGACGTCGTGTTTGAAGAAAACCAAGCGTGGAATTGGAGCGCAGTAGCCGATGATGCTCCAAACGGTAACATATTCACAGTTGAATTTCCAACTGATGATGATGCAGGGGAGGACGTCTAGGTGGTTGGCAAGACGCCCAACCAAGGTGACCACAATGGAGTGATCATCATGGTGCCGACACTGACGACGACGCGCATGGGTCGCAAGGTAGCGACAACGACGCGCACGACACAGGCGGAGATCTCGGCAGTGACATCGACAACGAGGTGCATAGTGACGACGACAATCAAGATGATAGTCACGGTCACAACGACTACGCCAATGACGAGGATGTCAACGACGTGGATGCCAACAATCTGGTATCTACCACGCCCAGGACTCAGCCATCTTCCTCAAGTGCATCGACACTGACTCAACTTGTGTCACCTCCTTCGCAAGCCACAACGAATTCTTCCGGGCCTCGTCGCTACAAGACCCTCAAGAAAGTCTACAAGTACGCAAAGCCAGTTACGCTCGAGTATTCCGATTTGTGTTTACTCGGAGCTGAGGAGCTAGCTAACTTTGTAGAGGCGAGCAAAAGTTCAAGTTGGATGCACCCATGTATGAGGAGATGAAGGCGATCGAGAGCAATGGCACGCGGACTTTGGTAAACCGACCTCCGAACCAAAAGGCCATAGGTTTGAAGTGGGTTTACAAGTTGAAGAAGGACACGAAGGGTGCCATTGTGAAGTTCAAGGCAAGACTCGTTGCAAAGGGCTACGTACAACGTCAAGGAGTTGACTATGAGGAGGTGTTTTCACCGGTTGCTCGAATCGAGACGGTGAGAGTGCTCCTAGCTTTGGCAGCACAAGAGGATTGGAAAGTTCATCATATGGATGTGAAATCCGCTTTCCTCAACGGCGAACTCAAAGAAGAAGTCTACGTGGAACAACCCCTCTGCTACGAGAATAAAGGCAAAGAAAGGAAAGTTAACAAGCTCAAGAAGGCACTTCACGGCCTGAAGCAAGCGCCAAGAGTTTGGAACTCAATGTTAGACCGAAGTTTGATCTTGCACGGGTTTAAAAGGTGTTCCTACGAGGATCCAAAAAAGAGTCTATCAAGCACCGAAGAACAGGTGAAGATTGAAGTCGCGATCAAGGAGAAGCACTGGCGTCAAGCTATGGATGAGTTGACGACAGCAAAGACGGTCCCTGAAATGCTACAAATAATGGCAAACGCAATGCCTAGGATATTGCTTATGAGTAGTAGTCATCGCATTTGGGATCCAGGTCGCATCAAGGACGCCATGTTTAAGGGGGTGAATGTGAGAGTTAAACACAGCTTAGTAATCCTAGTCCGATACGTGCTCAGAGGCCGTCGCCGAGCAGGATAAGTCTTGGGCTGTTTAGCTCCTATTTATACACATGTAACCCACGTTTGTATCAGCCAGGAAAAAGATCAAAGCAATAAAGAGTATTAACAGGTGCGACAGGCACCTGTGGCCATCAACCTACGTGTTTCTTCTATCACTACTTTATGTCGGGATGTTCCGCCGAGAGAGATTAGTCGATCCGATCCTAGTGCTAGTGAGATCCCAGGTTCACGTACGTTATGTGCATGCAAAAGCGATCGAGCTGCTAGCTTGCTTGCTAGCTAGCTTTGCTGCACGTACACGTTGTAGCTCCTATTGAATTGATCTAGGGATCAAAAGCCAACAGGCGTGGCGGCTGGCAGTGGGCGGCGCCAGCGGATGATGACACCGACGCGGGCGGGGCGCGCGGTAGCTATGACGGTGTGAGCAGCAGCAGAGAGTAGGACCAGTGGGTAGCAGTGGCGGCGGCCGTAGCGTGCAGAGGCGGCCGCGGTGCATTGGGTGAGCGGGGGCGCGGGCTAGCGACCGCGCGACGGCAGCTGCAGGCGGCGGAGGCCACGCGCGGGGCACAGGATGGTAAGCAGGGCGCGTGGGAGCGGAGCTGCGAGTGCTCGCGGAGTGGTGAGTGCGGCCGAAGGGCGCGGCCGCGCGGCCAGGGGGTGAGGCAGGGGAGCCCGGGACGTGGTGGCTAGGTAGCGGGGGAGCGGGAGATCATGGGGAGTGGGGAAGATGCGGGGCTCACCACAGGTGCAGAGGAGATGCTCGGGGAGGCCGGGGTGCGGCGAGGGCGATGGATCGAGCGACGACGTCGTAGTGGCTGAGGCGGGGAATAAGACGTGGGCATCGATGTGGCGGCTCCCCGAGCTCGGTTTGGTGGCGTAGAAGGTGAAGCACACGACGGCCGAACTCCTGGATATGGCGATGCAGTGGGGGAAAGTCGATGGCTGCCAGATCGATGGTGTCGTGGGAAAACACGGCCATCTATGGGGCCATTAGCCCCTTGTGATTCGGCAAGGTGGAAGAGCACATTGCACAAAGAGTGGAGGGCGCGGAGCAGCACGGCAGTAATCACACGGGTAGTTTTTATCCAGATTCGGGCCGTCGCGAGGCGTCAAATCCTATTCCTACTTTGGTGGATTGATAAGACCGTGGTGGAGACACGGTGCTCTAGCCCGACAAAGTTGCCTCGAGACGAGAGCAGCTTCGCGCGTATGAGCGTACAAGGGTCCGAATCCTTTCTAAGGTTGCCACGGCCCTTCTTTTATAGATAGGGCTCACCACAATGGCAAATCAGTCATTGTGTACTGATTAAATAGCAAACAGTGCTATCATACCTAACTCTACAGACAGGACAAGGCGCATTAAATGCACCGCTTAGTGTCATATCGTGGCGTAGCCCGGCAAGCTTTGTTGTGCCGTTCGGCCACTGAGGGAGTCCCGGACTAGGGGTGTCCGGATAGCCGGACTATCGTCACGGCCGGACTCCAAGACTATGAAGATACAAGATTGAAGACTTCGTCCCGTGTCCGGATGGGACTTTCCTTGGCGTGGAAGGCAAGCTTGGCGATACGGATATGTAGATCTCCTACCATTGTAACCGACTCCGTGTAACCCTAACCTATCCGGTGTCTATATAAACCGGAGGGTTTTAGTCCGTAGGACGAACAACAATCATACCATAGGCTAGCTTCTAGGGTTTAGCCTCCTTGATCTCGTGGTAGATCTACTCTTGTACTACCCATATCATCAATATTAATCAAGCAGGAGTAGGGTATTACCTCCATCGAGAGGGCCCGAACCTGGGTAAAAACATCGTGTCCCTTGTCTCCTGTTACCATCCGCCTAGACGCACAGTTTGGGACCCCCTACCCGAGATCCGCCGGTTTTGACACCGACATTGGTGCTTTCATTGAGAGTTCCTCTGTGTCGTCGCCATCAGGTAGGATGCCTCATCTCGTCTTTAAAGACGATACCATCGCCAAAGAAGCCTTGGCCACTGGTCAGACTCTTCGGCTAGGCGGTTTTCTCATGGCCGCTAGTTCGGCCGCCGCACCGACGATGACCTCTCGAGTCATCGAAACCAATCTCCATGTTAGTTCGGAACTTGCCGAACAGTTAGATCCGATCGAGCTCTCCTCCATAAACGAGCTCTTGGATCGCATCGCCGCCTCGGGGTCGCCACAGACACGACCGGATCGGGCCTAAAACCGATCTGAGAGAGATCAACTCTCCCCAGGCTACCCATCATGTTGCTGTGATAGAGGAGCAATGCGGCGATTCTTCTTCTATCTTAAGGACTAGCTACGTCCGGATTCCCGATCCCTCCATGCCGGATTCCTGCGGAGGGACGGATGTCGATCAAGCCCTGAACTTAAAGTCAGGCGGCGAGTCGGACTCATTGGATAGCACTCAAAAATCCAAACTTCCGAGTTCGGAAACTTCCCAGCCCTTGAGTCCTAAATTGGACGGGGTTCCGGATTTAGTGCCACCCGCCCACCCAAACATTAGCGATCTCTCTCGAATTCGCAAGAGCCCGCCAAACAAAGACATCATTATCGGGCGATTCCTCCCGGTTATGAACAGGATAAAGGACTGCCGAGAGGAGGACGCAATACCAATCTTCTGCAATAATTGCACGGACAAGGGAATCCTAAACGCCACAAGTCGTCGCGAAATTACACGCTTTGCCGACTTGGTGACCATCGTACATAAGTACTGTGCGATGGAGAGCGCCTGGAAAACCGAAAGTAAATTTTGGGATAATCCGGCCCCGAATACATCCCTAGTCCGAAACAAAAGGGTGCATCATTATCAAGCACCTGGGTTGAATACCAAAAAACCAAAACCCCCTAAAGGGTACGGAACCGTACTGGAGGGTTGGCTAAACGGACCCTGCAAAGACGGCCTCCATCGGGGCAAAATTAAACCCTGATGTAGACGCCAGACCACGAGAATTTCTACAAGAAAACTGGGACATCTTTGCTCGCACCCTTCGACATGCCAGAATCCCACGTCACCTGGCCGAGCACAGCCTTAATATCCTAAAAGGATTCAAGCCACCAAACAGGCTCTTCGGCGCTTTCAACCCAAGAGACAGGCCATGGGAGAGGAGCTAGCCAAACTTTTGGAGGGCCGATTCATCGAGATATAAAACATCCGGACTGGCTAGCTTAACCCTGGTGATGGTACCAAAGAAGGATAAAACCTGGCGCCTATGTGTTGATTTCAAAGACCTTAATAAGGCTTGCCCAAAGGATCCCTTCCCCCTCCCTCGGATTGATCAAATCATTGACGCTACAGCAGGACACGACTCATTGTGCTTCCTCGACGCAGCACTCGGCTACCACCAAATCAAGATGGCAGAGCTAGACCAAGCTGCAACAGCATTCATCACTCCATACGGCCCGCTCGCTTCAACACAATGCCCTTTGGGCTCAAAAACGCCGCGCAACATATCAGCGCATGATTCGTATACATGTCCGCAAACCAGATCGGCAAAACGGTGGAAGCATATGTAGATGACGTGGTCGTTAAAACCAAGCACGCCGAAACTCTAGTAGACGACTTGAGGCTCACATTCGACAATCTTCGAAAATATGACATCAAGCTCAATCCGAAAAAATGCGTCTTGGCGTTCCAACCGAAAGCTCCGGGCTTCATTGTGTCCGGTAGAGGAATTGAAGCAAACCCAGCCAAGATTCGAGCTCTGTCACAATTGGATATTCCAAAAGACCTCAAACAAATACAAAATTGACGGATGCGAGGCGGCTCTAAGCCACTTTATCTCCCGTTTAGGAGAAAAGGCATTACCTCTTTACCGCCTCCTCAGCCGCACCGAACACTTCGAGTGGACGGATGCCGCCACGGCCGGACTCGAAGAAATAAAGGCCATTTTGGCAACAAATCTGGTCCTGGCCGCGCCCAACATGGACGAACCAATGCTATTATACATCGCCGCAACACATCAAGTTGTCAGGGCGGTGCTCGTTGTCGAACGAGAAACGGACGGACACCGGTTCCCTATTCAAAAACCGGTTTATTATGTGTCCACTGTCCTAACTCCATGCAAGTCCCGCACCCACACTATCAAAAGATAGCATACGCGTGTTCATGGCATCCCGGAAGCTGCGACACTACTTTCAAGAGTGTTCGATAACGGTAGCCTCCGGTACCTCTTAATGACATTATAAACAACCGCGACGCGACGGGCCGGATTGCTAAATGGGCCATAGAGCTCCTCCCATTCGACATAACTTATAAGCCACGACAAGCTATTAAGTCGCAGGTTTTGGCCGACTTCGTGGCCGAATGGACTGAAGCGAACTCCCTAAAGAGTACGGCGATACTCCAATTGATCATGCACTTTGACGGCTCCAAAATGTTGGCTGGCCTGGGGGCTGGCGTCGTCCTGACGTCCCCAACCGGAGACACAGTCCAATACGTCCTTCAGATAATGTATACGGACTCCAACAACGCAGCCGAATCGAGGCCCTTCGCACGGCCTCCGGATGGCGCCTCCATGGGCATTCAACGCCTAGAGGTGCGCGATTCAAACCTAGCAATATCTCAAATAAACGGAGACTTTGACGCCAAAGATCCGAAAATGGCAGCATACCGCAATGCGGTCCTAAAATGTCAAGACGGTTCAAGGGCTTGAATTTCATCATATAGCCCGGATAACAACCAGCGGCGGATATATTGGCACGCATCGGTGCAAAACGCGATGCCGTCCCACCCAATATCTTTTTGGAACAGCTGTTCAAGCCATCCGTACTATGGGAAGGGGAGTCCGGCAATAACAATCCGGACCCAACCGCACCGCCTGACGCCGAACACTCTGACACAACCGGAGGCTCCGCCCCCGAGATAACACCCTTTGCTCACGAAATAATGGCGGTTATCACCCCATGGACGGAACCATTCCTAGCCTACCTAACTAGGAAGGAACTCCCCGAAGACCAAAATGAGGCTCGCTGCATAGTACGGCGCTCTAAAGCCTATAAAGTCCATGATGGAGAGCTTTATAAGAAAAGCACTACCGGAGTCCTTCAAAGGTGTATCTCCGAAGAGGAAGGGCAAAACCTCCTGGTTGAAATTCATGCTGGACTGGGTGGGCACCACGTCGCAGCCCAGGCCCTTGTAGGCAAGGTCTTCCGTACAGGATTTTATTGGCCGAGGGCCCGGGCAGATGCGCAGGACTTAGTCCAACGATGCGTCGGTTGCCAGCTTTTTTCTAACCAAAGCCACATGCCACCCACCGCCTTAAAACTATACCCATCACCGCCGTCATGTCCAGGGGCTTGACATGGTTGGACCCCTCAAGGAGGAACCCACAAGCAAAAATACCTATTGGTCATGGTGGACAAATTCACCAAATGGATAGAGGCCAAACCAGTTAAAACGGCCAATCCGACCAGTGATAGACTTCATATCGGGGTAGTGCACCGTTACGGTGTCCCCACATTATCATCATCGACAATGGCACCAACTTCACGTCCGATGAGGTCAAATCATGGTGCAAAAACATGGGCATCAAGCTCGACACGCCTCGCCTATCACCCTCAAACCAACGGCCAAGTCGAACGGGCAAACGGTCTAATCATGAGCGGCATTAAACCCAGACTAGTGCGGTCCCTCAAGGAATCTACCACGCACTGGATCAAGGAGCTCGACTCCGTACTCTGGGGGCTGCGGACCACGCCGAATCGTACTACCGGATTCACACCATTCTTCATGGTATATGGCGCAGAGGCAGTCTTGCCTTGCGACATAATACATGACTCACCTCGCGTACGCATGTATGAAGAAAGAGAAGCCGAGCTCGATCGGCAGGACAGTTTAGACGCATTGGAGGAGGAGCGCGACGTGGCAAAAGCTCGTTCCGCATTCTATCAACAGCAGGCTCGAAGATATCAAAGCAGGGAAGTACGGGCCAAAGCTTATAACGTTGGCGAACTAGTTCTACGCCTGCCGGACAAGAAAAAGGACAAACTCAAGCCCAAATGGGAAGGTCCTTCATCATCGACCAGGTCCCGACCGGCGGAGCATACCGTCTGCTAAACGCATCGGATAACCGACTCGAGCCGAACCCATGGAACGCAGCCCGCTCACGAAGATTCTACGCCTAAGTGCCGGACTCCAAGTTCGTCTCCTTCCTCCGCCCGCATTCTTTATTTTTGCTTTTTGCTATCTTTTATTTCTCTCCTTCCCCTTCTTCTTCTTGTAGCCTCTAGAGGCTCGTTTGCTTTTTCAAGACACACTTGACGCGCTGTCCGCTACCATTATACCTGGGGCTTCTTTAATGAAGCTTATTTATACGGGCTTCATGCCCAACACATGTGTTAAACTTCCGCATGTACCTTTTATTCACCATTATATGCATCGATATGACTTAAGTTTTGGCCAAGCTGGGTTGCTCGGCTCTGTGCTTACCCCTCGCTCCCGATTGTTCGGCTAGGTGGTAAAGGAGCACCTCTGCGATTGTTATTGCCGGGTCAGCGGATGTGTACCTCGACTGGGTGAAGCCGAAAGCTAGCGTTCTTAAGGGAATATTAGGTCGGTGAACTGAAAGATGATTTTTAACTATTTACCCATCTGCCCCCAGATGATTTTTTGCTTTTATAGCAGCTTTGACATGCACTTTAGGGCATGCATCCCAGCGAAAGGAACCCTTAACGGAACTATTCTCCCTGGAAGATGTTTCTTACTACCCATGTAATATAACATAACTAGTTGGGCACTTGTCTGATACAGCAACAATGATCCCTACGCCTGGTCTCCATGCATACCACGGTTCTTATATAACCACGAAGGTATTCGGACACACTCCGGACTATTGGGTCCGGAGGTCGAAGCGAAAAGGTCCGCTATGACAAACGATCTACAATCCGGCTAGAAGACATTCTTTCATGTCATATTTTTACATAGTCAACTCGACTCATTGTATTCCTCCTCAATGCCATCTAATAGGCTATCTAATTTACAATCTTGTTGGGAATACTTGGCGGCCAATTCTACTTGGCCATACACTAAGCTTACAGGATCTCCATCCCATCCGCCCCACAGTCCGACCTCGCCATGTGGTTTGGGTCAGCCTTCGTGTACCACGTCTTTACCATGGCCCAGGCTTCCCTGGCGCCTTGACGGCAGGCCGATATCTTCCATAGCCGGAAGCGCCGCCGTGCTCCTTGAAGCCGCTCCGCCAGCTCCCCAATGCCTTTGGGCAGGGAGATAGATGGCCACAAGGCTCGGCCGATGCCTTTCATCACCGCCGGACTCGTTAAATGCAGTAGCCGACGAGTTTGGGAAGAAGATCACCCGAAGAATTGGGCATCTCCTCCTCGACGCGACTGTGAGCAAACCTACATACATGTTTATGTTAGTCTCCTTCCTCGCCAACTCTTTCAAAGTTCGCTCAAGCACTTACTAAAAATGCCGCGACGAAGCCACCGATTCTCCTTCTGGTCGACTAACTGGGCACGAACGCCCTTTAGTTCCTCACCCAGCTTGGTGTTGGCGCCTTGGAGGTTATTCTTCTCCTACCGCACCCTCGTAAGCACGCTCTTGCCGCCTTTAATCGGGCGAAGAGCTGTTGCTTGTCCGGATATAGTCCGCGCCATCTGCAATGTTTTTGTCGATTTACACACCGCCGCACTTCATAAATTATTTATCTTATGAAGCGATATTACCAGAGGGGTCTCTGTGGCTCCCCAGAGCGGCTAGTGCGGCCTCAAGTTGGGCCCCGCACTCTTCAAGCTCCCGGGACAATCGGGTATTCTTTTACAGAAGATCTCAGATAACAAATGATCCTTAAATCAGTTATTCTAACTATTTTAAGTCTCGGGACTCTTGGCATATATAATCACAAATTTTCTTACCAGTATGTCCTTTACATACTGCTCCGTGGCTCGCTAGACCATCTTGAGCGGCACGGAGGTGCGATCTCCTGAATCAAAGGCATTCAAGGCCTCTTGGGAGAAACATGCGTCACGAAGAACTGTCCGGCGACGCCTGTGATTCAAGGCACTCTCCACCTTGGAGTTGGTGGCGGACAACCTGTCGGCATCCTCTGTCGGAGGAGCATCTGACGCACGTCTCGTGCTCGCCTCAGCCTCCAGACCCGATTTTGAAGCTTGGCCGGTGAAGGTTCGATTGGCAATCTCTCCGGACTCAGTCCGGCGAGCGCTCTTTTTCCTGAAAAGAGCATCAGCGTTAGTACGCCTTCCAGTGAATCAATCCGGGAGTATGGTGACACGCTATACCGTTGCGGCGGAGTTTCGATCCGGACCGCACTTCTTTTTAACCTGCGGGGCCGTGCTGCCCCTTGTTGGCCAGCCGCCGCAGGCTCGGCTTCTCTGCCTCGAAGGTACCCCCTGCGAAGCACCATTGGTATACGGTGATAAAAAATAAGCATGGATGGGTCGTTATCAGGGTTTTGGGATCTCAGTCTCATTTACCTGTGAGGCTGGAAGTGTTCCGGGGTAATCAGCCATAATGGCAACCAACGCATTGTCGATGCTAAGTTGGTGGAATACCCCGTCGATCAACTCCACCTTTATATCCGAATCCTCTTCGGAGGTCGGATCGAGGGACCGTTCCGGATCCTCGGGTTGTGGGGGCGGGCTGTGTATCTTCTCCACAGTCCGGCGCAGTTCCTGCGTAGAAACCACGAAATGAGATATTTAACCATGGGAACATGGATCGGACAGGTCACAAGGATGTTTGCTTACCCAACTTCGAGGATTATTCGAAGAAAACTCCTTCAGTGGATTGACACGGAGGATATCCTCCTCCTCCCCTTTGTACATGGCAGACAAGATCTTCACCAGTTCGATGACCGATCCTGGCCCTTTTCGGCCATGGCGGGTGGCATCGTCCTCCCCGTTGAAGTCCCACATGGGGTGGCCCCTATATTGGAGCGGCTGCACTCCCCTCATAATGCAGATTGCCATGACTCCTGTCATGGTCAATCCGGCATGAGCCAAGAACCTTATTCGCTCATCAAATAACGGACATCCCGGTCATCTTCTCTCCGGGGGCTCCGAGGGCGCCAACTTAGGCGCTTCTTCAGAGGAGCATTGCTGAACTCCGGAAGACCGATCCGAACAGGATCTGGCAGCGGGACGTCCTCCATGTAAAACCATTCCGAAGGCCAGTCTTCGGACACCTTCTTTGGGGTTCCGGATAGGTATCCGGTCCCGGCGATGTGCCATAGCTCGGCTCCGCCCACTTGATATATTGACCCCTCATGAGAACGGGGTACTAGGCAGAATATTCTATTCCATAGTCCGAAATGAGCCTCAACTCCCATGAATAGTTCACAAAGGGCCACGAAGCCCGCGATGTGCAGGATGGAGGCAGGAGTAAGGTGGTGCAATTGGAGGCCGTAGAACTCCAAGAGCCCCCGGAGAAACGTGATGGATGGGAAATCCGAGTCCTCTTACTAGATAAGAGATGAAGCACACCCGCTCTCCTTTAGAGGGATCGGGGACGCTCTCTTCTTGCTTTCCGCCCTTGTAGGTGGCAAGTCCGGCTCGAACCGGAACCATGAAGGCCGGAGGGAGAAATCCCTTGGCTTGGAGTATAACTAGCTCGCTATGCGGGATTGAGCATCTCTCCCAATTTCCTGGCTGGGGGCTGGGAGCCGCGTCGACTGTCCATGATGGAATGGGCTTTGGCCAGAGGCACTCCGATGAAAGCTCGCAAAGGGGGGATGGTGTGACTCAGATCTAGATCCTTGCCCCTTTTATAAGCGGCTCATTTGCGCGGCTAGGGGGTTAATTGTAAAAATACCCTGGCTTTTCGCATTCATTCAAACACGTGGAAGATGGCCATTATTGGGCGCAGAAGCCGAGGAGCGCAGCATTTATCAGAAGCCGGACACTATTCGACAAGTATATGGAATTTGGAGAGGAACCCGCCTCGCAATGCCGAAGACAATCAACACGCCGGACTCATCGTCATTGAAGCCTGGTTAGGGGCTACCGAGGAGTCCCGGACTAGGGGTGTCCGGATAGCCGACTATCGTCCACGGCGGACTCCAAGACTATGAAGATACAAGATTGAAGACTTCGTCCCCGTGTCCGGATGGGACTTTCCTTGGCGTGGAAGGCAAGCTTGGCGTCTGGATATGTAGATCTCCTACCATTGTAACTGACTCCGTGTAACCCTAACCTATCCGGTGTCTATATAAACCGGAGGGTTTTAGTCCGTAGGACGAACAACAATCATACCATAGGCTAGCTTTTAGGGTTTAGCCTCCTTGATCTCATGATAGATCTACTCTTGTACTACCCATATCATCAATATTAATCAAGCAGGAGTAGGGTATTACCTCCATCGAGAGGGCCCGAACCTGGGTAAAAACATCGTGTCCCTTGTCTCCTGTTACCATCCGCCTAGACGCACAGTTCGGGACCCCCTACCCGAGATCCGCCGGTTTTGACACCGACAGCCACCTTCTCGCCTACCTGCGTGACACGTCCCTGGTTGGGTGTCATTTGGAGGTGATTTCCTTCGGAAATGGCAGCCAAGTGCCAAATAACAGCCACTTAGTCACTTGGGTGCTCGACACCGCTCCGATAGGTGACTTGTGTTGCTGTGAGGTGGAGCGGTGGGGCCTTGGCGGGGTAATCTGCCCTCGGTGTCCCCGGCAAGCTTGTCGCGGTAGTCTTGAGATTTGTCTCCGGGGCAACCTCAACCTCGCCAGGCTCGCCTGCCCGGCGAGGCAGGTTTTTCCTTGGTGGTATCTTGCTCCTTTAGCTTGACTTAGTCTTCTTGATCCGCCCTTTGATTTCTCAAAGGGCTATCTCTCCGGTTTGGCCTTGTCTTGGATGTTGCAACCTCGCTCTTGAGCTTGTCTACAGTCTGGGCAACATACGCCTGGGGTTTATTGTACCGACAGGAGCCCCCGGGCCTGGCCTGGACGTGCTGCCTAGCGTCGCCAGGGGTAGGACCTGTCTAGTACACAGGTGAGGAAGTCTCACCCTTTGAGATCTTCTTTGCTTCTTCATTAACCTGTGTTTGAGTCAATTTCCGGTTTCTCCGTGCGTCGTGCAAGACGTTGTGGGGGAAATAATGAGTCACGATCTATGGGCTACCCGCGTCCCATGTTCACGGGGCGGTAACTGCCGTTCCACTATCTTCCCCACTTCTCGCGTCTCTGCCATGTGTGCTTCATGCATTGCGCTGGGTTGGTGGCGGATCCGAAGAGCGCAGAAATGCAAGCCATGGTAGAAACCCAGATGCCATGGATTGGCGCAAAGGGGCGGCTTTGACTCCACGAGCCGTTGGAGGCACGGGAGGAGCCGGATTGATGGAACGGGGTAGTCGTTGTCGGTGTCAAAACCGGCAGATCTCGGGTAGGGGGTCCCGAACTGTGCGTCTTAGGATCGAAGGTAACAGGAGACAGGGACAAGATGTTTACCCAGGTTCGGGCCCTCTTAATGGAGGTAATACCCTACTTCCTGCTTGATTGACTTTGATGAGTATAGGGGTTACAAGAGTTGATCTACCTCGAGATCGTAATGGCTCGACCCTAGATATCTAGCATGTATGATTATGATTGCCTCTACGGACTAAAATCTCCGGTTTATATAGACACCGGAGGGGGCTAGGGTTGTATAGATTCGGTTTACAGAGAAAGGAATCTTCATATCTGAATGCCAAGCTTGCCTTCCACGCTAAGGTGAGTCCCCTCCGGACACGGGGGGAAGCCTTCTATCTTGTATCTTCATGGCCCATCAGTCCGGCCCACGTCACATAGCCCGGACGCCCGGGGACTCCCTAATCTAGAACTGCCTCAGTAGCCCCTGAACCAGGCTTCAATGACGATGTGTCCAGCACGTAGATTGTCTTCGGCATTGCAAGGCGGGTTCCTCCTCCGAACACTTCAACGTAGTTGATCAAGCAAGAACTATATCTGGCTCTGTTTAACAAAGAACATGATATGTCTTTACTGACAGTTTTACTGGCAAGACGTTACGTCTGGCCACTTCATTATTTCAAATCGTTTTTTGACCTCCCGTTTCGCGTTTCGAGACGCAGCCTCCGGTGACACGTCTTGTCAAAGCAGAGATCATGTCCCCTTATTGCGGGATTCTCATCAATATGGGCTTGGGAAACCCAAGCGTGCGGTTCGCACGACCCCTTGGGAATAGGCGAGCTTTAAGGCTCGTGGGGGGACACATGATATTCACTACCTTTATAAGGAGATAAGGATCCACCTTTTTACTCCACGCCTTCTTCCTCCTCATCCTATCCACCCTCAAGCTCCAGCGCCCAAGTCTCAATCCTTTTCATCCCCCGCAGACTTTCCAGCCATGTCCGGATCTAGAGCACAAGGCAAATGGATGGCCTCCTCTGTCACGGAGGGGAACATCTAGGAGCTCCGAGAAGCAGGGTACCAAGCCAAGGAAATCGCCCACCGGCTTCCTGCCAAGAAGCAGATCGTCCCCACTCCAGAGCCCAATGAGAGGGTAGTGTTCATCTCCCATTTCCTTCGCGGACTAGGATTTCCCCTTCATCCTTTCATCCGCAGTCTCATGTTTTACTACGGGCTAGATTTCCATGATCTAGCCCCGAATTCCTTCCACAACATTTTGGCGTTCATCGTCGTATGCGAGGCATTCCTCCGCATTCCCCCCACTTTTCCCTATGGCTCAAGGTCTTCAACGTGAAGCCGAATATGGTGGATGGCCAACACGTGGAGTGCGGTGGCACCATGGTGAGCAAGCTTCCCAGCATCACCTGGCTCAAGGGCACCTTCGTGGAGACCGTGAAGGGATGCTAGCACGAGTGGTTCTATGTCACGGAACCCCGCGACTCCACATGGGCCGCTCCTCCCGAGTTCAAGTCCGGGCCTCCAATGCGGCTGACATCCTGGCACAACAAGGGCCTGGACTGGGCGCCGTCCGACGAGGTGATGACGCTGCAGAGGCACGTCAAGAGCATGGTAGACAAGAATACCAGCCTTGCCAGCGTGATTCAGGTGATGCTCTTTCGCCGGATTCTCCCCTGCCAGGCGCGTCAAGAGTATATGTGGGAGTTCGAACCGGCCGGTCCCCGGACCCTGCAATGTTTCTTCGGCACAAAGCATGAAGACATGTGGAAGCTGCTTTTCAAGGCCCAAAAGACATGGCCGAAGATGACTGAAGACCTCGGCCATGACTGCAATCACGCAGCGACTCCCGTAAGTTCTCTGATAACCTTATTTTGAAGTCCAAGGAGCATACTAAACTCTCCATTCTCCCCACAGGGCTGGACGAAGAAGGCGGAGCAGATTCACTATCTGGCTCCGCTACTCGAAGACCCAGTTGTTCCTCTGTTGACGAGGATGCTGGTCCCGGCGCCGTATCAGGCGCCGGAAAAGAAGGTCAAGAAGAAGAGCAAGGAGGCCAAGGGTGGCCTCCGCCGTAAAGGCGTTTCAGACGTAGTGTCTGAAGACACCAAAACTCTCTCCTCTCATGACGAAGATGAAGAGGAGGACAAAGAAAGCAATTCCCCCTTAAGGGGGAAAGAAGAAGAGGGCAGCTTCCGTGGATCTAGATGCGGAAGCGTCCAAGAAAAGGAAAACCTCCCTTACGGATGATTCCGAGATGGATGCCAACGACATCCATGGGTGGCGCCCCAGGCCGAAGCCCCTGAGCGGATTGTAAGTATTCAAAGGTACTATATATATATCCGGCTTTTCGCCTTGTGGTTGTAACACGTTGAATTGCATGCTGCAGTCTGGCTCGTCACCTCCCCCAGCGATCCTCATCTTCTGGGAACTCGCTGGGTCCAAACATGATGGAGAGCGAGTCACCTCCGCCACCCCCCACTGCTACGGATAACATTGAGATGTTGTCCCGAAGGACCCTTCCGGGACAGGGAGAGGTGCAGGTGGCCGCCAAGACGGCGCCCATGGGTCATACCCCTACTGCCAAGAACATGAGGGAACCGACCCCCATGGAGACCGGAGACGGGGCCATGTCCAATTTGGCCCCCAACCAAATGTCATTCCGGAGACCCACACGGCTCCGAAGTCAGATGAGCAGCCTCCTTCGAAAGAAGGGGGCACGCCCACCCCACAGGCGACCTCTGTCAATCCAGAGGCGCCGGACACTCCTGTGGGAGCGCCTCAATGCGCCACCATTGTGGAAGAACATCGTACCCTTATGGGTACGGTGCTTGAAAAGGTTCAGTCCGCAAAAAGCGGGTTGAACAAGGCCTACACTAGCCTTCTGAGAGGCTTTGAGGTATGTAATATGATGCCTTTTAGCTATATAAGAGGAATTCATGTGTATAAATAGTAGCCCCTGAGACTTTGTTCGGTGTTTGCAAAGAAAGACCGAACAGAGGATCTAATAACTCACGCAGGACATTAGCTTACATATCTATTTGAACAAACAGGCTGCGATGCAGGCGTCCGCTTCCCATGCCGCCGAAGCGTCCGAGCTAAGGCGGAAGTTAGAGGAAAAACAAGGTATGTGATACTAAAACACGTCTGAAATGATATCAGCTCCCATTTTGGTATTTGAATAAGTTTTATAATTATGCTCATAGCTGGTGCGTCTGAGGTCGAGACCCTCCAGAGCGCGCTGGCCGCAGCCAAGGAGGCGGAGTAGGAATGAGCTGCCCGCTTGAAGCATGAATCAAGGGTGGAGGAAGTCCAGCAAGAGCTCAAGGACGCAATAAGCAAATGTGAGTCCTTAGAGCGCAAGATTGCGGATCAGAATTTCGAACTTGCTAAGGCCCTCCAAAGTGCACAGGAGGCCCGGTCTGAAGCCCAAAGCGCCCTCCGGGAGGTCCAAGGGGCAAATAGATCATGACTGGTAAGGTCTTTAATATGCAGAGCAAATTTTTGAGGAGAAGGTACATCTTACTGACCCGGGTTTGGAGTTCTCCAGGAGCGGTTGCGGATCTGCCCGGGAGTGTTGGTGATGCTGCGGAGTTCTACCGAGCAGAAGAGGGGAGCTCAACAGAGAAGCTGTTCTGGTCGCAGTACCTTGCACCAGGGCATCCAGTGCCCCTCAGCGATCAGCTAAAACAGTTGACCGAGCTGCATAGGATGGCCGGATTGGACATGAGGGATTTCATAATCCGTCTTTGGCCTACCGAACCCATACCTAGCAGGTACTTCGGGCTCGTGAAGTGGCTGGTCAGTGCCTGCCCCCGTCTTGATGCCGTGAAGCGGTTCGTCTGTATCGAAGGTGCACGGAAGGCCTTCGCCCGTGTCAAGGTGCAGTGGGCGAAGATGAACGTCGTCAAGCTTGCAACTGAGGGACCGCCCGCAGGCAAAGAGCACCGCACGCTGGAGCGGCATTTTGACGACGTCCTCAAGGGGTCCCGCATTATAGAGGGCCAGTGTTCGAAGGACATCATTTTTGAATGAGTGTATCCATGTTGTCCAATCTTTATATTATGGAACAAAGCTTATGTATTATATGTTGCTTGTTTTACTTTAAAAAAATTCCTCCTATGCGGCCGTTTACGGTAATTGGGAGTTGGCCAGTCGTCGGCTTCAGCCCCTATGTAGGTAGTACGAGGGTGTTCGGGGTAGCATTTAAACACATTTGATCCAACGACTGGGTCCTTGAAGGAGGTGTTAGTGCGGCGAACCAAGCAATCGGACTATGTGGCTTTATCGCTCTCACTTAGCCATAGGAGTTTGACGATGTGAGTGTAAGCGCAGCCCCTAGTATTATTCGATTATCCGAACTTGGGTGTTGTAAATGCCTGACCGGGTAAAGGCCGGTCTGTCCCGTGATGCGGAAAAAATCGCAAAAGATTTATACTTAGTCACCGAATAGCTGACCAGCTCTCGCCACATCATGGCAGTTAGTTTTCGGCTTTCTCTACTGAGGTGTTTGTCCAGATGAACCAGAAACACAATCGCAGTAGTTCTCCCTTTACTACCTTAGCCGATCAAGTGGAACGTAAGGCAGTAACCACAGGAGCCGGGCAACCCAACTATTGACCAAAGACATGATTCAGAGCCGATGCATATAATGCTATGTTCGGGGTGCCGAATTGTACTATAAAGGTGTTTGGACTTATTTGAAAGAAATGTACGTGGCCGAATAGAGCCTCTGGCGATTTAAGTCGTACCGAGGTGTACATGGCAATTAGACGAAGACCAGGGAATATAGGTTAAGAAATCAGCCAGTACCGAATAGGTTGGGCGAGAAACTGTTTCCATTATAGTCTAATTGATATGTCAAAACGTATTTGTACAAATAATGCGATAAGCATCGAGGCTATTTTACATGCCGAGCACAAGGGAAAGCTGTGTGCGGGTCCTAAAGAAGGAACCGGTGATCTTTAAAGATCCTTTAGATACTCTGCCAGATGTCTATGCTCCTTTTCTCCTTGGCGTATCGTCCTTCGAAAGGATTCAACGATCGGTTATATCTTGAGGGGCTTAAAAATGGGCCCTTGGTACCGTCGCAAGGTGATGTGGGTTGTAAGGAACCTGGAGAAAATAAAAATAAGAGAAAGGAAATATGAGGGTGCAGATAGGGTCGAGCCGTGTTCTGGATTTTATCTTTACTATGCCTCCATATTTTCCCATGGTATCTTCAACGCGTAGTGATGTATGGTACATGTGCCGCAATTTGGTTGGGGCTGGGACAGAGGCCGAATTGCTAGTCGAGCTCCTGACGAGCTGGATTGTTGTGCTGCGGGATAGTCCGGACTCGTTTGATACTGTTCGGGGGCTTGACTGCCGATGCAGTTTTTGATATGATAAGGCCGCTCTGTACTTCCCCCGCCAGGGCCGCGGTGTGCTCCTCAGTGCGGAGGGAGCGTTCTGTGTTTCCATTGACTGTTATAACACCGAGGGGTCCATGCATCTTGATTTTGAGATAGGCATAATGTGGGACCGCGTTGAAGCGAGTGAACGCGGTTCGTCCGAGCAGCGCGTGGTAGCCACTGCGGAAAGGGACGATGTCGAAGATCAAGTCTTCACTTTGGAAGTAGTCCGGCGAACCAAAGACAACCTCCAATGTGATTGAGCCCGTACAGCAGGCCTCTACACCAGGTATTACTCCCTTAAAGGTGGTTTTGGTGGGCTTGACCCTTGAAGGATCAATACCCATTTTGCAGACTGTGTCCTGATAGAGCAGGTTAAGGCTACTGCCGCTGTCCATGAGGACTCGCGTGAGGTGGAATCCATCAATAATTGGGTCGAGGACTAGCATGGTCGAGCCTCAGTGCCGGATACTGGTCGGATGGTCTCTGCGATCGAAAGTGATCGGGCAGGATGACCATGGGTTGAATTTTGGGGCGACTAGCTCGATCGCGTAGACGTCCCTTAACACGCGTTTGCGCTCCCGCTTGGGGATGTGAGTAACGTATATCATATTCACCGTTTTCACTTCAGGCGGAAATTTCTTCTGTCCCCCCGTGTTCGGTGGGCGTTGCTCCTCATCATCATCCTCGTTGGGTGACCCTTTCTCCTTGTGTTCGGCATTTAACTTGTCGGCCTGTTTGAAAACCCAACAACTTCTGTTGGTATGGTTGGCAGGCTTGTCAGGAGTGTCGTGGATCTGGCAAGGTCGATCAAGTATCCGGTCCAGGCTTGATGAACCGTCTTTGTTTCTTTTGAATGGCTTCTTCCGCTGACCAGATTTTGAGCCACTGAATCCGGCGTTGACCGTCGTATCCTTTGTATTATCGTTGTTGCTTCGACGCTTATGTTTGTTGCGTCGGGGCCTTCCGTTGTCGTTCTAGCCTCGGAAGTGCCGGGGTCGTTGGTACTGTATTGCTGCTACGGGCTAGCCAGCTATCTTCACCCGCGCAAAAGCGGGTCATTAGTGTTGTAAGGGCTGCCATGGTCGGATTTCCTTGGCCGAGGTGTCGGGCGAGCCATTCGTCGTGGATGCTGTGTTTAAAGGCTGCTAGGGCTTAGGCGTCTGGACAGTCGACAATCTGGTTCTTTTTAATTAGGAACCTGGTCCAGAATTTCCTGGCCGACTCTCCGGGCTGCTGGACTATATGGCTGATGTCGGTGTCAAAACCGGCAGATCTCGGGTAGGGGGTCCCGAACTGTGCGTCTAGGCGGATGGTAACAGGAGACAAGGGACACGATGTTTTTACCCAGGTTCGGGCCCTCTCGATGGAGGTAAAACTCTCCTGCTTGATTAATATTGATGATATGGGTAGTACAAGAGTGGATCTACCACGAGATCAGAGAGGCTAAACCCTAGAAGCTAGCCTATGGTATGATTGTTGTTCGTCCTACGGACTAAAACCCTCCGGTTTATATAGACACGGATAGGGTTAGGGTTACACAGAGTCGGTTACAATGGTAGGAGATCTACATATCTGTATCGCCAAGCTTACCTTCCACGCCAAGGAACGTCCCATCCGAACACGGGACGAAGTCTTCAATCTTGTATCTTCATAGTCTAGGAGTCCGGCCAACGGTGATAGTTCGGCTATCCGGACACCCCCTAATCCAGGACTCCCTCAGTAGCCCCTGAACCAGGCTTCAATGACGACGAGTCCGGCGCACATATTGTCTTCGGCATTCCAAGGCGGGTTCCTCCTCCGAATACTTCATAGAAGATTTTGAACACAAGGATAGTGTCCGGCTCTGCAAAACAAGTTCCACATACCACCGTAGAGAGAATAACCATTGCACAGATCTGTTGACGTATTCCGCGGCGTGACATCACACCACGGCCAGGCCTTTATACGAATCATTTTTACTGTTCCACCTCAGCGCGTTTAGCAAGGCGGTTTCCTTGGCACGTCTTATCAAAGCGGAGATCGTGCCCCTTATCCCAGGATTCTCATCAATACGGGCGTGGGTAACCCAGTCGTGCCCGTTGGCACGCCTCCTCCATCGAAGGCGAGTCCCGAACGGTCACGGGAAGGGCTCTTGGTATCCAACCTCTTTATAACGAGACCAAGGCCCGCTCCTTTTTTCAATCTTAATCGAATCCACCCCTCGCCTCGAATTCCAACACCCAAAGCTCTAGATTTAGGCGCTTCGGACCTTCAACGATGTCTGGATCCGACCTGCACGCCGGTGGATGTCTTCCTCCGTCACGGAAGAAGATGTGCTAAAGCTGAGAGACGCCAGGTATCTAACCGGCGAAATCTCGCATAGGCTGCCTGCCCAAGGGCAGGTTATTCCCACTCCCGAGCCTGGTGAGAGCGTGGTATTCATGTCTCACTTCCTTCGGGGTTTAGGCTTCCCGACGGACCCCTTTGTGAGGGGGCTCATGTTTTATTATGGGCTAGAATTCCATGACATGGATCCGGAGTCCATCCTCCACATCTCGTCGTTCATTGTCGTATGTGAAGCCTTCCTTCGCATTACCCCTAACTTCGGGTTGTGCCTCAAGACCTTCAAAGTGGAGCCGAAGATGATCAAGGGGCATCAGGAAGAGTGCGGAGGGGCTGTTATAAGCAAGAATCGGACGCTCCATGGCCCGAGGGCTCTTTTCAAGAGGAGCTCAATTTATGGCAACAGGTGGTTTTATATCACCGCTCCTGGGGGCACCAAATGGGCGGCGCCACCTGCCTTCCTTCGGGTCCTCCACTGCGGCGGGCGTCATGGGTCAATAAAGGGCTCGACTAGGGACCGTCAGGGCGTACCTCTGTTGCAGGGCCGTATTCGAGACCTCCGAGAGAGAGAGAGAGAGAGAGAGAGAGAGAGAGAGAGAGAGATCAATCAACTGGTCGTAGTAGCGCAGGTCATGCTGATTAAATCGTCGTACCTTGCCCTGCAAGCGTCGCCCCCTCCGCTTTGTGGGAGTTTAATCCGGAGGGACCATGAGCTCTTCAACACTTTATGGGCGTAACGCCTGTGGAGATGTACCAACTGTTCTTGAACACAAGCAATGTGTCCGGACTTAACCGAGGGCGCAGAGTCTGAGCTGCAATCGCCGGATACTCAAGTAAGTAGTCCTGTGCCGGACATGCTATCCGCATATTTATCATACACTTGCCCTTAAAGAGCCATCCTTTAAACAGGAGTGGATAGCAAAAGCAAAATTGATCGGTGTCGGCCCCCTCCACGAGACCACGTCGGATCTGTATTAACCAAGATGCTAGAGGTTGTGCCTTTTGAAGAAGGCGAAGGGGAACAAGGAACTACTACCTCGTGAAGGAGGCTATCGAGAAAGGGGATCGAGAATCCCTCCCTCCAAGGGGAGAAGAGGACCGCTTCGAAGATCCGGAGACCAAAGCCTCGAAGCGGGGAAGAAATCTTCACGGAGGGTCTGCGGCGGGAGATGCCCGGCCGCACTATTTCCCAAGAGATCAGCCCTCAATGAGCCGTAAGTAAAGGGGCATTTTTTTAAAGAGACATCCCGTTTATTTGAAGGTAACCGAAAGTTTACCTTGTAGTTCGGATCTCAGCCCTTCACAGTGAGCTCGTCTTGAGGATCTTGGTCGGAGATGATGGAGAGCGAAACGCCTCCGCCTGCTGTACCGTTATGCGAGGTGGACGGTCCTGAGGTGTCGTCGCGGAGGGCTCCTCCGAATCCGGCGGGGCCAGAAGGCAGCCGTATGTCCTCTCGAAGCTCTCCGTGTCCGGCCTTCGAAAAAGGCCACCGGACGAGTCCGACACCAACGGGTGTGCGGTCGGAGGAGCTGAAGGATCTGCTCGGGCGAGCGTCTATCTCGGAAGATCACCGTACATTAATGGGTACGGTGATTGAAAGGATTTCATCCGCTGAGAGCGGATTGCATGAAGCCGTCATAAGTTTACTGACGGGTTTTGAGGTATGCAAAATGATGTACCTTCTGACAGTTTTGCATATAAAATGCATACTGTATAGATAGTAGCCCCGAGACTTGGTGCGGTGTCAAAAATGACGGTGCGCCAAGGATCATAACCCAGTATAATATGTGCTCTTCCTATGTAGGTGGCGAAGCGTCGGTGGCTAGCCGGGCTGATGAATTCTTTGAACTGAAGCGGCAACTTGGCGTGGCGGATGCGGACATCACGCTTGTTAATAAGCGGCTTGACGAGTCACAAGGTATGCAACTTCTCGCGGACACCTGGTAAGGGAGCTTGGCGCCCATGCCTTACAACATGTATGCTTAATGCAGATGGTGTCGCTGCTATGGAGAGCCTTGGCGGAGCTCGCCGAGCCAAAAACAAGCGAGAAAAAGTGATCGGCTGCTTTAAAAGCGGCATGAGAGCTAAAAGCGAACAGGCTGCTCCTTTGCCGAAGCAAGAAAGAAATGGCGAGATGGCCGTGAAATTGAAGAATGCTCTTGAGCGTTGCGAGCTTCTTGAAAAGAAGATCGGCGAAACAAGAGGACCTGAAAAAGGCCGCCACCGAGGCCAAGGATACTCGCTCTGCAATGAGAGCTATGAAGGAGGAGCTCGTCGGGCGGAGACATTGCGGCTGGAAAGCCCTTTACATTGCGGAGGAAATTCACGGATCCTAAATGCGCTCAATTGGACGGTTGTGGGGTGCGGAGGATGCTTATCTGGACTTGGTGGCGAGTCTGCGAACCGGCCGAACACTTCGAGGTCAAAGGATCACGGAATGGAAGAGATTTTTTGGTCGCAGTTCCATAGTCCGGGCGTCCACTTTCGTTAACCGATCGTTTGGCGAATGGGCTGAGCTGAATAGGTTGTCGGACTTGCCATGAAGGCTGTCGTGACTCATTTGTGGCGAAAAGGCCCGAGCGAAGAGTTATTTTGGCTTGGTGCAACAGTTCCTTAGTGCGGTGCCGCATATCGATGCAATGAAGCGGTCAGCATGCATAGAGGTGCGCGGATGGCTCTTGCCCGTGTCAAGACATCTTGGGCGGAGATGAAGGCCACCGACGTTGCATCGCAAGATTGAGACGAAGCAGTACTGCCGAGCACTATTTTGAGGAAGTCTGCAGGGCACTCGTTTAATAGAGGCGCGATGCTCGAAGGATGTTATGCTTTAATGACATGTATGATTTGTGAAAACAATGTTTCAATATAATATAAGAGCTTTTTATACTTGTGCGTTCAAGTATTAAAACGCCTCTGTCTGGCGATTGATGTATATGTGTATATAACTTTGAAAGATGGCGGTCTTGACTTCATTTACGCACATAGTGTGGGGTGTTTGCAAAAAGCGCATTTTCACATAATCAACGTCTTGATCCTGTAAAGGAGGTGATAGCGTAGCAAACTAGGCAACGGACTATAATGCTTTATCACTTTCACTTAGCCATAGGAGTTCGATGGTGGGGCTACTATATAGCCCCTAGGGGCACCGCGCTCTCCCGAATTGAGGCGCGTATGTGCTGACCGGGAAGCAGTCCTTCGTCAATCTTGGAGAATTCTAAACATTCCGGTGGGTCATCAGTGGTTGACCAGTCTCACGCTATATCATGACGATCAGTTTTGGCTTTCTCTCTTGAGGTGCTCACTGGCGAACGGGGCACAATCGCAGAGTTCTCCACAGTGCCGCGTTAGCCGATAGAGCGGAACGTAAGGCAGCAAAACACAGGGCCCGCAAACCCAACATTTGACCAAAGACATGATTCGGAGCTCGAGACGCCGAACACTCCCTAAGGTATTCGGTCTTTATGAAAACGGGCAGAATAATGCCCTAAGCCCCTGGTGTCCAGGTACGCGCAAAAATTCTAGTGCGGCCGATGCCAAAACTCCAGCCCCCTCCTCGGTTATAGCAAAAAACTGGGGGATGTGTATCAACAAGAGACAGTAAAAAAGGTTTACGCAGGGTCTTAATTTGAAAAGAATCCTTGCAACGGGTCCCTACTGCATGTCTGCGCCTGTGTCTCCGTTGTGCCATATCCTGGACGGGTGTAGCACGATGTTCGTCTGTAAAAGAGAAGAACTTAGTTGAAAAGAAAAAAGGATCGTGCGAAAAATGTACTTTATATTAAATAAACAGAGTACGGTTCGAGAAGTGAATAAAATTGAGCTTTATTGTCTCTTGTTGTACATGCGTGCAGTCCCTTGTACGGGGGTATGCCTCTGGTAGGCGTTTATATGTTTCGCGGACTCGTCTAGCCATGTCCGGGTCGAATGACCTATTCAGTGCTTTGATTAAGCGGGCGAATTAGTGTGGGGCTGTCAAGGCAGTCTCACGTTCTTCCGTGCTCGAGTAACACTTGATATTCCCTTTTAATGAGATGATGCCGTGTGGACCGGGCATTTTAAGTGTAAGAGATGCATAATGCGGTATTGCGTTAAAGCGGGCGAAAGTTTCGCGTCCCAGTAGTGCTTGATAACTAATTTCGAATGGGGCGATGTGGAAGGTTAACTTTTCACGGTGGAAGTTGTCGGATGATCCGAACACAACTTCTAGCAGTAGGGAGCCCGTACAATGGGCATATAGGCCTAGCATTACCCCTTTGAAGGAGGTGTTCCTATGGCGAATTTTGGTTGGGTTTATCCCCATTTTGCGGATTGTGTCCTGATATAGCAGGTTTAGATCGCTTCCTCCGTCCATTAGGACTTGTGTGAATTGGAGTCCGTCGATTATAGGATCTAATATCAAGGCAGTCCATCCTGTGTTCCGGATACTTCCGGAATAGTCCTAATGATCGAAGGTGATTGGTTTTGACAACCATCGTTGGGACTCTACTGGGATAGACCGTGCGGCGCGTGTTTCTATGGGCGCCGCTCTATTTTTCCCTTTTGTCACTTGAAGTGAGTTCACTGTTTTGACTTTTTGTGGGAAATTCTTTTGTTTTCCGGTGCTCTGCTTGTGGGGTTCATCATCGTCCTCGCTTGGTGTGTCGAGCCCCTTGTGTTCGGCATTGAGTCTGCCGGACTGCTTGAAGACCCAACAATCTCTATGGGTATGGTTTGCAGGCTTCCCGGGAGTACTGTGGATTTGGCATATTTCGTCCAAGATTTTGTTTAGGTTGGATAGCTCGTCGCTATTGTCATTGAGGGGCAGTTTTTTATGATTCTGCCGGGAGCTTCTGAATCCGGCGTTGACTGCCGTGCTCTTCGGGTTGTTTCCCTTTGTCCGGCGCTGGTCCTTGCTGCGTCGTGGTTTTCCATTTCCATCCCCGACTTGGATGTACTTGGGTCGCTGGTATGCATCTTGCCAGCCAACTATCCTCTCCAGCATAAGCGGGTCATGAAACTTATTAATGCAGCCATTGTTCTTGGCTTCTCTGGCGAGGTGTCAGGCGAGCCATTCGTCTCGGACGTTGTGTTTGAAAGCTGCTAAGGCTTGGCGTCCGGACGATCGACAATTTGGTTCTTTTTATGAGGAACCTGTTCCAGAATTTGGGCTGACTCTCCAAGTTGTTGAGTTATGTGACTTAAATAAATGCGCATCCGGAGGATGGACATAAATCCTTGAAATTTGCGAAAAGCATCCTCGAGCTCTTCCCAACTTCCAATGGTATTTTCAGGGAGGCTTTTGAGCCAATGCCGGGCTGGCCCTTTGAGCTTGAGGGGTAAGTATTTTATGGCGTGGAGATCACCTCCTCTAGCCATGTGTATGTGGAGGATATAATCCTCAATCCAGACTCCAGGGTGTGTTGTTCCGTCGTATGCCTCTATGTTTACGGGTTTGAATCCCGCTGGGAATTCATGATCCAGCACCTCATCGGTGAAACATAGGGGTGTCGGCACCCCTATATTTGGGTGTGCCGTGATGTTGGATATTTGGCGTGTTGCATTGCTTGGAAGAGCTTGCTTTCTTGGCCCATAGATGGACCTAATGGGCCATCCTTTTGATCTGAATCCTTATGCGGATCGCGTGCGGCTTGTGTCTTGGCGCCGCTTGCCGCTCCATGTTTGCCATGTGGTCGTCTATCCGACCGGGCGGCCTCTTTGTTCTTTGATTGCGGGGGCTCTACGGCCTCCTCATCGAATTCGGGCAGTAATTTGCGCTTCGGATAGCTCTTTGTTTGGCGATTGTCGCCGTATTTCTCTGTGGTGTTGAGAACTTTGCTCCATCTGATTCTGAGTGCCTCTTCCGCTGTTTTGAGCTTCCGCTTCTGCTTTTTCAGGCTACGCGCGGTGGCGACGAGCCTTTTGTGGAGGTTCTTCTGCTCCAACAATTTGTCCGGTGTGAGATCGTCTGGACTGTTATCTTCGCCGGGGACGGGTTGTTTATCCAAGTTGTCCTATTCGGACGGTTGCTCGATAGCATGTTAAATCGTCCACGGTTCGCCCTGCTCTATGGCTGGAGTGCGTGTGGCTGCTGTCTTTGTCGGCGGGACTTGGTGCGGCGTCTACGTTGCCGTTTGAGTGCTTTTCAAGGATTTATCCTTCAGGCGTCCGTTGTTCCTCGTCGTCACTTCCTTTAGGTGTATCCACCATGTATACATCGTGGTATGAGGTGGTTGTCCAGTATCCTATAGGTGCTGGTTCATGGTTGTCTCCTACATCATCGTCCATACCGTCGATGTCTTGGTCGAAATCGAGCACGTCGTTTAAGCTTTCGGCGGTGGCTACAAAGTGGGCGGTGGGTGGGCGTTGAATTTCTTCGTCATCCGCATCCCAACCTTCCCGACGAAGTCCGGCCAGGGCTCTCGATAAAGAGAGACTTTAGTGAATTCAGGATGTCGCCAAAGGGCGAGTCTTGAAAGATGTCATGACGATGAACTCCATAACCGGCGCCCAATTGGATTCGATTGGCCGGGGCGCGGAGGGTTCGGAGTCCGGAGAGGAGTCCGACGCCTTGGAGTCACGGTCTTCGCAAAGGATAGGGATGGAGTTCGACTCAATCGTCATAGAGATCGTAGCCCCCGAGGCGGTGTCCAACCACTCGTCCTCGATCGGCGGAGTCGGCTCCGAGCTAAGGGTCGGAGCGGACGCTGGTGCGGCCTCCAGGGCACTGTTCGGCGGCCGAGCTAGATCATGCCCATCAAGACAGTGTGGCACGCTTGGTTGTGGCTCGAATCCGTTGAAGATCCAGTCTCCGCGGATGTCGGCCGTGTAGTTCAAACTCCCAAACCTGACCTGATGGCCAGGGGCGTAGCTTTCGATCTGCTCCAGATGGCCAAGTGAATTGGCCCGCATGCAAAGCCGCCCGAATCGAAGATCTTCGGGGAGAAAAGTCTCACCTGGACCACGTCGTTGTTGACGATCGAAGGAGCCATTGGGCCTAAAGATGACGACACAGAGGAACTCTCAATGAAAGCACCAATGTCGGTGTCAAAACCGGCGGATCTCGGGTAGGGGGTCCCGAACTGTACGTCTAGGCGGATGGTAACAGGAGACAAGGGACACGATGTTTTTACCCAGGTTCGGGCCCTCTCGATGGAGGTAAAACCCTACTCCTGCTTGATTAATATGGGTAGTATCTAGGTGACATTAGGGTTTTGGTTGATTTTTGTCTTAAGGTGTTATTCTAGTACGAACTCTAGGATAGATCGAACGGAAAGAATAGCTTCATGTTATTTTACAATGGACTCTTGAATAGATCGATCAGAAAGGATAACTTTGAGGTGGTTTCGTACCCTACAATAATCTCTTCGTTTGTTCTCCGCTATTAATGACTTTGGAGTGACTCTTTGTCGCATGTTGAGGGATAGTTATATGATCTAATTGTGTTATCCTTGTTGAGAGAACTTGCACTAGTGAAAGTATGAACCTTGGGCCTTGTTTTGAAGCATTGCAATACCGTTTGTGCTCACTTTTATCATTAGTTACCTTGCTGTTTTTATATTTTCAGATTACAAAAACGTATATCTACCATCCATATTGCACTTGTATCACCATCTCTTCGCCGAACTAGTGCACCTATACAATTTACCATTGTATTGGGTGTGTTGGGGACACAAGAGACTCTTTGCTATTTGGTTGCAGGGTTGTTTGAGAGTGACCATCTTCATCCTATGCCTCCCACGGATTGATAAACCTTAGGTCATCCACTTAAGGGAAATTTAATAATGTCCTACAAACCTCTGCACTTGGAGGCCCAACAACGTATACAAGAAAAGCTTGTGTAGTAGACATCATGCTCATTTCTGGCGCCGTTGCCGGGGAAGCTAGGTAAGCGGCACTAACACCCCGTCAACTAAGCTCTTTTCTGGCGCCGTTGCTTGGGAGGTGAGTTCTTGAAGGTATATATTTAGATCTTGCAATCGAATCTTGTAGTTTCTTATTTTATCACTAGTTTAGTTTATAAAAGAAAACTACAAAAAAATGGAATTGAGGTTGCCTCATATGCTTCATCTTTTTAATATCTTTCGTGAAAATGATGGAAAGGAAAATTGTGCTCAAGTGTTAGAAGAAGAATGCATTAAAATGTTTGGCACTAAATATTTGAATGATGAGCGTGATTGCAATGTTATTAGTATGAAAGCCTTGAATATCCATGATGCTAATGATATGCAAAGCCACAAGCTTGGGGATGGTATGTTTGACGAAGATGATATTTTTGTTCCCCAAGTTTTGATGAGAAAATTTATTATGATGATAGCATGCCTCCTATTTATGATTATAATGTTGATGAAAGTGGTTTCGGAGAGGTCATGACTTTATTTAGTGATGAATCCACTATTTCGGAAGAGGTTCCAATTGATTATGAGAACAAAGTTGCTATCTATGATGATTATTGTGATGACATGTATGCTATAAAGAACAATGATAACCATGAAACTTGTCATCTTGATTTTAATTTTCAATTGGATTATGCCTCACATGATAGTTATTTTCTTGAGTTTGCTCCCACTACTATTCATGAGAAGAAATTTGCTTATGTGGAGAGTAATAAAAATTCTATGCTTGTAGATCATGAAAAGAATGCTTTATGTGATGGTTATATTGTTGAATTCATTCATGATGCTACAGAAAATTATTATGAGGGAGGAATATATGCTTGTAGGAATTGCAATAATATGAAAAGAATGCTTAAAATCTTGAAGTTATGCTTGTTTCGCTTTCCTATGCTAGTTGATTCTTATTCCCATAAGTTGTTTGCTCACAAAATCCCTATGCATAGGAAGTCGGTTAGGCTTAAATGTGTTAGTAATATTCTTCATGATGCTATCTTTATTTTTCAATTCTTATCTTTTATGTGAGCATCATTGAAATCGTCATGCCTAGCTAGAAAGGCATTAAAGAAAAGCGCTTGTTGGGAGACAACCCAATATTTACCCCTACTATTTTTGTGTTTCCACATGATTAAGCTACTGTAGTAATCATGTTTCTTAGCTTTTGTTTCAAAAAAGTGCCAGGTAGAACCTTTGGGAAGACTTGGGTGAAAGTTAATGTGATCTTGCTGTAAAAAACAGAAACTTTGCGCTCACGAGATTAGCTGTCATTTTTTACAGAAAAGTGATTTTAAGTTAATTATTTTTGCATAAGATTAATAGACAAATTCCTCACATCCACCAATTTATTTCAGAATTTTTGGAGTTACAGAAGTATTCGAGAGTTACAGATTACTACAGATTGTTCTGTTTTTGACAGATTCTATTTTCTATGTGTTGTTTGCTTATTTTGATGAATCTATGAGTAGTATCAGAGGGTATGAACCATAGAGAAGTTGGAATAAATTAGATATTACACCAATGTAAATAAATAATGAGTTCACAACAGTACTAAAAGTGGTGATTTTATTTCCTTATACTAACGGAGCTTACGAGTTTTCAGTTGAGTTTTGTGTTGTGAAGTATTCAAGTTTTGGGTAAAGATTTGATGGACTATGGAATAAGGAGTGCAAGAGCCTAATCTTGGGGATTCCCAAGGCACCCTAAGTTAATATTCAAGGACAACCAAGAGCCTTAGCTTGGGGATGCCCCGGAAGGCATCCCCTCTTTCGTCTTCGTTCATCGGTAACCTTACTTGGAGCTATATTTTTATTCACCAAATGATATTGTGTTTTGCTTGGAGCGTCATTTCATTTTATTTTGTTTTTATTGCTGTTTGAATAAAATACCAAGATCTGAAATTCTTAAATGTTAGAGAGTCTTCACATAGCTGCATAATTATTCGACTACTCATTGATCTTCACTTATATCTTTCGGAATAGTTTGTCATTTGCTCTAGTGCTTCACTTATATATTTTTAGAGCACGACGGTGGTTTTATTCTGAAGAAATAGATGAACTCTCATGCTTCACTTATATTATTTTGGGAGTCTTTAGAACAGCATGGTAGTTTGCTTTGGTTATGAATTCAGTCCTAATATGATGGGCATCCAAGAGGGATATAATAAAAACTTTCATATAAAGTGCATTGAATACTATGTGAGGATTGATTCCTTATGATTGTTTAGAGATATGAAGATGGTGATATTAGAGCCATGCTAGTGAGTAGTTGTGAAATTGATAAATACTTGTGTTAAGGTTTGTGAGTCCCGTAGCATGCACGCATGGTGAACCGTTATGTAACGAAGTTGGAGCATGATTTATTTATTGATTGTCTTCCTTATGAGTGGCGGTCAGGGACGAGCGATGGTCTTTTCCTACCAATCTATCCCCCTAGGAGCATGCGCGTAGTACTTCATTTCGGTAACTAATAGATTTTTTGCAATAGTATGTGAGTTCTTTATGACTAATGTTGATCCATGGATTATACGCACTCTCACCCTTCCACCATTGCTAGCCTCTCTTGCGCCGCGCAACTTTAGCCGGTACCATAACACCCACCATTACCTTCCTCAAAACAGCAACCATACCTACCTATTATGGCATTTCCATAGCCATTCCGAGATATACTGACATGCAACTTTCCACCGTTCCGTTTATTATGACACGCTCCATCATTGTCATATTGCTTTGCATGATCATGTAGTTGACATCGTATTTGTGGCAAAGCCACCTTTCATAATTCTTTCATACATGTCACTCTTGATTCATTGCACATCCCAGTACACCACCGGAGGCATTCACATAGAGTCATATTTTGTTCTAAATATCGAGTTGTAATTCTTGAGTTGTAAGTAAATAAAAGTGTGACGATCATCATTATTAGAGCATTGTCCCAGTGAGGAAAGGATGATGGAGACTGATTCCCCCACAAGTCGGGATGAGACTCCGAACGAAAAAAAAAGAGGGCCCAAAAAACAAAAAAACAAAAAAATGAGAGAAATAGAGAGAAGGGACAATGTTACTATCCTTTTTCCACACTTGTGCTTCAAAGTAGCACCATGATCTTCATGATAGAGAGTCTCCTGTTTTGTCACTTTCATATACTAGTGGGAATTTTCATTATAGAACTTGGCTTGTATATTCCAATGATGGGCTTCCTCAAAATGCCCTAGGTCTTCGTGAGCAAGCGAGTTGGATGCACACCCACTTAGTTTCTTTTTTGAGCTTTCATACATTTATAGCTCTAGTGCATCCGTTGCATGTCAAGCCCTACTCACTCACATTGATATCTGTTGATGGGCATCTCCATAGCCCATTAATACGCCTAGTTGATGTGAGACCATCTTCCTCCTTTTTGTCTTCTCCACAACCACCATTCTATTCCACCTATAGTGATATGTCCATGGCTCACGCTCATGTATTGCGTGAAAGTTGAAAAGGTTTGAGAATGTCAAAAGTACGAAACAATTGCTTGGCTTGTCATCGGGGTTGTGCATGATCTGAATATTTTGTGTGATGAAGATGGAGCATAGCCAGACTATATGATTTTGTAGGGATGAACTTCTTTGGCCATGTTATTTTGAGAAGACATGATTACTTTGTTAGTATGCTATAAGTATTATTATTTTTATGTCAATATTAAACTTTTGTGTTGAACCTTTTGGATTTGAATGTTCTTGCCACAATAAAGAAGACTACATTGATAAATATGTTAGGTAGCATTCCACATCAAAAATTCTGTTTTTATCATTTACCTACTCGAGGACGAGCAGGAATTAAGCTTGGGGATGCTTGATACGTCTCCAACTATCTATAATTTTTTATTGTTCCACGCTATTATATTATCCATCTCGGGTGTTTTATATGCATTTATATGCTATTTTATATGATTTTGGGGACTAACCTATTAACCTAGAGCCCGAGTGCAGGTTTACTTTTTTCCTTGTTTTTGAGTTTTACGAAAAGGAATACCAAAAAGGTCCAATTAGCGTGCCAATTTTGATGATTTTTATGGACCAAAAGAAGCCCTGGAGTAAAATAGTTGGGCGAGAAGAGTCCCGAGCCATTCACGAGGGTGGAGGGCGAGCCCTACCCCCTGGGCGCGCCCCATGCCTCGTGGATGACTCGGAGACCCCCTTGACGTGAGACCGACGCCAAAAATTCCTATAAATACATAAACCCCCGAAAAGAAACCTAGATCGGGAGTTCAGCCGCTGCAAGCCTCTGTAGCCACCAAAAACTAATTAGGACCCTGTTCCGGCACCCTGCCGGAGGGGTATCCCTCACCGGTGGCCATCTTCATCATCCCGACGCTCTCCATGACGAGGAGGGAGTAGTTCACCCTCGGGGCTGAGGGTATGTACCAGTAGCTATGTGTTTGATCTCTCTCTCTCTCTCTCTCTCTCTCTCTCACGTGTTCTTGATTTGACACGATCTTGATGTACCGCGAGTTTTGCTACTATAGTTGGATCTTATGATGTTTTCCCCCTGAGGGAGTCCTGGATTAGGGGGTGTCCGGATAGCCGGACTACCATCATCAGCCGGACTATCATTTGCCGGACTATCATCATCGACCGGACTCCAAGACTATGAAGATACAAGATTGAAGACTTCCCCGTGTCCGGATGGGACTTTCCTTGGCGTGGAAGGCAAGCTTGGCGTCTGGATATGTAGATCTCCTACCATTGTAACCGACTCTATGTAACCCTAGCCCTCTCCGGTGTCTATATAAACCGGATGGCTTTAGTCCGTGGGACAACAATCACAACAACCCTTACAATCATACCATAGGCTAGCTTCTAGGGTTTAGCCTCCTTGATCTCGTGGTAGATCCACTCTTGTAAACATCCATAATATCAATATCAATCAAGTAGTGCGTGGGGTTTTACCTCCATCAAGAGGGCCCAAACACAGGTAAACATCGTGTCCCTTGTCTCCTGTTACCATCCGCCTAGGCATACGTTCGGGACCCCCTACCGAGATCCGCGGTTTGACACCGACATTGGTGCTTTCATTGAGAGTTCCTGCGTATGCGTCACCGATAGGCTTGATGGCCTCTTCAATCAACAACGGCGCAGTCTGGGTGAGACCTTTCTCCCGGACAGATCTTCGTGTTCGGCGGCTTCATCTCAAGGGCCAACTCCCTTGGCCATCTGGAGCAGATCGAGAGCTACGCCCCTGGCCGTCAGGTTAGGTTTGGAAGCTTAAACTTCACGGCCGATATCCGCGGGGACTTGATCCTCGATGGATCTGAGCCACAGCCGAGCGCGCCGCGCTGTCACGATGGGCATGACCTAACGCTGCTGCCGGACAGCACCTTGGAGGCCGCACCCGGATCCGCTCCGACTCATAGTTCGGAGCCGATCGCTCGAATCGAGGACGGATGGCTGGACACCGCCTCGGGAGCCGCAATTTCTACGGAGATGGAGCCGAACACTTACCTTGTCCCACATAAAGCCCATGACTCCGAGGTGCCGGACTCCGAACCTCCTGCGCCCGAGCCAGTCGAAGCCGATTGGGCGCCGATCATGGAATTCACCGCTGCGGACATCTTTCAGCACTTTCCCTTCAGCGACATCATAAACTCATTGAAGCATCTCTCGCTATCCAGAGAGCCCTGGCGAACTCGGCCAGGATGGTTGGGACGCGGATGATGAAGAAATTCAGATCCACCACCACCCACTTCGTAGCCACCGTCGGCGATTTAACCGACATACTCGACTCGACTCCGAAGACATCGGCGGTATGGGCGGCGATGTCGGAGACTACCAAGAACCAGTGCCTATAGGACCTTTGGAAGGCCACCTCGTCATCGACGTATACATAGTGGACACCCGAAGGAAAGCGATAACGAGGAACAACGGGACACGGCGGAGGATAATCTCGCGATAAAGAACCAAAAGCGGCGACGCAAAGCGCCGCCCCAAGACCCGCCTCGATCAAAGCAGCCTTCCTAACGACCCAGCGATAGAGCAGGGCAAGCGAGCTGACGACGAACAGGACGGGCCGGATATTCAACCCCTTCACGAAGCAATCAACAGTCCGGCCACAACACCAGAGCATAAGAACATACGCAAAAAGCTCATCGCCACTGCAAGAAGTTTGAAGAAGGTGAAACGGAAGCTCAAAACAGCAGAAGACACGCTCAGAATGAAGTAGAGCAAAGTATTCAAGACCGCAGACAAATATGTCAACGGCCATCAAACCAAGAGCTACCCTAAGCGCAAGTTGCTACCAGAATTTGACGAGGAAGCCATCGAGCCTTCACAGTCAAAAAATAAAGAGGCCGCCTGGCCGGATAGACGGCCACACGACAGGCCCAAAAGCGACAAGCGGGGCTGCACACAAGCGAATTATAATCTGGTAAAGCGGATGGCCCAACTAGGTCCATCTACGGGCCAAAAATAGGACCCGAAGTAACATACCACGACAAGTGTTCAAGACAGCGGCACACCCAAATACAGGGCGCACACCCGCTGTTTCACCGATGAGGTCTTTGGATCATGAATTTCCAGCGGGTTTAAACCCATAAACATAGAGGCATCTGACGGCACAGACCGGAGTGCGGATAGAAGACTACATACTACACATACACGTGGCTAGAGGAGGCGATCTCCACGCCATAAAATACCTACCCCTCAAGCTCAAAGGGCCAGCTCGGCATTGGCTCAAAAGCCTCCCGAAAACATGTTGGAAGTTGGGAAGAGCTTGAGGGCGCGTTTAGAGCAAATTTTCAAGGGACTTATGTCCGCCCTCCGGATCTTACGACCGAGTAATATAACCCAACAGCCGGAGAGTCGGTAGCAAAATTCGGAACAGGTTCCTTACCAAAAGAACCAAATAGTCATTGTCCGGACACGAAGCCTTAGCAGCTTTTAAACACAACGTCCGAGGCGAATGGCTCGCCAGACACCTCGGCCAAGACAAGCCAAGAACAATGGCCGCTAACAAGCCTCATGGCGCTTTTGCGCGAGAGAAGACAGTAGCTAGCAAGATGCAGCACCAATGACCAGTACATCGAGATCGAGATGGAAGCGGAAAGTCACGGCGCGGAAAGATCGGCGCGGAATAAAGAAAAAAGCCCACGAGACACGGCGGTCAACGCCGGATTCAAAAGCTTCATGGCGGACAATAAAACACGGCCTCTTAAGGACAACAGAGACAAGATATCAAATTTAAACAAAATTTTAGATCGGATATGTCAAATCCACAGTACCCGGAAGGCACGCAAACCATACCAACCGAAATTGTTGGGTTTTAAACAGTCCGGTAGACTTAATGCGGACACAAGGGGCTCGTCATGCGAGGACAATGACGAGCCCCACCAGCAGAAAGCACCGGAAGTCAAAGGACTTTCCCTCGAGAAGTCAAAACAGTAACTTCGCTTCACGTGATAACACGGAAAGCCAACACGGCACTTTCGCCAAGAGAAGTGTCGACGATCCACCCAGTGGACCAAGGTTGGGCGTCAAAACAAATCACTTTCGACCACCGGATTAGTCCGAATATCCGGGCGCAGGATAGACGCCTGATATCGGATCCCATAATAGACGGACTGCAATTAAACGCAGGTGTTGATGGGCGGCGGCTGTGACTTAAACCTGCTATATCCGGACACAATCCGCAAGTGGGGATAGACCCTATTACAATACGGCATAGCCGCACTTCCTTCAAAGGAGTGGCGCCAGGCCCTTAAGCCCGCTATCAAGCACCACTGGGGCGAAGCTCTCGCCCACTTCCATACAATACCACATTCCGCGTCTCTTACGCTTCAAATGCCCGGTCCACGTGGCATCGTTTCATCAAAGGGTCGCCTAAGACCCCGGACACGGCTAGACGAGTCCGGAATAAATAAGCTAGGGGCTACCTAGCCGCACACCCCTTCACAAGGGTTTGCCCATACAAGCCACAATGAGCTAGCACAGGCTCAGCTTTCTTAACCTATATTTCAATTTTTATGAACTTTCTCGCACGATTTCTTTTCCAACCAAGTTCCTCTCTTTTTACAGATGAACAGCGTGCACACCCGTCCAGGATACGGCACAACGGAGACACAGCGCAGACGTGCAAGAGGGACCCGTTGCAAGGACTCATTTCGACTAAGACCCTACGTAAACCTTTCTTCTGTCTCTTGTTGCTATAATCCCTGGTTTTCCATTATAACCAGAGTGGAGATCTGGCGTTTTGGCATCGGCCGCCCGATAGAACCTGCCGTACACAGACACAAGGGGCTTAGGGCTTTGTTTTGCCGCTATTATAAAGACCGAACACCTTCGGAGTGTTGGCGTCTCGAGTTAGGCCTTATATGCATCAGCTCGAATCATGTCTTTGGTCAAATGTTGGGTTTGCCCGGCACCTGTTTTGCTGCCTTACGTTCCGTATCATCGGCTAACGCGGCTCCATGAGAACTCTGCGATTGTGCCCCGGTTAATTTGGCCGGGCGAGCACCTCGATGAAAAAGCCGAAAACCGACCGTCATGATCTGCGAGAGACTGGTCAACCACTCGATCGACCTTGGGAATGTTTAGGATTCCTCCGCTTTGTGAAGGGCCGTTTCGGCCAGGCACATGGCGCCCAATTCGGAGAAACACGGTGCCCCGGGGCTATGTCGTAGCCCCACCCTCGAACTCCATGGCTAAGTGAAAGTGACAAAGCATTATAGTCCGTTTGCCTCGTTTGCTCGCTACCACCTCCTTTACAGGACCGAGGCGTCGGATTAAGTGTGAAAACGCTATTTTTTGCGAACACCCCGCACCCTTGTGCGTGGGGCTGAAATAACGACGCCATCTTTCGGGTTATACATACGTATACATGAGCGGCCGCAAAGGATATATTCTATTACTTGAGCGCACAAGTATAAAAGGCGCTTACATCATAAAAATCGTTTTTACATTATATAAACATTCATTGAGCGTAACATTTTTGAGCATCTGCGACTCTATTACACGAGCACCAGGCAGACTTCGCCAAAATAGTGCTCGTGGTAGCCGTTATTATCCGAGCCGGGTCGCAACAGCGGTGGCATCCATCTCTGTCCAATGTGTCTTCACATGGGCAAGCGCCATCCAGCGCACCCTCTATGCAGGCCGACCGCTTCGCGCTTTGATATGCGGCACCGCCCCAAGAAATTGCTGCAATAAGCCAAAGTAACTTTTGGTTCAGCCTATCCGGCGGATATGGGTCACTATATCCGCCATAGCAAGCCGGACAACCTATTTAGCTCAGCCCACTCAGCCAAGCGATCGGTCGTGAAGTGAACGCTCCGGACTATGGAATTGAGACCAAAGCAGCTCTTCCGTCTGGTGATCCTTCCGGCTTCAAAAATACTGCGGCATCCGCCGCACTCGCTGCTAAGTCCATATAAGGGTCCTCCGGACACCACAGTTAGCCCAGTGAGCATATTTTGAATCCGTGAACCTTGGCGCAGCGAAAAAGGCTTGCCACTACAATCTCCCGGCTGGCGCATCTCTTCCTTCATGGCCCGCATTGCGAGGCGGGCATTCTTAACTTCAGCGGTGGCCTTCATGGTCTTCCTGCCCGCTAAGCGCTCCTTCCCAAAGCCTCATTGCGGTCGGTAGCCTCTTTTAACTTCACAGCCATTTCGGCTACCTCTTCCCTGCTCCAAAGCGGTGTGCGGCCTTTTCGCCGCTAACTCCTCGGCGCCTTGAGGCTGCCGCATCACTCCTTCCGCCTGCTCCTTGGCTTGAGCAAGTTCGGCCGAAGACTCTCCACAGCAGCGGCACTATCTGCATTTCACGCAAATTTTGTAAGGAGTTGGCTTGGCTCCCTTACCATGTGTCCGCAATAATAACACTTACCTTGCGACTCATCAAGTCGCCTGTTGATCAGCGCGATGTCTTCATCCGCCACATCGAGTTGCCGCTTTAGTTCAGCAACTCCATAAGTCCGGCTGGCCCCCGGACGACCCGCCACCTGCATAGGCACGACGGGAATTTCAAACCTGCGATTTTGATCCTCGACACGCTGTCGATATCGACAACCTACCGAGTCTCAGGGGCTACTATCTATACAGGGCGCATTCTATATGCAAAACTGTTAAAAGGTGTGTCATTTTTACATACCTCAAACCCGCGATAAACTCGGCGGCATCATGCAACCCGCCTTCAGGCGGACGAAATCCTTTCAATCACCACGCTCATCAATGCGTGCTGATCTTCCGAGATAGACGCCTTCTCAGCAGATCCTTGACCGTACACCGATTGGTGCCGAACTATCCGACTTTGCCACACTCGGGGCTCCCTCGTGGCGACACTTCAGGCTCGTCCGCCCTATCCAACGGCGCCCGGACGGGCCGTCTCGCTCTCTATCATCTCGGGACGAAGGTCCCCGAAGACGAGCTCATCTGCGAAGGGCGAGATCCGAACTACAAGGTAAAAACTTTTGTTATCCTCGAAGCACAAATAGGGATGTCCCTTATTATAAAACTCCTTTCTTTCTACTTACGGCTCGTTGGAGGCTGGCTCATTAAGGGAGATTGTGCGCGGGGCTTCCCGGACGCAGGACCCTCCGCGAATTTCTTCCCGTTTAGGGGCTTTTTCCCCGGTCCTCGAGGCAGTCCTCTTCTCCCCTTGGTAGGAGGGATTCTCGATCCCCCTCGTTCAAAAGCCTCCTTAGGCGAGGCAGTAGCTTTCCTGCTTTCCCTTCGCTTTCCTCCGAGCGCAACCTCCGACATCCGGACCAGCCACGGATCCGGCGCGGTCTCGGGGAGGGCGGACATCAGATTAATTTTGCTTCCGCTATCCACTCCTGTGTAGAAGGAGATCGGTCATAAAGCGGATCATCGAAAGGCAAACAAGCGGTATGTCGGACTTGGAACTACTTACTTGAGTATCCGGCGATTGCAGCTTAGTCCAGCATCCTCTGTCAATTCGGACGCACCTCTTGCGATCCGAAGAATAAGTTATACATCTCCGGGTGTCATACCCATGAAGTGTTGAAGAATCCGTGGGCCTTCGGATTGAACTCCCATAGCCGGAGAGGGCGGCGTTTGCAGGCGAGGCGCCTAATTAGCATAACCTGCATCACCACCACCATATCGATCTCCCTCGTTAGGAGATCTCGAATCCGACCTGCGGTAGGGGCACGTCCTTTGACGGCCCCAGTTGAGCTCCTTGGTTGACCCACGATATCAATCGTCGTGGAGGTCCCGGGCGGAATAGGGCGGCGGCTTTTATCTGCGGCCCCTCGGGCGGTAATATAGAACCACTCTTGCTGCCACAGGGCGAGCTCCTCTTGGAAGGAGCCAGCCACCCGGGGCATCGGCTCTCCTACTTATGGCCGCCCGCCACACTCCGCTTGGCACCCCGATCATCTGGCGCCACATTGAAAGTCTTCACCACAGGCGAAGTGTGGGGTGGCGCAGAGAAGAAAACCGCAGATAACGATGAATGCGGATATATGGAGGATGGACTCGGAGCCAAGTCGTGGAATTCCAACCCATAGTAAAACATGAGCCCTCTCACAAAAGGATCCATCGGGAAGCCTAAACCCGGCGGAGGTGGGATCTGAAGGCGACATACTCGCCGGGCTCGGGGTAGGGATGGCCTGCCCTTGGCGGGCAACCTGTCTTAAATCTCGTAAGATGTACTTGGCCTCCGCAGCTTTAGCACGTCCTCCTCCGTGGCGGAGGAGGGCATCCACCGACCTGGAGGTCGGAACCGGACATCGTTGAAGGTCGAAGCGCTCGAATCTGGGGCTCTAGGTGTTGGAACTTGGGCGTGGAGAGGATTCGATGGAAGATTGAAGAAAAAGCGAGCCTTGGTCCCGTTATAAAGAGGAGAATACCAAGAGCCGTCTCCGTGACCGTTTGGGACTCGCCTTGATAGAGGCGTGGCGAGCGGCGCAGTTGGTTACCCACGCCCGTATTGATGAGAATCCGGATTAAGGAAACACGATCTCTGCCGACAAGGCGTCCCAAGGAAACCGCTTCGCTAAATGCACCGAGGTGGTAAAGTAAAAACAATTGAGTAATGGCTTGGTAGTGGTGTGACGTCATGCCACAAAACGTCAGCAGATTGAACTTGTGTACATATTATTATTCTCTCTCTGTGGAATGTGGAATTTATTTTGCGAGCGGACACTATCTGGCGTTCCCAATCTTATATCATTTGGAGGAGGAACCCGCTTGCAATGCCAAGCAATATACACGCTGGACTTATCGTCATTGAAGCCTGGTTAGGGGCTACCTGAGGAGTCTGGATTAGGGGTGTCCGGATAGCGGACTACCATCATCAGCCGGACTATCATTTGCGGACTATCATCATCGACCGGACTCCAAGACTATGAAGATACAAGATTGAAGACTTCCCCGTGTCCGGATGGGACTTTCCTTGGCGTGGAAGGCAAGCTTGGCGATCTGGATATGTAGATCTCATACCATTGTAACCGACTCTATGTAACCCTAGCCCTCTCCGGTGTCTATATAAACCGGATGGCTTTAGTCCGTAGGACAATAATCACAACAACCCTTACAATCATACCATAGGCTAGCTTCTAGGGTTTAGCCTCCTTGATCTCGTGGTAGATCCACTCTTGTAAACATCCACAATATCAATATCAATCAAGCAGGATGTAGGGTTTTACCTCCATCAAGAGGGCCCGAACCTGGGTAAACATCGTGTCCCTTGTCTCCTGTTACCATCCGCCTAGACGCACAGTTCAGGACCCCCTACCCGAGATCCGCCGGTTTTGACACCGACACCCCCCTCTACCTTCTTGTAATGGATTGAGTTTTCCCTTTGAAGTTATCTTATCGGATTGAGTCTTTAAGGATTTGAGAACACTTGATGTATGTATTGCATGTGGTTATCTGTGGTGACAATGGGATATTCACGTGATCCACTTGATGTATGTTTTGGTGATCAACTTGCGAGTTCTGTGACCTTGTGAACTTATGCATAGGGGTTGGCAGACGTTTTCGTCTTGACTCTCCGGTAGAAACTTTGGGGCATTCTTTGAAGTTCTTTGTGTTGGTTCAATAGATGAATCTGAGACTGTGTGATGCATATCGTATAATCACACCCACGGATACTTGAGGTGACATTAGAGTTTTGGTTGATTTGTGTCTTAAGGTGTTATTCTAGTACGAACTCTAGGATAGATCGAACAGAAAGAATAGCTTCGTGTTATTTTGCTATGGACTCTTGAATAGATCGATCAGAAAGGATAACTTTGAGGTGGTTCCGTACCCTACAATAATCTCTTCGTTTGTTCTCCGCTATTAGTGACATTGGAGTGACTCTTTGTTGCATGTGGAGGGATAGTTATACGATCTAATTATGTTATCCTTGTTGAGAGACCTTGCACAAGTGAAAGTATGAACCTTGGGCCTTGTTTCAAAGCATTGCAATACCGTTTGTGCTCACTTTTATCATTAGTTACCTTGATGTTTTTATATTTTCAGATTACAAAATGAAAGTGCGTTATATCGACTAGAGGGGGTGAATAGGCGATTTTTATGAATTCTTCACTGAGGAATTTGCAGGTGAGGAAATTCCTTAGCGAAGAACTACAAGCAGCGGAATATGTACTCAAAAGTAAATATAACAAAACACAAGCATGGTCATCATGATGAAATGAAGACAAGCACAGAGTACAGAAAGCGTAATCACAGGATAACACACAATGAAGACAAACAGACTAAAGAAATTGAACTGAGGAAATTGAGAAAGTCTTGAGTCAAAGTCTTCAAACAGATATGAACAAGCACACAACAACTGTAGTGAGGAAATGAAAGAGTTGAGGAAATAGAACCAGTAAGCTTGGTGAAGACAATGATTTGGTAGACCAGTTCCAACTGATGTCTCGGTTGTACATCTGGTTGGAGCGGCTAGGTATTTAAACCTGAGGACACACAGCCCCGGACACACAGTCCTCACAGTATTCTCCTTGAGCTAAGGTCACACAGACCTCGCCCAATCACTCGTGGTAAGTCTTTAGGTGACTTCCAAACCTTCACAAACTCGGTCACTCGGCGATCCACAATTCCTCTTGGATGCTCTAGACCATGACGCCTAACCGTCTGGAAGAAGCACAGTCTTCAAAGGTAACAAGTGTCAGATCCACGCATGATAAATCTCTTCAGTGATGCTCAATCACTTTGGGTTTGTAGGTGTTTGGGTTTGGGTTTTCCTCACTCGATGATTTTCGCTCAAAGTTCACGGAGGATGGGATGCTCTCAAATGACAAGTGTCATTTTCTCTCGGAGCAGCCAACCAGCTAGTGGTTGTAGGGGGCGACTATTTATAGCCTAGGGAGCAGCCCTACATGATAAGACATAAATGCCCTTCAATAATCTGACTGTTAGGTGGGTACATATTTTGGGACAGCTGGCGCGTAGCACAGCAACGGTAAGAAATTTGAGTATCAAATTCCTCAGGGCTATCATGTTCCTCACTGTGTAGGCAATCCGCACTGGCAGATTCCTAACTCCTCAGTCAGAACAAATTCCTCAGTGACCAGAAGAACTTCGTCTCATCCTTTGAAGAAATTGATGAACTGTATGAGATTTCCAATGGCTTCACTCAAAAGGATTGGTAGGTGTAGGATTTTGAGTTCAACATCACATGGAAATTTTTCCTTAGTATTTCCTCGACCCCCTTTAACAGTACGGTGTTTCCTATGACTCAAGAAAGGTAAAATGAAACTACGAAAACAAAAGTCTTCATGCTTCATGTTCCTCGAATGAATGCCAAGTCTTCGAGGTCACACCAATTTCTTCACTTTCAAAGTCTTCAGAAAGTCTTCAGAAATCCAAAGTCTTCAGTCGAAGAACTTCATTTTTAGGGCTAGACTTTCTCTATAAATATCAAACTCCTCATAGACTTATAGACCTGTGTATACTCATAAACACATTAGTCCCTTATCCTATAAGTCTTCAATACACCAAAATCACTAAGGGGCACTAGATGCACTTACAATGTCCCCATTTTTGGTGATTGATGACAATATAGGTTAAGTTTTCAACGGGGATAAACATATGAGATGTAAATACTGATATTGAGGAATTTTATTACAAGATATAGAAGAACTCCCCCTGAAGATGTGCATAGTGAGGAATTTGATTTTGAAGCAATGCACACTTGAAGAGTAGAATCATGGAGATCTCCCCATATATCTTGTAATTCATACACGCATTTGACATATAATATGAAGAATTTGAAATGCATGATGAAATATGGTGACTGATGTAATTCAGCATGCGTGCATAGACATTAATGAGGAATAAGCATGCAGAAAAACCACAGCAAAAGTATCAGGCCACCATAGAGTTTAAGTTTACAACTCGATCCAATAAAGTCATCAGAAGAACGAGAGCTGTGCAAAAAAACACCCATATAAGTAGACCCACTTGAAGACTACTAACTCAAATTTCTCCCCCTTTGTCATCGAATGACCAAAAGGATCGAAATTGAGGACTAACGCCCCTGAATAATCTCAGGTTGATGAAGGAGCGCCAGCTTGGTTGGGGTCGTTTGTTGATGTAGGGCCTGCCGCAGTGTCTTCCAAGTTTTCATGCTCATCAGTGTCGCACGATGAAGAATATGAGCTGGCCACCAAGGAAGGAACCTTCACCTTCTTGTATTTCTTCGGTGGAGGAGCAGACCAGTCAAAATCTTCCTTGAGACCCATGTGCTTCAGATCTTCTTCACCATATACATGTGATAGAATAGCCCAGGTGTGACCGAAGACCTCATGGAGGTAGTAATGGTTTTTGTTCACTGCATTGTGTGTAGCAGTCATGTTGTGAAGAATAGAACCAAACTGACGCTTAACCCATTTATGGTTTCGATCCACCTTCTGGTGAAGACTAAGTAGAAGCTCACGGTCAGTCATCACACGAGGAGCAGTGGCTTGAGGATTTGGCTTGGATGCATGGGCAGCAGAATCATGAGTGGCAGAGTTATCATTGGTGGAATAAGATGCAGCCTTGCAAAATTGACCATCCAATGGACGAATGCCTTCATCAATAACAGCTGGTGCCTTGCCCTTTTAATCAGTGGAGGTATAGGTCCGCTTGAGGACTTCAATCGGGGGCAAGTAGCTGAGGTGATTCCGAAAATCAGCCTTGTAGTTGAGTGAAGACCTTGTTATGAGGAATCTCATAATCCACGGTGCATAAGGCTTCAGCTCAAACGGAGAAAGTGCAACATTTTCCAGAGTCCTCATGAAGAAATCGTGATAATTGACAGGAATGGCATGAATGATGTTGAATACCAGATTCTTCATGATGCCAACAATTTCCTCATCAAAGGAGTCGTGGCCTTTGATTGGACTCATAGTCTTCGTCAGAATGCGATAGACTGTCCTTGGTACATACTGCAGTTCGTTCACGAGGAATTTGGTTCTTGAGGCTTGACCAGGTTTCAGAGGTTTCATAAGAACTTGCATATAATGAGCAGTGAGCTCAGGCTCTTGGTATAGGCAACGGGCTCCTTCAGGTGGAGGACTGATGGGCAGGGCGTGAAGTAATTCAGAGGCCGGTGCTTTGTAGTGAGTGTTTTCGGTCATCCAGTCCAAAACCCAGGAGTTTACATCATCAGCATCTCCTGTGATGTGTAGTGTTGCATAGAATTGAAGAATGAGTTCTTCATTCCAATCAACTATGTATGTGCAAAAGTTGAGGAGGCCTGTGTCATGAAGCACACTGAGGACAGGTGTGAAGCATGGCAGTGATTCCATGTCCACATGAGGAATATGCTCGTGGTCAAAGACTTTGTCCTTGTTGAAGAGCACTGAGCAATAGAAGTTGGCATGGCTGGCGGTCCAGAAGCGCTTCCTTCTAAGACGAGCAGAATCATAGGGATTGTAGTCTGTGAAGAACACGTGCTCGGTGAAGAAATCATGAGCCATGAATTTTTGCTTCTTTGAGAATGGATCCTTTGGCTTGGGCTGAGGGGTGTCAGTCAATTGCATTATCACCTCAGGAATCACAATCTCAGGTTGCATAGGCTAAGGAATTTTAGCTTCTTCTGTAGTGACAGCTTGGGTCTTCAATTCTTCATTTTCATTTTTATTTTCATCAGCACTAGTGGCTGGAATTTCTTCATGGACAGACGGTGTGGCATGTGGTTCATCAGAGCCCATTTGTACTATAGTAATTGGGGACTGAGGAATTTGTTGCAATGTTGTGAACAGAGGGGAGTTTGGATGCTGACTATCCCAAAAAACATCATTCATCAATGGAGTAGTACTCCCAATGTCCATGTCAGAATTTTGTTCATCCAATTCCTCAATGCCGGCTTCTTCAGCTGTGAACTGAGGCATGGGTGAGGAGACAATTGGAGTTGAAGGGATTGCGTCCGCTTCAATTTCTTCATCCATCTGCTCTGAGGAAGCAGCAGAGGGAATGTCTTCATCAGATCCACTTGGGATCACATATTCTTCATTGAAAGGGACGATTTCCTTTGATGGTATGCTGGAAACAGGAATAGCATCAATTGGACTTGCAAATGAGCTTGTCAATTCCTTCATCTTCTTCGGTGCTGAAGAATCTGATGAAGTTGATGCCTTCCTTTTCTTCACTATTGCACGCTCGGCAGCCTTGGTCTTCTTTGATGCAGATGGAAGGATCGAAGTTGGGGTTGGCGCAGGAGGAGCAGAGGAATTTGGTTGAATTTCTTGAGCTGGCTGATCACGATTGCCTGACTTCTTCATTTTCTTGAGCGCACTAATCGGTGGATGCCACAGCAATTTTAGTTTCTTGGGCACATCAAGCTGAACCTTGGATGGCCTGGCTTGTTCTTCACCAACACGGAGGTTGCCCTAGTAACATCTTGGCAGGATTGGAATCGATCATCAGCCACGGAACTCATATTTTCTTGACAGCCTGATTGTCATCAGTGGTCTTGGCATTTTCTTCGATGGGCTGGCGGATGCTTCAGCCTGAGGATTTTCTTGTTGCATTGGGGCTGCAACATTGGAGGTAAATTTATCAGTCAATTTCACAAATCTGACTTTGGCTCCAAGCCAGTTAGCGTGGTATACGTCAAATTCATCACTGAGTTTCTTGATCTCAGATTGAATTGTGACAAGTTCTTCAGTTGTCATAGAGACAACGTTTTTCTTCAGGAAGCGCTCCTTCCAGTATTGTGCTTTCTTGAGCTGCCTGGCCTTCTCATATTTCCATTTTTCCTCTTGGATGAAGGCAGTCAGCATATGACTTTGGCCAGGAATCAGCTTGAAATCAGGCATAGGAGTGTTGGGGTCCTTGTGCCAGAGATCAATGTAGTCGAGGATCAACTTTGGATCCAAAAGCAGAGGCCCATTTGTGCCCTTGGCTCTAGCGGCCTTGACCTGCCTGTCTCTGATGGTTTCAGCAAGTTCTTCATCATCAGCCTCATCATCATCAGAGGGCACTTGGAAGGCGACCTGCTTCTTGTGAGGACTTGGGCGAGAACCTCGTCCAGCAGTGGCCTTTGTCTTCAGCAGAGAGGGTCTCGTTGAAGAATTTGGTGCAGCTGAGGAACTAGCAGAAGCTCCTGAGGCAATAGAGATGTCTGTCGTCCTAGGGCACATGGCAAGATGCACAGGTGCTGAGGATTTGGTCGGAGCAGTTGAGGACTTGAGTGGATGAGCTGAGGACTTTGGAGGAGCAGGAGCAGCTTGAGGAGTTGGCTGTGAGGGCTTAGAAGAAGAAGCATTTCGCTTGTGAGCAGGCTTCTTTGACATGGCCTTCTCAGGCTTGACAGCAGAGGCCTCAGCAGAGGCAGCAGCAGCAGAGTCCTCATTGAATTTCCTCACTACATCTTTTGCCTGTTTGGCTAGCTTGGCCTGGTGCTTGGCCCATTCTTCAGGATAGTCCTCACCGCGCTTGAGGCTGGTGGGATCAGCTACCTGGCCAGGTGCCAATGGTGGTCTTGAGCATGGAGGGGTAACAGCGAATTTCTTCATGTACTCCCTCCACTCTCTTGCCCATCTCCTCTCAATCTTTTGAATGCGCACCTTGCACTGATTTTTATCTTCCTTAGGGGGTGTGCAGTACCCAGCATAGATGTCCTCAGGGATTTCAAAAGCAGTGTTGACCTCAGGCCTCTTTCCTCCTTTCTGTGGCTTCTTTCCATCAGCCATATTCTTCAGATGAGGAATTTGAACAATAGAATTCTCTGAAGAAGTATGCAACTTTTCTTCGAGGAACATTGCAAATGAGTTAAGTTGATGAGAACCTAGTGATTCAGCAGCGGACATGAGTACCTGTGAACAGAGTATAGTTGCGAAGAATTTGGAGAGGTCATATGCATTCTCAAAAGGTTTTGTAAAAAGAACACGTTTGAGGATTTTGACCAGATGAGTCTAGAAGAATTTCACTAAGCGTTCTTTGTCTTAGGTTCCAGAGTTGTACATATCAGAAATCCACACAATTGAGGAATCTTGAAGAAAAATATAGCTTAGAGAAATGAATCAAGAACAGATAACATGTGAGGTGTTCAGTGTGTGAAGAATTTGAAGAATAAACACCTTTGAGGATTTTGTAGAAATCATTTGAATCAAAGAGGGCAGTAAAAGTAACTTTTAATTACCCTGGATGAAGAACACGACGAACTGGGATGTGGAGATGTGAAGTTCGTCAGTGCAGATCTTCCACGCCCTAACTTGGCGGAGGAAGACAGCGGCGGCGGCGGAGTGAAGAAATCCATGACGGCGTAGCAAGTACAATGGCGACAAGGTCGAGCGGTGAAGCTCTTCCTCACCGGCGACGATGGAAGTAGCGGGCGCTAGGGTTTGAAGCTCGAGCTTGAGTGAGGTCGGCGGAGTAAAAGAGAAGTGAGGAAGGGAGGGTATTTATAGCCATGGTGAAAAACTGTTACTCAAGAATTTGGACGAGCGTGCCTGACCCTTCTCATTAAACTGACATGTGTCACCCACGTACTGAGAAGTGGAGATCGTGTGAGATCGTGGGTGAATAGATAATTGTTTCGTGGAATTCGGAACGATTTGAGCGGCAAAACCGAAAATTTGGATAAGATAAGTTTTAATGTTGCGTTCGTAAATTCTTCAGCTGACAAGGACACGGTGAAGATTTTGAACGAGTTTCAAATAGAACGCACATGAAGAATTTGTGAAAAGATTGGGTTGAGTATAGCATAGAGGGGGAAGGGTCCGATCACATTCACTTAGCAGAAAAGCAACTTGAAGAAATAGCAATGAGTGAATGATGTATAGGACATAAACTTATATATATAGCCAATGAAGAAAAACAACGAAAAAGGTGAAGACAATTCAAAGTTGAAGAAAATGAACAACTGAGGAATTTCAAAACTGAGGAAAAACTCAAATTGAAGATTTTCAACTTTGGTGGTGGCGTGACCCACCGTATAAGAATGATGATTTCAGACAACGTGTACAATTGTCATACGGTTCTGATAATCAAATTCTTCGTTAATTTCTTCACACTTAGAGTGTTATTCTTCATTGATTGAAGAAAAACGTTTCTTCATGTGTTGCACATCTAAGTCATCAATTTCGCATAAGTGTTAGGATGAGTGTCCTTTTCAAAGAACATTGGTAGATTCTAAGATATTTAGCTCACACCGCAACTTGCTAAATCTCTTCTCATCCAAGGGCTTTGTGAAGATATCAGCTAGCTGTTCTTCAGTCTTCACATGCTCAATAGAAATGTCGCCCTTCAACACATGATCACGAAGAAAATGATGATGAATCTGAATGTGCTTTATCTTCGAGTGCTGAACTGGGTTGTGAGCAATCTTGATGGCACTCTCATTGTCACAGAAGAGAGGCACATTCTTCACGTTGACGCCGTAGTCCTTGAGAGTTTGCTTCATCCACAGCAATTGAGCACAGCAAGAACCAGCAGCAATGTACTCACTTGATGAGCGGTGATCGCAGTTCTATTTCTTCGAGGACCAACAGACCAAAGATCGTCCGAGGAAATGACATGTACCAGATGTTGACTTGCGGTCCACATCATCACTAGCATAGTCAGAGTCTGAATATCCAATGAGATCAAAAGCCGAGCCCTTGGGGTACCATAATCCAAGTGTTGGTGTGTGAGCTAGATATCAAAGAATATGCTTCATAGCCTTATGGTGTGATTCCTGCGGTGTAGCTTGAAATCTGGCAAACATGCAAACACTAAGCATAATATCTGGCCTAGATGCACATAGGTACAATAAAGAACCAATCATGGAGCGGTATACCTTTTGATCAAAGTCAATACCATTTTCATTAGTGCATAGATGGCCATTTGTGGGCATAGGAATTTTGACACCTTTGCAATCTTGCATGCCGAATTTCCTCAGTACATCCTTGAGGTATTTCTCCTGAGATATGAATATGACATTGCCCTGTTGATGAATTTGAAGACCCAAGAAGAATTTCAATTCACCCATCATAGACATTTGATATTCTTCACTCATCATATAGGCAAATTCATCACTATAACGTTGGTCAGTACAACCAAAGATAATATCATCAACATATATTTGGCACACAAACAATTCACCATCATAAGATTTAGTGAAAAGAGGTTGGTTCAAGTGAACTTGGTTTGAAGCCTTTCTGCATGAGGAATTCCTTCAAAGTATCATACCACGCCCAAGGGGCCTGCTTGAGGCCATAGAGGGCCTTATTGAGTCTGAAGACTTTGTCAGGATGCTTTGGATATTCAAAACCTGGGGGTTGAGCAACATATACTTCTTCCTCAAGCTTACCATTGAGGAATGCACTTTTCACATCCATTTGATATAGAGTGATATCATGATGGTTAGCATAAGCAAGTAATATGTGAATAGCCTCAAGTCTAGCAGCAGGTGCAAAAGTTTCATCGAAATCAATTCCTTCAACCTATGTGTAGCCTTGAGCTACAAGCCGTGCCTTATTCCTCACCACAAGGCCACTTTCATCTTGCTTGTTGCAGTAGATCCATTTTGTGCCAATGATATTGTGCTTGCGAGGATCTGGACGTTTGACTAGTTCCCACACGTTGTTGAGCTCGAAATGATGTAATTCTTCTTGCATAGCTTGAATCCACTCAGGCTCTAGAAATGCTTCATCTACCTTAATGGGCTCTGTGATAGAGACAAAAGCAAAGTGCCCACAAAAGTTAGACAAATGTGAAGCTCTTGAGCGTGTGAGAGGACCTGGTGCTTCAATGTCATCGATGATCTTTTCAACTTGCACTTCTCTTGCAATGCAAGGATGAGCTGGTTGTCGTCGAGGAATTTGATCAGCATTTTCTTCAGCACCATTTTCTTCAGTATTTTCTTCAGGTGCATTAACTCGACATTCTTCATGTTCTGGAATGAATTCTTCAGCAGATTCTTCAGTCGGAATGACATCCTCGGTAGCCTTGAACTTGATAGATTCCTCAGGTGTTGGTTCATCTATCACAGAAGGTAGGTGCTCTCTTTGCGAGCCATTAGTTTCATCGAACCGCACATCTATAGTTTCAGCAACCCTGTGAAGAATGTTATTCAAGACTCTGTAGGTGTGCGAGTCCTTTCCGTAACCAAGAATAAAACCTTCATGTGCTTTCGGTCCAAATTTTGAGTTGTGATGAGGATCTCTAATCCAGCATTTAGCACCGAAGACTTTGAAATAACTCACATTGGGTTTCTTGTCATTGAGGTGTTCATAGGCAGTCTTCTTGAAGAATTTGTGAAGATATACTCTGTTGATGATGTGGCACGCAGTATCAATTGCATCAATCCAGAAACGATGAGGCGTTTTGTATTCATCAAGCATTGTGCGAGCCATCTCAGCAAGAGTCCTGTTCTTGCGTTCCACGATGCCATTCTGCTGAGGAGTATAAGGAGCTGATAACTCATGAGTAATACCAAGTTCATCAAGATAGTCATCAAGACCAGAATTCTTGAACTCAGTTCCATTGTCACTTCTGATGTGCTTGATCTTCACACCAAAGTTGGTTGAATCCCTCGAGGAAAATCGTTTGAAGACTTCCTGCACTTCATGTTTGTAAGTAACAATGTGTACCCATGTGTAACGAGAGTAATCATCAACAATAACAAAGCCATATTGAGATGCATCACTTGAAACTGCAGAATAATGGTTAGGACCGAAGAGATCCATGTGAAGAAATTCAAATGGTCGAGTAGTAGTCATGATAGTTTTCGCTGGATGCTTAGCCTTGGTCATCTTTCCAGCTTCACAGGCTCCGCGTAAGTGATCCTTGAGGAATTTGACATTCTCAATGCCAATGACGTGCTTCTTCTTCGCAAGCATGTGTAAATTCCTCATGCCTGCATGACCAAGTCATTGATGCCATAGCCAGCCTTCTGAAGCTTTTGCAAGTAGGCACACGGCTGGTTGTGGTCCTGTAGAGAAATCAACAATATACAAGTCTCCTCTCCTAAAGCCTTGAAGACTTTGGAATTGTCGACTTCCATGATCACAACACAACGATACTTGCCAAAGACAACAACCATATCAAGATCGCAAAGCATTGAGACTGACATGAGGTTGTATCCTAAGGATTCGACAAGCATGACTTTGTCCATGTGTCGATCCTTTGAGATCGCAACCTTACCTAGACCCAATACCTGACTTTTGCCTTTGTCAGCGAAGATGATATGATTCAGATGCGATGGAGATAAGGGAGCATCCATCAGTAGGTTCTTGTCACCAGTCATTTGATTTGTACATCCACTATCGAGGACCCACTCAGTGGCTTTGGGTTGATCATCCTGCAGATGAATTAGTGTAGCTTACGAATTCATATACTTCATCAGTGAAGAATATGACATCAATTCATCAGATCAATTTCATCAAGCAATGCAACAGATAAAGTAGTAGGAGGACGTGAGAAATGAAAGTTCATTTCTTCATGATTAGCATGCGTCCTTTCAGGCACTTTTCAGGTCTCTAGCAAATTGTTCAGACGTTTGAGCACGTCTGGAGACCTGACCCTGCATAAGAGATTAGTCATATTTGTTCACCACCCACATCTGAAGGGGTGTCAAAGACTTCATCACTCTACGAGCTCCATACGAGAAAGGTGGCATAGAAGCCAGTCCATTTCGTTTCACATAAGAGGAGTTAGGATAAGCATATGAATAAGAGAAATTCTTCGAGGACTTATGAACATAATGGTTAGAAGAATAATGCTCATATCATAGCCCTTAGCTCTTCCCTACGAAACAGAGTTGTTAGCACGATGATGTTCATATGAGGACTTTGATCCTTTTGAGGAATTTGATCCACGTGAGTAATTTGGTCCGTATGAGGACTTGGATCCATATGATGAATTTGGTCCATATGAAGAGTTTGATCTGGGGTTCCTGTTCTTCACTGGTGGTGTCATGAGGACATTCACCTGAAGACTTTCAAGGCACCTTTTGGGAACCCAGATTTTCTTCATAGAGGAACCATTCCTGTAGTTAGTACCAACATATCTGGCAAATACTTCACCATTCTGATTTTTGAACATTTTATAGTTGGAGTCAAATGACTCACCAGAAGAATGAGGAGATTCACATGTAAAGCCAGATAGATTAGATGGATCAACTGGAGGTCCCTTTGCAGCAACCCATGAGGTTTTGGGGTACTGCTCAGGCTTCCAATATGTACCATCAGCATTGAGTTTCCTCTCAAAGGCAATACCCTCTTTCCTAGGGTTCCTGTTGAGGATCTGCTTTTTAAGCACATCACAAAGAGTCTGATGCCCTTTGAGGCTTTTGTACATGCATGTCATGCACAATTCCTTCAGCCCTGCATCATTAGTGATACTAGCAATGTCCTCGGATGAGGAATTAGTGATAGCAGAGACAGTTGAAGAATTTGTAGCATTAGAAGCATTTGAGCATTCAGGCGAAGAATTAGCAGATTCACGTTCAATGCATTTCAAACATGGAGGAACAAATTCTTCCTGAGCAGCGCTGATTTGTTGAGCAAGTAATGAATCGCGCTCCTTCTGAAGATCTTCATAACTCACTCTTAGCTTCTCAAGATCTTTCTTTCTCTGAAGAAATTCATAAGAAAGCTTCTCATGATCAGATAAGAGAGTGTTATGATGACCTTGAAGGTTGTCAAACCTAGTCTGAAGTCTCTGAAGATTTTCAGTCAAGATTTTAGTGCGATCCATTTCTTCACCCAACATATCATCACTTTTTTCTAGCATGTTTTGAACCTTTTCAAAAGCCCTTTTTTGTTTCACAGCAATCTTAGCAAGTTTAGAGTAGCTGGGCTTGAGGTTTTCATCAGATTCATTCTCACTTGATTCAGAGGAGGTATATTTGAGTACCTTGGCACCCTTTGCCATGAAGCAATAGGTGGGAGCGTAGTCATCATTGCCTTCATCAGCCTTGTTGGTGAAGCCATTTTCTTCAGAGTTGAAGATAGACTTGCTGACGAATGCAGTAGCGAGAGCTAGACTCGCCACACCAGACTCGGACTCCTCAGATGCCTCCTCTTCATCATGTTCCTCAGATTCAGCCTCAGAGTCCATTTCCTTGCCAATGAATGCACGATCCTTCTTGGATATGCTCTTCTTGTGAGACGAAGACTTCGAGGATTTTGATGATGAAGATTTTGAGGATTTCTTCTTTTTCTTCGCATCATCAGAACTGTAATCCTTGTATTTATTCTTCTTTGATTCCTTTTCCCACTGAGGACAATCTTGAATGTAGTGACCAGGTTTCTTGCATTTGTGGCAAAGCCTCTTCTTGTAGTCATTGGATGAGGAATCATTACTCCTTGAGGGTTTTCCAAAGCGACCACGTCTTGAGAACTTCTGGAATTTCTTCACGAGCAGTGCTAGTTCATGGCTCAGTTCATCAGGATCACAAAGGCTATTGCCAGAATCTTCATCTTCAGATTCAGACACTGCCTTGGCCTTCAAGGCACGTGATCTGCCATAGCTCAAACCATAGAGATCTCTCTTCTCAGCAAGCTGGAACTCATGAGTATTTAGCCTCTCGAGGATATCAGCGGGATCAAGTGACTTGTAATCAGCACGTTCTTGTATCATCAATGCCAGAGTATCAAATGAGGAATCAAGCGATCTCAGCAATTTCTTCACCACCTCATGGTCGGTGATGTCAGTGGCACCAAGCGCTTGAAGTTCATTTGAGATGTCAGTGAGGCGATCGGAGGTTTGTTGAACATTTACATTGTCGAGTCTTTTGAAGCGGTTGAAGAGATTGCGAAGAACATCAACTCGAGAGTCACGCTGTGTTGAGACTCCTTCATTCACTTTGGATAGCCTATCCCAGATAAGCTTAGCAGTTTCCAAAGCGCTCACTCTTCCATACTGTCCTTTGCTCAGATGGCCACATATGATATTCTTCGCTTGAGAATCGAGTGGCTTGAATCTCTTCACATCAGCAGCGTTCAGAGAAGGTGCGACTGAGGGAACACCATTTTCCACAACATACCAGAGATCGTTATCAATTACCTCAAGATGCATTCGCACCTTATTCTTCCAGTAGGGGTAGTCTGTCCCATCGAAGGTAGGACACCTAGTAGAGACCTTGATCATGCCTGCTGTCGACATAACTAAAACTCCAGGTGGTTAAACCAAAATCACACAGAACAAGGGAGTACCTTACTCTGATACCAATTGAAAGTGCGTTATATCGACTAGAGGGGGGTGAATAGGCAATTTTTATAAATTCTTCACTGAGGAATTTGCAGGTGGGGAAATTCCTTAGCGAAGAACTACAAGCAGCGGAAAAAGTACTCAAAAGTAAACATAACAGAACACAAGCATGGTCATCATGATGAAATGAAGACAAGCATAGAGTACAGAAAGCGTAATCACAGGATAACACAGGATGAAGACAAACAGACTGAAGAAATTGAACTGAGGAAATTGAGAAAGTCTCCAGTCAAAGTCTTCAAACAGATATGAACAAGCACACAACAACTATAATGAGGAAATGAAAGAGTTGAGGAAATAGAACCAGTAAGCTTGGTGAACAATGATTTGGTAGACCAGTTCCAACTGTTGTCTCAGTTGTACATCTGGTTGGAGCGGCTAGGTATTTAAACCTGAGGACACACAGTCCTCACCATATTCTCCTTGAGCTAAGGTCACACAGACCGCGCCCAATCACTCATGGTAAGTCTTCAGGTGACTTCCGAACCTTCACAAACTCGGTCACTCGGCGATCCACAATTCCTCTTGGATGCTCTAGACCATGACGCCTAACCGTCTGGAAGAAGCACAATCTTCAAAGGTCAAAAGCGTCGGATCCACGCAGGATCAATCTCTTCAGTGATGCTCAATCACTTCGGGTTTGTAGGTGTTTGGGTTTGGGTTTTCCTCACTCGATGATTTTCGCTCAAAGTCCTCGGAGGATGGGATGCTCTCAAATGACAAGTATCAGTTTCTCTCGGAGCAGCCAACCAACTAGTGGTTGTAGGGGGTGGCTATTTATAGCCTAGGGAGCAGCCCGACATGATAAGACATAAATGCACTTCAATAATCTGACCGTTAGGTGGGTAGATATTTTGGGAGCTGGCGCGTAGCACAGCAACGGTCGGAAATTTGAGTATCAAATTCCTCAGGGCTATCATGTTCCTCACTGTGTAGACAATCCACACTGGCGGATTCCTAACTCCTCAGTCAGAACAAATTCCTCAGCGACCAGAAGAACTTCGTCTCTGTCATTGAAGAAATTGACTGAACTGTATGAGATTTCCAATGGCTTCACTCAAAGGGATTGGTAGGTGTAGGATTTTGAGTTGAGCATCACATGGAAACTTTTCCTTAGTATTTCCTCGGCCCCCTTTGACAGTACGGTGTTTCCTATGACTCAAGAAAGGGAAAATGAAACTACGAAAAGAAAAGTCTTCATGCTTCATGTTCCTCGAATGAATACAAAGTCTTCGAGGTCACACCAATTTCTTCACTTTCAAAGTCTTCAGAAAGTCTTCAGAAATCCAAAATCTTCAGTCCAAGAACTTCAATTTTTAGGGGTCGACTTTCTCTGTAAATATCAAACTCCTCATAGACTTATAGACCTGTGTATACTCATAAACACATTAGTCCCTTAACCTATAAGTCTTCAATACACCAAAATCACTAAGGGGCACTAGATGCACTTACACAAAAACCTATATCTACCATCCATATTGCACTTGTATCACCATCTCTTCGTCGAACTAGTGCACCTATACAATTTACCATTGTACTGGGTGTGTTGGGAACACAAGAGACTCTTTGGTATTTGGTTGCAGGGTTGTTTGAGAGAGACCATCTTCATCCTATGCCTCCCACGGATTGATAAACCTTAGGCATCCACTTGAGGGAAATTTTCTACTGTCCTACAATCCTCTGCACTTGGAGGCCCAACAACATCTACAAGAAGAAGGTTGTGTAGTAGACATCACAGAGCGACCCCACCACCTATGGAGTTCGCGCTGAGCTCCATGCTCATCGATTCAGAGTAAGGAAAACACTATCTTTCCTTGTCGAAGCGTCATGCACTTGTTGGTTTGCTGATCCAATCTTGTTTGTTGTCTTTGATAGAGACGAAGAAGAAACAATCGTCCACCGAGCCAAACGATCCAAGCAAATGGAGTTGTCGGCGCTTTCGGAGGGCATGGGCTTGGTGGGAGGTAACATGAATGATCCAGTGTCAAGCCCCCAGCCCAGCCCCCGACATGAAGGTATGGGATAGGTTTCCCCCACCAGGGGAGGCGTGGAAGAGCACATCCTATCTCCTACCAAGGAAGGGAGGGAGATCATCCAGAGCGAGACTCTCCAGGAGGGGACCACCCTGCCAGATGTTCAAGCCGAGAAATCCCCGGCAAGGGCCTCCACTGAAGGATCGGCCCATGCCGATGTTATTGTCACCAAGGAAGGGAGCGGGGCTCATGCCCCGGCAACTGATGTTGTCGGGGGAACCGACGCCCTCCCACGGCAAACATCTCCGGCTAATCCACTTGCTCTTCGTCTTTTTTTGTTTGCATTATTTTGCCTCAAGTCTCTCGCTCACCAATGTATATTATCTCTTTGCCATTGAATGCTGCTCTTGCTTGCAGATCCATTGGCCGAGCAACCAGAGCTGTTGGAAGAAGTGGCCAGCGTTGGCAAGGACGCTGCCAAGATTGATGCCACAAAGGGCCAGGAACATAATGCTGGGGATATCCAAGAGGCCCCAAAGGAAGAAGAGAAGACCCCCGGTAGCGTGCTAGGGTCGGAGGTAGTGGTTGAATAGAAAGTTCCTCTTCAAACTATGAGCCCTCCTCCCTAGTTTGAAACCTCTATCACGGCCCTACAACCATCTTCTAGCAAGATGGCGTTGGTTCTTGCCCAACCTGGACTCGGAGCCCCTGGCTCATTCGCGGCAGTAAGCGCAGACCTTGATGAAGAGATCCAGCGCATTGTGGCGCTGCTGTTCCAGCGAGCTGAAGAGGCTGATGATTCAGTCAGTGCAGCCATGGACTTCTCCTTCCTGGAGTCTGTGGCAACATGCATCAAGGATATGCAGAGCAGATACAACCTGAAGTGGCAGGAGATCAATGAGCAGTGCAACTCCGCCTGTCTCATGGATCAAAAACTGAGGGACAATGGCAGTGAACTGCACGAGTGGCACAACAAACAGTTCAAAACCTTTTTGCGGCAACGGGAGGTGATAACCGTGGTGAAAGAGGATGTTGCTGCCTGGGAAGTCCGTTTGGTGGAGCACGAGGCGCTTCTGAATGCCAAGGAGAAACACATCTCTTCCCGGGAAGGGAACCTCGAGGCCACCCTCTGCAACAAGGACGGAGAATTGGGAGGCCCTTGTCCAGCAGTGCACCAAGGATCTGGAGGATAGGCACAAGGTGGCCCTTGACACGCTCACCCTTGACTCTGGTGCCCAGCTGAAGAAGACTGCTGATGATCATGCCACTGCATCCATAGCCAAGGCTAATCTCAATCAACAGGTGGCCAAACTGACAGAGGACCTTGTTGGGAGTGCCAAGGAGGTCGTGGCTCTCAAGGAGGAAGTGTAGAAGGCGGGGATTCTTCTGAAGGAGGTGCAATCGCAGCTTTCCTCCAAGATCCAGGACCTTGACACTGCCAATGGCACTGTTACAGACATGAATGCAAGACTTGGCACCTTGGAGAGCAGAATCGAGTCTGCCGGAGCTCGTGAGAAGCAGCTAATGAAGGACTTGGACAATGCGAGAATCCTCCAAAAGGACGCAGAGGACAAACTGGCGAACCAAGTTGAGCAACGTGACCTCTGGATCAAGTCTCTCGTTGATACTGCCAATGGGCCTCTCTACCTAGATAGCATCGATGTATATGAAGAGATGGGCCTTCTCAGTTAACAAACATGAGGTTCCAAGCGTCAAGATAGCGCTCTTCTTCGAAGGCTTGATCTAAGGGCTGAAGACATACGAGGAAGAAAGAGCTGGTTGTTTTGCAAACGAGTCCCGAAAGCTTGCCCGTGATGCCCTCTTCATTGTCTTGAGAACCCTCGCCTGTCGGCATCCAGACCTCAACCTTGCCGATGGCTTCAGGAGGCTCCCGACAGGTGCCGATGTTCCTGCTGCCGAGGAGAAGGTTGGTCCCTTTGCCGACAATGTTCTCTCCATCCCCAGGGTCTCATAAGGCTGCCAAGCACATCCTTTAATCATTCTTGTCGTCATGGTGCCCTGTAATAAAACATTATGCATGTCTCGTGTTTAGGCCCCGTACTGTTTTTGTTCTTGCTTTTGTCGAAGTGATGTTTAACCAGATTTAAGTGCATGCTATCCCTCTTGTGTTTTACCCATGGAAGTTCGTATGGTTAGCTTCTTTCTGCGTGTTTTGGTTGCCCGCCAGTAACATGCTGCCACAATTTCTATGAGGAGCGGGTCCTTTGCATTCAGCTAGCGAGGACACGCCCCGGCAGGTTTTCTCTTAGGAGTCTTTGACGCTGCCGCCCACTTTGTTGAGTAGGCTCGAAACAAAGCGGGGGCGCAGACAAATACAGCAAGATGCCATCACACGAAAGATTTAACCATACAAAAAACTTGGTTGTCCGAGGGATAAGTAAATGCAAACTTTGGATAAAAAGTCAGTGAGCAAGTTGACTTAGCTTTTGCTCAAGTTTCCCTCCTTTTGCTGGACGTGCATCCAACATCTCTGTCCTTAGTTGCGGTCGTTCATCACGTTCGTATATCTTGAGGGGATAGCGTTTATGTATCTTCCTCAGGTCTGTAAAATCAACAACGAAAAAATGCGCAAGAAGAAAACTTGGCAGTTTATCAGTTGCACGTCCACCCCGCAAGGGCCAGAGGAGATAACAGAACACTTGCAGGTGATAACGCATGGTGACGAGGAAGGGTCGGCTCCTCCCTCCTCCTCCTTACGCTATTAAAGATATCAAGGCGGCGGACATAAAGGTCACGCTGGCTCGGAGGGCCCTGCCGGATTCACACCAGCGTTTCACTCAGGATTTTCCCTTGGCGGGGTAAATGCTGGACCGAGTTCCGCGTGGGCTTATCGACATTGATGTTGATACCCCCGCAAAGCTCGATCATCGACGAGCGAAAGTGGAAGAGGAGGAAACCATATACCATAATTCCTGCTTGCCCCAATGATTCTCTCAGGCATCGGGCATGTCTGGCGGGAACTCGCAAGAAGGACGACATCACCGCACGCCTCACTTCTCCCCTTGGATAGGGGCAGCATGGTGGCCATGCCACCCGAGCCGTCCGGGGTCGCCGCATCGCCACCACCTTATGTTCCCGCCACCTACCTGGTGCGCCAAAGATGTCGTGGTGGAACACGAACACCTATGGGGCCATCAGCCCCTTGTGGTTCGGCAAGGGGGAAGGGCACGTTGCACAAAGAGAAGAAGCCATGGAACAACACGACATAGGTGACGTTGGTGGTTTTTTACCCAGGTTCGGGCCGTTGAGAAGCGTAAAACCCTACTCCTGCTTTAGTGGATTGAAGGGAGGACCGTAGTGGACACGCAACGCTCATGCCCGGCAAGGTTGCCTCGGGGAGGGCGGCTACACGCATATGAGTGTACAAGAGTCCGAATCCTGTTTTAGGTTGCCATGGTCCTCCCTTTATAGGCTAAGGGGTTACCGCAGTGGCAAATTAGTCATATCTACTGATTAGATAGCCAACAGTGCTACCATACCTAACTCTGGCACTTAAGACAAAGTGCATTAAATGCACTGCTAGGTGTCACGCTGAGGATGCAGCCCGGCAAGCCTGTCGCGCCGCTTAACCATCTTCTACCTGTCTGCATGACACGCCTCTGGACGGGTGTCATATAGGGGGAATCTCCCTTCCAAATGGCTGCCACGTGCCAAATGACAACCACTTAATCACTTGGGGGCTCAACACCACACTGATAAGTGACTTGTGTCGCTGTGTGGTGGAGCAGTGGAGTCTTGGCGGGGAGATTGGCCCTTGGCAGCCTCGGCAAGCCTACCAGGGAAATCTTGGGACTTGTTCTTGGTGAGGCCTCGACCTGACCAGGCTCGCCTGCCCGGTAAGGGCAGGTCTTTTCTTAGTGACATCTTTTTCTCTTGGCTTGTCTTAGTCTTCTTGATCCTCCCTTTCATTCCTCAAAGAGCTATCTCTCTGGCTCCGTCCTGTCTTGGGAGCTTGGTGCTGCTGGGTTGGCGGCCTACTGTCCATGCACAAGTCAGGGGAAACATACACCCCTATTTGTGTACCCCGACAGTATAACTCGCATAACTTTTGGGTCACATAGATTAGGGAAGGCATAGGTTCAACCCATCGGGGCATCTTAGGAACATATACCACAAACTTTAGGAGTAATTAACACAAGCTTGAAAGTAGAGCATGGTTGACAAAGCAGAGGATACAATTCTTCAAAGGCATAAGACACGATTTACCAAAAGGCATTATGTACTAGGGGAAGAACTGACAAGGTTGTTGAATATGAAGGACACGGTCAGATAATAATCCACCAAAGGATCTGTTGGACCACAAAGAATCTGATGTGAGTATCAATGTTCAACCAGAAGAAGAAATAATGCAAAGGCATCTGATTATAGAAATATCTGGATAATTCAAAGCTTAAATACTAAGGAATTATGATCTCAAAATCAAGGGATTAGAAGCAGAGGCTCTGATCAAAAGATAACTAAGTTGAATAGACATAGATCGAAAATCAATCAAGGTTTGATTTTTGGAGAATCAGCTCATGTCAGAGTGACGTCTGAGCTGAAGGGAAGAATTCTAGTTGCGACCGATGATTGCGAGCATTCACAAACATATCGAGTCAAATGCCAAAAATGAAAATGACAACGGATGCTAATGAATATTGCTACACATATGGAAGTACCCATAATGCAAGCAGGCAGGACTTTCCAGAGAAATTGGTTGCAGAGGATTCTCGGAAGATCGGATAGTATTTCACACTATTCAAGAAATCTTCCGATTTGGCGATTTATCGTCTGATTTATCGCTACTCATGGGTGACCAATAAGATTATGCCTTATCTTCACTGTTTATCATTTGGATCGATTTATCACTCTCACAAGAGATTTATCACGAATACTGCTAAATCGGGCCTACTCATAACATTATGTTTGCAAAAACTATGTCTATTTGTTTTGTGGACCTTGTTTTGCAATATATACTATTATCCTATTTTGTTTGTCATTATAAGATGATTCAAAGGCTAGGAATCAAGGTAACACTTATGTCCAATATTGTTTGGGTGTTGAATATAGCAAATTTTAGTGTTGGTGTCGGTGTCAAAACCGGCGGATCTCGGGTAGGGGGTCCCGAACTGTGCGTCTAGGAGGATGGTAACAGGAGACAAGGGACACGATGTTTTTACCCAGGTTCGGGCCCTCTCGATGGAGGTAAAACCCTACTCCTTCTTGATTAATATTGATGATATGGGTAGTACAAGAGTAGATCTACCACGAGATCGGAGAGGCTAAACCCTAGAAGCTAGCCTATGGTATGATTGTTGTTAGTCCCACGGACTAAAACCCTCCGGTTTATATAGACACCGAGAGGGTTAGGGTTACAGTCGGTTACAATGGAAGGAGATCTACATATCCGTATCGCCAAACTTGCCTTCCACGCCAAGGAAAGTCCCATCCGGACACGGACGAAGTCTTCAATATTGTATCTTCATAGTCCAGAGTCCGCCATCCGGACACCCCTAATCCAGACTCCTCGGTAGCCCACGAACCAGGCTTCAATGACGACGAGTCCGGCGCGCAGTTTGTCTTCCGCATTGCAAGGCGGGTTCCTCCTCCGAATACTTCATAGAAGATTTTGAACACAAGGATAGTGTCCGGCTCTGCAAAATAATTTCCACCTACCACCGTAGAGAGAGAATAATATTTACACACACATCTAATCTGCTGACGTATTTCGCAGCGTGTCATCACGCCACGGCCAAGCCTTTATTCGAATCGTTTTTACTGTCCCATCTCAGCGCACTTAGCGAGGCGGTTTCCTTGGCACGTCTTGTTGAAGCAGATATCGTGTCCCCTTATTCCGGGATTCTCATCAATACAGACGTGGGTAACCCAACCGTGCCATTAATTTACGGTGCTTAGGAGATAAGCGAGTTTTACCAGGCTAGTGAGGGCACATAGTTTCGTCCGCCCATATAAGGGGATATGGATCCACCTTTTCCATCTACGCCTTCTTCCTCCTTTGCTTATCCATTTTCGCGCACTCGAGCTCCAGCGCCCAAGTCCGCACATCCCACCTCAACCTTCTCCAGCCATGTCCGGAGCGGGAGGCAAGTGTATGGTTTCCTCCGTCACGGAGGGACACATCAAAAAGCTAAGGAAGGTCGGATACTTGTCTAATGACATCGCGCACTGGCTTCCCAACAAGGGGCAGCTCATCCCCACCCCTAGGCCCCATGAGAGGGTGGTGTTTCTCACCCACTTCCTCCGCGGACTAGGTTTCCCACTTCACCCATTTGTCCGGGGACTCATGTTCTACTACGGCCTGGATCCACGATCTGGCCCCGAACTTCATCCTCAATATCTCGACGTTTATCGTCGTGTGTGAGGCCTTCCTTTGCATCTAGCCCCACTTCGGTTTATGGTTGAAGACCTTTAGTGTCAAGCCGAAGGTAGTGGGTGGCCAACAAGCGGAGTGCGGAGGCGCCATGGTGGGCAAGATGCCCAACATTACATGGCTCGAGGGCTCCTTCGTGGAGACCATAAAGGGGTGGCAATCGGGGTGGTTTTACATCACCGAGCCGTGCGACCCTGAATGGGCAGCGGCTCCCGAATTCCGATCTGGCTTCCCTACAAGGCTCACCTCCTGGAAAGAGACGGGCTTGTCGTGGGGTAATTTGGAGGAGCTGTCCGGACTCCAAACCTGCGTCCAAAACCTGGTGAGCAAGAAGCTCAAACTCGTCAATGTAGTCCAGGTCATGCTCATCCGCCGGATCCTCCCGTGCCAACAACGGGCTTTCAGCTTGTGGGAGTTTGATCCGGCACAGCACCAAACCCTGAGCAGGCTCTTCGACACTACGTACGAGGATGCCTGGAAGGTGCCGTTCAAGGGCGCCGAGGCTCCCGCATCCGCTACCGAGGATCGCGGATTCAGCGCGCAGCATCAAGCCAACGCGGTAAGCTATTTTGCCCTTTACGGGACACTTGTTTTCATAGTTTGACTCTATGCGGGATCTAAACTCCCTTACCCTTGACAGGATTGGCAGAGGACGTCCGGGCAGATTGACTGTCCGGCTCCCTTGCCAGAAGACCTAGCGGATGCCCGCTTGACGGGGCTGCTGGTTCCGGCACCTTACGTGGTGCCGGAGAAGAAAGCCAAGAAGAAGGCCACGGGAACTCGAAGGAGTTCTCGGCGCCAGGTGGTGTCGGACTCATCGTCCGATGACTCTGAGACGAACTCCTCCCGTGAAGACGAGGAGGAGGAAAGAGAGGCCTCTCCCCCAGCGGGGGGAGAGAAGAAAAGGAAGGTCGCACCAACTGGGGAGGCCGGAGGGTCCAAGAAGGGAAGGACCCTCCCTCCGGACTACTCCAACAACACCGACGACGGAGAAGAAGAGTGGCCACCCAGGGCCAAGCCCCTGGCGAAATCGTAAGTATCCGGGTACCAGAATAACTCATGGTGTTTCTTTTATTGCACAGTACCTTCTGACGCCAAATATAATCATGCAGTCCGCCCAAGGCCGGGCTCGACGATTCGTCGAGCAGTTCCCTGGGTTCGTCGGATGTGAACAGCACTTCACTTCCGACCGCCTCCTCTCCTTGCGCTGCGGATGATGTCGAGGTGGCATCCCAAAAGGGGTCAGGCCAGGAGGAGGTGGTCCTGGAGGCGCCGCAAGGCAACCTCCCGGATCCCAGGCGCCAAGGGGATAAAACCCCAAAGGGCTCCAAGTCCGGCCCTAGGCCGGACACCACAACGGAACCTTCAACGGTTCCGGCATCCGGCAGGCGGCCCCCTACTAAGAAGGGCAAGCCTATGACGCCGGTGACCTCCGTCCAACCGGAGGCACCGGATAATCTGCTGGAGGTGCTTAACGGCGCCTCCATCGACGAGGAGCACCGCACTATTATGAGTGCGGTGATCCGAAGGTTCAGTCCGCCAAGAGCGGGCTGACTAAGCATGTGCCACCTTCTAACAGGCTTTGAGGTATGTATTTAAGATATCTAAAATATTACCGATAGACAATAGCCCCGATGCTCGGTTTGGTGTTCGGAAAGAAAAGCCGAACCGAGGATCAAAAAGATATACGCAGGAGTCTAACATAAGTATGTCAATATGGGAATGCAGGTTGTCTTCTTGACCTCGCCAGACCGATGCGGAGGTTAATGCATTGAAGCAGAGCCTCGAGCGGTCCGAGGACGAGCTCGGCCTTGCCAAGAAGCAGCTCGAGGGCAAGGAAGGTAAGTAATACCTTATGTAAGTATATAAAAAAATGTGGTTGCAAAAAATGACAGGATCAACGTGGGTATGCAGGGGCCACAGCTGAGGTGGCAACCCTGAAGGAAGCGAGGTCCAAGGCCGAAAATAATGCGGCCGTGGAGCACACCGAGCGAGAGAAGCAGGAGGCGCAGGTGGCGGCGGTGCAGCAAGAGCTCCAGGCTCTCGTGGATAAACACGAGAGTTTGGAGCGTGACTCAAAGACTCGAGAGTCCGAGCTTGCCTCGGCGCTTGAGAGCGCCAAATCTGCCAAAGCCGAAGCCCAAAAAGCCCTCCAGGAAATTGAGGCGATGAAGAAGATAGCAGCGAGTAAGGCATTTTTTATGCAAAGCAAGCACGCGAAAGTGAATTACTTGTTACTTACCCGAGTCCGGAGCTCTCCGGGAGCATTCGCAGATCTTCCCCGGAGTGTGTCCGACGCAGCCGCATTCTATCGAGCCGAAGAGGGGAGCTCGACGGAGAAGGTGTTCTGGTCTCAGTATGCTGAGGCCAGACACCCGGTGCCCTTGAGCGACCAGCTGAAGCAGCTGGTCGAGCTCCATAAGGTGGCCGAGCAGGCCATGAAGGGTCTCGCAGTCCGACTGTGGCCTGGGGAAGCCATGCCTGGGAGCTACTTCGGGCTGGTAAGGCGGCTGGTGGATGCCTGTCCAAGGCTTGAAGTCATCAAGCGCTCCGTATGCATCGAAGGTGCCCGTAGGGCCCTTGCCCGTGCTAAAGTGCACTGGGGCAAGATGGACGCTGAGAAGCTTGTGACGGACGGACCACCGCCGAGCAAGGAGCATCGCAAGCCCGAGATGTATTATGAGGGCGTCCTGAAGGGTGCCCGCCGTATAGCGGATGAGTGCTCCAAAGATGTAATTTTTGAGTAAACTCGCATTTGTAATCCTGTACGCTGAAAACTGGTTTCATATGCACTAAGCAACGCTTTTGAATTTAAAATATTACCTTCTGTGCGGCCGTTTATCAAAATTGAGAGATGGCGAGTCGTCGGCTTCTGCCCCCATGCCGCGAGTGCTGGGGTATTCGGGATAAACTTGAGCGCTCTTTTTCCCATTATTGGGTCCTTCAAGGGAGGCGCTCAACACAACGAACAAGGCAATCGGACTATAATGCTTGAACACTCTCACTTAGCCATAGAATTCTATAATTTTAAATTTCGGTGAAGCCCCTAGTATTCGGAAGACCGAGTTCGGGGCGCTATCCACGCCTAGGCCGGACAAAGCCGACTCCTCGCTCCAAGCGGCATAAGTCTTTAGGGACTCGAAAACCTCTCGAACAGCGACCAGCTCTCGCCCTATCATGACGGTCAGTTTTAGCTTTCTCCATCGAGGTGCTTAGCCCAGCTCAACCGGGCACAATCGCAGTGGTTCTCCCAAAGGCTACCTTAGCCGATATAATGGAATGTAAGGTACCAAAACATGGGAGCCGGGCAAACCCAACTATTGACCCAAGACATGATTCGAGCCGATGCATATAATGTTATAAGTTCGTGTGCCGCACTCATGAGAGTGTTTGGACTTCTCACACCATATTCAGAATGCGCAAGCCCTCGGTGTATTGGCCGCACTAAAGTGTACGGCTGCATTATGTCATAATTGAACATATTGTTATATAAAAAAAGGTAATGCAATAATAGACAAAAGCTATGCATTGTTTATTCGAAAAGTCTGCGGTAAAAGCAGAACGATACAAATAGTGCGATAAGCAAGAGATGGGACAATTTAACATGTCCCCCCTCCAGGGGCGAGCTGCGGGATGATATGTGAAACAAGTATACTGCTCGTTTATAGAGACCGCCTGGACACTCGACGTAGCTTTCTACCTCCCTGGTTGTTGCATCGTGTGTTCGGCGATTATGCTTCCGGACAGGCCTTCCGGAAAGTGGAGTCCTGAAAGTAAGAAAGAAAAAAAAGAATGACAAAATTGAGAGCCCCTTGTGCGGTTGAGCCGCATTTTGGGCGTGCCGTGGTCGTGCCCCTCCCCCTATGCCCATGGTATTTCCAGAGCGTAGTTATGTATGCACATTACTGGTTTCGCAATTTCGCGAGGGCTAGGGTTAGGGCCGCATTACTACGCGTGTTGGGAACGTGCCAGGCGGTCTTGTTGTAGGTTACTCCGGGCGCGCTTGACGGTGTCCGGACGTTTAATGGCCGGACTGGAGAATTGCCTTGAAAAGCTGCTTTGTACTTCCGCCGCGAGGGCCGCCGTATGCTCCTCCGTCCGGAGAGAGCGTTCATTGTTTCCATTGACCGTAATGACTCCTCGAAGGCCTAGCATCTTGAGCTTGAGGTATGCGTAGTGCGGCACCGCATTGAACTTTGCAAATGCGGTTCGTCCGAAAGCGATCGCGTGATAGCCATCGCGAACGGGACTATGTCAAGATTAACTCTCGCTCGAAATTATCCGGGATCCAAGACCACCTCAAGTGTAATCGAGCCTGCATAGCTTGGCCTCTACACCTGGTATGACGCCTATAAAGGTCGCTTTGTGGGTTTAATCCTTGAGGGACCTATGCCCATTTTTTCGCCCGTATCCTCGATAAAGCAGGTTTAGGCTGCTGCCGCCATCCATAAGGACTCTAGTGAGGTGAAATCCGTCAATGATTGGGTCTAAAACCAATGCGCGCGAATCCGCCGTGGCGGATGCTAGTGGGTGGTCCTTCGATCAAAAGTGATCGGGCAGAGGACCATGGGTTGAACTTTGGGGCGACTAGCTCCAACGCATATACGTCCCTGAGTGCATGCTTCCGCTCCCTTTTGGGTATGTGGGTTGCGTATATCATGTTCACCGTCCACACTTGTGGGGGGAAACCCTTCTGTACCCTATTGTTTGGCGGCCGAGGCTCCTCCTCGTCATCGCTATGCAGCCCCTTGTCATTGTTTTCGGCATTTAACTTGCCTGCCTGCTTGAACACCCAACAATCCCTGTTGGTGTGGTTGGCTGGTTTTTCGGGGGTGCCGTGTATCTGGCACGAGCGATGAGTATTCAGTCCAAATTGGACGGGCCCGGAGTATTTCTTTTGAATGGCTTTTTCCGCTGACCGGGTTTAGAGCCTCTGAATCCAGCATTAACTGCCGTATCCTCAGCATTGTCACCGTTAATGCGGCGCTTTAGCTTGTTGCGACGCGACCTGCCAATGTTGTCCTTGGTATCCGAATTACCAGGGATCTTGGTCATGTTATTACTACGAGCTAGCCAGCTATCTTCTCCCGTGCAAAAGCGGGTCATGAGTGTCGTGAGGGCTGCCATGGATTTCGGCTTTTCCTGTCCTAGGTGCCAGGCAAGCCACTCGTCACAGATATTATGCTTGAAGGCTGCAAGGGCCTCTGCGTCCGGATAGTCGACTATTTGATTTTTCTTCGTTAGGAACCGTGTCCAGAATTGCCTGGCCGATTCCTATGGCTGCTGAATTATGTGGCTTAGGTCATCGGCGTCTGGTGGTCGCACATAGGTGCCCTGGAAGTTGTCGAGGAATGCGGCTTCTAGGTCCTCCCAACAACCAATTGATTCTGCTGGCAAGCTGTTAAGCCAATGTCGAGCTGGTCCTTTAAGCTTTAGTGGGAGGTATTTGATGGCGTGTAGATCATCACCGCGGGCCATGTGGATATGAAGGAGATAGTCCTCAATCCATACCGCAGGGTCTATTGTGCCATCGTATGATTCGATGTTTACGGGTTTGAAACCCTCGGGGATTTGATGATCCATTACTTCATCTGTGAAGCATAGTGGGTGTCGGGCGCCTCAGATAATATATCACGACGTAGCTCAAATGAGCTTTGTCTGCTGTGTTCGGCCCGACCGGATTTACCATAGCTGGCATGACGGTTATCGTCACGTGTCGTGGGGTGCCCACGCGATCCATAGATTGATCTTGTTTGCCTTGCCCTGTCCTCCAATATATCTTGCAGGTCTGGCGCATTTCCCTGGGCCTTGGTATTCTTTGAGCGACGCCGGGGTGCGGCTTGAGTGGAGGGCTGAGAGGCCTCTCAGTCGCGGCCACGAGGTGGCCGGTCGGCCGTATCATGCGCTGGTGATGTAGGTCTAGGTGCGTCCTCCTCTAATTGAGGTAGAAGCCTGCGTTTTGGGTAGCTCTTGGAGGCGCTCGAGTTCGACTCTTGACCGCAAGGACATCAGTCCATCTGTCGGCTAGCAAGTCTTGGTCAGCTCTAAGCTGTTGCTGTTTTTTCTTGAGGCTGCTCGCCGTGGCCATAAGCCTGCGTTTGAAACACTCTTGTTCGACGGGATCCTCAGGCACGACAAATTCGTCGTCGTCGAGGCTTGCCTCATCTTCGGAGGGAGGCATGTAATTATCGTCCTCTACCTCTCTATCTGCCGCTCTCTCATGAGGGTTGGCTTCTCCATCCTCCTGTGTTGAATCCTGCTGGAGGGGGTTGTCTTCGGCACTATCCGGGGTGTTATTGCCTCCGGTGCCGGAATCACCGTTTTTGCTGTGGAGGGATTTAGAGCGGCGCCGCTGACGTCGGCGCTTAGGCTGTTTCTTGGAGGGGTCATCCTCCGTTGTTCCATCGTCGTTCCCTTCTTTTGGGGTGTCCACCATGTATATGTCATATGACGAGGTGGCCTTCCAGTGCCCTGTAGGCGCTGCTTCTTGTTCGTCTCCTGCATCGTCGTCCATACCGTCGATGTCTTCGGAGTCGAAGTCGAGCATGTCGGTTAAATCATCGACAGTGGCTATGAAGTGGGTGGTGGGTGGGGTTTGAATTTCTTCGTCGTCCGCATCCCAACCTTGCCGACCATAGTCCGGCCAGGGCTCTCCTGATAAAGAGAGAGACTTTAGTGAATTCAGAATGTCGCCAAAGGGCGAGTGCTGAAAGATGTCCGCGGCGGTGAACTCCATGGTCGGCGCCCAATCGGATTCGGTTGGCAGGGGCGCGGAAGGTTCGGAGTCCGGAGAGGAGTCCGGCGCCTTGGAGTCACGACCTTCGCAAAGGACAGGTATGGTGTTCGGCTCGATCGTCGTAGAGATTGCAGCCCCCGAGGCGGTGTCCAGCCACCCGTCCTCGATTGGCGCAGTCGGCTCCGAGCTAAGGGTCGGAGCAGACACTAGTGCGACCTCCAGGACACTGTTTGGCGGCAGAGCTAGATCGTGCCCATCGTAACAGTGCGGCGCGCTTGGCTGTGGCTCGAGCCCGTCGAAGATCAAGTCTCCGTGGACGTCGGCCGTGTAGTTCAAACTTCCAAATCTGACCTGATGGCCAGGGGCGTAGCTTTCAATCTGCTCCAGATGGCCAAGTGAATTGGCCCGCATGCAAAGCCGCCAATCTGAAGATCTGTCCGGGAGAAAAGTCTCACCTGGACCGCATCGTTGTTGATGATCGAAGGAGCCATCGGGCCTAAAGGTGACGACAGAGAGGAACTCTCAATGAAAGCGCCAATGTCGGTGTCAAAACCGGCGGATCTCGGGTAGGGGGTCCCGAACTGTGCGTCTAAGCGGATGGTAACAGGAGACAAGGGACACGATGTTTTACCCAGTGTTCGCCCTCTCGATGGAGGTAAAACCCTACTCCTTCTTGATTAATATTGATGATATGGGTAGTACAAGAGTAGATCTACCACGAGATCAGAGAGGCAAAACCCTAGAAGCTAGCCTATGGTATGATTGTTGTTCGTCCTAAGGACTAAAACCCTCCGGTTTATATAGGCACCGGAGAGGGTTAGGGTTACACAGAGTCGGTTACAATGGAAGGAGATCTACAAATCCGTATCGCCAAACTTGCCTTCCACGCCAAGGAAAGTCCCATCCGGACACGGGACGAAGTCTTCAATCTTGTATCTTCATAGTCCAGGAGTCCAGCCAAAGGTCATAGTCCGGCCATCCGGACACCCCCTAATCCAGGACTCCCTCAGTTGGGAACCTGAGATTTGCTAAAAATGGCCGATTAGTAGTCGACCAATAAAATCGATTAATTGGCCAATTTCTGATTAATCTCTAATCCCCACCTGAACAAGACGCTAACGATAAGCGATATCCTCATAATTAGTATTTCAAAGTATCTTATGAAACATATGAACAAGAGGGGATGAAAGGATACTCGATAAGTGTGAGGAATTATCGGTAGGGGTATTCACGTGGCAAAGAAATGCAAGGCAGTGGCACAAATGATTCTTAAAAAGTCGGAGAATATTTTGATGTATCTTGTAATAACAATAACAACTGGGAATGATTGTATGTACGACAAGTGTATGTCATTACCCATATGGATAAATGAGTGGTAGGGAATTGCAAAGGCGGTGGCACATGGGTCTCGGGAAAATATTGAATCGTATCTTCAGAATCTGCTGATGAAGCAGGCGATCATCTAAAATGAAGGGCTCTCCGGGACGAAGTAGTTACGAGAACCTAGAGTTAGAGTTAGTAAAATATTTAACCCAAATAGAAGAGAGATAAGACTCCCAGAGTAAGGACAAGATCCTAATACGACCTGACGTCGCTAGACTACGTTGGTAATTCCCCAAATAGGAAGGAATGATGCAGCACAGTGGCGGTAAGTATTCCCCTTAGTTATGAAACCAAGGTTATCAATCCAGTAGGAGAACCAAGCAACACTATGTAAACGGTACCTGCACACAAAGAACAAATACTTGCAACCCGGCGCGGAAGTGGGGTTGTCAATCCCTCCATGGTAAAAAGATAGATAAAATTGTGGTAGATTGGTTAAATAGATCTTGCAAAAACACGAAATAAAATAAGTAAATAAAAAGTGCAGCAAGGTATTTTTGGGTTTTTGGAAATATAGATCTGAAAACAATATGATAAAAGATAGACCCAGGGGTCGTAGATTTCACTAGTGGCTTCTCTCGAGAAAATAGCGTACGGTGGGTAAACAAATTACTGTTGGGCAATTGATAGAAGAACAAATAATTATGACGATATCCAAGGTAATGATCATGTATATAGGCATCACGTCCAAGATTCATAGACCATTTCCTGCCTGCATCTACTACTACTACTCCACACACCGACCGCTATCCAGCATGCATATAGTGTATTAAGTTCATGGAGAAACGGAGTAATGAAATAAGAACGATGACATGATCTAGATAAGATCTATTCATGTAGGAATAGACCCTATCTTTTTCTCCTTAACAGCAGCGATACATGCGTGCTTCGTTACGCCTTCTATCACTGGGTGAGGACACCGCAAGATCAAACCCATCACAAAGCACCTCTTCCCATTGCAAGAAAAATCAATCTAGTTGGCCTAACTGAACCAAAGATTCATAGAAGAAATACGAGGATATAGTAATCAAGCATATAATAGATCAAAGAAAACTCAAATAATATACATGGATAGATCTGATCATAAACTCAAACTTCACCGGATCCCAACAAACACACTGCAAAAAGTCATTACATCAAATAGATCTCCAAGAACATTGAGCAGAACAATGTATTGAGAATCAAAAAGACAGAAGAAGCCATCTAGCTACTGCTTGCGGACCCGTACATCTATGGTGAACTACTCACGCATCATCAAAGGAGCACCACTGAGGATGATGAACCCCTCCGTGATCGTGTTCCCCTCCAGCAAGGTGCAGAAATAGGGCTCTAGATTGGATGTCCTGGTTCTGGAACTTGCGGCGGCTGAAATTGTGTTTTGTTGACTCCCCTAGGGTTTTTAGAATTTCTAGGAATTTATAGAGCTGAGAGGCGGTGGAAAAGAGCTTTGTGGGCCCCACGATCCACCAGGGCGTGGCTGGGCTCTCTGGCGCGCCCTGGTATATCATGGGCCCCACGGGCCTCCCCCCGAGCACTTCCTTGGCTCCCAAGTTGTCTTCTCGTCCAAAAAAATCTCCAAAAAGTTTTGTTGTGTTTGGACACCATTTGATGTGGATATTCTGCGAAGTAAAAAAATAAGCAAAAAACAGCAACTCGCACTTGGCACTATGTCAATAGGTTAGTCCGAAAAAATGATATGAAGTTGCTATAAAATGAAGGTAAAACATTCAAGAATGATAATATAATAGCATGGAACAATCAAATATTATAGATACGTTGGAGACGTATCAGCATCCCCAAGCTTAATTCCTACTCGTCCTCGAGTAGGTAAATGATAAAAACAAAAAAAATTGATGTGGAATGTTGCCTAACATGTTCATCATATATTCTTTTCTTTTGTAGCATGGACATTTGGACTTTTTAGATGGTTCAAAGTAATACTCTATATTTGACATGAAGACTTCAATACGCAAGCATATCAACAAGCAACCATGTCTTTCAAAATATCAACACTAAAGAAAGTTATCCCTAGCCCATCATGCTCAATCCTTGATCCATTCATGAAACACACTCGAATATTAGCTACACCCAATGCACAAGTATGATCATAGGGCTCCCTAGTTGGTACTTTATAAGAGAAGATGAGACTCAAAATAAAATAAGAATTGCATAAACTAAATAGATTGGCCCTTCACAGAGGGAAGCAAAGATTTGTAGAGGTGCCAGAGCTCAAAGCTTAAATTGAGAAATAAAAACATTTTGGGAGGCATACTTTTCCCCTCAACGAAAACGACCGAGTAGTTCCCAATGCTTTCCATGTCAGATACATCATATGCGATTCCCAAACATAAAATAAAGTTTATTCTTTTTTCCACCAATCTTTCACAATCCATGGCTAGCCATATCCACGGGTGCCTTCCCTACCAACACTTCCCAAGGAATTTATTATTTGACAACATAAAGTAATTTTTTTTCATTTCGGGACTGGGCATCCCTATTACGGCCATACTCTCGTGCAATGACAAGTGAATAAACACTCATCTTGAGAATAACACATCTAGCATGAAAAAATATCGGCCACCCCCTGCCGCTTCATGAGAGGTATGGGCACACAAAAAGGAAATTCATTTTGAAAATTAGAGATGGCACATACAAATTTACTTTGAATGGCACGGAAATACCGCATATAGGTAGGTATGGTGGACTTATATGGCATAACTGGGTCTAAGGATTTTGGATGCAAAAGTAGTATTCCCACTTAGTACAAATGGAGGCTAGCATAGATTGAGAAGCAACCAACCAAGAAATGAAAATTCACATAAACGAGCACTATAGCCTAACTAACACCGAATAATGCACCACAAGTAGGATGTAATTCCATTGCATAACTATTGACTTTCGTGCTTGCATAGGGAATCACAAACAATAACACCAATATTCTTACTAAACCATAATTACTAACCAACATGACTCACATATTACTATCATCATATCTCAAAACTATTACAAAGAATCAAGTTTATTTTGTCCAATGATCTTCATGAAAATTTTTATTATATCACTCTTGAATATATATATCACTTTGGGACTAATTTCATATATTGCAATTTCTTTTGACAAGCTCAAACAAATTTAAGTGAAGAACAATGAGCAAAAAAATTCATCTCTGAAAATAATCTAAGTGAAGAATGAGAGAATTTCTTCAAAAATTTAGTAACTCTAAAATAAATCTAAGTGAAGCATGAGAGTATTTCTTCAAAAAATCACACCATGCTCAGAAAGATATATATATATATATATATATATATATATATATATATATATATATATATATATATATATATATATATATATATATATATATATATATATATATATATATATATATATATGTAAGTGAAGCACTAGAGCAATTCTATAGCTCAAAAAATTTAAGTGAAGCACATAGAGCATAATTTTGGCTCTCTCAAATAGGTATGTCCAGCAAGTAGTTGCGACAAACAGAAAAGCAAAACAAGCAAAGACTCAAATAATACAAGACGCTCCAAGCAAAACTGATGATAAGTAAAATTACCGATGGTCGTTAGAAGAAAGAGGGGATGCCTTTTAGGGCATCCCTAAGCTTATTTGCTTGGTTCTTCTTGAATATTAACTTGGGGTGCCATGGGCGTCCCCAAGCTTAGGCTCTTTTCATTCCTTATTCCTTCATCCATCGCGATCTCACCCGAAACTTGAAAACTTCAATCACACAAAACTTAATGCTACTTCTTGAGCTTGCGTTGGTTTTTCCCTTGAAGAGGAAAGGGTGATGCAGCAAAGTAGAGATAAGTATTTCCCTCAGTTAATAACCAAGGTATCAATCTAGTAGGAGAAACACGCAAGTCCACTATATATGCACCTACACAAACAATCAAACACTTGCACCCAACACGAAAAAGGGGTTGTCAATCCCTTCACGGTCACTTGCAAAGGTGAGATATGATAGAGATAGATATACAAGATTACTAAAACATAAAAGTAAATAAATTGCAGCAAGATATTTTTGGTATATAGATAAGAAAATATATGAAGGAAAATAGACTCGGGGGCCATAGGTTTCAGTAGAGGCTTCTCTCTTGAAGGCAAATAATACGATGGGTGAACAAATTACTGTCGAGCAATTGATAGAAAAGTGCAAAGTTATGACTATATCCAATGCAATGATTATGAATATAGGCATCACGTCCGTGTCAAGTAGACCGACTCCTGTCTGCATCTACTACTATTACTCCACACATCGACCGCTATCCAGCATGCATCTAGAGTATTAAGTTCATAAAGAACGAATTAACGCCTTAAGTAAGATCACATGATGTAGAGGGATAAACTCGGGCAATATGATAAAAACCCCATCTTTTTATCCTCGATGGCAGCAATTCAATATGTGTATCGCTACCCCTACTTTGTCACTGGGTGAAATCACGCAAGATTGAACCCAAAACTAAGCACCTCTCCCATTGCAGGAAAAACCAATCTAGTTGGCCAAACCAAACCGATAATTCAAAGAGAAATACAAAGATATTAAATCATGCATGTACAAATTCAGAGAAGATTCAAATAATATCCATAGATAAGCTGATCCTAAATCCACAGTTCATCGATCTCGACAAACACACCGCAAAATAAGATTACATCGGATAGATCGCCAAGAACATCGAGGAAAACATGGTATTGAAAATCAAAGAGAGAGAAGAAGCCATCTAGCTACTAGCTATGGACCCATAGGTCTGTGGTAAACTACTCATGCTTCATCGAAAGGGCAATAGGGTTGATGTAGATGCCCTCCGTGATTGAATCCCCCTCCGGTAGGATGCCGGAAAAGGCCCCAAGATGGGATCTCACGGGAACAGAACTTTACAGTGGCGGAAAATTATTTTGGTGGACGCCTCTTGTGGTTCGGGAATATTGGGGAATTTATAGACCGAAGAATAGGATTAGGAGAGCTCCGAGGGACCCACAAGGTAGGGGATGCCCCAGGTGGCGCGCCTGCACCATTTAAATCGCCTCGGGACTCTTCCGACTTGGTTCTCAAGTCCTACGGGTGTCTTCTAGTCAAAGAAAAATCATCGTATAGTTTTATTCCGTTTGGACTCAGTTTGATATTCCTTTTCTGCGAGACTGAAAAACAAGGACAAAACAGAAACTGGCACTGGGCTCAAGGTTAATAAGTTATTCCCACAAGTAATGTAAAATAGCATATTAATGCATATAAAACATCCAAAACAGATAATATAATAACATGGAACAATAAAAAAAATTATAGATACGTTGGAGACGTATCAAGCATCCCCAAGCTTAATTCCTACTCATCCTTGAGTAGGTAATGATAAAAATAGAAATCTTGATGTGGAATGCTACCTAACATATTTATCCATGTAATTTTGTTTATCATGGCATGAATGTTCAGATCCATTAGCTTCAAAGCAAAATTTTAATATTGACATCAAAACAATAATATGTCAAGTGTACTAATAAAGCAATCATGTCTTCTCAAAATAACATGGCCAAAGAAAGTTATCCCTACAAAATCATATAGTCTGGCTATGCTCCATCTTCATCACACAAAATATTAAATCATGCACAACTCCGATGACAAGCCAAGCAATTGTTTCATACTTTTGATGTTCTCAAACTTTTTCAACTTTCACGCAATACATGAGCGTGAGCCATGGATATAGCACTATAGGTGGAATAGAATACAGTGGTTGTGGAGAAGACAAAAAGAAGGAGATAGTCTCACATCAGCTAGGCATATCAACGGGCTATGGAGATGCCCATCAATAGATATCAATGTGAGTGAGTAGGGATTGCCATGCAACGAATGCAGTAGAGCTATAAGTTTATGAAATCACAAAAAGAAACTAAGTGGATGTGCATCCAATTCGCTTGCTCACGAAGACCTAGGTCAATTTGAGGAAGCCCATCATTGGAATATACAAGCCAAGTTATATAACAAAAAATTACCACTAGTATATGAAAGTGACAACATAGGAGACTCTCTATCATGAAGATCATGGTGCTACTTTGAAGCACAAGTGTGGAAAAAGGATAGTAACATTGTCCCTTCTCTCGTTTCTCTTGTTTTTTTGGTGGGCTTCTTTGGCCTATTTTATTTTTTGTGGGCTTCTTTGGCCTATTTTATTTTTTATAAAGTCCGGAGACTCATCCCAACTTGTGAGGGAATCATAGCTTCCATCATTATTTTGTCACATGGGACAATGCTCTAATAATTAGGATCATCACACTTTTATTTACTTACAACTCAAGAATTACAATCGATACTTGGAACAAAATATGACTCTATATGAATGCCTCCGGTGGTGTACCAGGAAGTGCAATGATCTAGCGTAGCAAATGACATAAAAAATGGACAAGCCATGTAAACATCATGCTAGCTATCTTACGATCATGCAAAGCAATATGACAATGATGGAGCGTGTCATAAGAAAAGGGAACGGTGGAAGTTGCATGGCAATATATCTCGGAATGGTTATGGAATTGCCATAATAGGTAGGTATGGTTGCTGTTTTGAGGAAGGTTTATGGTGGGTGTAAGGCACCGGAGAAAGTTGCCCGATACTAGAGAGGCTAGCAATGGTGGAAGGGTGATAGTGCGTATAATCCATGGACTTAACATTAGTCATAAAGAACTCACATACTTATTGCAAAAATCTATTAGTCATCGAAAAAAAGTACTACACGCATGCTCCTAGGGGATAGATTGGTAGGAAAAGACCATCGCCCGTCCCCGACCGCTACTCACAAGGAAGACAATCTATAAATAAATCATGCTCCGACTTCATCACATAACGGTTCACCATATGTGCATGCTACAGGAATCACAAACTTTAAAACGAGTATTTATACCAATCCACAATTACTCACTAGCATGACTCTAATATCACCATCTTTATATCTCAAAACAATCATAAGGAATCAAACTTCACATACTATTCAACGCACTTTATATGAAAGTTTTTATTATATCCCTCTTGGATGCCAATCATATTAGTACAAAATTCATAACCAAATAAAATTACCACGCTTTTTATAGACACTCTCAAAATAATATAAGTGAAGCATGAGAGTTCAAAAATTTCTATAAAATAAAGCCACCACCATGCTCTAAAAAGATATAAGTGAAGCACTAGAGCAAAACTGCCTAGCTCAAAAGATATAAGTGAAGCACATAGAGTATTCTAATAAATTCATGATTCATGCGTGTCCCTCTCAAAAGGTGTGTACAGTAAGGATGATTGTGGCAAACTACAAAGCAAAGATTCATATCATACAAGACGCTCCAAGAAAAACACATATCATGTGGTGAATAAAAATATAGCCTCAAGTAAATTTAATAGACGAAGACGAAAGAGGGGATGCCATCCGGGGCATCCCCAAGCTTAGATGCTTGGTTGTCCTTGAATATTACCTTGGGGTGCCTTGGGCATCCCCAAGCTTAGGCTCTTGCCACTCCTTATTACGTAGTCCATCGAATCTTTACCCAAAACTTGAAAACTTCACAACACAAAACTCAATAGAAAACTCATGAGATCCGTTAGTATAATAAAATAAATCACCACTTTTTGGTACTGTTGTGAACTCATTCTTTATTTACATTGGTGTAATATCTACTGTATTCCAACTTCTCCATGGTTCATACCCCTCGATACTACCCATAGATTCATCAAAATAAGCAAACAACACATAGAAAATAGAATCTGTCAAAAACAGAACAGTCTATAGCAATCTGAAAACTTCGAATACTTCTATAACTCCAAAAATTCTGAAAAATTAGGACAACCTCAGAAATTTGTATATCAATCTTGTGTAAAAAATTAAAATTTTATCATGCTACTATGATTTTTTAAAATTATTTTACTTGGCGCAAAAGTTTCTGTTTTTCAGCAAGATCAAATCAACTATCACCGTAACCCATCCCAAAGGTATTACTTGGCCCAAACACTATAAAACATAACAACACATCTAACCAGAGGCTAGATGAAAAAATTATTGAAAAACAGAACCAAAAAAGCAAGAACAAATAAAATTGGGTTGCCTCCCAACAAGCGCTATTGTTTAACGCCCCTAGCTAGGCATTGATAATTTCGATGATGCTCACATGAAAGATAGCAATTGAAACATGAAGAGAGCACCATGTAGCTTGTGAAAAACAAGTTTAAGTCTAACATACTTCCTATGCATAGGTATTATATAAGCAAACAAATTGTGAAGACAAGCAAAAACTAGCATATGCAAGGAAGAAGAAAGAAATAATAGCAATCTCAACGTAACGAGAGGTAATTTAGTAACATGAAAATTTCTATAACCATATTTTCCTCTCTCATAATAATTACATGTAGGATCATAATAAAATTGAACAATATCACTAACAAAAAAATATTCTCAACATGATCCACATGCATGCAAAGTTGACACTCTTCCAAAATAGTGGGATTATCATCAAATAAAGTCATGACCTCCCCGAACCCACTTTAAATATTATAGCAAACATATTCATCATGAGGCTTTAATAAATTTTCAAGATCATAAGAAGCATTATCACCCCAATCATGATCATTGCAATAAGTAGCGGACATGGCAAAACTACCATCCCCAAGCTTAGGGTTTTGCATATTATTAGCACAATTGACATTAATAGAATTTATAATAACATTATTGCAATCATCCTTTTGATTCAAGGAACTATCAAGTATGGGTGCAATAGAAATAATCTCATGTTTAACATAAGGAACTATAGCAAATTCATCTCCATCAATATTGGCATCATGGCCACAAGAATAGCAAGCATAATGTTCATCAAGGGAAGATATCTCAATCAAATCAACGGAATCATAATTATCTATAGATTCATGCATATCATTATTTTATTCCAAAGCAATGGTCATTCTCTCAATAAATTCCTCAACATAGGCAGTATGAGCATAGTTTTCATAACAATATTTATGTCAAAATTTTCAGATTTGTAGAGAGTAATATCATACTTTTCAATCAAAGAAGCAACTTCATAAGCACCCTTAAAAGCAACAAATTCTTCAATTTGTTCGATATCATAGTAACTATAAACACCTTTTTCATAAGAAGATAAGATTTCATTATCATTAAACTCACATAGCTAGGAAAGGTGTTTTCTAGGGTTCTTAGAGCAACAAGTAAAATCACAAAGTTCACAAAGATTCCAAACATAACATAGCAAACAATTTATTTGATTAAATAAGAGTCTCCCTTTTTCACACAAACGGTGACGCACAAAATGAGAATGCTCATCTAAAGATTTTCCCTCAACTAAACTAGTTGGGGTTTCAGCACGAGCACATATGGATCGAAGATGATCCAAGTAGAAAACTATAAGTGGATCCATATCAATAGATTTTTAGCAAGCAAAGATGCAAGAAAATAAGGAACATGGCAACACAAGCAAAGATAGCAAACAAGCAAAAAGGCATACGAAAAGAAGGCGAATAAAAAGAAACTTATTTTTATATTTTTCTGAAAACGTTTTAGAAGTGGGGGAGAGGAAAACGAGAGGCGAATGGAAAATAATGAATGCAAGAGATGACAGCTTATGATGGGTACTTGGTAGGCTTGATGTAGATCTCCCCGGCAACTGTGCCACAAATTCTTCCTGCTACTTCTTGAGCTTGCGTTGGTTTTTCCCTTGAAGAGGAAAGGGTGATGCAGCAAAGTAGAGATAAGTATTTCCCTCAGTTAAGAACCAAGGTATCAATCCAGTAGGAGAAACACGCAAGTCCCCAATATATGCACCTACACAAACAGTCAAACACTTGCACCCAATGCGAAAAAGGGGTTGTCAATCCCTTCACGGTCACTTGCAAAGGTGAGATATGATAGAGATAGATATACAAGATTACTAAAACATAAAAGTAAATGAAAGTAAATAAATTGCAGCAAGGTATTTTTGATATTTTTGGTATATACATCTGAAAATATATGAAGGAAAATAGACCCGGGGGCCATAGGTTTCACTAGAGGCTTCTCTCTTGAAGGCAAATAATACGATGGGTGAACAAATTACTGTCGAGCAATTGATAGAAAAGCGCAAAGTTATGACGATATCCAATGCAATGATTATGAATATAGGCATCACGTCCATGTCGAGTAGACCGACTTCTGCCTGCATCTACTACTATTACTCCAGCATGCATCTAGAGTATTAAGTTCATATAGAACGGAGTTACACCTTAAGTAAGATGACATGATGTAGAGGGATAAACTCAAGCAACATGATGAAAACCCCATCTTTTTATCCTTGATGGCAACAATTCAATATATGTCTCGCTAGCCCTACTTTGTCACTGGGTGAAATCACCCAAGATTGAACCCAAAACTAAGCACCTCTCCCGTTGCAAGAAAAACCAATCTAGTTTGCCTAACCAAGCCGATAATTCGAAGAGAAATACAAAGATATTAAATCATGCATATAAGAATTTAGAGAAGATTCAAATAATATTCATAGATAAGCTGATCATAAATCCACAATTCATCGATCTCGACAAACACGCCGCAAAAGAAGATTACATCAGATTGATCTCTAAGAACAACGAGGAGAACATTGTATTGACCATCAAAGAGAGAGAAGAAGCCATCTAGCTACTAGCTATGGACCTGTAGGTCTATGGTACCCTACTCACGCTTCATCAGAAGGGCAATAGGGTTGATGTAGATGCCCTCCATGATTGAATCCCCCTCCGATAGGATGCCGGAAAAGGCCCCAGGATGGGATCTCACGAGAACAAAAGGTTACAGCGGCGGGAAAGTATTTTGATGGATGCCTCTGATGGTTCGAGAATATTTGGGAATTTATAGGCTGAAGAATAGGGTTAGCAGAGCTCCGAGGGACCCACAAGGCAGGGGGTGCCCCCTGGGGCGCGCCCTGCAGCCTTGTCGTCGCCTCGGGACTACTGCTGCCATCTGTTCGTCGGCAATCTTTGAGCCCTTCTGGAGGCACTCTTCTGCTCTTTGTCGAATCCCTGTGACTGTGATGACGCCTCTAGGACGAGGCATCTTCAACTTGAGGTATACGTAACATGGTCAATCCATGAAACGAGCATATGCGGGCCTGCCCAGAATAGCATGGTAGGTACTATGGAAATCCACCACCTCAAATGTCAACTTCTCCTTGCGGTAATTCTTGGAATCACCGAAAACCACATTAAGAGCAATCTGTCCGAGTGACTTCGCTTTTTCCGGGAATGACACCATGGAACTGCATGTTGCTTTCATTGAGATTGGACATCGGAATGCCCATCCCCTGGAGGGTCTCAGCATACAGAATGTTCAATCCACTGCCGCCATCCATAAGGAACTTAGTCAGTCGGGTGCCCCCAACGACTGGGTCGACCACCCACGCTTGCCGCCCAGGGGTAGCAACGTGCGCTGGGTGGTCAGACTGGTCGAATGTAATGGGAGTCTTCGACCACTTCAAGTACGTCATAGTTGCTGGAGCAACCATGTTCACTTCTCTGTTGATAACCTTCAGTCGACTTTTGCTCTCAACGTTAGCAAAAATCACCAAAGTAGCATGTACATTGGGGTAACCATCATCTTCTTCTTTCTCTTCTTCCTTATCATAATCCTTCTCCAGGGGCTGACCCTCTCGGAATTGTCGAATCAGGAGCCGGCACTGTCGAGTGTTATGCTTGGGTAGAATCAAGTTACCCTCCTCATCTTTTTTCGTGTGTATGTGACACGGCAAATCAAGGACGTTGTTACCGGCCTAATATTTCACCTTTTTGGACACCCATGGCCCCTTAGGCTTTCCTTTGAACTTCCCCTGATTCAGAATTGCGGCCTCGGCGGGACCTGCAACTTTGGCTTTACATTTTTTGCTTCTGACCGGAATTTCCGCCTCCGGTGTCCTGGACGACTGGTTTTCCCATGCCACTGCGGAGTCGGTCTTCCTCTTCGCCATTAGCATACCGAGTGGCTATTTCCATCATTCGGGCCAGAGACATGTCTCCGGACCGACCGAATTTCAGGTTGAGCTCTTTGTATCGGACGCCCTCTTTGAAGGCGCAAACTGCCTGGTGCTCTGACACATTTTCTGCTGCATGATGAAGAGTAGTCCATCTCTGGATGAAGTCTCTCAAAGTCTCATTTTGCTTTTGAATGCAGTGTTGCAATTCAGTCAGCCCAGCAGGTCGCTTGCAGGTGCCCTCGAATGTTTTGATAAACACTCGGGCTAACTCTTCCCAATAGAAAATACTTCCACGGGCCAACTGATTCAACCAAGCTCTTGCCGAACCCTCAAGCATCAGGGGTAGGTGCTTTATGGCTACATCATCTTTGCCTCCATCAATCTGCACTGCCACTCGGTAATCTTCTAGCCATGTGTCGGACTTCGACTCGCCGGTGAACTTACTCATGCCCGTCGCCAACATGAAGTTGGGAGGGATCTCAACAGCTCAGATGGCTCTACTGAAACATTCGGGCCCAGAAGCAAATGATCTTCTTCCAGTCGGATGGTATCTGTCTTGTCCTTCTCTGTGTTCCTGGCCCTTGTCGACCAAACCTTGTACGAGGAGTGATCTCGCATCGAACCCAGGCTCTCTTGGGTCGACTGGAGCTCTCCGCTCATCACCA